>CM021772.1:15051557-15116211 GCA_011076525.1 Nettapus auritus
CGGGCGGCGGCGGAGCTCCGAGGCCGCTCTGCCCGGCAGCCCCCAGCCGCTTCGCGCTCCGCCGCCAGCATGGGCGGCTCTGCCTCCAGCCCGCTGGACGACAGCAAGTGCACCTACATCCGAGGTAGGGCCCCGGCGGCTTTGAACCCCCGGCGGCCGGCCCCCGACGGCAGCACGGGGCCGGGGGAGCGGTGCCCGGAGCTCCCCGCGGACTGGGGCTGGGGTCTGGCCGGGGTCGGGGTGAGGTCTGGCCGGGGTCGGTGGGACCAGTCCTTTTTTTTTTTTTTTTTTTTTTTTTTTTTTTTGCAAAGCCCGCTGAAGGCGGTGGAAGAACGGCGAGGGTGGCATTTGGGTGGGCAACGGAGACTGTCGGAACAATGTTTTGTCCCACCGAGGGGTTAGGAGACAAAGTGAAAACCGGGCTTGCTCTAAATGTGTGCGTGCTGCTGTTCAACTACGAAAGGAAAGAGCGCAGCGCTCCGTTTAGGGGGGGGCGTGCTCCTTACTTGAGCACCAGCAACTGAAAGACAAAATAAAATGCATTCTGCTCCCACTTGGCTACCACTCCTCACCACCGCGGCAGCAGGTAGGACACTGAAAAAACACATCTTAAGCCTGGAGAGTTGCAAGCAAAGTAAAAACTTTGCACATGCTTTGGCAGCCCTGATCCAGTGCGGTGCGTGCAGCGGGGATCCCAGCCGTGGCCACTTCTCTTGGTATCACAGCCGATCTTTCAAGAGATTACCAGAGCAGGGAGGTCTTCCAAACGTTACATGGCTCTGACCCAAAAAGCAATTGGCAAAGCTGCGGGCCTCATATGTGGAGATTTTGCTGCGGTGTCCACTCAGTACTGTCATTTTTTCCTGCCCCGTTGAGGGTTGTGTCGGGTTCATCCGAGCCGAGCCACGAGGGAGTAATCTCCGTGGACTCCGTTTTCGTTGGCACTCACTCCCACGTTGCAGCCAAAACAGCACTTAGACGCTGGAGTCTTTCAAGTTTTCTGCTCCATGTCTGAATGAAGGCAGTTGGGAGTGCCTGAAAAGCCTCAAGTGGAATTACTGAAAAAAAAAATAAAATAAAAAAATCAGGCAGCTTATTAGCTTTTCACAGTTGTACAAGAGGAAATTGTGCTGATCCCTGGCCTGGGTATCGCCTCACTTTGAATGGAGAACTCATGTCAGAGGGCTGGGGAGCTCTTTTCTTTTAGCTGGGTGTGAGGCTGGGCTGGATGTGGATATCTCATGGCAAGGGTGCCACTGCTGTGCCGCGAGCACGTCGCATGCAGCCGTAGCTTGCCTAGCACATCTCTGCAGAGACAAACAATAAAGCAGAATCACACTTAAAGTGTTTGCTCAAGCCTGCCGTCCTTGCTGGAAGTGAGAGTGCCCTGCTCACAGCTCTTGCTTTGAAAAATAATGAGGTGCTTTGTGCAGAGTCAGCCCATAAATTATTACTTCCAGGAGGAAAAGCAATCAGGAAGAGCATCTTAAATCGAAACGTGTCTCGAGAGCGCAGCTCGCCAAGCCTACTGCTCATGTCGGGACTGGTGTCGGTGTGATGCAGACCCCGCTTACCACCCTGCTGTGTTCTGGGCTGACGGATGGCAGGAGCTGGCGCTGCGGTGAGCTGTCCTCCATCAGGGAGGAAGCTCACCAAGTTGCTGATGCCGTAGGTTGAGAAAAAACAACAACATATTTTTAGCTTTTTAAAGGTTAGGTGGGTTTCACCAGGGGGCTGGAAGTTTGGGTTTTTGTTTTATTTTTCCACTCCAAATATGATGCTGGGGGGTCTTTAATAAAAAGGGAAAGGAGATACCTGCTCTTTATCAGTAAAACGGCTGGTGCATAGCAATGACAGCTCTTGTGAGGCAGGCCGTGAGATGTCAGGCTCGGGGAAACACCAACCTCGTCAGAGCAGTTGGAGAAGTGAGTCCAGAGAACAAGATGGGAGCATCCGACGCCGAGTTGTGCTTACTGCCTGCAAAGGCTGCGACTTCCCCTTAAGCCTGCTCCAGCTTCTCTCTTCCTAAGGAAGAAGTGGCGGCATTGAAGCAGCCCGACTGCGAGTCGCAGAGTGCTGCCTGTGTTTGGACAGGGGGCTTGCGGGGATTGCTGCTGGGTATGAGGTGGAGGGTATTTTGGGGAGAGAGGGGTGCTGCGTAGTGCCAGCAAGGGGGCAGGCAGGCAGGCCACACGTGCTGCAGGGTTACCCGTGTTGAAACCTCAGCTGCTTCAGAGATGTCCTCTGTTCAATGCAGCCTGCTTTTCTAACCATACCTATGGTAATTTTTTCCACTTATTTAGGATCCTGAAGATATTTTAATGTACACATGTTATAAGCAGTAAAATGTCTGATTTTTGTCTCTCTGAAATTAAAATGGATTCTTTGTAGGATTTTGGTGGGACTACATTAGAATTATTCAGGTTGGAAAGATACAAGTGAAATAGAGATTAAAAAATGACAGTAATGATTCACAGACTGGCAGCTGGTCATGTGAAAGGATTTTATTAAAAAAATTAATGCTCTCAGTTTGATGAGGCATGGGCTAAACCTGTGATGGGAGGTGTTTGTTGCGTGATTTGTCTAATGATGTTTAATGAGTGTTACACCCAACAGGGAGCAGTACGGGCTGGTAGTTTGAAGTTATAGACTCAGGGTGCAATTATGCAGCTGGGGAAAAAGACGAAAGTGCAAGGAGAAACAGCTCTCAGTATGCCCTAAGAGACGGTGCTGGAGATTTCAAAGGGAGCTGATAGAAATGTTTTGGTTTGGGTCTCTGCTCTTAGACAAGGCACAGCCGAGGGGGGCAGTCACACAGCGGGGAAGAGGAGGGACAGCCCTGGGGGCTTCTTGGCTTTCCATTTCTGTCATCTCAGTGGGCGGTGGTGGGCCAAGCTCTGCTCTGTCACATATGGTCTGTTGTGACCAAACTTTTTAAGTTTGGAGAGGCAGAAAGATTTCAAGGACTCATTGTCAACAGGTACATCCGCAGAAAAGTGTAGCATACAAAAATTGAGCTTCTCCAAAGGTTGTTTTTTTATACTTGACCATATCTTTTTATACTTGACCAATCTATCCATTGCTGTAAAAGTAAAGCTGTCTGGAGAACAAGGCTTTGTACTCAACTGCTTTTGATTTGTTTGTGTGTTTAAAAGCAGTTTCTCTTCCTTCCTTTCCTTCCTTTCCTTCTTTTCCGTTGTTTCTTTTCTCACCCAGGCAGATGGGGCAGCTCTGGCCAAGGAGCTCAGTGATGGTGCTGCAACTCCTGAGGGTTTCCTCATTGTTCAGGACTTTTTTCCTTGCAGACCTTCCAGCCATTCTTCTTTTCATTTGACAGTGAGAGCTATTATTTAATGTCTGCAACAGATTTCTTTCTGGTCATTTGCTTTGCCTATGAGTTTCAGCGTGGTACTAATTAAGATGGGATTTTTTTTTGCCCAAGGATAAAACACTTTTGGTGTGTTCCTGCAAGATGCAGCGTAGCTGGAAAATGTGGATGGACTCCTCCTGTTCTGTCGAGTTTTAGAGGCTGAAGAGGAGCCTGGTGAGCCCTTCACTTAGAAAGCAAGATAAGGAAATTGGCTGCTTTAGAGGAAGCCATGTACACAAATACCATCAGCGTTACGGAGAAAAGTCCTGCCGACTTGGAGAGAGATAACCCAAGTGCCTGACACAGCTCTGGGAGCAAATCCTTGCCAGCAGCCAGCCGGTGCGCACATAGTCATAGGTAGGAGTGCTGGAGGATGGGAGAATAACTTGGAATTAATTGTGGAAAAGTTGGCCTTTTTGGGACAAGCACTCAGCCCGTATATTTGATTTTCTGCTTTAAACTGTCGCGTAGTCCTTCTGGTTTTAATTTGGTGGACGACTGCGAGTACAACAGAATTTTGAGAAAATCTGGCTGTATTTACTGTCTTTTTTCTCAGCCTGTTACAAGTTATGTTTCGCTGTTTTTTGGAAATCCTCTATCTCGTTTTGCAGGTTAGCATAACTGTAAGAGCATGCACAGTAGGTGCAAATTGTCATGCAGAATAAGGAAAAGGAAGGAAAATGGGTAGGAAATTCAAATTGCAATATGAATATGAGGTTCTATTCTTTGTTATGTTCACCTTGCTAAGCCTACCAACTTCTGGCAGATCTTAAGAAATGAGATTTTGAAGAAAAATCGTTTTGCCTTTACTTGCTTTCTGAGAAGTTTTAGTCCTCAGAGAGGGTGTTGCCTCTGGAGCCAGTGGCAGATTGTCATCCCATAGTTTTAAAAACTGGAGCCTGCTTGTATTGGAAAGGAGAGCCGGCTTCTCTTTGGTTCTTACACCCTTTAATTCTTGGGGATGGACACTTTATCTTAGCTTTTGACTGAATGCAAGCAAAGACTGTCAAGGGGCATGAATGATGGGAGAGGTATTTGCCACCCAACTTGAAAAGAACTTACTGAACTGGGTAACTTCCTGATTTCAGCTTTGGGAGACTAAGGCAGGAGACACCTTTTCTATTCAGTTTCCATTGCTCGCATAGTCCCATTTACTAATTTCTTTGAAAAGTACTGCTAGCAGTTTTGGAAGTCTGCAGTCAGCTTATTTTGCAATCAGCATGGTACAAATGAGAATTTCCCTCATCAAAGCAGGAGCTAAAATTTTGTTCTTCAGTTTGTTAGTAAAATGATTGCCTGTGCGCACACCCCGTTCCCCTTCTGCAGGTGGCCGGAGGTTTTCACAAAGCCATAAAAATCAGGTATCTGTTTTCATGGCATGGATCCCGCTTCTGCCATGGCAGGTGGACAGATGGCTTTGGTGCCCACCCTGGCTGGCCTGGTTGGCATAAGCTCTCTTCCACCAAAGTAATCCGTGTTGCTCGTAGAAGAATGAACCCTGTGCTATATAACACTTGCTGCGGAAGCTGGCTTCACAAACTGGAGGGTGGCTCCTTGCTGGGAAATAGTCTCTTTGTGGTACTGTAGGTGAAGGTAAAGCTCAGTGTGGAGAGGAAGGCGCATACATTTCTGCTCTCTGTGTAGAAGCTGCGTGTGATGTTGAATTAAGCACTGGGCACTAATGGAAAGAGATCCTTAATAGGGAAGGTGAGAAAAGTGCTCACATTGGCTCTAAAACTGTAACCGAGAGTTGCACTATAAGCGTGGTGTCTGCTGCTCTTATATGCTTGATGTTCTCCAAAATCTTGAAGGTTTGAGGATCTTTAATTAGCACAGCTTGGCCAGAAATTATAAGACAGTCTTTGCATTTGATAGAAATTTTACAGATATTGAGAGGAGAAAAAGAAAACTACAAGATAGTCTTTCAGATGATTAAAGCAGCTTTGTTGTTGATGCCTTTAGGCAGTAACAGCTGAAAAGCCAGTGTCTGGATTGAGAACGATGATATTCATAAGCAATGTGGTCAGGGCTGCTTGTAAAGTACAGCAGCATTTCTTTTTCCATCTTTTTCCCTTGCAAATAATAAACATGCTGTTCTCTTCTCACTTAATGAACAATAAAAAGTAGCTTCAAGCTTTTGAACATGCATGCAAGCATTTTAGTTGCTTTTGCACTTGAAGGACAGTGATGAAACACTAGACTGACTCTTACATAAAAGCAAGATTAGAGCTTGTCGAAATGTCTGAGACTTGTGTGAAGAAAGGATTAGCATGTTTGGGTTTTCTAAAGATTTGTGTACTTTGATTAGTCTTACACATTAGAAAACCATGGTGATTCCATGCTAGTGCTTAACTTGATATGCCTAACCTAAGATATTGATGAATTAATTTATTTATTAAGTATTTAACTTAATTTTATTTTTTTGAAATCCTGAACATTATTTGAAACCATGCTTCTGAGATATTAGTTACAACATTAGGCACCGGCGGTTGCTCTCTATTTTAGATAGCAGAAAAGCTTTAAGCTTACAGAGTAGGCCAGTGTAGTGCTACCAACCCTACTATTCCGTTATTGCACCATTGTTTTTTAACTAGGTAAATGTCTGCGTTAGCAATATCAGGAATTACAAAGCAAATGCAAGGCTGTTGCTTGTTTTTTTTTTTTTTTTTTTTTTTTTTTTTTTTTTTTTGTTCTGTTTTTTTGTTTTGTTTTTTGTTTTCTCAGTAGTTGGTTAAAAAGTTAAAACATATTTAAGTTTTAAAAATCTGTACGTTACTTTTGTATGGTTCAGTTCTTCCAAGACACAAGAGAAATAAGAAACAAACTAGTCCAACTTATTTTTAGAATACATTTACTAATCCAAAACCAACTGTTGGAAACAACTCTCTGAACCTTCTGATGTTGTTTGCGATTGTCTTCATCCTAATCCTGTTCTTCTGCCTCGCCCAGAGCATTGTGTTTCCCAGGGAGGACACAGGTGCCACGGAGGCTGTTGTGGATGCTGTTGGGTGGTAACGTGGTCCCTGCTCACCTCCAGAGCAGACCTACGGTGTCCATCAGGTAGCTGGACAGTGAACAGGGGAGGCATCGCCTTGTGTGTCAGAGCCTGTTGGCTACTGGCTGTTGCAGGCACCCAGGCATGCTCTGGGGTCTGCGAGGGTGCCCATGTGCCAGCCCGTAGGGCTGCAGCCGCTTTGCTGCCGGCCTGTGCCACACGACACACCAGGATGGCCGCAGCAGTAGGGCGCAGCATTGCCGTGATGCCTGGGTGCACAGCAGCAGCAGAGGTTTCTGGCTCCCTACCCTATTTATGCATCTTCCCAGGTGTGAACTGCATGCTGTCCCTCAGGGTAAACTCTGCTTTTGAAATTTATGTGGTCAGTATGTTTATCTGAGCTTCCGGCTGTGAGGTTTTACTCTATGCTCCTCTGCTGACACCACCAGTGGCAGTGATGCCTTTCCAAATGATAGCAGACTCGTAAGGATACCATTGACAATTGTGTAAGGCAATCAGTTCCAATTCCCCCTGAAAATGCCTGTTTTTGGAGGTTCATTCTGTGTCATGATTCTGAGGTCATCACTCAGGTTGAATGCAGATCCCGTGCATTAGAATCATAGAATCATTAAGGTTTGCAAAGATCTTCAACATCATCTGGTCCAGCCACCACCCTACCACCAGTGTCACCCACTAAACCATGTCCCTAAGCACCATGTCCAAACTTTCCTTAAACACCCCCAGGGACAGTGACTCCACCACCTCCCTGGGCAACTCATTCCAATGCCTGACTGCTCTTTCAGAGAAGAAAAGTCTCCTCATTTCTAACCTGAACCTCCCCTGGTGCAACTTGAGGCCATTCCCTCTAGTCCTATCACTAGTTACCTGTGAGAAGAAGCCGACCCCCAGCTCCCCACGCCTTCCTTTCAGATAGTTGTAGAGAGCAATGAGGTCTCCCCTGAGCCTCCCCTTCCCCAGACTAAACAACCCCAGTTCCCTCAGCCGCTCCTCACAGGACTTGTGTTCCAGGCCCTTCTCTGGACACGCTCCAGGGCCTCGATGTCCTTCTTGTAGTGAGGGGCCCAAAGCTGAACACAGTACTTGAGGTGCGGCCTCACCAGAGCTGAGTACAGGGGGACAATCACCTCCCTAGTCCTGCTGGCTGCACTATTCCTGATACAAGCCAGGATGCCGTTGGCCTTCTTGGCCACCTGGGCACCCTGTGGGCTCATGTTCAGGCGAGCATTCACCAGCACCCCCAGATCCTTTCCCTCTGCATAGCTTTCCAGCCACTCTGCCCCAGCCTGTAGTACTGCTGCATGGGGTTGTTGTGGCCAAAGTGCAGGACCCAGCACTTAGCCATGCTGAACCTCATCCCACTGGCCTCTGCCCATCGACCCATCCTGTCCAGGTCCCTCTGCAGGGCCTTCCTACTGTCCAGCAGATCTGAGCCCAAATTTCATGTTCGCTGTTGTATGTGGGATGCCTTCATCCTCACAAAGAGCATTCATGGTACAAACCATGTAAGACAATCCTTGTTCCTGGTTGGTTACTGCTTACACTGGCAAAATATGCAACGCAGAAATGAAGGCGTTGGAACAGGGAGTGCCAGAACGAGGAGGAACCTGGTACAGGGTCAGGCCCCTGCAGGGTTACCTCTGCAACATTAGGCAGGGATTGGATGGACCGTCAGGCATTGGTGATAACTAAGTACTTCCACAGCCAGCCATAGGAAGAACTGGCAGTGACGTTTTTTTGTTATAAAAACATCTGGGGTTTCCCACTGAGGTTTGTTTTCCCCACGTCAGTGAAGTGGCAGGTTTTGCGGAGCTCTGTCTGCACCTGCTGTTTCTGAACACCCCCTGCTCACTGTTGGGGCCAGCTCATTTGCAGGACCCCTGCCTGCCTGGAGCTGCTGCTGGTTTGAGTTTTGTGCACTTGAGATCTCAGCTGAAAAAATTGGCTTCCTGTGATGAATCTGGAAACCTGCTGTTGCCAGAGAGCTTTTCCCTACTCTTCAGAGACATTTGGGCATAATTTCTTTGAGTTTACAAAAGGTGCCACCATCAGCCTGGCACTCAGCATGCAGCTACTGAGTAGCACTCATCTTTAGCCCCTTTCATTTGTTATCCAGTGGGGTAATCTTTAAAGCTTTATGGGATACTTGCCTTCCTTTGCGTGAAACCACAGCTGCTGTTTGTGCTTTGATTCTCCTCTGCAGAGGTTTTTGGTGGTGCTGGTGACCCACGACCAGATTCTTGAAGGAGCACTGGGGATGTGAAATATATGAGATGAACATTGTCTAAAGACAGACCTGTGTTTACTGGATGTGATATAGTGGATCCTTGAATATTTTCATGTATTTTCTAGTGGTCACAGTAGAGGGAAAGCAAGCTATTATCATCCCTGGGCAAAAAATTTAATGGCAGGGTCTGTGCAAATGAAAAAAAAACAAAAGGCTTTTTTGCTCTTAGGAGTATTCTATAAAGTAATATGCCTGTCCGTCATTTAGTCTGCCAGACACTTTCCACTGTTTGCAATTGCAAATGAAGCTTTGGCCAGCCTTCAGCTGTTCAGACTGAAGTTTCCATGCTGAGTGTCTGCCTCCAGTTGCAATTTTGAGAGAACTTCAGCTAAATGGAAGAGCTTTTTTTTTTTTTTTTTTTTTTTTTTTTTTTTTCCTTTTAGGATTAAGCTAAAGAAAACACGTTTTTCTTCAATTCAGATGCTCTATTGAGCATCTCAGGCGTATCCTGGGCTAGGAGGGAAGGTGTTGGGGCTGCAGATGTGGAAAAGGGACAGCACAGGAAGTATTTCTGAGCGCTGCCAATGTTTACCTGCCCAACTAAACCCCATTGTTTCTAAGTTTGCCCTCTGTGCAGTCTAGCAAATAGCTGCAAAACCCACAGCTAACAGCTTGTTCACCGTTGTAGACAAAAGCGAAGCCACAAAGCAAACACAGCTTTCTGCTGTTTACTGTATTAGCAGAAAAGGTCCACAGATCTGAAGTCCTCACCTCATCACGGATGCCTGGGGGAGACCAGGATTCGAAGGCAGCTGTTTGGTATTTTTTTCTATTGGCATTATTCAGTAGAAGGCCCCAGATTCGGTAGTTTTCTTTGATTTATTTATTTATTTATTTATTTATTTATTTTTGAGCACCAGTCCACTGCTCATTGCACTGAGCTGCTCTGTTGGCTGGTGGCATTACATTTCACGTGGCAGAAGCTGTGGCTGTTCATTTTGGGCAGGCAGCTTGACAAGCCTAGTCCTTCACTTTTCAGGGAACTGTCCATTTTAAAGCTCACCCTGGATTTCCGCAGTGCTCAGCTGTAGCACTTTGGTAAATCAGAACAAGGAGGCAGCAGGGGCCACCTGGGAGCATCTGCCCTAAGTGATGCCCATCTTGCCCAGCCTCACGTCTTGCAGCAGACAGAGAGGTAGGATCTAGTCCTCAAGGGTGGTATTTAGTTGCCTTAAATATAAACCAAGTCCCTACGATTTCCAGCTCTCCACAAACTTAAAGAGCTCCATGATGATAGGGGCAAACGTATTGGGCTGATTATATGATGTGATTTTAGATGCAATTGTGAAGAAAAGCAGCTTCAGCCACTGCTGCTTGTGCTCCGTTAGTCTGTGCCCAGAAAGCAGCAGCAAAATGAGTGACACGAGGAGTGTCTGAGCACACCTGGAAGGAGATACCCAGATGTGAGGGTTGTGTTTGATGTGTCCCCAGGGATCAACCCCCAAATCATCCAGGTTGTCAGCTGATCCAAGCTTATGGTGGTTTTCATGAGTGCTTTAGGTGGGGAAAAGATGCCCACGGCTGACCTGATTTTTGCTCACAAACCTGATTTATTCCCAAAGCACCTTTTATCCTTTGCACTTAGGGAGGCAGCACTATAATTTAAAAAAAAAAAAAAAAAAAAAAAAAAAAAAAGAGAGAGAAAGAGAGAAATATTAAATGATGCATTTAAAAGTGTTTCAAATGCACATAGAAAAGGGGGCTGACTGAATTAAGGGCACAGAGGAGACACAAGTTATTGATTTTCATGTGTCCTTTAAAATACAGTCATGAGCCAGAAGTGGAGATCATTTATTATAGTCAACAGGCTGAAGATATTTCTCTGTGGCACTGTGGCCCGCAGAGGTGTGGAGACCCTCATTTGCAGAAGACAAAACAACCATGTTATGAAGTAGTGCCAAGTGCAGGTCTGTTACACTGCCCCACTTTTTACAGAGCAGGGAAGGCTTAGACAGAGACTATACCATCTTTACCATCTCCTGCAGAGTGATGTTGAAAAACTAATTCCAAAACCAAAACTGAAAGCAGCAAATGTTAGCCAGCCTGGGGAAGGCGCATCCACCTCCTGTGCTGGTTGGGGTTAGCAGACCAGCTGTGTGTGGAGGAATGGATGTTGTACTGTTGAAAACAAAGCTGTAAATCCCTGGAAAAGCCTACATGCAAAAGTAACACAGCTGCTGGATTGCTCACGAGGATTTGTGTTTTATACAACCCACAAAAGAAAGCTGTCTTTGGCACTTCATGGAGCACACCTTTGAGACATGCTAAAGCATACCAAAATGAGCAGTAGGTGGGTGCACAGCTGGTATACGTTCCTATGCCCTCTACGGGAGCCTTGTGAGACTGGAGCCAAGGGTTGTTCAAGCATGTTTTGGCTTAAAATAAGGTAAACAGTCAGGCATTCCATGAAGTGACCTTATACGGGCTGCACAGAGGATTAGATCTACGAGAATTGAACAGATTAAGCCAAGTGTGCGTTCTATGAAGGATTGACATGTCTGAATATCAAATGTAAGGAATGTTCTGTTTACCTCATATATAAAAAAATACTCTATCCAAGCAGGCTGGCAAGCTAGGATAGCCTCCTTGTCCATTCACTCAGCTTGTGGTATAAATCAAACATCACAGTTTGTAGAGGGCTCTGAAGTCTACTGGTGGAAGGCCACAGGATAGGCATCGCTCCCAGTATCCATGAGTTTTCTTGCGTTTGGCCTATATGTGGAAGGTATTCAATGTTTGTATCTCATGCCAGAGTCTCAATTCAGCTATCACAGTGTATTTAATAGAAGAAATTAATCTCTAAAAAGTTCAAAAACATTTTGAGCCATAGAAGCATATTATGTTCTAAGTAGAAAGTGGTATTAATGGCTGCTTCTCTCAGCCTGTTGGTCAAAAACAGGCTGAAGGAATGTGGAAGGACATGGAGGTCAGTGTGGACTGGCATGGGATTTGATGCAGTTTGGCATCCAAAAATCAAGGCATTGTGAAAACTTGAATTCTAATTTCACTTTACTTCAAGATGTATAATGCTTTTCAGAAATCGAAGTCATTAGGATACCTCAGGTCAAAATCCCCATCAGTCCCAACTATTAAAATTTTTAGAACTTCATAAATTATTTCAGTTCAAAAAGGCATTTATTTTAGGGAATTACACCCTTTTTTATATAATAGTAATGGATACAATAAATGTTTTGAGTTGTAAGTGCCTACAAATAGAGTAGGGAAGGAAATACAAAGCCATTTCAGATGTCTCAGTTCCTGTTGTGCATTCAGCATAAACACTCCCAGCGCTGTGCAGTCTGTTACGTTGGCCACACTGCATTTTTTTTGGCCACTGTTAGGATTTGGCTCTCGTTTCTTTCATTCCTTTTGAGATCAGTATTTTAATTATGTGGTGTATGTTTTCCTTATGGGATGGCTGCAGCACGCATGCATGGTTTCGTGGTAACGTAGCTGCTGAGCAGCCTGAGCCATGACCATGGTATTTTGTTAGAACAGTTCCTTTTGCAAATTCACTTGTCCTTATTACTGGCTTTCTTAGAAACTGTAGAAGAAATCCGTCCTTGCTGTCAGGTGTAGTTCATTGTTCTCTGCCACTGCCCTGGTTCCTTCCTGCTGGTATCGGGGTGCGGCTGCTGAGAGCCTGGTGTCCAGCTGGGTACTGCCACGTCCCAGTGGCGACGAAAAGAAGAAGGAAGGCCCAGATGTGAGTTTGTCACTGGCTTCCCGTATGCAAGGAAAACACAGAGTTGCCCAGCACGTCTTGTACCAGAGTGGGGGCGTCTAAAGCTGACAATGCTCAGAGATGCAGGGGAGTTACCAACGTAAGCAAACATACAAAGTGAGTGTGCTGGTAAGGGTGTAAGACACCATGTGGTAATGAGCAAGAGCTTGTGGTTTGTTAGTTATTAATCTTGCTACATGGCTTTTCCTTAGGGTGCCTTAAATATTTAGGCAGCAGGAAGAGTGGTGATCTGTAGAGCTGCTGTGCTTGTTCCCTAGCGCTTGGCATTAGCAGGTGCTGGTTTCATGAACACAAACTGAAATCAGACTTGCCTGGGAGGCTGCTCTTGCGTATCGGGTGGTATAGCCGAACGCTGTCGGGGGTTTCATGGTTGCTAGCTGCAAAAGAGCATTTTTAAAATAAAATCCAGCCCCTCTGATCACTGAGGTGTCCGGAGTTGTGCTGTTGGAAGAGACACAATTTTCTGAGAGATCAAACCAAATGTAAATTGAATGCTGAATTTGAAGATGCTACACAAAATGTCAGGGTGGCTTTCTGTGATCATTACGTGCAATAGCATGTAATGCAGACTGAATTGATGCCGGAGATGTGAGCGTGCACAGTCTTGGAAGGATGTGAAATTCATATTTCAGATGGGGCCCATCTCTCTATTCATAGTTTAAACTTCTTTTGGATGATGAGAATGGAGACATCTGTAAAAAGTAATGTCCTCTTTCCTTCCAGAGTAAGACTATGAGTTTTCCAGCTGTTGGCTAAGACAGGTTTTCCTGTTGAAATAGCTTTTGTCTGATGTAAAGCTAAAACAATATGGTTATGGTAACTGAAAATATTTCTTTGTCGGTTCTGTCCCATCTTAGTTTTAGTTGTAAATCCAAGTATTTTTGTTCATTGTTGCTTCTCATAGCAACTGTTTGATTTTCAAAATCTTTTAGAGTCTTCCAGTAAAGTGCGTGCTGCTCATAAAATGGTAGTATTGCTTATATTCACTTGTATAGTATTTTCTTTGCCATATAGTGTAGCTAATTTTCTTTTATCTTTATAGTGGATTCTCATGATCTCAGAACAGGCTCTTACTTTCCTTTAGAAGTCCTGTCATCGTGAATAATGCAAAAAACAGGCCATAACATTGATTCATGTGGTTGTTGGTTGCAACCACAGTAATATGGACTGTGCCATATACTTGTCAGCTGACGCTATTCTGTATTCACATAACATGCCTTTTTTTAGATGTGTAGAGTTTAAAGATTAGCTTATTAGGCATCTCTCAGATGCGTAATTATTCTGGGCTGAATAATACGTTAACCAGAAGATATGTAATTTATATGCAGTAGACAAGCAAAGAAGAGTGTATGTTTAAAAAATGAGCTTTCCAGAGCAGTTTTGCAAAAATGATAGTTCTAATGCATTTTAAAGACTTTTATTTTTATTTAAATAACTTAAGAAAAAAAAAAACACAGTGAAGTGCAGGCTAGTGAAACAGTTTTACTTTTTTGTATCTTGTGTGTTTCTTTATGTCCTATAAGTCTATGTTTTTCTTTGTTGGTTTTATTTCAAGATACAGCATTCTACAAATAAGGGGAACCCTAGGCAATGAAGAATGGAAAAGGCATGTTAGCTATCTGTTCAATCTTAGTGCCAGGGCTGGATTATCTCCTCCAACTTTCTTCCCATTGCTCTGTACTAGTTGTTCTTGAATGAGACAAGATTTAATGCATGCACTTTTTCTCACAGAAGGTTCTTCTGAAATACACTAAGCAGATATTTGTTATAGATCCGTGCAAAATTAAAAATTTTAGAACTTCCTTTGGCATTTAAACATTTGGTGTGGTTCTGGAGGTGCTGAGCACCCACCTCTCCAGAGGTCACTGGTATCCAGCAGTTCTGAAAACATGAGGAATTGCTTCACACCAGTGGCACCAAAAGTAATTTTCCAGAAATACCTTTGAATCTGCAATTACATATAGTAGTATCCTGTTAGTGACAGAGGTAATTCTAAAAATGAGATAATTATAAGGACCTGAATTTGCTACTGATTCAAAGGAACTTGTGAGAAGACTTGCATCTCCTAGACTGTAGTTAGTGGTTGTCATCTGGGGCACATGTTTTGTGAGGGCCATCTTGCGTGCGAAAGCAGAAACACTTATGTTAAATCTGAGGCTTGTGTTGTCCTGACCTCTGAATTTCTGAAACATGAAAGAAAAAGTCGTTGACCCACTGTAAAAGCAAATTTTTGAAGCCAGAAGATTCAGCCTGACTTTGCTCAATATTCTTGGCGTGTTACTCTTATTCAGTATTCCTTTTCATGGATCTGCTTTTTACTTAACCAAGAGCTGGCTCATTTGCATGAAGCTGCTGGCTTTATGTAAAACCTGTGGTGAAACTGTTGGTGGAATAATCACTCAGCAGGGCTTGAAAGGGTAACGAGTGAAGAAGTAATGTCCCGGTGTACAAAGATTTGCTACTACATGACTAATCAGGAGAGAGGATTGCACTGTCTAGTAGAGAAATGAAGAGATCTTTAGGAGTAATGGTAAAGAGTAGGAGAGTCTCCAAGAGGTGTTGAACATTCAAAAATTCTTGGGGTGTTTCGAAGTTGCACTGGATGCTGTTAGGCATTGTAGAAATTCCTTGCTCATCCTGTGATGAGCAGCGTCATCAGGCTGGTGAATGCCATCAGCCCAAATGAAGACAGAAAATGGATTTATGCAGCTTGCCCTGCATTTGTTTCTTGGGAGGATGCAGCCTGACTTTAAGCCACTTTGCAAAGAATACAAATCTGGCTTGAAATCTGGTTGTAGTCGGTAAATGCAGGCAGCCATTGGAGGAATTCAGGTTTGGATGAGAATCAAAATAAGTTTTAATCTGTTGGAAGCTGTTTGGATATTGGGCACCGCCATGGGCTCATGGCCAGTTTTTGCAGAGTAGCCCTGCAGCATTGGAGAAGAGCTAGGCCTTCCCATAGTCTCTCCTTGGTGTTCTGCGGTCACTTCACCAAAGAGTTTGGGGAAAGGGACAGCAAAAAATGTATAATTTTGAAATTTCAAAGCAAATCCACATAACCATAGTTGTTTATTATTACTCTGAATCCACTCCTTGTTTTGAAGATGTGCATTAACATAAACATTTTGTGACCCCTTGTGCCTTCAGCATCTTTCTCTCCTGCTGTGTTTCTGTAAATGACATGGCTGCCTGACTGCCTCCCTAGTGAAATGAGCTGTGATAGTGTGCTTAAAATGCAGTTCAGCAGATAGGAGCTAAATCTGTTTCACGTAGCTTTACTATTGATTACTTCTGCATTCATATAATTAAAATCTAATCTGATGTACTTAAATTTGCCAGATAAAACTCTTATCACACAAAAAGATATTTTCTTTATTCTTAGCAACTCTTGCATGTTGCATTTTGGGGCTTTTTTTTTTTTTTTTTTTTTTTCCTTAGTCCCCTAAGTAAAACACTTTACAAAGCACAGAAAGATTGATGTGGACAAACAAAACAGAGGACCATGTTCCCTTCCAAGAGGAGAAGTATCCATGTTGACAGTAGCTCAGATAGGGTCGACGGGGGAAAACTTTACAGAGACATGATGGGAGAACTGCGACTTACAAAGCCAGAGCTGTAAAATTGATCATACAAAGGCAAGAATACCAAAGGTAGATTGCTAGTGCACTAATTGAGGTATCACCACCAAAGACACCTATGGGTGTAACAGCAGGCCATTTTAACGTGTTCTAGTTTTGCTGCCTGGCCTGAAAATGTTGAACATTCAGATATATGTGTTGCTCCAGGCTGTAGCATGTGGGCAAGTACTTTGGTATGTCTGTGCATGGAGGTCCCGCTGAAGATCTCAAGGGGTGCAGGGTTGCTATGAACAGGAGAGCTCTCACCTGCCAAACCATTTCCAAATATATCCTTGGGAGTGAATTTCCTCTCCCTAATACTAATCTGACCAACTGTTTTTCTAAGCCTAGAAGTTCACGTGGTCCTACTGTACAAACACAGTGCTGGAAGAAGGTGGTTTTCATTTGTTTTTTTTCCTTTCAAGTTGTGTTAAGTTGTCACAAGCACTTCTGAATGTGAAAGATAAATGGAGAGGAAATGAGGGAACTTCAAAAAATAAAAATAAAAATAAAAAAAGGAAGGAGCAGAGCATTGAAACTTTGAGGCGAAAGAAGTGAGCAGCCAAGGAGACTTAAACACATGTTAAGTGAGAGATACAATAGCTGACTGTTGCTTCTTCCCAGGAAGTCTTCGTAGAAATGGAAAAAGAAACCAAACAAACACCAGTACTAACCCCATTGTCTTCCCAGGGATCCTTTCATGAACACGTGAGAAACTGAAACGTGTCCAGGCAGAAGAAGAATAATGTATACCACTTGGCAAAATGTCAAGTGGCTGGGCTGTAACCCCTCCAAGCTTGCTTCCACGTATGTAAGTGGGGATTTTGTGAAATCAGCGGCACAGAGGAGAAAAGATGACTTGGAAACTCTACCTGTAGAGGTGCACGCCACTGCCATCCCTTCACAGCCAGCAACACCAGAGCAATGTCCTCTGAGTCGCAGTCACACACTCTGTGGGGTTCTGGTGTTTCTCTGAATCACAGCTAAAAAAAGAAGTCTGAGAAAGAAAATACTCTTCAACAGTTTTCTGGGGCAAGGAGTAGTTAGATCTTAAAGCCCAGCATTTGCACAAGAGTGACTCTAAGATAAAGGTGTGGCTTTGTATTTGTCCTCTGCTATTTTTCCATCAAAGTCTTTCTGAACACAGTCCTTTTCCTTTTTTGTTACATTCCCCTAATGTGTGGCCTTGTAACCTGGGTGAATTTCTTCTACCTATGATGGTCTGGGTTGTTGGCTGTTGCTGGTTGTAGGAAGAACAGATCTGGTGAACATGAAGGCAGTCTTTTATCTTTGATACTTCTGCAACTGTGGAAAGTTATGAGTTGCTTTGGTTTTTACTCGAATCCTTCTTCTGGAATTAATTCTGAATTTGACAGCAGAAGGTGTATGTTTTTTAATTGGATCCCAACTTTAATCCAGAAGAATCAGAGGCATAAACTCTGCCAAGTAAGGAACAATAAATTGAATTTAATGGGTCCTTTTAGCTCTGTGAAAAACAAACAAACAAACAAACCCCACTAAATATTTCAGTCATTTTGATTCCTTCTCTTACAGTGCTTTGGAAATACTGGGATCTTGCTCAACTTTGTGTGGGAGAAAAAAGGCAAAAGGAATCCACTGGCAGGTCTCTCATATTCAGAAGCTGCAGCCAGCCAGAGGGCCATCTCCTGTCTTCTCTTTGCTTGTTGTCTGTTATTTTCTTTTCAAATCCTTTTGTCTTATTTTGTCTGCTTCTGCCAATGGATTGTCCCTGGACTTTGTTTTTCAGGGGCTTTTAGAGGAGCTGTATTGGTTTTGTGGGGGAAGGGAAAACTTGCTTGGCTCCATTGTAGCCAATTCTGTTGCTTTTGCACCCATTTCACAGATGGACTTAACCCAAACAGACTGGAGCAGGGCTAGCAGTGAGCAGCTGCTGCTGCTGAGCAGAGGCTGATGAGTAAACTGTGAGCAAAAGAGAACAGAAATACTCATTCATACAGAGGTTGTTTTGAAGTGTAAGAGGAGACTTGTTCATGGTCTCCATTTTTAGCTGAGCATAGGCACAAGCTCAAATCTAACCAGACATTTCCTTAGCTCTGAAGAACCCCGAATCTGGGTGGTTAATGCTCTGGTACCGCAATAATAAATAGTATTCTTGGTGTTTCTAAACTAACTTGAACTGTAAAGCTTGTTTGGAAACCTTTTTGCATTGCAGAGCTGTTAATTTCCCTCTTGTGTCTGTAATATGCAGAGAAAAAGAGGCTGTTGTACATGGGGTTTGGTGAGCAGGTTTGTGTAATAATTGCACACAGTATTCCTGAACTCTTAACCTGAACTGATGCTATCTTACGGCAGTGGGAAGGAGCCTCGTTCCCTCTGAGCACCACACAAGGCTCCAACACTTTCTCCTGTTTCTTTTGCAGAAATAAAAATGCAGTGAATCGTGCGGATGACCTGACTGGACAATATTATCTTCTGCAGAGAAGTAGATAAGGGTTTGTTTGTAAAAGCATGAAAGGTGCTTGCTATAATACTTGAAAGTTTTTCTTTCAGAGTGAATGCAATATTTTTCATAGCATCACTTTTTTATGCATTTATTTCTCAGGATTTAGCAAATATGTTTAAGGACATTGTTTTTCTAAACATGACAACCGACTATCAGCAAGGAGAATTTGTCTAGTTTGGGTTAGATGAGGCACAGAAAGATTAATAGAATATTGGGGAAAATCACTTAGAAATGCCAGAACTAAGAAACATTTCTCTGCTGATTCATTTCTCCAGCTGAAAACCACTAGTCCACACTGGTCACTATTCTGCAGTGCTGAGTGTGCATATGTATGTATGATATGATTAAAATACCTTTCTCAATATGTTTAATGCAGATACAAAACAGGTTACTCAAAGTTAGAGTAAGTAATTCTGGCAACACACAGAATATCCTCTGGGCTCATGTAACTACACCTTACAGCGTAGTGCTGTGAAGCATTTTTTTTTTTTTGTGGGTTGTGCCAGCCATGGACAATTCCTGCTGTAGCATCTTTATTGCCAGCACAATCAGTGTGGTGTCATGACTGATTATATATATATGTATATATATTAGTTTGTCCATTTTAAGAAAGGGAGCAGAGCACCGAGTTGATTCTTGCTTTTCACAGGAAGTTGCCTTTTTGTCTATATAACAGCCTATGTTGTCAGCTAGTAGGGATGAATATTTCTATCCCCCTTGCTGTTTGAAATACACATCTGTTATTTTTCCTCTCTCTGGTTAATGAAGTCTGCAGCACAACTATCACTGTGGTTTCAACTTAGAAGAACTTCCTGGAGAGCTCTAGCAGAGATCCAATTTTAAAAATACGTATTTACTGACAAAGCAATGTGTTGAAAGACCACAAGAGGAAGATGCTTGAGAGGTTGTAGCAGAAAGACTTCTGCAAGCCTCTACACTGGAAGTGGGAAGGAGGCTGGGCTGTGACATTTCAAAAGCCATCAAAAATAAATGCCTGTACTTTGAGGCCTACGTGTAATTTAGTTCAGAGGTGAATCCTAAAATATTTTTACTTTTTTTTTTTTTTTTTTTGCATGTAGGCTGAGATACTTTTCTTTGCAATCCATGACATTTATTTATTTCCAGTGTACATGAAAGCAAAAGAGAACAAAAGGCCTTGCAATTCAGTGAGAAAAACTGCAAGGAGAGGGGAACTGCTGGTACCATGATTCTCCTCTCAAAATCCACATCTAATGGAATAAAATATTAACTTGGGATAATGGCCTTTCGCTACAGCGCTTAAAAAGCGATGCATGAATGGAAGACCCAGTAGCCTGGGAAGGCTGTTTGGGTTGACTCAGGCTGGACTAGTGGTGAGCAGAGCTACAGTGAATAGAGGGAATAAGGGGAACTTGAAGAGTCACGTAAGGTAATCTCAACATAAACAAGAAGCTCCATGGTAAGACTTGTTTGTGCACTCAGAATGTCCTATAGGCCTTTGAATAATTTTGAATAGAGCTGGCTGCTATGGCACAATTTTGGCAAAATCAGTAAGGCATGAGCACTAGCATCTCCTCGATCTGTATGAGCATGTTGCATTGCACAGGATTAACCTTTTGCAGGCCTGTGTGTCTACATCAGTGTCCATATATTTGGAAAACTCTTCAATTAGTATTTTGTGAAGATGGTTACTTCTGTTATCTGTATCTCTGACATGAGCAAGTTTTTCATTATTTTATCTTGGGGATGGCTGGGCAGTGAAGTAAGTGGCTGCAACGCCTGTCAGCCGCAGGCGAGGGAAGAGGGAATACAGCGTCCTGATTTAAAGGGTGATGTGGCACTGGCTTATGTTTTTGGAAAGCTGTTTAAACATTCCCAAAAAACATTCTTGTACAACTGCTGTAACATGTAATGTGATGCTGAGATCCAGGCTGAAGAAAGCCGTTCAAGATGCCTTTGGTGTCTTCATTTGTTTTGTTAAATCCCTAGTTCTGGTGCTGCGAAATAAGCCTCTAAATAAAGGATTGTCAGGCCTTACTCCTGTTGAATTTGACCACGCGTAACTGTTTCTAGACATAGCTTTGCTGCTTCTAACCCCATTACCAATAAAGGATAAATTTCAGCAACTTTAACGATAAGCTCCTTTGACATGTTGTTAATCAAACTTTGGTTCACATTGAGCTCATTTGTGCCTGATTAACCATAAGCCTTGGCCTTTATGTAATTTATGACTATTGTGTTGTTTTTTTTTTCTGAATCTGACAGAAATGCAAGGGCAGCTCATGAAATGTCATTTATCCCCTAAATGATTATTTGATGGTAGGGGTGATGCAGAGCTCCCAGCCCACCCCACCAGTTGCTGTTCAGCAGTTCTGGAGAAACTGGTGTCTGTGTCGTGTACGCCACATGGAAACAGCCTGTTGCTCTGCCATTGCAGATTGATGCTAAAATCTATTTCCCTGGGTTTTTCCATCTTACAGCAGCTGGCCTGAGAGAAAATACACTTGCAGCATGTGAAGGGGGGACTTGCATGCTTTTTGAGAAAGGCATAATGTGGAAACAATGTGATTGCAATGGAAATGCCTTCAAGAGAATTTCAGGTTTTAGCAGACGCTTGGTGAAGGCGTGGAAGACAGGCTGTTAATGATGGGTAGCAACAGATCAAAGGTGTGATAGTCCTGTCTGTGAATTTCCTGAGAAGAATTTTCTTGATCCAGGTCTGGGAGGGAAACATGTCTGTAGGAATCAACCTTTCAGTGTGACTTGGTAGATGAAACACCTTTAAGCGGGATTAGTGCTCTGTATTTTTTTCTCTATTTTTAACAATGAGGAGACAGTATTCAGAAGTATGAGAATCCAGAATTAAATCACAAGCTGCTCTTGCTGTTGGGAAAACTAGCCTTTTTTTATAGTCTGTAGGGTCTGACTCACTCAGCTCTGTCTCTGGAATACAAGATGCTCATGAAGTTGCATAAGAAGAACATTACAGGTATATAAACCTATTGAAATTTGTCATCATTATGCAACCCGGTATAAAATCCAGCCTTGCTTTACAGAGCACTCAGTAAAGAGCTATGTACTCGAGCTGTAGAAAGGGAGATCAACGAGGCTGGAACAGAGCCTGTTATGTTTGGCTCCTCCTTTGCCGTGGATCATGAACTTACGAATGTATTTATTTAGCTTGCCCAGAGAGAGGAGCTTAACTTTTGGTGGAGCAAAAATTCCACACCCACAGCCTCAACAGGCAGAGCTGCAAAGAAATCTGTGTTGTTGTTGTTTTTTTTTGTTTTTTTTTTTTTTTCAAAAGACCACATCGGCTTTCTCACCTTTGCATAGAGAACATGGGTTAAGCACCCAAAGAATGCTTATGTGCTGAGATTTAGGAAGAGGATGATCTGAGGTATTATTCCATCCTATGGCTTTAGTTTTGGGTGACTAGCTGGAATTTTACCATTGCAATTCAGCATCTGCATTCCAGATGGATAGTTCGGGGGTCTGTGTGCACACCGGTGTGGTTGCAGCATTATACAATTTTTATGAGAGTAGTCTCCATAAATACAAAACAAGGCTGACCATAAATAATGGGTTTCAATATTTTATCAGGTGCAAACAGCACTTTACAGTGTGTCTGCATCAGGGAGGGGGTGGCTCTGCTAGGGAGCTTTTTGGTTTGGCTGCACAGGCACAAATAAACCTGCAGAGATGTGATTCACCCAAAGCAGAACATGGTGTTTGTGTCTGTCATCTCTTTTTTTTTTTTCTCATAACAGGTATTAAATGACTCACAACTAATCGGAATACAATTTCTATAAATAAAGATCAAACCAAGGTGTGCTTTCAGCAACAAAGAGAATATTTTGTGTTGCCTCCCTTTACATGTAGGACAAAGCCTAGGAGCACTTGGAGTTAGTCAGATGTAACTTCTGGGTGGTGCCGTAAGTACTGCATGAGAAAGGCCATAGAAAAGAGGGAATCCGTGGTAATTTCCACTACACTATTACAAGTCCCAGAGCACTGGAAGCTGGTAGGCACTGTTAAAGAAGATATCCCAATCACTTTCATGGGTTTTCTGGTTCCCAGATGTATTTAACAGGTGATGGTGAGTATGGTATTGCAGGGGCAGGAGAGGCCGAGGCTGTTTCTTCCTCTTCACAGCAAGCATCTGACATGCTTCAGAGCTGCCAATACTGAAATCCAACTTTGCCAAGTCACAGAGCTCAAGTAAAGCATCACAAATTTTAGACATTATCTCAGTCAAAGGTTGTGTTTATCTTGGATGTAGGATGGAATTGTCCCTTGAGGTAAAGTCAGAAATTATTTTCTAAACTCATTTCACTGCTACCCTGATGGGCTAGGAAAATATTTTCTATTTTCTTATATAGGTATGTGTATGTATGTATAGCAGTAATTTTTAAGCTCACTACTGAACTCACCGAGTATCATTAAGGTACGTGGTAGGAAGAGCCAGCACATTCTTGGCTGTGGTTTGCACTCCTGGACGGTGAATGTGGGTATGGTCAACTCATCCTTTTAGGTTTCCTTCTGGTAGCTTTGCTTGCAAGCTTGTGGAAGAAGCACAAGGAGAGTGTCGGTCACTCCCAGTCTGTCTCAGCACTTCACAGTAGTTTGAAGTGCTGGGCTCTCACCGAGTGCAGTAGTTATTGTTTCTTTTATGTTTTATTTTGTCTAGGGTTTGGTTTTATACAGCAAATAAGCTAAGGATTTTTACAGTCCCTGTCCCATGGGGCACAAAGTATATTTTCCAGAGGGCTTAAATGGTTTAAGAAGATAAATCTCCCCACTCTCCAGAGGGACTCATATCACTGGTAGTGGTATTTTTTGAAAGCCCCGCTCAGAAGCAGTCATGCTGCAAAGAAGAAGGGTCCTGGCAGCACCCTGGTGCTGGATGCCAGCACTGAGGGGCAGTGGCAGCCCTGGCGGCCAGCCCTCGTCTCTGCCCCTTCCTGGCTCCCAGGTGGCCACAGCCCTGTGGAATGACTGGGAACTAGCTGGCAACGACTCCTCCGAGCCAGCAGGGAGGTTACTGCTTCCAGGGGGGCAACCAGCAGTGCTTCTTGCTTCCGAGTGCTACAACAGCTGTTTCTGTGCTTTGAAGACGCAACGTAATTTGGGCTAAATTACAGGGATTGAGTGCAGGTACGGTGTTGTAAGGCAGGAGGCGCAGCTTATGTGATAGGGTTAGTTCTGTAGCAAGATTTAAACCCTCAGCAGAGGGTGAGTATCTGCGAGTACAGGCCCTTTGACAGAAATCCTTCATCCCCCATCGCTGTTGTCTTCTCCTGCTCCTAGTTCTGTTTGCATGCAGGCTTCTACTGGAGGTGATCTCATTTTGTGTTCTCTGAGGATAAATGCCCATTTTGCTGCTGGATACAGAATGCGTTTACACGGGTTGGAGCTGTGCCGTTGCCAGCCCAGCCAACTGGGAAAGTTGGCCTTGCTTCATATAAACAGCTCAGACTAAGAAAGCCTCACTAAATTTGGAAAAGAATGAGGGGAACTCATTTTTCAGCTGTCCTGGAGTATTTTATCTTGAGTTGCCCCATGTTATCATCTCATGGGAAGAGATTCTATTACTCATTGCTGTTTCCATCATGTTTATTTTCAGATAGCATATTTTTATCTTCTGAAAACCAAAACATTTAAAGATCCACTGGCAAACAATGGATCAAGGGTCTGCTGCTCTTCCCGCCTGCAGCTTGTGTTGCAGCTCCTGTGGATCCAAACACTGTAGGGTCAGGTCCTCAACAGTTCAAGTGGCATTCACAATCTCACCGAAAAAACTTTCCTTGTAGTCTCAAGAGCATTTTTAATACTGCGATCCTTTGCAAATAGTGGTGCCAGGACTAGAAGAAACAGCATGAAACATTTGCTCCTTGAGTCATTATTTTGATTGATAATATTGATAACAGAAAAATTGCATTAATGTCATACTTTTTAGTATATATATTGTGAATTGCTTAGTTCCTTTCTTTTGTGCCATGATACTTTAAGCTAATCTATGACACATTTATGCTGAGGAATCACCCTTCTGCATTGATTTAGCCATAATTGAAAGACTTTGCCAAAATTACAGGTATTTCCTGTGATTGTTGGGTGTTATTCTAACACCAGAATTTTGTCCTTGTCTCATTTCCTCTAAAAAATTTTACTGCAGGATGCAGGCAGTAGGCACTTACAGAGTCAAGTGATGTCCAGTGTCCCAGAGCCCTCTGTAACAGATTAAGAGGCCACTAAAAGCTGGAGGAGAAAAAGCCAGGATGGAAAACGGGCAAACCCTGCCAGTGGCCTGAGCAGGAAACTCCACTGGGGCTGGGGCCAACAACATCCTACAACATCCTACTGCTGGCAGGGACCCTTCACTTTGTGAATTAAAAAAAATGCTGTCAAGAAGGTTTTGGAAAGCCTTGTCCTTATTTGGAGAATAAGTTTATGCCTCTGCCCAAAGCAGGCTGGTTTTAAAAGGCTGTCATATGGGCAGGGATTTTGTGCTTCAGCAGCACTGATATCCTGCTATTATACATGAGCACATCCTATAATTACTAACCTCAACAAATCTGGTCGCTTAAAGCTGGAGGGTTGGAGTCTAGATTCTGTTTTAGGTCTATCCCACAGCTGAATTTGTGCGAAACTCACATACCTGACAATTTAGCACATCCCTGCAGAGGCCTCCTCATGTCCCCCCTGCTTTATGTAAGGATCCTGCAAAGGCTACGGGCAGGAGAACTGTGGGGTTCAGAGATAACCTGGAGATTTTACAACACGGCTGCAATTGCAACTGTCTGGAAGTTATGGAATGGGCAGACTTTATAAGAGATTCCCTTACCGGATTATACTTCCCTAAATCTTTTGTTAGTGCCTGTCTCTGTGAACTGCTTAGCAAACCAGCTATTTTTCCTTGGCAGTCTCAGCCACACGTGTTTGATTTGTAAATGGAAATAATGGAGCCAGAATTGTTAGATCTTGAACCATAACACCCCATAGACCGGAAAATTCCACAGCTTTCCTCTTTCTTTAACCATATTTGTTTTGATCTTTAAGATTATTTGAGATGACAAAATGCATGGACATCCTGGGAACTGTGACGGTATATAAACTCCCTTTATGTGTATGTGTTTGTGTGTGAGAGAAATGGCAATAAAATCCATAGTAATACTGGACATTTTTCATGATTACTTTAGAAGGACTGTGGTGATGTGCTTGACACAGCGAATATGACAAGACCTTTCTATGAGTTCATCATAGCTGCTCCATACTTAGAGCCTGTTGTATAAAATACAGGAACATCATGACCCCCCCCCCCCCGGCAAGGAATCCTTTAGGTGGCTGCCTGGTGGGTGGCTTGGAGTGTTTGTCTCTCTGGGTACATCTCCGTAGGGGGCAGGTGGCCCAGACCCTGAGCGCTGCATTGCTTCTTGCTGGTTCCCGTTTCACACTTCAGGAGTGCTGAATGTCAGTCCTGGTTTGGAAACCCATGCATAAGAAAGGCTTCCAAAAAAATCATAGTTTGGGAACTACCTATTTTTGTCATAGATATTTTTTTTTCCCCGAGTGGGATAAAATGTAATTTTAAAAGTGTCAAAATTGTTTGAGGTGTGAAATTATGTTTCTGTGTCCTGTGCTCAGAAGAATCCTTTGTCATGGGGATCCTTAAAACAAAGATAAATGGACTGTCTCCTGTGTCCAGGCTGGTCTCCAGTATCCAGAATCCTCTTCCAGAAATCTAGGTCATAGTCCAGGTTTGGGATTTTGCATTGCTTCAGAGTCACATAAGTACACGACTTTAACTTTTAGCTTCACTTCCCTGTCTGTAAAGCATTATTATTTCTTTGGCTTAATGAGTTAATTACTTGTAAATTGCTGTAAGATTTCCAGAAGTTAGATCCTCAATGTGTTTACTGCTGCTACTGCTGCTGCTGAGATCTCGATCATAGCAAGACAGTACAAGATTAATGTTTCATGTGATGTGACTGAGTATCTGTTTACATTAAAACAGAGAAGGGGCTGCAGTGCCCAAGTCTAGAAACCATACTTTGTCAGAGCTATGAGTTGGCTTTAAAACCTGATTATGTGATAAAATTGGGTAACGTGTCTAAACGCTATCCAGTACCAATTGTGTGTGTTTCTTTGGAAACCTTATCAGCTATCAAACATCCGACTCTGTGGCAATATGTTCCTGGGAGAGACAGAGAGCATCTTTACTTAAAGTAATGGATTTGGGGTATGTTTTGCCCACTTCTGTCACTCCTAGAATTAAAAAAAAAATATCAAAAAATCTGTGCTTGTGTTGTCACAACAGCTGAATGCATCCATGAGGATTTCCTGAGCTGCTGTGCAGCAAGTGGCCATTGGTGCAGTTGGGCAATATTTTAGGTTGGTGGTGCTAACTGCTTTGGTTTTGCATTACAGTTCCTGAGCTAATGTATATTGAATGTAATTAATCTTTATTTCTGCTTCAGGAAAAACAGAAGCTGTCATAAAAAACTTCAGCCCACACTACAAACGCCAGTACATCGTGGCTTTCTGCAAGCATGTGCAGGATGAGCTGGAGCAGCACCGTGACTCCCAGTCGCAGTTCCTGAAAACCAAGGTAGGAGGACATGTGGGCCTGTCCTCATCTTGAAGCTGCCATACAGCTCTCCTCTCTTGCATGAAATAATTAATGCATTAACTATTTAAATAACCCATTTAGTAGTTGTAATATATGAAAAACATGATCTGGAAGTATATTAGCTACCAACTGGGCTCGGTTTTCTTGTTTTCCCAGTGTTGAATGCCCTCAAGTAATGTTAATAGGTGGTACAGATACTCAAAACTTCTAAAAATCAAGTCCAGAATTCTTGCAGAGTTATTTAGATGTTTCTATATGTAAAAACACGGAATTTAAATACCTAATAAATGGGTATCTAGGACATTTTGTATGTGTACTTTCTTATATATCACCCAAGTTTACGCAATAAATTTGCAAGTGTGGATGCTGGGTTTGGTTTGGTTCAGTTTTAGGTGGAAAAGATGTATTTGGGTGTGGGTTTAAAGTTTACTTGTGAATTTTTTTCTTAGTTTTGGCTGTTTTACAATCTACATCTTCTGGGAGGGCATCATATGAGAAGATCCTTAATGTGTTTCTGGTACAAAGTATGCATTTCATCAATGTAAAGGTGTATGCTTGGGCAAAACTAGTTGTTTCCCAATGATTGCAAGGTTTTGCAAGGATGTTGGGAGAGATATTACATGTTTAGGGCAGAAATTTAGGTAGGAAACTCAATTAATCCTTTCAGCCATTGTTAAAGGATTCCTTAAAGAAGATGATAATAACCCCCTCTGTGAAATAAGCTACAGAGAGCTGATTTTTTATTAGTGTTCAAAATCATGGATTTCTGATGCTCTAGAAATGAGTAGGGAAAAGATGTGATGTAGAGGGTGCAGTGATAGAAAAGCAGCATCTTTCAAAAATGTGTTTGCCAATTATAAGAGCATAGGTGCAAAAGTATTACAAAGAAATGTGAAATAATTGACTATTTTGCAATAAAACTTCGCTGCATCAAATATTTTAGTGCATATTGGAAAGTAGGCAAGTGACCTATGTCATCTTACATTCAGCGCGTGTCAACTGAGAGGTACGTAAGAACATCTCTGCCTCAGAAATCTGAAAGTGGTGTTGAAAGGCAGAGCTTCTCTGCTGCCTCATCACCACAAACTACAATAATTTGATTGTATAGAATCTCCCTGGTTCAAACTGATGTGCATTACTCCAGATTTCATTTGAAGAATGAAAAGCCCTTGTAGCAGTCTTACAGAAATAAAAGCTTCAAAATGGCCAGTAGTACAGAGTCATTTCAAATCTAGAAAATTGTCTTTGCAGCCAAAGGCAGAAGCTGAGACAGTCTTATATGAAACAGAGTTGCTGCATTTTGCTGAGGACCTGAAGAAGTGGAAGGACAGATATGTCGTTATCAAAAATGACTACACTGTGGATTGCTTTGAGACCAAAGAGGTAAACGCTTCTTCCTGTTATGTTCTTCTACACTCCCAAAAAGACCAAGATCTGATGAATTTGTTGCTGCTACTGTCTTTGTTTTAAGCAGTAATAGATGAGATGCTGTCTCCAGAAAGGCTGCTCCAGCCTTGTGGAGTTGGCTGGAACTTGATAGGGATGCCTGAGGTACAATGAAGTACCTTTCATTGGCAATAGACATTTGCATAAATTCACAAATCGCTTACACAGCACTTTGAACCTTCCTTTGAATATCACAGAACTTTTTTGTATGTCATTATAATATGTCACCAGGTTGGGTTTTAAGTAGAAATTGTTGGGTTCCTTCAAGCCTGATTATAGTGAGGCTTTTTGTTTTGTGGCTGCTGTAGTCAAACTAGCCCTGGCTGACAAATCAAACAAATACGGCTTAGCAGAAAATCCCACCCTTTTCCCTTCCTTTCATTCCCTGACTCTTCACATGGCTGATAAGCGTTGAGAGAATATTTTTAAATATTTTTTTTACTTAAAGATGTTTTAGATTTGGCATGTGCAAAGAATATATCTGAAATTCAGTCTGACAAAACCTTGTTCGTTTGGGGAATTCATGCATTAGCTTTGTAAATGGTATAGTTATTTTATGTTTTCCCTCTTGTTAAATCTCAGTTTTGACTCCCTCTGTCTTGATTTTCCAGGCCTACCTGAAAGGACTCAGCCCTAAGTATCATATTGTTCCTGCAGGGGGCAAAGTGCTGACTTCAGAAGAAGATTACAATTTACTGTCTGATAAACATTTTCCAGATCCTGTTGGTAAGCTCTGGTAAAAGTTTAACTGCCAAACCTCAGGCTCCTTTTCTTACACAAGCCACTTCTGGGCAGACATTGAGGCTGGACTTTAAAGTAGATTAACAAAAGATGCACAGAGTCAAATCCTAATTTCAAAGTGGACATGCACAGAAGATGCCACAAACTAAAGTTCAAAGAAGTGCTGGCTGTGTTTTTTTCCAGTATCCCTACACAAACCCTTTGGAAGCTGTGCAGAAGCAGAGCAGGAACCACACTACCATTGTTCCCAGGCTTTGTTCATACTCCTGGTTTATTTGTTTCCATTTTTAGATGCCAGCTGCCTGTGTTGATTCACAGTTGATAATATGTCCTACAGAGACGGCAGGAAGGTTGCTGTTGCTGGATTTGTTGTTTCTGTGACAGGAACTGCTGAGATTCTGCCTGCCCCCACTCCAGCCCTTGAAGATGAAGAAAGTTCAGTGTTTGAGGGACCAAGTCTCTCCATGTTGTAGAGTCAAATTTGGAAAGGGATAGGGGCAACAAGTAGATAAGTTGTTGGTTTTTTGTTTGTTTGTTGTTTGTTTGTTTGTTTGTTTGTTTGTTTTTATGTCCTGTCTCATACTACTTGACTTAGGAGTGCTGGGAGGTGTCCCCAGTACACCCTTTCCCAAGATGGTACCACTGGCATAGGATGGTCAGAGGCTGGCATGGGGCAGCAGAGCCCAGAGGTGTCCTCAGTGTGTCACCACAGCTCCAGAGGAGTCAGGGATGAGCAACATGGAGCAGCCTAAAGCCACACCACTTTGGCCTTCCCATGGCTCTCCCTCTGCAGAGTAGCTCAGTTACTCTTTTACAGCCTCTCTGCCCTTTTGTGCAATGCTGAGATGAACGTCTTTTGGCTCTCACTGCACAGCACTGAGACAAGTTTAGTTATATTGCTAATTAGTTATATACTGAATTTGCTGGTCCTAGCTGTGTCCCACTGAAACCCCCCAAACCACTTGGATCAATACAAGACCTCTGATTCTAAATTTTGATTTTGACATGTCACATTCATTGCTCAACTCTAGCAAAGGTCTCTTGTTTTAACAGTTCTGTCTGTGCTGTCATAGAAGAGAAAAAGAGCCAACTCGCAAGACACCAGAAAATTCTAAGTTGAGATTTGTTTTTTGTAGGGTCAAGTGAGAAGGAGGTTGCTCAAGCCTTCGTTCAGCTGCCTAGAGAGTTCCCAGTGTACCTGTGGCAGCCATTTGCCCGACACAGCTACTATTGCTTCCAGGAGCCAGAGGCTCAGAGGCAGTTCAGCGCAGTGCTGAATGACTGCGTGAGACACTCAAATCATGGTGAGTGAAAAAAGGATTTCTGCATGTACATCATTTACACTGTTGAAAATTTAAGTAGCTTATTATAGTAAGAAAAAAAAAGTATGAAAATGAAAATCACTTATGAAAGCTGTTCGTTTTTCAGTGCCTGAGAGAATGCATTAACATACCCCTTTTTCTTGCTTTGCTGAGAGCTGTTAGGTTGGATGTGAGCTGCAATGTAATAAGCATGGAATAGAAGACATGGGGATGACTTTGAAAGTGGCACTCTCCTTTCTGTCAGTTCATGTGAAGCCACTATCTTGATACAAAATCATATGAGTTGTTTACTAAACATGGCATGTCAAACTCTCACCTGTGTTTGCAAGATTAGCAAATGCAGCATAAATCTAGTAGACCGTGTGTGTACAGTGTTGAGGGAATGCAGTCCTCCAGTACACATTTGAAGTCTTGTACATACATCTCCAATGGTCAAGTATTTTCTGTTCTTGTTGGGTGTTGAGATGGCAGCTCAAGTCCTCAGCCAGGGTAGAGCCTTGTGGGTGGAACCTGAAACATGTGTAAGATGCAGTATTGATTGTTTGCACAAGGGCACATTCTAAATATCACTTTCTGAGTACATTAGACTATAAAATTTGAAAAAACACACAAACTTGTGACTTGCTAGGAATATAAAAATAACCTTGCTCCCATTAAAGTGGAAGAGCATTTATAAGTACTTTTTACTTTTTCAGGTGAGTGAGTTGATGCAATTTTTCTCTTTTTTCATCAAGCTGACCTGATTCCCTCGTTGATGTCCAGGCTCTTCCATGCCTTTAGTGTTGTTTTCAAGTCCTATTTACTCCTGCCGCCTTCCATGGGAGGTGGAAACAGAGAAACTTCTCCAACAATTTCATCTACTTGGGCCTGAAGCCCATGCTTGTAGATAGATGAATTGAGAGTGCAATGTGTAGATGGTCTGTTTTGCTTACAGCACTTGCTGCCAATGTTTTCTTAGCTGTTGCTTTTGTCTGCTGGTCGTCAGTTTCACCCTATTACCCTCAGACAGTTGTCTCACGCTGTCCTCCCCGGATTCTTCTCAATTGCCACCTCTTCTCTCTTGTCTCCACTGCCAAAGATATTCCTGATCCCCTTTAAGACTCCATTCTCTGATGACAACACACATAATTCTATTTCTAGGCAGTCCCCTAAGATGCACAGTTATGTGCCTAGGGCTGGGTGGTGGCTGGTGGCAGGCACCTTCTTTGCAGGACATGCAGGACTCCCAGTCCCGATGCTAACCAGGTCATGTACACTCCCCCAGCATGGTGGGGTCCCCCTTGCCAGCTCGTTTCCAAGCTCGTGCTGAAGGTGGAGAGACACAGCATGCTGTTCTAGCACTACCAGTGTCGTACAAACCAGACGAAGCATCTCTGATACAAATCTGTGTAGGCGTGGGGAGGCTGAGGGCTAAAACACTGTGGTAAGCAAATACCCAGTCATGGGGACCATAAAGACTGTTTCATTACTAGATTAGCATATGCTAGAGGCAACAGTCTAGAAGGAACACACCTTCACTTGGCACTTCCAAATAGTTCAAGTCTATTGAGTCTATAGTCTCAATAAATATTCCTTTTATAGCTGGCAGAGGAACCCACATTCCCATAGTGTGCCTGAAGGCAAAGCCTGCCTCTGTGATTTGTGGTTCTGATTAGCCTGCTTTTAGCTGTGGTCATCCAGTACGAAAATGCTCCAGACTTTGGAAAGCTACCCCTTTTTTCCTAACCAGGGCTTGGTAAGGAGATGGGGATACAATCAGGTTTTCCTGGCATTGTGAGTTCTCCATGACTTGAAGCCTGTTCATTTGGTTTGGGTTTTTTGTTTCCCTATTCTGGAGCAAGTGTAATAGGCTTGCAAAGATTTCGGCAGCCTGTTTGTTTTTTTTTGTTTTGTTTTGTTTTGTTTTGTTTTTCCCTTAAAGTTCAGCACATCACTCTAGGGCACAATTCTGAATTGGCAAAAGCTGGGACTAGATGACCTAACAGGTCTTTTCCATCTTCAGTGCCTGCAAGTCTGTGTTTTATTATATTTCATATGGCTCAGCTGTTGCTCATTTATGCATCTGTTCCAGGATTTATTCCTCTCAGCTTTTTCTGTGGCCAAGTTATTATCCAACAGAAGATTTTTAGTGACACCAGGGTACCTTTATCAAGGCTTATCCTTTCTGTCACATTATTACTGCTTGACAGACTGGGAGATAAAGACAGCCTGCATTAAGACCTACTGTTGCAATGGTAAACACGAACAGGTTTTTATAGCTAAGTAAATGGGACCCAGTATTTTCTTGATTTCTTGCAGTTGTACCATCTCCTAGAAACCAAAGAGTAATCAGTGGAAAAATTATCACTGACCTGCACCTCAGTAACCTTAGCTCTGCCCTTGGAGTGAACTTCTTCAGTGTTCTTTTTTTAAAGGACTTCATATTGATTTATATTAGTTTCTGTGTGACTGAAAGATTGCTGTATTAATACTTTTTTAAGCTTTATTTGCAACCAGTTCCATCCACAAAAAACAGGCATCTGAACAACTTGATAATGTTACATATACATGCAGCAATACTACAGATTAATAAAGCTCGTGATACAAAAATACGTGTTCTTATATTAAAGAAAAAGTGAAAAGTGAGAAGACGTGAAAAATCCTTAAGTTTGATTATGGAATAGAATTCAGTGGGATGAGGACCGCTGGCCAAGGCAGCACTCTCCCCATCTCTTCATTGCCAGGGCAGATTTGGCAAGGGCAGGAGAAAAACAGATGTAATGTCTGATCAGAGGCTGCCTTTCTGTCTTTTCTATAAAATAGCACTAGGAGTTCTGGAAAGGAATGTATCTTACTGGGTTTCAGCCAAAAATTCAGAGGAGTTTTTAGTTAAAATCAGTTTTCTCCCACGAAGCAGAATTAAATACCGTCTCTCATTGAACACAAACCTCGAGTGAATCAGTGTGTGGTTTTGACATGGGAGCTACTCTGGGATTCAGCTATTTACTCTCTTTAGTCTCTCATCTTAAATAACTGGTCTGTCCTGTTTTTCTGGGTTTTCGTGTTAGAATTCATGGTCAGAAGAATAATTAGAAACATGTTTGGATTTAAGGATTACTGCTTGCAGGTATGATTCAGGTGTATGGACTGTGGGGTTTTCCTTCCCTCTCAAATTTTCTTTTGTGTTCAACTTTCCTTTATATTAATTCATGAGGGTTTGTAGTTCAAAGGAGCAATGTTTTACACCCTTCTTGAGTACAAATCAGATAAAACATATTAAAAACCTTTAAAATGTGCCTAAACCAACCAGGACCAGATTGGCAATGGTACCATAAATATTCTAGCTGAACAGGGTATGTACACCGAGATTTTGTGAATTAGCCTGATTTTGAAAGTTGAGTGATGGATTAATCTAAGTACAGAAATCATTCAAGGTCAGTGAATCATCTGGGCAGCTCCCCTTCTGCTCTTTGCAAGTTGGCTTGCAGCTCTGAAGTGCTATGATTCGTGGAATTTTACCTGGTGTGCATGTACTTAGTCTTCACTCGCCAGCAAAAATCAATCCAGAGTATTTGGCAAGTAGGAGAGGAGATGTGGGAGGCAGCGACCGGACAGAACACAGGACTGGGAGAGGGACTGGAGGGACCATAGGTCTAAGCCAGCTAGTGAAGAGAAGTAGGGGCCTGAGAGTTACTGCCATGGGACCAAAGCATGGACCAGCTATCTGTGGGGCAAGTAGGGAAGGGTGTCACGAGAGCTGCAGCTACTGGGCTGCCAGATTTGGCAACCCTAACATAAGCTATGTTTGCGTTTGATACTCTTTTCCAGCAGAGTTCAAGTCAAATAAATTTCAAAACTTGTTTTCACCATTAAGTGTATGGTCCTTCTCTTGTTAAAATTGTTATGAAACTTTGCTTATAGGGAAAAAAAAAAAAGGCTAACTGTAAATTTGCACACTCAGTAGAGAGGTGCTGCTATCTCATCTTGGCTGTTATCTCAAAACTGCTTTACAAAAGCTCCATCAAAAAGCTTCCTCCCTCCACAGTGTCCAGTTCTTTGCCAACACCTTTGTACTTAAGGATTTCAGTGGGCTGGTTTAAAGAACAGTGCATGCAGCTCTTAAATGCCATGATTCATTTCTCATTGAATTTATCCTAAGGCATAAGATATAAAACATTATAATGGACATATTTGCTGCTTTGAAAGCTTTTTGGCTATTATGAATGAAAGGGTGAGCTAAATTAGTTAAATGACTTGAATGTGCATATAGAAAGATAATTTTCTGGGGAGGTCTCTAAATAGAGAACATGGGTGAGCCAAAAAAAATGTTCATGGCAGAATAGGCTTTTTCTAAGCCAGCAAGTACAGAGGAGTCAATCATAAAATGTGGTGAAGAGTAACAGGATTTAGTGATGACTCTTCCTAGAGATAATTCCAGATGCAAAGAAGAAAGCACAGTTCTCTGGGCACAGTACTACACAATTAAGCTTTCAACATTTGTTTGTGTGTCCTTGTGCTGTACCAGACTTGCAGTATTTTCCCAGGGTAATCATAAAGCCTTCAGTGTTTCAGTAAAACTGAAAAATAAATGTTTAAAATGGCAAATGTGTCAAGACAAAAGAGAGCTGTCAGAAGAAGATGCAGGTTCAAGGGCTACTGGAAAACATGATCTGATCTCAGTTGGGACACGTTCACAATGTAGCAAGTGTGGGGCTATTGATTTTAGTAAATAATTAGCATTGTTGACCACAGTAGAATTTTTTATGTTTAAAGACCCTTTACTGCATCATTGCGTCAAATATTTTGCTGTATTTTTTTCAGTTTTCATGATTCCTTCCTTCCTTCCATCCATCCATCCATCCATCCATCCATCCATTATTTTAGGCAGGTTTCTCCTTTTCTATACAAGATTACCAGCTATTGTGTTTAACTTGGTATTTGCTGTTAAAAGAGAAGGCCAACCAGTTGGTGCTGGGATGTAGGGAAGTCTGGGTAATGGGAAGGAAAATATAACTAGCTAATTCTGGGAGATGCAGAGTTTCACTTCTTGTTTTTGTATTCTTTCATCTTGTTTGATTTCACATCCGTATCTTGATAAATACCCTCATGACACAGGAAGCTAGGGGACTTTCAAAACCATATCCTGCCATCTCCAATTTCACCATAACTACAAAAGTTGAGAAAAAATACATTAAAGAAGTACAACAAGGAAATGTATTAGGCAAGAGAGAAATACAAAATGTCATTTTAACCTTATGCAGGACATTCTGGCACAGCTTGGCTATGATAGGAGAACTGAGACAGCATCAGATTTACTATGTCTGTGTGTAATGTTTTGGATTGCCGCTAGCTCTGTCCATATTGCCTATTTCAACTCTAAGCTTAGCTGGCAGTTGTTTTTCTCATAATTATTTGTAGCTTTCCTACATGTACATGTGTATAATACATACAGGACTTAGCAACTCTTGGACTGTTACTCAAAATAATTATTGAAGTGTTGGTAAATGTTGAGAAAAGGACATTTAATATTCAAGCCGAAGGAAAGGTTGGCTGTACCAGGAGAAATACTGTCTTTGTTAGACACTTCCTTCTTCCTGTCGTCCTCTTTACTAGCTACATGCATCTCCCTGCCTCTGAACCTGGTTCTGCACTGCTTGTCTTTATCCCTGTACAGAGCAAGGCACTTGTCACGAGTCCAAATAGGACTTTGGAAAGATTTTTGAGTCTTCATGTTACAGACAGGTTGGCTTTTCGTCTCTGGAGACGGCAGCTGAAGGAAAGAATTTTATCTTTCTCAGAAAGTGTGCAGAATGACCAATTAAAGTAGAAAGGAGTAGGAAATTGCTCTGATACCCTATTTTTTTTTTTTTTTTTTATGTTAAAGGAAAATAGCTTTTCTCTGGGATGAAAGCAAGACCTTTCTGAAGGTTTGCATGATATTTTGGGTCTGGGTAAAGGCATAACATAAGCAGTATTCAGCCTTCCACCTGTATGACCCAAACCTGGGACTTGCATCTTGACTTCTCTCACTGCAGCCACTGCACTTTAATTAATTAAATCACTTTATGATTAACAAGATCAGATCTCCTGTACTCCACATGAGTGGCTAAGGTGATGGCTGGTCTGTGCTATGTCTCTCACCTTATCCACAAATCTAAATACGCATTCAAAAGAGGTGTGTAAACTGCCATAGAAGTATTAACACTGTCTTAACATTCAAAACCATTTTCCTATATTTGACATGGCCTGTGGGGTGCTACAAAACCCATGAAATGTTTTAGGATGCAATATAGAATTTTATGTTTAATTTGCTTAAAGTGAGACTATTTTTCCTACTTGTGGGATGCTTTTACTCTGCAACATTATTTCCTTCGTTGAGTGATTGACTTTTCCAGTAAGCCCCTCTAGCTTGTACTGTATTTGGGATTTTCAGTCTGTGGGAGGTGTATTCATTCTGAAATGACAAGATGATTAACGTGTGTAAAATCCTAATTGCGACTGTGTTCTTCCTACCTCTGTCACCTCCACACCCTGGTTTTATCTTTCTTCTCTTGTATGTTACAAAGCAGGGGGTGGTGCAGAGGAGACACTGCCTTGCGCCCACCACCTGAGCTTGTTTTAGTAGCTATGAAGATTCCCATTTGTGCAGGAGTAACGGTTTTATTTGGGCTGCAGCTTCAAAGGTCAGTGGCAAAAGATTTCTCATCTTTACCAGGAATACAGGAGATGGTTTGTAAAGCACTTGGAGATTATCAGAGATGAATGAATCTGTGGTTTAGACTATAAACACCAGCTTGATGTTCCCGGCAGAGGGAGGTGCCATGTAATCTGTTTTATGCTGCTTTGAACAGCTTTAATACAGGCATTGCATGCTGCAAAGCAATCACCTGAAATGCTGGTTTAATGTTTAGGAGGGAACTTGCACTGCAGAACTTTATTTGCTATAAATACAGTGTATTATTGCAGGGTTGTATCCTGCTTGGAAATGACCTCATTTAGCTTCTGTTAGTGGTTAGCAGTTTTATACCACATGGTCTATGAATCATACGGTACTACATTGCTCTCAGGAAAACATCAGAGCTGTGAGGTTGGTGCTTCTCAGACCCAGGACATTATACTTCACTTCGATCTCAATTTTGGGTATTAATATGACAGGACTCCATTTTGTAAAGTTAAACGATATGTCCTTTTATTCATATAATTATTTCTGGAGGGGCTGTAGCTGCATTACAAGCCCTAGGCAAGCTGTCTTTTCCTGACGTCCAGTGCCTTAGCTCTTCTCATCTCTCCTTGTTCAGACAGATGGATTTGGATTCACTTTGATTTTCTCTTTGGGTTAGGACCATATGTTTGTTTCTTGGGAGACAGAGTTGGTCATAACTTCAGCCTTTTGGAGACAATGGCCGGTACTGTTCTTACTATTTTTTTGTAATATCTTACAAGCAACAACTCTTGAAATGTGCTAAGAACTTGGATGGTTGCTTTTTGCCATGTGATAACAGGATAGGTTGGTCTTGCTTACTTGTGTGTGACAGACTCTGGGTCTGGGCTCTCTCTTTGGCAATTCTCTGTCTTGTCCGTCGTCGTCTGTGTGATGGTATCACTCACACACCTCCTGGTAGAAAACTGCTCATCGTTAACAGATACTGTATGAGTAACAGAAATTAACCACTGCTGTCCCTACCCACAGCAAATAAACCCCAGGCAGGTATTACCAGAAATACTTGAAAAAATGCTATTTTAGGAAACCTGGGCTAAATAGATCACTCTTAGAAAGGGAAACTGTTCTCTGTTGTATTCATTTACTTTCTTTTGATGGGCATCCCCTAATTGTGGTGGTGGGAAGCTGACAGTGATTCTTTATCTGCAGGAACATCTCTTATTCCCTAATGTTCTCCAGATGCTTTCACCCTAATCTGTTGTGTTTGGCACTGTGCAATAGCTTTTCTTCAAGTACCAGTACAAGAGATAGAAATGTGCTGTGTAGTGAGATGGCTAAGACACCACACTTTCAGAAAATAGTAATATATATATATATATTATATATATGTTATATCTAATATATTTATATATATATAATATATAAAATAATAGCTTTTTTCTTCAGCAGCCTACCTCTGTTTTTGGGCTGTGTGTTTTCTTTTTTACCAGCCTTTGTTTAAAAAGAGATGAATTTTAAAAGAAATTCAATTAGATTTATTTATTTATTTATTTTTTAAATTAAAGAGCATGTTTAATGCAAAGCAGAGGAAACACAACAATCTAAATATATTTGAGAGAAACAGATGCCAGGGGAGAGGGGGATGACTCGGAAGGGTAAGAGAACTGAGAAAAGTTTAATTTGCATTTCTTAGCATAACATCTGTCCTGTTGAGGGTAATGTCCAGTGGAAATAGTAAGTGGCAGAAGCACCATCTTTTGAGATTGCTAAAACCAAAGATAGAACATTGAAAATCCCAAATATTTTTGAGTTTTACCCACCTCCTACTATTCTGTTCATAATATCACAAGAAGCACAGCCCTTTGCCATTACTGTACAACCAGAGATATTTCTTGTCCCAGGAAAATGCTACATAAGGGGATCAGCAAGAAACAGCTACAAAATAGATGTTTTGGCACTACCTTCATCTAAGCCAGACTTTGACCAAATAGATGAGGAAGCAAAAATATGTTACTGTAAGGTCATATGAAATTAAATACAATTTCTACTTATTTCTCATATCCCCAAAATTATAGTAAGTGCCAAATACTCTCCCAGTCAGTGAAAATCCACCAAACTCGACTCCTCTGCCATCTTTACGACCTTCCAGTGAGCATCCTCCTGCCTTGACTTCCCCACTCCTTAGCTGATGTCAGTCTGTCACTTTGAAGATTTGAGATAGTATTCATGGGTCCTGTGGTGTTATGGGAGGGAAATAAGAAGTATAACAGATTGTTATCACTTCCATATGTGAGGAAGAGACATCTGACCAAAGCTGCAGTTACTGAGGATGGTAGGGAGGAGCCAGGCAAGGCAACCTTCCTACCTGTGGGCCTATATGTGATTATCACATATAAATACTGCCATTGCTGGATGCCAGATTGCTCCTATTATCAGAGTTACCTGCAGGCAGAATTCAGGAACCATATGGAAAGTAATGCTCTCTGAATGCAGAATCTCACACCAAATTGTACACAGCTCTCCAGCTCAGGAACACATACATCGATGTCAGTGCTGCAGGAAGCAGAGGAAGCCAGGGTGAATTTCTTCTGAGTTTTGATAGTCAGACGTTGGGCATTATGTCAGAATCAGTTTTTCATTAATTTAAACCAGTGCTCTGTGAGCTGAGGCTTCTGGATTCTGTTTTAGCATTGGCTCATCTATGTCTTCGTTGGGTCTCAGCTTTTTTGCAAAATGTCAGCTGTAAAGCTTAGATTACTCTTGGTGGTTTAGCTAGATTTGGTGAAGCACTTCGTCCACAGTCAACATCCCCCTTCATTATTATAAACAATAAAAGTAATAAATTTACTGTAAGAGAAACCCATAAGGGAGAAGGGCATTTGCAGGACTGCAATATGGGCACTGCATTTGTTTTGAAGAATGACATACTCAGTTTTTACACATCGTAAAATATCCTGACTGCAGCTCTTTGGCTCTCTGAACAGCTTCATGCTGTAATGCTGCTGCTGCATCCAAAAATGAGCGAGTCCCAGTTTGCAGGATTAGTCAGGATGCAGAAGGGAGCTGTGAACTTTTGGTGTCCCAGCAGAGCAAACCACCCCATAAATTGTGGGAGGTGGAAAATTCTTGCTGTCTGGTTATCACATCTGACTGCAGTTCCACCAGGAGCTGCAGAAATGTTGCCTGAGCTTCCCAAACATGGCCTTTTCCATACGGTTGTATGAGAGGTACAGAAATGAGCTGTGCTGCTGCTTATCAGAAGACTTCATTTGTTGACTGCATGTTTGTTAAGTGAGTAGATGATATGCCATGTGTCTTCAGACAATTATTCCCATTCTGGTTGTTTCATGACCATTTTAGTCTCCTTTTTCATGCTGCAGTAATGAGTTTGAATAGTTTTACTACTAACTATTACTTTTCAGATAAAACTGGGTATTGAAACACTTTTTAACAGCTAGCATGGCAGGTTAGGATATGTAATGTTGAAGAGGGACCTCCCCTCAACCATAACTAAGAAAATTAGCATCTGAGTGATTAATCATCAGTGAGAGACCTGATGCAGCAGCCTGACATACATACAGGTAAAAAATTTGAACAGGAATGGTCGAACACTGATTTCCTATTGTCCAGATCTGCTGAAAATCCACAATTTTATCTAGAGGGAGTGAGGTCTAAGGTACTCATCTCTGATAACAATGTCTATTTCTAGAAGTTTTTGCACACAGTCAGTGTTTTGACTGGTGATGCAAGACTGATCGCTCTATGGCTGTTGGTAAGACTGAGTCTACCAGGGCAATTAATTCTCACTGCTCTCTTTAGATACACGAGAAGTGTTTGAAAGCCAGAAAAATTGTTCTGGTAGCCCATCCTCTGTCCCAAAGGGCTTGTAAATGATGTGCCAGCAAGATGTCTATCTTCAAACAGAGATGCAGCTGGCCTGTCATGGGATGGGAGAGCACATAGTAACTTGAGACTGAAGATTTCCTCTGCTACTTGCCCATACAACTGGACATCTGCCAAATGCTGAGCAGGACCTGAAGCGTATAGCCTGGAGATCCTCGCTAAGAGACAGCAAATCCGACAGTGGCAGAAACATCAGATGTAGCAGAAATTGAGCACAGGGCCTTCTAAGTTAATGGTTCGGCACCAAGAATTCATCAGTGCCCACTGCACTCTTTAGGGGGTGTTGAGGAGCCTGGTCTTTTGTGTATTGTTTTGATGAATTAAAGTTTGAGATTTTTTTTTTGGTGGGAGGGGAAGGCTTTAATCTATTTATACACTGCAAGAAAGCTCATGTCTACAAGATACCTTAGACACCTTTCTGCAGTACTGAACAAACTCAGCTGTGTCTTCGTGAGACATGCAAATGTGGGGAGATTTATGAAGTCAGTGTGTTTCCACTTGTCCTTCCATCTTTTCAATAGGAGCTTTACAGCAGGTACTCTATGAATGAACTGCTTTTCTTCTATGTTTATAAAAGGAATGTATTGTTAGTGGTATCTTATCTGTGTTATTTAAATTAAGCTCCACAGTTGGGTATTAAAGGACAGTCTCTATGTGGCTTTTCTTGTTTTAAAATCAAATAGACCAAAGAGAATTTTGTTTTGCTCTCCACAAATATGCAGATGTTATATCCATTAGCAGCTGGAGAAGCTGTTTGGGTGACTTTCCAAGTGCAGACGAGCCTGGATAAAGCACCTAGCATGAGTCTGGTACCCGTAAATCCTCTCCAGCCTTGTGCTGGAGAACATGCAGTAAACTTTATGGTTTGCAGTGTTGTTGTGGAAGATTTGCTTGCTAACTGCTTCTTGTCCAATGACAATTAAATGTTTCTGTCCCTGGCTTTTCCTTTCATAATGAGATATAACAGGAAGGTGGAGCAAGAAGGCTATACATGTGTACTTCAGAAATGAGACTAAGCCTATTCAGTCTTGCCCAGGCTACCCAGAAGAAAAGATTATTTTTCCATTTTGAGGGAGGCAGCAGCTGGCCTGAGCAGAGGAGAATAAGGTACATCATGCATGCAGAGCAGATGTTTCCAGCTTTTTCTGGTTCTGAAAGCTGTATAGATGACACAAGGAAGAAAGTGGATTGTGATAGTCCGGTACTGCTCCATGGAAAGAATAGTGATGTGTGTTAACGTATGTCTTTACCTGTGAAATACATAATGCGGTGCTGTATCTCAGATTAGCTTCTAAGGAGCCTGGAACCGGTGGAAATAAAACACTACGCCACCAGATGACTCCCATGCGTTTTGTGGGAGTCAGACAGGGATGACCCACTGCATGCCTCTGCACCCAGCTCCCCTGGCACGCTCCAGTTTCTGCAAGCAGCAGGGGCAGACCCATCACTGGCAATAGGTGCTAGCCAGATCACTTGAAGGGGAAGCCTCACAGTGAAGCACACATCCTTTCTGCTGATGAACAATTGTTCCTGATACCACAAGGGTTTACCACCTGCCCAGTTCACAGCTGCAGTTTCTGCTTCCATCTCCCACGCACCGTCAGCTCTCTTGCACGTAAGCAAGGCTACCCCAACAGCTTCTTCATTGTTTTCCTTACTTTGCCGTTGTATAATGGAGCTGGCTGCCAATCCGTCTTCAGTCCTCTGGCCTTGTCAGAAACTGCTAGATCTGATTTACAGAAGCCCTGGTTCTTCCCTGCTGAAATCCCTGAGGATGTCCTCAGCAGCTCCTTTCAGCTTGGGTACAATTCCCTTTTCTCAAGCCATATCCCATGAATGCGCTTCTGTCTTGTCTCCATCGCCAACAGCTTCTGCGCGGGCTAATGCTGGATGGATCTAGTTGTTCAGTGTCTTATCCCTGGTGCAATCCTTTCCTCCTATGGAAAGTGAGAAAAAAATGCTTAAAGCAATTACAGTAGGCCTTGAAGGATAAAGCTGCCTTTTTACTTTGAGCTGTTTTTGTAGTAAGACTACCATAATTGTGTTGTTCTCCTGTGTTTACTGGTATAGGAAAGAATGTATGATTTGGGATTCTATGCAATTTACAGCTTGATATCATTCCCAAGAACTATTCAAATGAATTGCTCTTGTTCTTTTAGCATCTTCCTCCCACTTTTCTATGGGTCAGGGACAGTCACAATAGAGAAAATAGTCCCTTGAGTACAGAGTCCAAAACTTGATGATCTTAGAGGGGAGACTTGTCAGCCCTGGCAAATCATCACCTCAGCAGGTCCAAGATCCAGCCCTTTGGATGGTCTGTTGTCCCTTTTGGTTAGGAGGGAGCACAGCTGCGAAGAAGAAAAACATGTGAGTCACGATGGGAGGGCTGCAGGAGCTGCAATCTCCCTTCCTCCAGCCAAGCCTGGCTCTCTTCTGGTCAAAATATTCAGAGTTTAGTTTCAGGAGGACAAAAGTTTTTAGATGCAATACAGTTTTTAAGGTGGAGTGCTGTTCTTTCATCAAAGCTGCTGTCAGAGGACATTCTTTTCTTGGCAGCGAACAGCCTGATTCTGCAACTCCTAAACTGGTATTTTAACATCCTGGTTTGTGACTTGCTATTAAAAATGCTACAAATCATGGAGATAGCAGTGAATAAATGGTTGGGATTTTACACGCCTGCTGTTCTCAATTGATCAACATATGAGGGTGAAGAAATTGATCTCTCAGGACCTACAAATATCTGCTAAACAGGAATGGTATCTAGGAAGTGGCAGTGTGAGAATGTTCACTGTGCCTCGGTATGTATAGCATACCTTCCTGTAGCAGTTACTGCTTTCAGGGGAAACACTGAAAGAGCAAACTCTGACACAGATTTTAAACCTCATTGCCCTCCATGCAGATATAACTGATAGAAAGCTGTTTTCAAGTAATGAAGCATTGGTAAAATAGTTGTACGTTTCTCCTGCTTTCGTATTTGTGTAAAATGCATGGAGGAGACATTTTGGGAATTACTGTAGTGTTAATCTTCCGTGTTCCCCATAATTTGTATAATCCCTGTATTGTTCTTGGTGTGCATACAAGCCTTCTATAAAGATTCTGTCATTAGAAGGTATCACAAACAAGTCAAAGGTACGTCTTGCTTGAGAATTTACTCTCTGACTTCACATAACAATTGCTTATACCATATCAGTATCTTGAAAAGCAGTATACTTACCTTTGATAGAATTAACATTCCCCTTCCCTGTTAACATGCACACAATAGGACTTCAGCTGATCAAGGCTACAAGTAGTTAACCTTGAAGAGGTGGCAATAAACTGCCATCAGTTTGTTTTTCCCTTAAGATAATAATCCTCACAGTAGTCCTGAAGCTCTGACTCAGCAAAGGCAGCACGTAAATTCCTGAAGTATTTCAGCTGTGGTTTCTCAGCCTGAAATTCTTACTCAGGTTTGCCAAATGGCTTCATGGCTCTAAGGAGCTTTTCCACATTTTGAGACTATTTCTCCCCAGATCATGACAAACTAGTTCTAATGCGTGACTGCTGTTGCAGCCTTCATTAGATGTGGTTTTGTGTGCTGTAATGTGAAGGAGACTGTTGACTGCAACTATCTCAAAAGTCTTGCGGATTGGAAAGAAGAAATTGCCTGAGATACAATTTCTGCTTCATGGCTGGTTATCCGGTATTTATAAGAACAAACTAGTTTAGCCACTTGTTTTCATTTTTTTCTATGCTGTAGTGCCATTTGTACAGCATAGTCCTCCAGGCCATCTTCATGTTCGTGGGACAAGCTGCCATTCAGCAGTAGTAGCTGTGGATGGTAACCAGGGTGATGTGTGGTTAAACAAGCCTGAAATATTGGGGAAAAGCAACACAATTTTGTCAGAGATGTTGTTCTTAATTAGTATGAGAACAGAGCTTACTTTGTCCAGGTCTGTGTTATTATATGCCCATGAAAAAATCATGCTGATCATTAATTCCATAATAAAACAATGAAATAGAAGATTACTGGGAAGCAGTAAGTCAGGGTTTAGCAATTCCTCAAGGGCATGCAACATGCTGTAATGTGCTGCCACTCAGATCATTATCAGTATCTTAAATTTGTAAAATTTTATTTTAAATTTAAGAAGTGGAAACTCCCAGCTCTTGGCACTAGGACCTGCTGTCAAAGTCTGCCCATGTACCATCATACGTAGCTAACAGGTGTAAAAGTAAGGGATGAGCTTTCATGTATTAATGACTGTCTTGTCAAAGTCTCCGACATACAAAGCTTGCTGTAAAACTGGTATCTTTTACTGTGTGGTCCATGTTAATACCTGCTGATGTTTGTTTTACTTATCAGCTTAGATGGGCTGGCTTGTGATAGTTTATATGTAGCAACATTAAACTTCTGAATCTTAATGAAACCCCAAAGGTCTTCAGACACTCAGGCTTAGTAAATTATCGGAACATATTTCTGCTGGATGCACATGGAATAAGAAAATCGATTAAAAAATGATGTTTATTTTAAAGGTTATTTATGGGTAAATCCTTTGTACTACCTTTTTTTTTTTTCCCTTCAGATTTTCTCAAACAAACCACGTATGAAGTTGAGGCATTTTTAGAAGCCGTTCAGTTCTTCCGGCAGGAGAAAGGCCACTATGGGACGTGGGAAATGATAACTGGCAATGAAAAAGAGGTAAAAGAATATAATCCTAATTTGGGGAGGTTTGGGCTATAGCAACTCTGAGGATAGTGAAGGTTGTAAAGACTCTTGGGAAAAAATTATATTTTAAAAAAATTCTAGTAGGTAGAAGTTCCCAAGATTTCAAGACACTTCTTGTTGATATGTAAGAAACATTTATATTTTAATAAATTGTTCTGTATTTTTTTAAACTAAAAAGTGAAAGAAAGTGTGCAGTGAACTAAAGTTGTGGTGCTCATGCTGGAATATCGGGATTGTCACATTTCCACAAAAGGCTCATGCATCTACTTTATTGGCCTGAGCTGTAGTTACCACCTGGTCAGTGGGTGAATAAATGCCGTCTCTAAAACAAGGTACTTTCTAACATCTCGCTCCCACATTTGGTATGTTTATAGTTCTGGTAAATCAGTGAGACCAAAAGTACTATACGCCAAACTCAGAACACATGGTTTGTGTGCAGGAAATACTTGCTGTCTGCTGCATTGGACTGTGCTCTGTTTTTCTACCTTCTGAGATCTTCTGTAGATAAGAAACATACTTTCTTCAGTTGCTATTACCTTTGATACTAAACACAGCAGTTTCCAGTACCTTGAGGTCTAATGCCTCCAGATGCCATTGTAGGAGATGAGGCTTTACGAAGAGCAGAAAGGCACCAATGCACGTTTTGAAGAATCTCGTAATTTTGTTTTTCCCAGTTCTTTTAGAGTGAAGCTTTCAGATCTGAGCAGATAAACTGGTAGACCTACTTCTTGTGCGAGCCTTCTGAAATGGAGTCTTGCGTGGTAACAATTACACTGGGAACACCAAAATTGTGTGTGTTTCAGTACTTCAGAAATGAGATGCAAAGCTAGGGTCGAGATCCATACTCAGTGAGTGATCCATATCGGAATGTGCAGCTTTGGAGCACTGATGGCAAATGAAGTAACTGCCAGTCCTTCTGGCATCACTCCTTTTTTTTTTTTTTTTCCAAAGCACTGAGCACCCAGTAGTAAATATTAGTTTAGTACCAGCTGCTGGGTGTTTTACTTGGTGAAGTCTGGCATCCCTTTGGGAAAACGGAGAAAAGTCTGATAGCGTTCATGATACAGGGTTTTGTTTTGAGGAACCAGATTATTTATTTAGGAAAAGTATACTTTGGAAATGCTGAAAAATATTGGAAACTGGAGAAGAATTTATAAGCAGTGTCTTTCCTGGTGCTGTCATATCAGGAACTGAAGTTTCCTGCTAACATCTGGTAATAAATACCACAAAATAAGGAGTTTCATCATTCCAGTGGAGGGACTTTTCCCCTCCTCCAAAAAGTTATTATAGTGCTAGTTTCATTTTGTGCTTTTATTTTGCCTGTTTCTTGCCAACTCCTTATTTATAACCCATACACCTCAAGAGAACTGTAATCAGAAGACATCCAGTGTAGTTACGCCACTATCTTCTTAACAATAATTAATTCTTTACGTAGAGTATGTTGTCATGCCTATTTTGGTCCAGTATAATAACTGTTTTAGGCAAATATCCAAGCTAAGTAAATGGTTTGGAACAAGCAGGCTACAATTTGTTGCTGTAAAAATTTCTGCAGAAGGCCAATAAATGTATCTACTGACATTCATTTATAATGGCAGACTCTCCACAGTATTTTCTGAAGCAGTCATTTCATTAGCTCATGCAGTTCTGCCGTAGTACTGCAACATGAAGGTAGCAAAACAAGGATGCAGTAACTCAGCTGAAGACCTACCAAGTTTCTGGGGGGTTGTAAACATTTCTTTCCCTTGTTTTGTTTTTGTTCTTTTTAATTTTTAATATTTTATTACTAACAAAGGATATATTGAATTGCAGGTGCTGTTTCTGTAGGTAAGTGCTGAAAGAGAGGGTTAAAACTAGGGATTTTTTGACAACACTTGTTACAAGCCACACAACAGTCACACAGTGAGAGCACTACAACACCATTATTTTATTCTAGCATAACCCAATTGATCAGTACTTCACCAATGTAGAATAACTTATTGGTAAATCAAATACAGATGGATAAGACATTAAAAAACCTAAAATCCCTATGGGGCACATTTCAGTAGAGCAATATAAACCCAGTCCAGCACTTTTAAAAATATTGCCAGAGAGCTCAGATTCTTCAGAATGTGTTTGATCAGTTGTTACATTTATTATTTGGTCTGTGGTGCTCAGGTTTGGGTTATTCGTGAGATTATCTTTTTTAAGTGACTCAGTAGTTTAGGACCTGACTTAGTCCATTGGTTTTGATAGGTATATTTGAGTCAGTGTAGCTGAATCCAAATGGTGCTGTAGCATAATCTGTAAGTATTTAAGTACAATAGGACATTGCATATTACAGATATAGGTATATTAGTAAGTAGGCCGTTGTGTTATATTTCTGTAGGGGTTGTTTTGTGCTAACGAAATACTGTGTGTTATGCTATGTGGCATCCAATCAGAGGCCCTTCTTTCTTACGCTTGCTTTCTACATTTCTGCCATTTCCCTGTCGTGCTCTTGGTGCATCAATGGACTCTTGATAGCAGTAAAGGAGGAGCACGTCACCACAAAGGGAATCTGTCTTGTATCCGTAGAGCCATTTGGTATAACAGCTGGAGGAAGCAGTGTTTCTCACTGACTTTAGTATCAACTATGTCTAAAACCTGCTCAAGCAGATGTAATATGTGAGGTTGCATGTCAAGAAACACTGGCACTCTACTTTCTCACTTTTTCTGCCTTTTTTTTTTTTTTTTTTTTTTTTTTTTTTTTTTTTTTACTATGTCTCTCTTTGATTTACAGGATTTCCACTGCACTTCAAAGCATTCAGGGTGCTGTGAACAACCTTATATGTGCTGTACAGTCAGGACAAATGAAAAACTTTGATTAAAGGTTTATATGCCATTCTGTATAGCACATGCACAATAGTACCACTTCTGTCATCATAAACGAGCAGGTGTGCCTCCGTAACTAAGAGGCAGTACAAATGTGCCTGGGCAACATCTATGAACAGGAAATGAACATGTCCAGAAAAAACAAGATGCCCCTCCTCTAAATCATGAGTACAAGTAATGACTAAACCAAACATGGAACTGCGGTCTTGAGGTCAAAATTAAGAAACCTTATGTAGAGAAATTCAAGAATCCAGCATATCCCCAGCACCAGTAGATGCCCAAAAGGAAACGTGTTCAGAGACCTGAAATCACAAAGAAATAGAAATGGGACAGATTCCATAAAGAACTGCCTCCCTCTACAACCCCAGTGGATTGCCTTGTTGGCCAACAAGAGGAAAATGCAGAAGGAAGAGAGGTCTCACAGCTTTTTCAGGCCACAGATACAGTGTCGTTCCTGCCCCCCCCCCCCCCCAAAAAAAAAAAAAAAAAAAAAATGGGGAGGACAGGCTGGACTCTCAAAAAGACTTGTGCTTGTTGTAACTCTGTGTATGTATTGCTAGTTTGGGGCATCAAGTGGGATGAGCAAGAAATAAGTTGTATCTCAGACCTAGGCAGAAGAGGTGCAAAGCCTCATAGAAGTGAGCAATTCTGGTCAAAGCTTGGTGAGAGAAAGAAATTCTGAAATGAGATGTGGTGAATGAAACCAGGAATCTGTCTAGCACTGTTCAATTATTTCTGCATCAAAGAAGGCAGACTGATGTTTCTTCTGTACAAAGTTAGGTGAGGCTATCCAGAGAGGTACAGGACCAGAGAATAATTTAGTTAAAAGGGGATCTCTGGAGGTTATCTGGCCAGTCCCACACTCAAAGCAGAGCCAACTTAGGGGCCTTGTGCAGTTGAGTTCTGAAGATAACCAAGGCAGGAGATGGCACAGCTTGTTCCTACGACTGTCGTTACAGGAAAATCTTTTTTTAATAACTAATAGGTTGGAAATTAGGAGATGTTACCTTTAGGTTGGACATTAGGAGACATTTCTCCTCAAAAATAGTGGTCAGGCATTGGAACAGGTTGCCCAGGGAGGTGGTGCAGTCATCGCCCCTGGGGTGTTCAAGGAAAGGTTGGACGTGGTGCTTAGGGACATGGTTTAGTGGGTGACATTGGTGGTAGGTGTATGGTTGGACCAGATGACACTGAAGGTCTTTTCCAACCTCAGTGATTCTGTGATTCTAATTAAAATTTCCCTTGTTTCTGCCTGTGGCCGTCATCTTTATGCTTTCCCTGTGCACCTCCCAGCAGAGTCTGGGTCTGTCTGCATGGTGTCTCCCCATATGTGCTGTGGACAGCAGTAAGGCCTCCCCTGAGCCTTCCATTCTTAAGGCTGAGCAACTCCACCTCTACCCACATGTCACCACTCCATCTCCTGACTGTCTTGGTGGCCTCCACTGGACTCATTTCTGTGTGTCACATCTTGTAATGGGAGCCCAACACTGGACACTGCTCCAGATGTGGTGTGACAAGTGCTGAACAGAGGGCAACATTCTCCTCCATTGACCTGCTGTTGCCCTTTGCTGCAAGAGCACCGTGCAGACAGATGCTGAATTTGCTGTCTACAAGGATGCTCAAATCCTTTTCTGCAAAGCTGCTTTCCAGCCAGTTGTTGCCAGCCTGTACTGGTGCCTGGGATTGTTCCATCTCAAATGTTGGACTGTGCATTTGCTTTTCCTGAACTTTATGAGGTTTTTGTCCACCCCTTTCTTCAGGCTGTCTAGGTCTCTCTGAATAGCAGCCTTGCCTGCCAGCATATTGACCGCTCCCCCAAATTGTGAGCATCTGTATTCCCAGTCTGATGTCTTTTATTTGTGATTGGAACCAGCTGCAAGCCTGAGTTGCCACTTAGTAGCTCGGTTCAGAAAGGGTGATGCATCTCTTCTACAGCTGAACCCTGCTGCAAACTGAGAAAGTTACTGAAAGGGAAAAGTACTCACTGTCGATTTAGAAAAATACAGCAATGAAAAACAGACAATATAATTAAATAATGAAAAGTGGGGCAATGATATTTTTTCTTTAGTTTTTCTACATGCCAGTACAAATGCCTGAATGGAGATTTTAATATATATAAATTCTACAATGTGAAAATTTTACTGTATTTGTACCAGTTTTACTGACAGAAGTAATTGTTTGAAAAGTTTTTCACAAACTCCATCAGCTATTCATTTTATCCCTTTTGCCTCAGGATAGCCTTGGAGCTAATGAATCTTTTGGATTGTGCTACACTTCTTGAAAAAAAAAATCAGAGTAGAATTATTTGATCTACAGATTACCCCAATTTCTGGATTCCCTTTCTGTCCCATATCCAGGTTTTACTGGGGCCTCCTGTCCTTGTGTGAATTGTGAAACTGGTGTTCACAAGAAATGGCAACCTGGGACAACTGGCAACCTGGGACAGCTAAGCTGTTGTGTGTTTGGGGTTGCCTATACTGACGTGTCATTCTGTGATGGAAGTGCTCCATTTTTAGATGGCAAACAATGTATGAACAAGTCATTTTAATCTCTTAACCATATAGATCTTGAGCAACCTTGTGATGGAGGAACTCCTTCCTAACCTTCAGACGATGATCCTGCCTAAAATGAAAGGAAAGAGGAATGACAGGAAGCGGGCCTGGTTTGGTGTAAGTATGAATATTTCCAGAGTAGTTGTTTCTCATACTAATTGTCTGAATGTGCTGATTCTAATCTTTGCTTATTAATTTAATTTGAATTTAGTTTGTAGAAGAAACATATGGCTTAGTCCAGCAGCAGGTTTCAGAAGGACTGAGTACCTTGAAAGAAGAGTGCAGAGATTTTGCAAAATCTCTTGAAGGAACCATTCGCTCAGACATGGATCAGATTCTGAACTCCAAAAACTTCTTAGCTGGAAAAATCAAAGGTTAGTAGGAAAACAAATGTGTTTTGGAGCAATCCTTAATGTTTCCCATTGTGCTGCTCAAATTACCAGATGTCATTGTTTTGAAATCCTTATGTGTTTTGAAACTCCATACAGAGATGCTCATTTTGAGAAAACAAATGCTTTGAGCCCCTGCTGCCCTTGATGGGAACTGACACCTGGGGCAGCTGCATCTGTGAAAATACAAAGTCTTCTCAAGTTGGAGCTAGAGCTGGCAGGTTATAAGTATCCTGATTAGAGTTGAGTATTCTGCTTTGATTTTTGCTTGGACAGCTTTGTGAAATGAAGGTATAGATGACATGAGCATAATTAAAAGTGTGGTGGTTTTGACCTTATGTCAAGAAATGCTCCACAAAAATAGGTTCTGGTTAAGTGACAAGTTCATAGGATACCAAGGCATGATTAAACCAAAGAGCTTTTTTAATGATGTCAAACTAATATGAAAAAATATATATTTGCTATGAATGTAAAAGTGAGTGTTAAAAGTAGGCAAATATCAATTGATGATGCTTAAGTTAGCAAATAAACAGCTGATCACTTAGGAGCTGTTTTGATAAAACTCACTATGGTACATTGATATTCTCAGATAACAGCCTAGGATGCTTTCAGTGAACTGTGGAGTACCAAGGTCAGATAAATCCTATACAATCACCATGACCAAGCTTTGTGCAAACTCCACAATATTTATCAATACTTACAGCTTCCCTTTTCTGACCTCTCATAGTGCTCCCATGCTGCTAGTTTGCTTAGGTGAGGTATAGGAAAAGATCTTTCATTGCCACTCAAAAAACTATGAACTCTCCTTTCATCGCCCTTGTCATCTCTGAGGAGGTGTGACTCCAGAAAAAAATACAGAGGCATTTAATCCATTGTAAAGTATATCAGTTCAGATTACATTTTTCACTGTGTATCTTAGTGGCCTAAAATGCATGCATTGTATTGTCTTATGCTTCAGCCACTGTTTCTGAGCCTGCTCAGAAATGCTGCACAGAAAATATCCAGCCATTTCTCACATCCATATTGGAGGAGCTCATGGGTCCCGTGAGTTCTGGATTCACTGAAGTTCGCTCACTTTTTGATAAAGAAGTTAATGAAATCATCCAGAACTTCCAGAAAACAAATGATACCACAAAGCTAAAGGAGGTAAGACAAAAATATAACTGGAGCCTTTTACATTAGCACCTTTCTACCTAGAACTTAAGTGACAGCAGTACTTGCTTCGGGAAGTGGTAGTATATTAATGCTTTGCTTGTGGTCTAGAAAGTCTTGTGGCAGTTGTGCAACCACAGTGTAGATATCAGAATTTGTTTTAGGGCTACTCTTATATTCTCTACTTAAAATTGGTTTCCAGCTGCTTTTTCTCAAAACCTGTTTTTCCTCCACTGGAATGCAGAATGTGGATCAGCTGATGAACCTACCATTCAGTTCTGTGAAGATGGAGCCTTGCTATCTGAAAGTGAACCTCCTCCACGAGCTCCTTCAAGACCTCAAGAGTCGCTTCAAGGTCTACCACATTGACTTTGTGGTTCAGAGGACACAGAACTTCATGCAAGAGGTACTGTAAAATCCAGTTTTTCCTCTTGAGAGAACAAGTTAGGTTTGTTCTTCTAAGCTGCTTCAAAGTAATCTTGATAAAGAGCTGTGCAAGAAGCCCCAAATATATACCAAGCAAAATGCAGATTAAAAAAATAAGAAAATTGCAGCTAGAAACTCATTTTCACATTTGTATTTGTGACATTGCATGCGTGAGAGTCTTTCAGTAAGTTACAAGAATTTTGGATGGATCAACTGTTTCCATGAACCTTCTGAATTCTTGGTGTCTTAGCACCCGGGAAGGTTGTGCTTATGCCAACAGGGTAGCTAAAATCCACCTGATTTTCATTCTCAAGTGTTTATTTTTCAGGAAGAGTCCTGAATAATTTTAACAAAATAGAGTGCCTCCTTCTCCTTGGTAGTTTATTTTCTCATAAATATAAAATAATTCAATTGATGTTAAAAATTGCCAATTTCTTTGACACAAATGATGTCTCAGGATGAAGCTATTTTAACCAAATTTACTTCTCATGGGAATGATTGAAGTGAAATAATTTCATTATTTGAAATGAGAAAGGAATGTTGCCTCTTTTTCCCTTCCAGTGTGTATTGGTATAAGCTGTAATGTTGCTTTGCTTTTATTTCTTTTGGATCCCTGGCCAGAAATCTATTAAGACCTGGCCAGTAGACTTCTTTCCATTGCCAGAATGCAGGGCAGATTTGACATACTGTTTTATAACGATGTGTTGAATCCTGTGATTATAATCCGTAGTTGAGAAATTAAGTAATCTAGTTGGTCATCTTGTGAAATGGAACTGGTTCCCTCCCATGAAGTGGGAGTTAATGAACATGGAAAGTAAGTTTCTAGCACAGTGTTTGGATAGGGTTTTCCTAAAAGCAGTTTTTCTAATTACAGCAATGATCAGCAGCCAAAAAAATAATCAGAAATAAAATTCTGATTTTGTGTCTCGGTCTTTCAAGGAGACCATTCCAAAATGGTGCTCAAATAAAATGTCTTTTAGTAAGTGAAGGCCATGAACCAAGACAAAGAACTAGACAGAAAATATATCCTGTACAAACCAAGTTGTTTTGGTTTTTTTTGTTTGTTTGTTTGTTTGTTTTGTTGTTTTTGTTTTTTGTTTGTTTGTTTTTATGTAAGGAAACAAAATTCGCAATAAATAAGTTAAATGAGAGCAAAAGTTACTCTGAAAATACTGTTATTGTTTCTCTCTCTTTAAAAGGCTGTTATTTTTCTCATAAAAATAGTAAGTAGCTTCACTTTGTGTCCATGAACATTTATTTTATCAACAAGTAAGGTTAGATGTGTCTGTGCTCATGTATTTTTAATATAAAAGAGTAATTTGGCTTAAGTCTAACTTGGGTGGAGTATTCCTTCTTTCAGTGCACAGTTACAGGCTTGGGAGCTTGGCATCCTCTAGTGGTCAAGTTTAGGGGTTTTAGGAGAGAAACACTCAACTAGTGTAAATAAACCAGCTCCAGTATCTTCAGCAAAGCCATGCCAGTTTATGATTTGCTCCAAATAATAACACAAGTAAAAAGTGAGTCATCCATCTTGGAATTAGTCTCAAACTTAACTATACATTGTTCCTGTCTTTGTATTGTATGGGAGGTCTTGCAATGCCTTTAATATATGGCATCCTGATACGTGCACAGATTGAGTAGACCGCTATCTTCATTTTTATCTAAAATATAGTTTATATAGTCTAATTTCAAGTTTTCTGCAAAGTCAGTTATAAAGATCACCCCTTCAACGTTTTTCACTGCTTATTTTCATTCATAAAAATGTTACTCGTCTAGGAGAAATTGAAAGTGTCTTACCCATAACTATCTACATACTCATTTACAAACTACCTCTTTACTACAAAATCCTCTTTACTATATGGTGAAAATCAACGGGTACATTCCCATGAGATGTGAAGGAAAACCCTGCAGTAATGATGGCTTCTCTGTGGATGTCCCCATCCCCCTCCAATAAGAGTAAATTAAAAATTGAATGGAAACACTACTTAAAAGAGGCAAAGCCTCTTTAGGTAGAAATAATTACCACATGCAGAACATTTTTTTCTGAAATATCTTCCTGTAGTAAGGGTTTTAATATTTTTAATGAATCTTTGGATAACTTAAAAAGATGGCAAGTACCAGCCTAACATAATTCTTTTTAAACTATTATATATAACTATAATAATATAATTATTTTTTAACTGTTTGTGTTATAAGAAAAGCTACTAATTAATTACTTTTTTATAAAAAGTCTCATCTACAGTATTGCTTACTAAGACCAAGAGGATATGACAGCAGTCAATGATAGTCTTCTTATTAGGGATGAATTTTGTCTGTGACCTGTATATATAGCCACTTAATTCTACTTCTTGTCTTTGTCACCATCTGTTTGGATAGTGACAAGAGATCTATACAGGAAAGCTATTGTATTACATTAAAGATACTAAGGCTTAATTTCCTTTATTTACTGCAACATTTCTATGCATGTTAGCCTTTAGAGTACTAAAATAGAGAGTAACAAGAGAAACACAATTTTGGGACAATATAACTGAATCTACTCTGAATAAGTTTGCGAATACAACTGTTTAGCAGACTTTCTGTTATTGACCCTGCTTTATGCTCAAGGTAGAAGTTGACGTAGTTTCATTTTCCTGTGCTCTTGCATTAATGAGATTATTCTTTTTGTTTTCCAATTACAATGTTGCAATCTAAACTGGGCAAGTCTTTTCTTCCCCTTCCACAATCCTTTGAAGCACTTGAAAATATATATGTATTGATTTTTTGATTATTCTTTGATTATTCTTTCTCTGTTTCACCTCTCAGAAACACAATTTAAGTTAATTATTACATTTATCAGGTTTCTTTATGTATGTAGACATTTTGTGTTACTGGTCTTTAAAATATGTTTCTTCTTATTATTCTTAGCTGATGGAAAATGCAGTTTATACTTTTGAGCAGTTGTTCTCTCCAAGTCGCCAGGCAGACTCAGCGAAAGTTGCAACAACCATTGAAAAAGTCAAACTGAGAGTACTGAAGGTAAATGCTCCAGCTTTTGTGCAGTAAGATCTTGTGTTCTGCCTTTTAAGAGCATCTCTTAAGTGAATTTACCTTAGTATTTGAAAGAAACCTCTTATCATCTGGTGGGAAATGCTGATTTGGTGGCACTTGGCAAAGCTGCTCATTTTGGGGATAAAACCTAGTTCTGGGCAGACAATTATAAGAGTATTTATGTGTGCAGTCCTTGTAATTACAATTAAATCAACTGGAAATGATGCTGTGGATCTGAGTAAATAATTTTATAGTAGTTTATAATCAGCCTGCCCCTAGAATTCATTACCCTCAGTGCTAAAATACCTGAAGAGAGCAAGCATGAGGCTGTTTCTAGCTCAGACCGAAAAAAAAAAATAAAATAAAGGGAGATACCAGCATCTCCCTGATCTCAGAGTATTTATCCAAAATCTCGAATAACCTGCATGAGAATTAAAACCCCTGAATGTACCAATGATACAGTATCCTCTGGTATTTCCCTGTCACCAGTTACAAGTTAACAAACACCAGTTCCTCCTGTGAATGATTAATAACAACAAACGTGTGGACTTGCTTCTCTTCTTGTCTGTCTTTAACAGCAATATGATTATGACAGCAGCACTATCCGGAAGAAGATATTTCAAGAAGCATTAGTACAGATTACTTTGCCCACAATGCAGAAGACACTGGCTTCAACATGCAAACCAGTAGGTTATATTACTGCTCTGTGAGTAAAAAAACAACAACAACAAAACAACAGTAGTAAAAGGCAGGAAAGGATTAACACCTTGACTATAAATCCTAAACTGTAAAGCCGTTTTCTCTCATGCTTATTTGGACAAAATATGTTTATATTTGCCAGTTTGTGGATTGATATAGCAGCACAGTACAAGATGTGGAATGGAGTGAAGATTTCGGGATACATGGAAGCTGCATGTATACAGCTTGCTTCCTCAGAGATAGCTGCAGGCCATTGCCCATCCCCATTTCGCTTCTTCCCCAGAGATCTGAAGTTCCCTCAAACTGAACTCCTCTCTCTGACAGTTGCAAGTTTAGGCTATGAGCTTGTCCCTCTGCAGTATCCCTGCTGCAAACTGAAATTGGGTCATTTGGAGAGGGCAGCACCCAGAGGCACCACTGTGACCATGCACAGCCTCTGCTCACAACCTCCTTCAAAACCAAGCACTTGCTTTGGCAGCAGGAGCAGCAAGCAGACAGGCCATGGACTGGTATTCCGTGATTTTGAATTGAAGTAATTGTGTCAGCAGTCAGGAAACAAACATACAGGGGCTGTCTCTGTTGTCCTTAATCATACTGATAGGGTAGTACTCTACAAACACCAGCTGCCAGAGTTTCATGCGTATGTTATCAGTGCGGCTGCGTGAGGCGCCAGCTGGAATGCTGTTCACCTTGGCTCAAATGAAATAGTCTTTCCCTTTTTTTGCAGACCATGCATGTTCACTTGCATTCTCATTGTAGCTGCTGGAAGATGACTGCCCTAACCCATCCCTCCCCTTTTGTTTGCCCTTTTTGCCCTTTTTTGTTTGAACTGATGTTCATCAGTTCCCTGAGGCTCTTGCTGAGCCTCTGTAGCTTGTTTTGGTGTAAAAAACAAGTCTAAAACCAAGTGTTTATTCAAGTTATGCTTGTAAATCTTTGAGTACAGATCATTCAAACTCAGGACTTTGAAAAAATGTATTTAAAATCACTCTCCTCTCTATGTCATTCTGCATACTATCATATCCCCAGAGTAACAGTTGTAGTAACTCTTTGCTGAGTGTCAGCAGTGCCTTCAAGACATGGTGTTCATGCACAGGGGTAAGCAAGGAAACAAAACTATATAATCCCCTTAAATATAGAGCATGGAGTCCTAGTGTCTCTGCCATACAGGGCCAGAGGAAGCAATGACGGTGCAAACATCCCAGAAACCTTTTGAGTCTGTGCCTCTGCAGAAGTGAGCAGCTGGCTCTGGAAGCAGATGTGTGTAGCACAGCTGACAGGCCCAGTCAAGTCTTGACCTTCTAATAGAGCCTTAAAGATCATCTAAGGCCACAGCCCCTGCCATGGGCAAGGACATCTTCCAGCGGACCAGACTTCTTAAAGCCCCATCCAACCTGGCCTTAAACTTGACTTTAAAGACTTAAATCCACCAGATGTTAGTCTGTAGGTATCCCTTTTAGAAATGGGCAGCAGTCACTTCATTTTCTTTCTATGGACCACCAAGCTGCTTCTAGTGATCATGACTCACTTATTGTGTAGATATCACCTATTACATATAATTCAGTAAGCTGAATATGTTACACACCTCTTAAAAAAAAAAAAAAAAAAAAAAAAAAATGGATCTCCCATGCTCACTGTGGATTTGTCTCCTTGGACAAACAGTGAGTGAGGCATTTTCTCACCAACTCTTTATTTCAGAATTGTTTATTACAGTGCAGATGACAATGATCTGTAATGCTTCTAAATGTAATTGTAGTGTAAGAAGTGTTTGGTAAGTGCATCGTGAATTGTGAAAATATATACTTCATTTACTCATAGTTCAAAAGAAGCATTGCAAGACCTGGTAGATGCAGGTGCTCTACTGAAGTAGGATGTTCAAAATCTCTCAAATTGCTGTGTTTTTATGCATCTGTTCCTTTCTTCTGTGTCTGCACAGGAGCTGCAAAAATATGAGCAGTTCATTTTTGCTGATTACACTAGCGTGATCCAAGTAGAGAACGTGTATGAAGAGATTTTATATCAGACACTGCTTGAAGAAACCCTGAAAGGTGAGGATACTCTATAGGGGACAGTAGTAGCATTTTGGCCATTGGCCTGTGGTGAGCTATTGCTCCTGGCTGTCCCTGAGCCAGATCCCAGCTTTCCCAAAGACCAGTGCTACTGTTTGGATTCAGCTCACTGAAGATGTGTGGTGAGTTGTGTGGTGAGCCCTGAAATTTAAATTCATGTAGCAACATTATTAAGCATGGGAAAGGCAAAATTAAAGCGTGGCATCAGCATATTTCTGACAAAATGTAACCTTCATTTTATCTTGATTTCCTGGGCCCAGGAGTGAAATTATGCTCCTATTTGTAAAGGCCTGGTGACATCTAATGGTAGTGAAAATGAAATTCCCCAAATGAAATGTACTGCCAGGTGCAGTTTCCCATACATCATTGATGCCAGTGCAGTACACCGGGCAGACGGCTCTGCTTGTGTGCCAGAAAATGAAGCCATGCCAGGTGGTATATAAAGATATATAAAATATTTGTATCTGTCTGGATCTGTCTGCCTACCTATATGCTAGATAAAGACAAGCTTCTGTGTTGCCCAGTGGCCTTCAGTGGCACAACTGTTCCCAAATATCAGTATAATAATTAATGTAATAAGCACACTTTTGTTCTTGTATTCAGTGTAATCACTTCTGCATTTAAACATCACCTTTGTGCACTGCAGGCCCTCTGGTACTTTTGTATTACTGCAATTACAAGGTTAGGTCAATACTGAAGTTCCATTAATGAAAACAGAGAAAATCCTCCCCCCTTCCCAATAAAGATAAACTGAAAACAAGTTGAAAATGAAAATTACTACTGTTTGTAATATCAATATACATGGCATTAGAAACTCAGGGAAATAGTGTACCTTCTTTGGTGTACCTCTGTCAGTCTTTCCAAACAGTTTTCTGTTTTATTTAGTGATAAAAGAAGCTGCCGTTCTGAAGAAGCACAACCTCTTTGAAGATAACTTGAACTTGCCCTGTGAAAGTGTGTCCAGTTTAACTGACCTGAAGACCCCTTCAGGATCAGCACAAACCACTCCCGCTAAGAAACCTTCCACTGCCAGAGCAGAGATGTCAGATACTGACACTCAGAGTGAGGAGACACTCACTGTGACGGAAAAGATTTCTTGGGAGAAGGATTCCGATGATAGCAAGCCATCAGACAAAGAGGCAGTCATTTCTGTTAATATGGCTGGTAATCAGGCAAGCAATAATGAAGAAGTGATCATTACAGACATCAGTGAGAAACAGGAGTCCCTTGCAGCTACCCTTACGAAACAAAAAGTTCCAGAGGAAAATATTGCTTTGGAGAATGAAGACATGGTGAAAAGAGACTTTGTAGGGGACGCTGAGACAGAGCTTACTAAAAAACAGGAAGTCGTGGAGGAAAAAGTAGCTTCAGGGACTGAAAACGCATTCAGAGATTTTGGAGTCAGCCCTGAAAAAGAACTTAAGGTACATGAGGAAGCAGTAGAGGAGAAGGTAACTTCTGAGAACAAAACAGCAACGGATGCAGCGTTTGGTGGTGGCACTGAAAAAGAAAGCAAAGTAAAGGAAGAAGTTGTTGAGATCAAGCTGACTTCCCCACATGATAACGTAGTAGAAGCAGAGATTTTAGGAAATGATGAAATGAAAATCAAGGTAGAAAAAGGGATTACAGCAGAATTATCACAGAGGGAAAATGCAGTAGGAACCGGGCTTGAAGAGGAAAGTAAAAAAGAAAATACAGGGCAAGGAGTGAGTATTGACATGAGGGTTACTTGTCAGGATGAAAACACAAGGAAAGGAGGTCTTGGGGAGAATTCTGAGAAAGAAAGCAAGTCAGAAGAAAAGAGTTGTAAATCCCCTGATGATGTGAATGAGATAAGGAATTTGCTGACGGTAACAGTTGAATTACCTGCAAATACTCCACCTGAGAATATAAAAGAAATTTGTGAAGGTGAGATTTTAAAGTTGCAAGAGCATGAAGGGAATGAGATAAGCAAAATAGCTGAGGCCGAAATTGAAGTAAGACAGATGACAATGAATAAAGATGCAGCGGAAAGCACGGAATTCAAGGAGGACCAACCATCTTCATCTAGTTTGGGTACAGGTGGTAAGAATTTAGTGAATGTGGCCAAGGCGGGCTGCAATACAGCACAAGCAGAGTGGCTGGTGAAAATCTCAGATACACCTCAAGTGGTAAAATCAGAAGTTGAGATGAAGCAAAGTGTTTGGTACACGGGTGCGGAAAGCTGTGATGGTGACAGATTGCAGCCAGAAGAACACACTGAAAATGCATCTGAAGGTAAAAGATTAGATGGGGAGGGAGGAGGAGCAGGGGATAGTCATGCTGTCCCAGTGGAGATAGGGACCAAGAGCTCTTTTCATAACCCTGCTGAAAATCCAGATGCAACACAAGTGCCTATTTTGAATACAGAAAAGCCAAGAACGGGACTGATAGATGTGGCAGTTTCTTTGGTGGTGGACCAAGGAGAGGTTAGTGCCATACAGGTCACAGGAGGTGCCGAGCCTGGCAAGGGCAAAGGGAAGCCAGAAGATGAATCATCCTCACATACAGAAATAACAAGCTCAGAAGTACAAGATATTTTCACAGAAGAAAACAGGGAAGGCATTTATGTACCCTGAAGAGTAAGAAGCGTTTTTCAGTCCAGCCCTTTAGGATTTATTTGCTTCAGTAATCCCTGTTTAATCGTGAATACTTACTTGAATTGGAGCTAGAGAAAATGGGCTGTACTGCAGTATTACCAGCTTGCAGTTTTGTCACAGATCTTTTCCTGAGTGATAGGTGATAGGTTCCCTTTCAGTTAAAGCCCTCACTGCTTAAAATCGGACTGCTGTTGGGAAACCTCATCTTTCACTTGAAATTTGCTGCCTGTTATGGTTATAGAAAAGTTTGAAAATGTCACCACTGAATGCTTCAAAAGCAATTCACCCCTGTCTATAAAGTTACTTTAACAACTTAAGACTTAACTTCTTAGGTGTTTTAACTGGGGAGTGGCTCATGATTTTAAAATGCATGGATTTGACAGTACTGTTATGATTCTCAGATGGTTGGTACATATGTTGTTATTCACAGATGCTTTTAGTATTTGCATGCAGTATATGGGAAATAAATAAAACCGTTAGTAGTTAAACAGAACACGACAGTTAATTTAGTAGGTTGCTCAAAAGCCACACTTTGTGCAAATTCTGCAAACTGATAACGTAATTATTATGAAGTTTTGACAGGTATTAAAGACAAGCAACTTCTGATTTTTTTCTTATTGCTATATTTTAAAAGGAGGAAACAATGGGAGCAGGTTTCTCAGTCCCACTCTGCACTTCTGGGTTATTTAGCCTTCCAGAGCACTTTACGGTTATTTTATTTTATTTTATTTTATAGACGGGAAAGATGAGAATGTTTACGATAACTATAACCATAAGGCAGCATCCTTATGTTTTACTTCCCACCATAAAATATATTCACTTACAGCTATCTAATACCAAATATTAAAAGTCCTGCCATTCACATTCTTACTGACTTGAATTGCTTACTTTTGTAGGGCTTTCTAGGTGTGTAAATTACATCATAAATTGCAATAATTGTGAAATATTATGATGATTGCATACAATTTCTAATAGAAAAGATAAGTGAAGCAAAAATCAGCTAAGGGCTATTCACTTGTGCTTAGATTTTGGAGGGCAGAATCAAGTTTCAAAAGCTGTAAGTAAAATGAGACTTGTTGCTTTCATAGACAGGATACTATCATCCACATCAAATTGTGATCTATGCACAAAGTGGCTTATAAGCATTGTTTGCACACACAATATAAAGACTGTGCACAGAAAAGCTTGGAAATGAAAAACAGCATTTTAACAAATTGGGCTTTAAAGATAAAGATTGCACTTCAGAGGTCACTTTAGGGCACCTTAAAACTTTGATATGGGGTTTCTGACTCTTTCTAAATAAATGTTAGACTGTACAGGACAGCAAGATTAATAATAATCACAGTAAGTAAAGGACTGAGGGATCTGCATTCATAGACATGGGAAGAAATAACAAACTCCAGGGAGCATAATATTTGTTGGCATTTAACAACCTGTGTAAAGTCTGTTATTTAATGCTATCAAAATCTGCTATAATACTAACAGAGAATGGATACTAGAGGAACAGGCAAATATTACTGCCTAAGTATGGAACGTGTTGAATAACGTGACAGAGTGGAGTGTCACTATTGTAAAATAAATGCAACTCCTATTTATTCCAGAAGCTGTAGTGCGGTGTACAAACATTAATGTCATATATGTTTTCCTTGCAAAAGTACTTTTGAAAAGTTTCCTCCTTCATGCAAGATTGCTTAGTTATTTCACTGTCAGCTTTTTTTTTTTTTTTTTTCCCTAACAAATCATCACCTATTTCTAATTGGTACTAAACATTAAGCGACTTCAAATTTATAACATGCTTTAGAGTTGGGCAGTGGCAATCTCTTTTAGCAATGTCATGGAACAGGGGACATGGAGTTTTTCTATGAAGACGTGTGCAAAAGAGGATGGCCAGATGGTGACGGCTACCCTGCAGAAATGGCCGTGTTCTACAAAAGCTGTTTATGACTAACATGAATTAGAGACATCTGTACATACACAGTACAAAAAATACTTAGCATTAACACACCCCTCACAGCCATTTTAGTTATTGCTACAGCAGGCTTAGATCAGGTCATGTTTAGCCTGTAGGTATTTGAGCACAGTGTTGTTGCATGCAGGTGCTCAGCATGCTTGTTCTTCACAAGCAGGATGGGAAACAGCAGCAAAGGCTTGTCCCCAGCATCTCCCTTTTGGCAGATTTGTATTGAAATTCAGCACTTCATGGACATCTTGTGTCTTTGCATATGTTTTCTATATGCCATGGTGCATGCAGAAGGATGAAACAAAGAGCAGTGTGCTTCACATCTCTAACGAGGCCTTGGGATAGCACAGGGGTGTGGGGACTGGGTCAGGGTGACAGGAACGCTGAGGCCAGCGACCCAGAAGGTTCACCGGGCCGCTGCGGGTACAAAAAGCCAGCGGCCGGTAATTTTGGCCCTCGTCTGGAAGGAGTCCCAGCCGTGTGCCGGGAGAGCCCTGCAGCGGCACGGCGGCGGGCAGGCCGCTTTGCACGACGCTGGTGCCGGAAATAATGCCCGCTCTGCCCTTAGGCGGCCAGCGGGGCCGGTTTTGGGTCGTGTCACAGCGCGGGGTGCTGCGGGTTAAACAACGGGCTCGGGGCGGCTCCGCGGCCTGAGGGCTCCGCCGCGGGCCCGCCCCGCGGCTTTACGCCCGGCGTCCGAGGGGCAGCAGCCGGCGGGGTCCACGAACTACACCTCCCGGCGAGCGCGCGGCAGCCGCCCGCTGCGGAGCGGCGGCAGAGCGCGCGCGAAGCACGCTGGGAGTTGTAGTCCGGCCCCGCCGCGCCCTCGCCTTCCTTTTGTCCACGTCGCCCCTCGCGCCTGACGCGGTCACGTGGCCTCCGGCGCCCTCGCGCCGCCGCGGCGGGCTCCCATTGGCCCGCCGGGGCGGGGCCGAACCCGGAAGCGGCGGTGCGAGGCCGTTCCCTTGGCTACGCCGCGGGAGGGCCGGGCCGGGCCCCGCCGCCGGGAGCCGCGGCCGCCGCGCCGCCAGGG
>CM021772.1:15116611-15344355 GCA_011076525.1 Nettapus auritus
AGGGGCGGGATGGGCCGGGGCCGGGCCTGGGCCTAGCGGCAGCGGGCGGGCGGCCGCGGCCATGAGCGGAGCTGCGGGCTGCCAGGGCGGCGGCGGCGGCGGCGAGCGGGGGCCTCGCTGGAGGAGGCCGTGGAGGCTGCTGGCGCTCGGCCTCCTCTCCGCCTCCTCCGTGCTGGCGGCTGCCCCGGGAGCCGGGGCCATGAGCAAGGAGGAGAAGCGGCGGCTGGGGTGAGTGTGGCCGGGACGGGATGGGGCGGCGGGGACGGGGCCGCAGCCCATTGGGTCTCCTGCCGGCGGGCCCTGGCCGGCTGCGGCCTTCCGCCGGGCGCTGGAGCTGCGGCCCTGGGGGTTGCCGCCGCCGCTCGGGGACCAGCGCGTCCAGGCGGGCAGAGGTGAAGACACGCCGGTCCCTCCGCGTGCCGGCCGCCTTTCCGGAACGCGGGAGGGGGTGGGAGAAATAAAAAGGTGAATTTGACGTGTGTTTCTGCCCGCTTCCTTTGCTGAAGGCAGACTACAGCGGTCCCTGTTTCGTCGCGTAGCCCAGGTTAGAAAGGACCCACGAGGGGGGTCGTCGAGCACAACTCCTGGCTCCGCGCAGCGCCCCTCACAGCCAGCCCCTGTGCCTGAGAGCGGTGTCCTAGCGCTTCCTGAGCTCCTGCGGGTTCGGGGGCTGCGACCAGGGCTCTGGGCAGCCCGTGTCAGCGCCCAGTCTGCCTCAGCCTGTGCTGCAAAGCAATCCTAATAAAAATCTGTGCAAGAGGCCCAGAATATGTCTCAATCAAAGCGCAGATAATGAAACCAAAGAAAATTACAACTGGAAGCTTGTTTTCACGTTTATATTTGAGTGAATCTTTTGGTAAGGCACAGTAATTTCAGATGGGTCATCACTTCCTGTGAACCTTGACATTCTACATTAGAATCTTAGGTTCTTTTTGTATACGTGTAGGAGCTGATTTGCTTTTAATATGGCTTTTAGTTGCATGATAAAGACTACAATATAGGTGGCAAGGTATTGCACTGCATGAAGTAGTTTGTTGTTTGTTTTTTTTTAGACAGACCTTTAATCAAGCTCAGCATGATCTTCGTTTATTGCCAGGGCAGCTTCACCGTCATCGTCTTCACATCAGCTAGACATTTGCAGAGAATAACGATGCAAATGTGTGGGGAAAGCACTGTGGAGACTTTCAGTTATTAATCACTGGACGTAAGCTGATATTTAATTTTGGTAATGCTTACAGTTAGTTGGGCTTTGCATCTTGGCTTCTCAGCGTTCATACGTTGTGTGCTTTCCTCATGTCACTATTTAATGGGTTTAAACTTCCCCCTTTGGTTTATATTTTTTGTGTTCATAAATTCAACTCCGTGCACCCGATCCCCCTGGTGTGTGCAAGCAGTCTTGCCACCGTTTGTGTCTGGGGGCTCTCAGCTGGGTCATTTATTGCAGGTAAGCCATGCCTCGGTTCCAGGACAAGATCGTGTCAGTCACAGAAGTCTTTTCAGAAAGTGTCCTGTAAAAGCAAGTTGCATATAGAGAACTGAAAGCTGCAAGAAGCTTTGTGTGTGCTAAATCGCAGGTCAGCTTGGTGTGCTTGGTGCACCTGGAGCTGGTGCTCAAGTGCCCAAGCAGGTGCCAGCACTGTGGGCTGGATGAAGCCTCCAAAGTACCAGGAAAATGCGTCCTGTCCTTTCTTTTGATGGCTTGGTTCACTGGAAGAGTGAAAACTACTGCTTAATTTCGAGTCATTGAGCTAAGTCAGTTATTTGGAGTATAATCATGCTGTTCTGTCTCTTGGGTTTGGTTTTATCATTGGAGACTGTGAGTTATATAGCTGTTAGCTTAGAAATTAGCATGGTCAGGTACTCAGTAAAACAGTTAGGTACAGCTGGAAGCGGTGCACTATCAGGAAGGCAGCACTGTTATATGGCAATGCTTCTCACCTTGACTGCTTCTCAAACGTATAATGTATCTTTGAGGATTTTCTTTACTGTGTGTTTGCCAAGACTCCTAATGCAAGGAAGATGTATATCTCATCGCTTATCTGAATCACAGATCGGAATTTAACGCTGTGTCAGTTGGTGTTAGTGTGGGTGATTACAAGACGAACATAACTCTATATGCTGGTTTTTGCTGAGCAAGGAACGTGTCCCGTCTCTGCCTTTAACGTGTTAGTGACATCTACAGCTATTGAAGAGGAAGCACAGGAGGCTGAAAGAGTCCCCACATGCGAAATACTTAATTTTGTGTTAGGCAAAGGAAAAGCCAAACAGCAGCCAGATTAGGGAAAACTGTTTTGCCTTATTTCATTTACTTGAATAGAGTATGCTAATAGAGGAGCTGTTACTGAGACTGAGATTACAGTAGCACATCTTGCTGTTCTAAGATGGCATGGTAAAGGACATCGTGACGCAGACCACCAATGCTGTTCGTTTTACTTTTTGTTTTTTAGAAACCAAGTGCTGGAAATGTTTGATCATGCGTACAGCAATTATATGGTAAGGAAAACACCTGTTTGATTTTTATTTTATTTTTTTCGAAATGTTATGGCTGACCTGGAAGAGATGTTCTAGAGAAATAGCAGGAAGGTATTGGGGAAAATAAAGCTAAAACAAGAGCATCTGTATATCCTTTAAAAGGAATTGGACAAATCTTACTTTCAGGAGGAGCAGTGTCAGGAGAGTTACAATGGATTTCAGAATGGTAGCTAGGAATTGCGAGCTGTAACTCTGTTAATCTCTGCCTGATGCTTCCTCAGACTGGTTTCTCTCCCATCAGGTTACGAGCAGTTTTCATCTTCATTAAGCTCTTGGGTCTGTAATTCCAGACTCTTAAAAACAGTGAAAACAGGAAGCTTGAGAAAACCTGTTACATGATTCTGGAGAATACAAAACGATCCTATTTATTTTGTGGGTAAAACTAAGTAAAGGATTTTCCTTATAGGAAGACATGCTAGATACATTTTGGTAGGTTTTGTTTTTTACAAACAAGTACGTTTTGTAGAGCATAGCAGAATAAAAAGAGGATTAGGTGTCTTGTTTGTGCATTGTACCCTCTTCTGGGTACATGACTGTCATATGGCAGTGAGCCACACTTAGTGTGGTTTCTTTAATATGGCTTGTAATTTTTCTGTTTAGGTGTCCTCATATTCTGGGAATGTGAAGCCATTTTGCAATCTAATCAACTTTGAAATAGGTTAGCTTAGGCTAGATGTGTTGAAGAATAAAGAATTACTCAGTGGACTGACTCCTCAAGTGATAGTTACATTCAAATATACTCTAAATAATGTACTTCTGAGGAGAAGCTGTAAATGTGGGTATTATAAAATATGTATTCTTGCATAGTTTTATGAAACAATCTTTTTGTATGTTCTTTGTGGCTGTTACAGAAACCTCTCTTTTAAGTTGCACCAGTTCCTTCAGGACAGACTTGACGGTTTTTTTGACAGTCTCTTGCCACGTGTCCCAACTTCTGTATTGTGATGTTGCCATTTGAAACAAAGGGGGGTGGAGGGAAGCTTGTGAGTTACAAATTTGTACACTGCATGAGTGGTACAGAATTAATGAACACCAATAGTATTTTCATAATGGGTACAGCTTCCTTCTGAACTCCTGAGCTCCTGCTTTTGACACCTTAGCAGTTAAACATCTGGCATTTTGGTGTTGATTTGTAACTAGTTATTTTAGACCTTGTTCTATTAAAATCACTTGGCTTGGTTTTCTCACGACATTCAGAAGTAAAAGCTGTTAAGGATTTGGCAAAATTGGATAAAAAGTTGGCTGTAGAAAGGATCTGTGCTCCTGTTGTTCATGGTAATCAACTAGAAACAAGTAGGTGTCTTGCTGTATCTGATGCAAGAAAATTCTGTGTTCAGGAGAAGAATGACTTTGGCTGTCCTGGAAACTCTGAAGCCAGAAGGATATTTATTTGCCACGTATGCTAGAACACTGAACAAACAGAGATGTGGCTTGTTTGTTCAATGCTGAAGGAAAGATTAGGGTATCAGGCTTGATTCTGACAGCAAAAATATAAAGTAGTTTTGCAGCTGCTTTGGAAACAGCCAGGTGAAAAGTTCTGATTTTCTGTTTCTATTAATGCTTATTTTAGAATTGAATAGCTAAAAGGACTGAAAATTTATGGTTGTGGGCAAAGGGGAAACCCCCTTGCCCATTTGGTTGGTTGTTTTTTTTTTTTTTCAGATATTAACAAGAGCTTTGAATAAAAAGCTGCTGCTATTTTCAGTCCTTCAACAATATTATTAATAATTTGGATGTTTTCTTCTTGACTGTCAGAAAGAAAATGTGAAAATGTCAGTCACTTCAGGTGTCGAGGTATTTCTTGCTTTGCAGCACCAGCAGCAGCACGTCTTTTTACTTTGTTCAAGTACCACGCTGCACTGAATTTACAGTCCAGATATTAGGAAATCTGATCAGTGCTTCTATCAGAATGTGTAGAAATTCCAGAGTATCTCTCAAGCTACATTTGTATAATATTTTTCTGAGGCATGTTTATGATAGGTAATGTGCCATATTAAATGTCTTTCTGTTTCCTTTGAGGTTACCTGAAGGGGAGAAGTCAAAAGTTGGGAAACAACTTGTATTAGCCTTTCCTGCTTTAGATAGAGACTACACAGGCTTTTATTTTTTCAAAACTGTTCTAGTTCGTTATGATACTGTAAGATAAAAAGTCTGTTTCCTTCTTTTACTGCCACCTTTTTTCTCCATAATTTAAGCCAGAGATCTTAGTTTTGACATGGCTCTTGTCATGTACTCGTTTAATCTGTTTTTCTGAATACTTTGCACAGATATTCAGAAACATCTGGGCTGTATTAAAATGATCCAGATTCTGGCTTTTGCAGTTGAACTTGAGGAGAACTAAGTCTTGCAAAGACCAAAATACCCGGGTGGTAGATGGGGAAACAAACAGTCAGTTTCAAAAGAAGTTGCTGTAAGAGCTGTTTATTTATAGAAGAATGTTCCTTCTTTACCTATTTTGTTTGAATATAGATTATTTTTTTGTACTGTATATTTGGAAAGACTTACAATGTGTTTACTTGCAGTTTCAGTTACAGTAATTGAACTTTTTTAACCTGCCACATGTTAGTTAGTCGTGCTGAAAGTAAAACAGCAGAACACAGTACTCCAGCCGGCTTCCTGATGGAATCAAGAGGGAGAAGCTCTGTCCCGATGCACTTGTGTTGGGCTTCTAATGGAGAAGCATTTCTGTGCATATTTTTGGATTTAGATGTATTTAAGTTTCATCTTTCTGAATGTCATTGTCCACTTTTGTGATTTTTTCAGTAAACATCTATGGCACAATGATGAGTTACATATTTGTGTGTATTTCATGTGATACCCCATGTTGGTGGAGTTTAAACCTAGAAAACTTGCACTGACTTGACTGAAAGTAGAAGTGGGTTTTATTCAGTGGGCTTCACTTTGGCCACAGTGCTGCTGCTGTTATTTTTGCCTTAGTGACAAGAAATCGAGTTAAAATACAGCTTGCTTGTGCTTTTCTAGAAGTATGAGGGTAACCATTGCTTTTTCCAAAAATCTGGCAATGCCTCACTCTTAACCTTCGTTGAGTTTGTAAATGAGTTAGTTTTAGTAAGCTTTTTTGTGAATGTTATCTCTTGTTCTGATTTGTGTGGTGATTTACCAAACTACTGTTTTACCTTCCAAGTGAGTTCTCATATCAGGTACTGATTGTGACCCTGAATCACTTGTGTTCACTTGGCAAAGTATCCAAAGTGACTTTAAGGTCTAATTCCCCTAATTTTTCAATGAAATATCAGTCACTCAATAACATCTGCATTAGTGCTCGTTCTTCAGCTCATCTTTGAGGTGACTTCCACCTGAGAAACATTATAGGAAGTGTCATACGAACCTTGGTTTAGAAAGTAGAACTACTTTTCAAGGTAATTGGTGGGGTTATAGCTTTTGTTTTTTTGTTTGTTTGTTTTTGTTTTTGTTTTGTTTGTTTGTTTTTTGATGTGCCATTATTTGTTCCAGACTTCTATGGGAGGTTGTAGAGAGGTCCTATTGCACTGTTCAGTTTAATCATTTTTGGGTAGTCATGCAGGTTTTACTGAAGCGCAGCAGCATTGGGCTTCCTTTTAACAAGCTCTGAAAATTTCCTGGAATAGCTGTAACAGTTATAACTTAATTCATTTGTTTTGTTTCCCTACAGGAGCATGCTTATCCAGCTGATGAACTCATGCCTTTAACTTGTCGTGGACGAGTACGGGGTCAGGAACCAAGTCGAGGGGATGTGGATGATGCCTTGGGAAAGTCAGTATTTGAAACACTTACTGTCATATGTAAACAGCTAGGAATCTACGTACAATTTGCAGCTTGTAAAACTTATCTCTTCAGTCGAAACATCCAGAAGCATAATATTATTGAAAACAATTCTGTGGGTGCACATAAATCAGTAATTTGTCTTAAAAGTTGCTTTGAAGGGGAGAAAAAAACTGTTAGAAAACCGTAATTATTTACCTTTCTTCCCAGTTAGGCAGAAATATTTTGTTTTTAATTTCCTCCCATGATGTTAACTGATGTGAAACATTGCCTTAATCAGGAAGAGAGCATTGACAGGTGGCTAAGATACAAAGATAACTTTTTAAATTAATTCTGCAAGTATTTTCTGTAGCAGAGCCTTCCAAAGTGAGCTCTCATCTATGGTGTTAGTAAATTTGACCCCTAAATAGGGTTTACAAGGTTTAATTATCAGCTGCACAGAGCAGTAGACTGTTATCCACAATGCTAGCCTTATATAAGCCATACTTAAAATGCTTTTTTAAGTAGAAAGCTCTCTGAAAACTTAATTAGTCAAATGATTATCACATGCCTGGTAGCCTGAGGCCCTGGCCTGAGTATAAACCATTATTTCAGACCTAGAAATTCTTCACAATTTTTTTCTTAAGATAACTTGTAATATAAATTACAAATCCTTTATCAAACAACGTGTAGATTTAAGGTACAGTTTTTCTCCAATTTAAATTGAGCAAAGCCAAAACTGAATTACTCTGAATGTATTTTTTTTTACAAATGTCTGTATGTGTGCACTTGATGTTCCTAGAGCAAATAATAAAAAAAAAAACAGCAGACACTGATTTTATTGATGTCACTGCTTGGCGTCCCTGAGCAGAATAGCATTAAGCAAAGGTGAAGTGCTTGTCTTAAGTACCTCATGTAATACATTATATGATATTGAGCATGTATTTTCAGTTATTTTGGTAATGTAGAAAACTTCATTAATCTAGAGATTCCTATATAATCTTGCCATCAGCTTAAAATTGCACGGATTGACCTTGGAGGTATTAAGAGAGTTGACTGATGAGAAAGAAATGTCAAGAAATTGTATTTTTAATCTGGTCATCCATTTTTTACTGACCTTTATTTATATAGTAACATACTATTGTTTGAGTGAAAATACCTTTCAGCCTCATAGGTGCATTGAATAGTTTGGGTACTTATTTTTCTGTATGCGTGCTTTTTATGTTCCTAATAATCAGCAGTGTTTGTATTTCAGATTTGATATATAACACTTTTTCTTGCCAGCTGTCTCATCAGTCATATACCATTCTTTGCACCATCCCCATACACCATTCTTTGCAATCAGAATGTAGTTTAAAAAAATAAATCACAGGATGACACAGCTAGGTCAGTTGTACTTTACTGTAGGGCTGGGGAGTGTACTTGTACAGCAGCCTTCTCTACAGCTGTGTAATACGCGACTTTTCCCTTTTTTTGTGGAAAAGATTCCATATTTGTTACTCAGCTATGCATAGCCACTAGTTAGTCTCTTTCTCTTGTAGAATGACACCCATGAAACGCCATTATATCTTTATGAATTAAACTAAAAAAGTGACAGTATATGACCACTTAACTGCAATGTTAATTATCCTCATGCACAGTCATGTGTTGCCTACAGTGCCCAAAATTTGAGGCACTGTGCTTAAATTCTTTACACATGTTCTTCAATAGGCAGTTGTGATTGTTTCCCAAATTTTCAATTTTAGTGCTTCTTACTTGGCATATTCTTTCCCACGCATGTTACAAATTAGTTAACAAAAGAGCGCTTTTATTGGGTTAGGCCAAGTGTTCGTCCATCTTAGTATGCACTAAAATAGTCATAGAGAAGAATATGTGATTGGGACAAACCTTACTGCAATACTGCTGTTTAAAATATATGCATCCAACTGTAACTGGGCACAAGGTGTTGTCTCTTAATGACATATGTAGGTATTTTTCCCACAGATTTTGTCTAATCACTTTTTGGATCCATGGAAGTGTTTGGTTTTCCTGAAGCTACCTTTGGCAACAAGTTCAGTGACTTGATTCTTGCTTTTTCTCACTTTCATACCATGTGCAGTTCTGAAATCCTTCTTCTGCAGGCTGAAAAGTGGGAATCTGTTCCCTGGTTTGTGGTATGGAAGTTAAGTACTTTCAGCCCTTGCTGCTCCATTTTATACTTTTTCCTGTTCCATTACATCCCATGCAGAAGTTTAATAGCAAAGCAACAGCACTTTCTTTATTCTTTCAGCAGCAAGTTGTAACACTCAATTTGATTGCAATAAATTGCAGCTTTTCCTGAAACAGATATTTTGAACAAGTTCTGATAGGAGAAATTAACTTGAACTGGCTTTTTGATTTTCCTAAATAAATAAACTCTATTATTGCATTTAATCAGTCAATGTTCTTCATTTAAAAAAGGGGGAATGGGGATTTGAAAGAGACTTGAATGCTCTGTTGGGTCTCTTCTTAGTAGATTTGATTGGAGACTAGAAAAAAAAAAACTTAATTTGCTTACAATACCTTTGAAAGTTTTGCAGTAAATAAAGGAATCTTTATAATACAGTTTTGTTTCAGTCATTCTGGTTACTGAAAAGGGAAGAAACTTAGTATCAGCAGAATATTAATTTTGATGTTAATCATGCATGGTTTTTTACTAGCTGGTGACAATTTCGTTTCTTCCATGGTCTTAGTTACTATTAAATATGATTATATGATTTTAATTTTGAAACATACAGGTCTATAATAAATCTGTTTTAAATTTTATTTCATAGGTTTTCACTGACCTTAATTGATACCTTGGACACTCTTGTGGTAGGTTTAATTTATTGGTAAACTTTTATAAAACAAAAAATGATCTTCAGCTGTTCAGACTTACATTTTTTAAGTTAAAAAGGAATCTAAAAATGTATATCATTCATCACCTTTTAATCTTTAGCCATCGGTTGAAAGTGGCTATTGCTTCTAAGAACTTCCAAGTGCTGTGATGATGGTGTTCGGAATTAATTGCAAGAAGAATACTGGAACACTTCTGTTTTTCACTGATGCTTTGTCTTTTCTTGTGTTCTAATTTAACAAAAATGTATGCAAGATTTTTTTCTATTATAATCTATGGCAACGTGCTGACATCTAAGTGAACACCTCTTAGTATCTACTGAATTATTTATTTTAAATTGCATGTGCTTGTTTTGTGGATGCATTTACAGGTATTTAAATATATATTTAAGAAATTCAGCCCTTAACATATTTGCCAGGAAATGTTGCCAGAATCTCTTAAGAGATAGCGGTTGTTAATAAACTACTTTCCATTAGTTTTCAATCCCTTTTTGGAATATATTTTCATGATAAAATACATTTTGGAAATTAGAAATTCAGCCATTCATATGTCCTGGTAAACAGTGTTAAAGCTTTGAAAATCTTAACTGCACTTCTTTGTGTGAATCATACAATGTTCTTCCTCTGACAGCTGTTCTCTTTTTATGATGTGCTGTGAGATGACCCTTGACTGGTTTTGAATCACAAATGTTAAAAATGTGGAATCTGTTACTCCCAGTCTCTACATGAACACCCAGATGGATTGTTAGGGTTTATTTATTATTTTCTTGTCTTAGGGCAGGATTAATACATGTGGGATTTAAAGGTACTTATGGTAACAAATTGGAAAAGTCACAGAAGTTGTTGAAGATTGATTAAAAGAAAGTCAGTGTGAAAGAAAATCTGTAGGAAATGCTGGGACTGTTCTTCAGGCAAAAGAAGAAAACTGCTGGGAGGAGGAAGGCTGCTGGGGCTGCTCACTGAGCTCAGGACATGGCTTCTTATACCATGGATAGGAGACTTCCACGAAATCAGAGGCACCGCAGCATTCTGGCCACTGCTCACCCTTTTAGTGCAGATCCAGCCTGCTGAGTCTGTTGCACTGAAGTTGTGGGGTGGGAGAAGGGGAAGGAACAAACAAATCACTGGGTATTTGTTGAGGTATATTGTTGGTGACTTTTTCTTTACATAGAGCTTTGATTCCATGCATCTCAGGAGAAAAAACAATACTAATGTCTGTTCACAGTGTATCAGAGCATGTCCCTGCAGGACCAAAATACCAGTCTAAGACATTGGAAACTTTGTTTTTTAAACTGTTGCTCTTGTTCTTCCACACCTGAGCATGACTGTATTAGCTGTATTAGCTAAACATTTGGTTACATTTATATTCCAGGTGTTAAATAAAACCAAAGAGTTTGAAGAGGCTGTAAAAAAAGTAATAAAGGATGTTAACTTAGATAACGACATAGTTGTATCTGTCTTTGAAACCAACATAAGAGTCCTTGGGTGAGTAACTTTCATATGTTCAAAATTCTTTAAAACTCCATTTTAGCTAAATGTCCTGAAGGCATACGTTTATGTGCTATTTCACCTCCTTTAAAACAGTTGGTCCTTTGTCAGTTAGCATAATTCAAAACTTGCCCTAAAAAAGGTTTTAAAATGCTAGGCAGGAATTGATGCAGTGGTGCTGAATCAAGTCGACCCCATCTGACTTCTGCAGTTGCAGCTTCTGTAATTAAAAAAAGCCTGTGTGTGCTGAGGTAGCAGTGTTTTTTAATGGAAATAGTCTTAAAGGTTGCATTGCTTTAAGAGAGAGAATATTTCAACACCTACGAGTAGTAAATTATTTCAGGTTGGAAAGGACCACTGGAGGTCTCCAGTCCAACTTCCTGCTCATAGCAGCATCAGAGCAGGTTAATTTATGCTATTATATGCAGTTTTAGAAGTGCTATTTGTTTCTCTTAATTAATTTTGTTGGTCAAGAAAAGCTGTTTTTCTTTATGAATCCCTGTTTTGTCTGTAACCTGGGGCCGAGTCCTAAGCAATAAGAATTGCTTCCAAATTACCAACACCTCATCTTGATTGTGGTTGGAGCTGCATCTGCTAAGCATTTCTGAAAACTACAGCCATGTGAACATAGCACGGTTATTTACATATGGTCATTCACATGATAGAAATTTTTGCGTTGCTGGTGAGATGGATATACCTGTTGAGCTGTGAATATTTTCTCTTGTGTTTAGAGGTCTCCTAGGTGGGCATTCGGTGGCAATTATGCTGAAAGAAAAAGGTGAACATATGCAGTGGTACAATGGTGAACTTCTGCACATGGCGAAGGAACTAGGCTACAAGCTTTTACCTGCTTTTAACACCACTAGTGGTCTCCCTTATCCAAGAGTAAGTTCTGTAGGTTCTGCAATTGAGAAGTATTTCCATAAGGAAAATTTTTGTTTTTCTATTTTAATCTCAGGTTCTGACTTCACTTGTATATGTAAGCATACTGAAAATCAGAAACTTGTAAATTGCTTGTTTCCAACACATGCTACCTACTATTTTTAAAATACAGCTTTTGATTCTCTGAATCCCTGCATTTCCAGCTCTGCCAATTCTTATACATGTTGTCATGGGTAAATAATAACAGCAGAAATCTTGCCGAATCGCTGTCTGCTGATCTCTTGCTCCTTCAGGCACTATCAAGTGTGTGAGAGTAATTTTTGTTTTGGTACATATCTCTCAGTCAGTGAAAGATCGACTTGCAAGCACATGCAACTTAGCACAGAACTGATTAATCTTCATGGTCTACATTTGTTTTTTTTAAAGAGGGCAGATTAACTGGAAAGCTGTAATCTAAAAATATTTAATATAAAATCTGTTGTCATATTCAAACAAAGTGTGGTACATGTTCTCTGAATGACAGAAAAATATTCTGTGTATATCATCCATTCATTATGTAGCTTTGATGCTACATACTCCTACTACATACCATGGAATGTAGCTTTGATTGGAAACTTTCCTGTGAGTTAAAGACAGGCTCTACTGAAAATGTCTAATTCAAAATTTAATGTCTAATTCATTGTTTCTCAATCTTCTGGTGAGGTGGCCCTCTCTAGAGTGCAGAAAGCTATGTTGTGCCTGGTACAAAAGCAGGTCCATCTACCTGGTATATTTCCTGGAGACAGGAATATTGAGATGTCTACAAAGCTTAATTTCCATGAGCACTTCTGATGTTGTTGAGTTTCTGGTTTGAAGGTTAATAAGCCAGAATTTTGTTTTCGGGGTGGTATTCTTTTTACTGAAATGTCTAGTGAACCAAGCAACAGGCTTTGGGGCCAGTCCTAGTTTTGCCTTAGGTAATTCTCGAAATTTTATATGCATGTTTGAGGTGACAGTATATGGTGAAACCGAGCAAAATTGAATTGGTTGAGGAGGGGAGGGAGTGATCTTTCTGTCTTGGAAAAAGCATAGATGATCTAGTTGCTGTACAGCTGGGAGTATGAATTTTCTCTACATGGGAGTATAAATTCTTACAGCTAGTAAAAATAAAGGTAATAATCTCTACTTTTCTCTAGGTTAACTTAAAATTTGGTGTAAGACATCCAGAAGCACGAACAGGAACAGAAACTGACACCTGTACAGCTTGTGCAGGTACCTTGATCCTTGAGTTTGCTGCGTTAAGCCGATTCACAGGAACATCTATATTTGAGGTTTGTTTTTTAACATCTTTTTTCATATTAGGTATTCATTAGTTTTCTGTAATTTTGAAAAAATAATTTTGAATGGATGCATATCCTAACTGTTCTGCACAAGAAGTTTGCATGTGTTCAGATGTGTGCTTTTTGTAAAAGTGTTCCTTTTTTTGTTTTTTTTTGAACATACCGGAACTGATTTTGTTTGAAAGCAATTTCAGTAATACAGAAGTAAACAAATATATTGAAGACTCTAGCTGAAGCATATCAGAAAAAGTGGTCCTTTGCCTTGAGGTCCAAGAGATATTTATACCTCAATATGCAACTTAAGGAAGGAAAATAAATCATGTTATAATTATTTTGCTGTGTATCTCTGCTAGTAATAAATATTCTACTGGCACTCTTAAAACTGTCTCCTAGTGCCTGTATGATAGTGTGTTCACTGATTTGAATTTTTTTCCATTTTTTTTTGAGACTTACTGTCTACTACTTAGCATCTTTTGCTCAGTTTAGTTTGTAGTCTCTTTAGAAATTCAGTGAGGTGAAGAATACTAAGCAATGACAATATATAGCAGTTGCTATTAGATAATACCAAAGTTTTTAATATGGTAAGAAAAGTCTATTTTTAATTTTTTAAACCTGATCTTCATGACATTTTTTCCATTTTCTTTGTCACAAAGCAGGAAAGATTAAAATAGTAAAACAATTATAACTCCCTTTTATAAAGAAAGAAAATAATAAAACTATCAGTACCATGGTGTTCTGCTGTACATTAAATAGTATATTTTCAGAAGTGCTTCAATTAGTGTAGCCCCGCTGAAGTTGTACAACACCTATCCAGGGGTATAAGGACAACAGAAAAATAAACAGATGTTTGTGTGTGTATACACACACACACACACACACACACACACACACACACATATATTAAGATACCAAATAAAGCAAGCTCTTTCAGATTAGATTTTTTTGTGTGTTCTTTCAATATGGCGTTTGATTTCATGAAAGCAAAGCTGAGCCTCTGTTTAGTGTTTTGGTCATACTTCCCCCCCCCCAAAAAAAATGCAGTGTAAAGGGTTGGTGATCTAGAGCCATGTGTACTAATGAACAGGGGTTGTTGCTCCACCTTGAGATGTCTGAAAAGACATTATTTTGATTAGAAGGCCATTGTATTTCTTGAAATATTTTTGAACGAGGTTACGCTGTCCTGTCTGTAGGCGCCATTTCACGGTAGAAAACGTGTAGAAGGATGTTTGTGACTTGCCTAAGAACATACTGGCAAATAGTTGGATACACAAGCACCGCTCTTTCTAATCAGCAGTAGAATAATTACTTACGTGAAGTGGACTAAACATTCTTCTACTTAAGTGTGTGTAATCTTAATACAGAGTTTTACAATTTTGTTAGACATGAAAGTACTTCATAGCATCTTAATTTTAATAGACAGAAGAATAAACAGTCTTTATAGTTTCCTTTAATGAGTTTTCTTGTTTTTACAGGAGTATGCACGGAAAGCGCTTGACTTCATTTGGGAAAAGAGGCAGCGCAGCAGTAATTTAGTGGGCGTTACTATTAATATTCACACTGGAGACTGGGTTCGCAAAGGTGTGTGATATTCTGACTCCAGAATCAGTGATTACAGGTGGTTTGGGGCAAGAAAAAAATCTTAATGTTTCTCTCCCTCTCTGCCTTTATGTAGGCTATTTTAAAATGTTAATAGGATAGGCAAGTGGTATTATGTACTTGAGAGCTGGAGAAACAGATGAAGCCTGGCTTTCCTCTAAAAGAGTATTTTTGTTGAGAAACCATTTTTTTTCAATGTAAAGAAAGCATTCTCTGATTCACGTTAATACTGAGAGTGGAATGCCTTGGAATAAATTCCAAGATATTCTACTATAAATACAAAGCGAAAATATAAACAAGATTGTGTTTATATATGGCTGTCAGTAGTAATATTTTCATACGAGGAAAGTGCAGCTGGCTTAAATGCATGTTTGTTCATATTATTATGTGCATTGACATTGCAAAACCTTCAGTATAGATGAACAGTATTGTGTATCTGCATCCATCTGTGCTTTAATTCTTGTTAGAGCCTGTTTTTCCTTTTACTGAAATAACCTTTAAAATCAAAATGAAGTTATGTAAAAACACCTATGTAGTTACTTAAACAAAAAACACCTTTGCATTTTCTGTTGTTTCTAGATAGTGGAGTTGGAGCAGGAATAGATTCGTATTATGAATATTTATTAAAAGCCTATGTCTTGCTGGGAGATGACAGTTTCCTGGAAAGATTTAACACAGTAAGTTAACACCTTGCTCGGATTTTTTCCTCCTGTAAGACTAATGTAGGACTAATTGTATTGTCAGTCAGCTGTTAGCCTGTGAAGTCTAAGAAGAGATCTTTAGCAGAATCTGAGATTTTTGGATGTCTGCAATGCAACTTCTTTTTGATACAAGTTTTTGCGCAACTTGGGTGAACTATCACCTCAGCAGCTACTTTAACCCCATACAGTGAAGGTTGGAATCTTCTCCTGGACCTTTTACTTTGTTTCTAGTAGAGGAGAGCTGTATTTCAAGATCACCTTGAGAGTGTAGTGCTGCAAAGATTTCTGAAAAACAACAAAAGAGCTTCTTGTTAAAAACTGTCCTGAAGCAATGGAGATCTGAAAATCAAGACCTGGATCTTGCATTGAATTTGCAGATCCCAAGGCCTAGTATACATTTATGTATACTTATAAACTGAAGATTAGATTACATTATTTTGTAAGATTGCTAAGTAATTTTGTCAGCATTGTTATTCTTTCATAAAAGATTATTCTTTCTTTTGAAAATAGCAATGTCCAATAAAAACATTTTATATCATAAAATGATTTATATAGCACAACTTTTATATCATACATAGTACTTAAATTGGATAAAATCAATAGCTAAGGGCCTGTTGCAAAACTTGAGGTGTAATGCTTATTTTATATATATTCACCTTTTAAAGCCACCATTATTATATTTATCTTCAATTATATCTGTTAACTGTACTTCCTATTGCTTCGGCTCATGCTCATGATTTGCCTTCTGTGCTTCTGAAAACAAGAATTCTTGAAAAGAATAGGATTGGAAATCAGAAAGTTGTCAAGTGAGCTAGGGGGTTTTTTAATTGTTTTCAGCAATTAAGTCCAGTTTCTTTGGTTTTGTTTTTTTAAGCCTACTTTTCCCCTTTTCCTCCTGAGTTGTACTTGCCTTAGAATTCTTTTATTCAGAGAAAGCAGTTTTGGCTTTGCTTAGCATGCACTTAAAGTGCAGTTGTTCAGACAATTCTTAACTGTGATAGTTGCTTGTTGAGTATATTCATGGCTTTTGAGTATACCTTTGTATGTGTGTTACTTGGAAAATGTGACTTGTATAACATGTACAGTACTGTGGAGCATTGCAATAGCTGGTACCCTTTTGGTTAGCCAAGCTAGAAACTGCTCTATTGCCAAATGCAGTAACGATGGGGTGTGTAGTACTGGTCCTTCCATTGAAATAGAATGTCATAGGCTCGCGATCTAAATCTGTCTTGTAAAACATATTGATAACAGAAAAATAACATTTTATTTGTCAGCACTACGATGCCATAATGAGATACATTAGCCAACCACCTCTCCTTCTTGATGTTCATATTCATAAACCAATGCTGAATGCTAGGACCTGGATGGATTCTTTGCTAGCTTTCTTTCCAGGATTGCAGGTAATGTTTAAAACCCCTGTGTAGATTAATTTTTATAAGTAATAAGCAGTTAAATAGACTGGATATGTAATTGACAAGTCAAGCTTAGTAATTTGGTTTTAAAAAAAAAAAAAAAAAAAGATTTGGAATTTCTGTACTCACTCCTTTTATTTATATGCTATGATGCAGGTTGACTTGCATCCAGAAAAGTATGTTCATATGATTCACTTCCTTCTCTCCTAGTCATGAAAACACTTGAATTAAGCTGCCTTTTCAATAGTCTAGAGACAAGTTTTCTAGCTTGTGTGCAAGTTACATCTTTAAGATGAACTAAATAATGTTTCCACCACGCTTATCTGTAAATGGTAGTGATTGTTTCTCCACACAGGCAGTAGTCTTAATGACCTCACTGTTTTTGCTTAAAAAGCTCTTATGAACTGTGATGTCCTCTGAAATAGGGTAATACAATGTGTATCTGCGGGGAATGTAGAAATTAATGTGTGGCTTTACACAGCAGGTGTACCTAACTTTGAATATTATTTGCATGTGTGGTAAGTTTGTGTTAATTTTGTTATTGAATTTTAGGTGTTGAAGGGCGATATTCGACCTGCTATTGAAACTCATGAGATGCTGTATCAGGTTATAAAAAAGCATAACTTTCTTCCTGAGGTAAGGTAGTTGTTTTTTGTTTTTTTTTTGATCATGTAAATTGATTCTTACCTTACATTGAGCAGTATCAGGCATACATTTGAAAAAAATATTAGGTTATGTGTCATTAAAACCAAAGGCACGCTTCCACAGCATTCTTACATGGTTTACAGTTCTACATGTATGACAATAGGGATACAAAATGTTTTTCCTTCAGTTAGGCTGTAATTAGTACAGTAATAACGATTAACAGTTGCTTAGACTTTATATTTCAGCCTTTCAAAATTGATTTTGAGTCATTTCAATATGCAAAGTTTATATAAACACGTGTGGTTGGTGCTGCTTAGTAACATAATGGCATTAATGCTAAAAATCAGTCATCTTCATTAACCCAAGGAAGGAAATCGGAGGCTGAATTGTTCAGAGAATGTTCTGAAATCTTGTATAATGTTCCTGAAAGAAGGAACAAGAACTTGTCTATAGATACTGCAAGTGCAGTCTTTGAGCGAGTTAATTCTGCACAGAAAATCTTGCTTACCTGTTGAAGTATGTCATTCTGTGATGACCCAGAACCTTTGAGAGAGATTCTGACTCTTTTGGTAATTTTGACTTTCATCTGGTGCTAGTTTGTTTCTTTTAGAGGATATGTAGTTAATGTTACTGTGGAAACAGACTAGAAAACGCTCTCCAGTCATTGGAATTATTTTTTTTGAGTACTTTTGAAATGTTACGTTTTTTTTCCTTAGCTTTTGTTGTCCCTTTTTTTTTTTTTTTTAGTGCTTTGTATTCACAAAGGAGATTTTGAAAGATCTGTTAGTGGTATATAAGCCGATATTGTATCCCCTTTAGCAAAGACTTGGTTTAAACCCTAGTAGTGTGTGTAAGTCGTTACAGAAGCGACTTTTGTCAGTGCATGTTGAGAGTGAATACAGAGACTAGGAAATTTTTAGATAACTGGCTTCTGGTTTCTGGTATTTCTTATGTCAAACAGCTGCTTACAATCTGTCAGTCTGAAATGACAGTTTAATGCACTGGAAGTCTCAGGTGGTATGTACGTTTGCAGAAATGGTATTTCTTAAAGCTCTGGTTGGTCTCTCTATAGCAACCCTGCATCAGGCTACTGTGGTTGGCTTGTAGCAGTGTGCTGGTGCAGGTGGGAGCAATGGGTGGCTGTGTGCTCCCTCCTGGGGCTGGAGCACAAATTCTCATCTGGCACCTTTTGCCTCCTGAAAGCCCTGTGGGACTCCACTTGCTGGACATTTCTAAGAGGCTGGACGATGCCAGGACTCCTGGTAATGACACAGCTTAAATCTTTCTTGTACTAAATGTGCTACAGCACTCTTTTAGGTTTTGGTCTCAAGTGAACTAACTAAAACGAGGTTCTTTTGGCCTCCTGAGATTGGTGTTGGGCATCAGTCCTCCACTGGTATAACTGGTATACTTCAGCTGTTGTAATACCGTTAACACAGAATTCAAAGTAAACCCATGTTTGTTTTTATCTTGCATTGTTTTTTTCTTCTTTCTCAGGCTTTCACAACAGACTTCAGAGTTCATTGGGCTCAGCATCCTTTAAGGCCTGAATTTGCCGAAAGCACTTATTTCTTGTATAAGGTAAGATCAGTTTCATTCATCTTTTGGTTGCTTTTTTTGCACCTAGAATTTTGTTGGTGTTATAATTCAGTTACAGAATGAGTAGCCTATCTCCAGCTCATTTTATCTACTGGAACCAGTTCTGTATATAGACAGGACAGAAGTATTATTGGTATCAAAAATTGTTCTAGGAATTTTATATGCCTAGAATTAAAAAAAAGTTAAGTGACAAAAGCCCATATTTTTAAAGATATTTAGGATTTGCTGATCTCTTAGATCTTGTAGAGACTTAAGAACAAAAGGTACTTGTACCTTGCAGGGTAATGTCTAATGTCTTGGGTTTCTGTAAATACTTTCATGTGCATGTCTGTGTTTCTGCAAAAGGTGACAGTGTTGTACCTCAGAGGTCCTATTTGTGACTGTTTAGCTCCTATTGATAAGTTATGCCTTACTGGCATCTAAGAAGGTATGAAAACAATGTACTACAACAGAGAAAGGAAAGCAGCTAATTGTGAAGTCTGAGTATGCATAAAGATTGTTTTTTTGTTGTTGTTGTTTTAATAGGCTACTGGAGACCCTTACTATCTAGAAGTAGGAAAAACACTCATTGAAAACTTAAACAAGTATGCAAGAGTACCTTGTGGGTTTGCTGCAATGAAGGATGTTCGTACAGGAAGCCATGAAGACAGGTGAAAGCTTTTGCAGTATTTTTTTCTATGACATTGTATGGGAAAAAAAGTCTATTTACCCTGTTGATAAAATTGAGTTAATTGACTTTTGAGTAGCTGTCTGTCTTCAGGTTGATAACCAGGTCTGAAATGATCTGAAATTATTTTTGTGTAATGCTGGTTTGTATTGAATATGCTGAATCATTTCATTCCAAACATAGTTTTCTTCTAATGGAGTAAAGTTCAATAATAATAGTCATGTAGACTTCAGAGATGGAGTAATATGAGTATTTCTTTTACTGACATTTTAGAACAATGCATATCTTAAAGGGCATCTGCTTTTTTTTCCCCATAGAATGGACTCTTTCTTTCTGGCTGAAATGTTTAAATATCTTTACCTGCTGTTCGCTGATAAGGAAGACATGATTTTTGACATAGAAGATTATATATTCACTACAGAAGCTCATCTATTACCGCTTTGGCTTTCCACTACAAACCAAACAATCTCTAAAAAAAATACAGTAAGTAACCTCAGGTTTAATGGTGCTGTAGATCAGTTCCTTTTTTGAGAGGAAATGGAAGAAAAATCATAGTTTGTAGTATGCTAGTTTTGACAGTCTGTTTTATCTGAACTGTTTCATCATATTAACAGTGACAGTCACATGCATCTGAATAATGTTTCCATAATCAGATTCTGCACCACTCAGTCTTGAGAAAAAAGTTGTGGATTATTAGTGGTATTTAAAAAGGATCATTCTCTGTCTCGGGTTGTATAAATTTTAAAATCACATGCTTTTTTAAAATTTTAAAATCACATTTTTATCTTCACATTTTTCTCTTATTTTTCTAAAACATTTGCAACAACATTCCGAAGTCTTTTTGTTGCTTATTTTACTACACAGGCCCTTTGCAGATTTTCAAAGATTTTTGAGACTTCTGCAAGGTTAATTTGACAAGATAGTTATAGCTTTTGAGATGTTAAATTGTTCTAGTTTGTGTGATATACATCTGTTATGTAAATTTAAGACTATAAATGTGTTTATAAATTATTTTCACCTTCAAAAATACCTTATGTTACTACAGCTGTGTCTTGAAGCATAGAAACACTTCTCTTATTTATGTTCAATAATGTGGTATAGTTTATTTATAAATGAGTGTCATGAGGTTGATTATTTTGTTTGTTTGTTTGTTTCCTGATGGTGGATATCCTGCACTCTTTGAAGTGTTCTTTTCTTGAACATCATCTCTTGTCTTTGAGTTTTGCAAACAAGGATTGTGAAGGAATTGCAAATTGATTTAAAAGGGACAGCATGAACTTTTTCAACACCTCTAGTGTAACTGTTTTTTTTTTGTTGCTTTTTTGTTGGTGGTGTGATCAGCGTTTTTCAAATTATGCACAAAGTTCTTCAAAGGTTTTTTAAAGATCATTTTATATAATTTTAATTTCCAATATGAGAAGGTGATTTCTTCTGAGATGCTCAGGATTCCCACAGATGATGCTTTTATGAAGTGCTGGCCTAATGTAAGCAGTCTTCTTGACAATATCAAATGTTCAGTAAAAAGCCAAAGAAGAGGATAGAGTAATTTATTAGAATGTAATTATCTTAAGCTTTGTTAAGTCTGAATTACAAACATGCTTAACACAAATCTAAGAAATGTTTCATTTAGTATGTTGTTGACAACATACTAGAAATGTACCCTTGGTGGAAGAGGATCAGGCCAGGGAATTCTTAAGCAAACTGAACATTCATAAAGTTCATAGGCCCTGATGGGATGCACCCATGAGAGCTGAGGGAGCTGGTAGATGTAATTGCAAAGCCACTCTGTATAATCTTTGATCCTGGCAACTGGGAGAACTGCACAAAGACTGGAGGAAAGCAATTGTCACTCTTACCTTCCAGAAGGGCAGAAAGGAGGACTCAGGGAACTATAGGCTGGTCAGCCTCACCTCAAACCCTGAGGAGGTCATAGAACAGCTCATCCTGGAAACTATTTCCAGGCACATGAAGGAAAAAATCCTTGGGAGCCAGCGTGGATTCACCAAGAGGAAGTCATGCTTGACCAACCTGATAAGCTTTTATAATGAAATCATCAACCTGATGAGGGTCAGGCTGAAATCACCAGCCTGAGGAGAGAGCAGTGGGTATTGTTTACCTGGACTTCAGTAAGGCCTTTGACACTGTCCCCCATAAGACCCTCATAGAGAAACTGTTGAAGTATGGGCAAGATGAGCAGACCAGGATCAGAAATTGTCTGAAAGGCTGGACCTGGAGGGTGGTACAGTTTAGGTGGAGGTCAGTGCAAGGAGAGCACACCATGGTTCCAGTCCTGTTAAACCTTTTCATTAACGATCTGGATGATGGTTGGGATGCATCCTCAGCAAACCTGCAGATGATGCAAAACTGACGAGAGTGGCTGACTTGCCAGGCGCCATGCTGCCATCCAGAGGGACCATAACAGGCTGGAAAGGTGGGCTGAGAAGAACCTCCTCAAGTTCAGCAAGGAGAATTGCAGTGTCCTGCACCTGGGGAGGAACAGCCCTGGGTACCAGGACATTCTGCAGCCACCAAGCTGGAAGGTAGTGCTGCAGAAATGGACCTAGGGGTCCCAGCTGTGACACCAGCTTGAATGACTCAGCAGTGTGTCCTTGCTGCCAAGCAAGCTAATGGTATTCTTGTCTGTATTAGGCAGAGTATTGCCAGCAGGTTAAGAGAGGTGATCTACTCTGCACAGCACTGGTGAGGTTGCACCTGGAGTACCCTGCCCACTTCTGTGCAAGAGAGACCTGGACAGTCTGGGAAGAGTCAAATGTAGGGCCACCAAGATGATGAAGATTGTCCAGTGAGGAGAGGCTGAGGGAGCTGGGACTGCCCATACTGGAGAAAAGGAGGCTCTAGGGGAGCTCATCCATAGAATATCCCAAGTTGGAAGAGACCCATAAGGATCATCATGTCCAACTCCTGGCACCACACAGGCCTACCTAAAAATTCAGACAATATGACTGAGAGCACAGTCCAAACACTTCTTAAACTCCGACAGGCTTGGTGCTAGGACTGTGTCCCTGGGGAGCCTGTTACAGTGCACGGCCACCCTCTCAGTGAAGAACCTCTTCCTGGAGTCTGTGTCTCTAACTACCTGCAGGAAGCTGTGGAGAGGATGGAGCGAGGCTGCTGTCAGCGGTGCCCAGAGGCAGGGCCCAGCCTGGAGCCCCTCAGGCAGCATATCAGGGCTGGGTGGGTGCTGGAGCCCTGTCACAGGCTGCCCACGGGCTGTGGGGACTCCTCCTTGGGGGGCTTCCAGAGCCACCTTGACATGGAGCTGGGCACCAGCTGGGAGGGCCCTGCTGGCCTCAACAACTCCATGAAAGGGCTAAAAGGCTGTGAAGCTGTGTTACTTCTTAATGGAATTCAGCTAACGTGGAAAAAAATGGATAGGAAAAATAATGTGTAAACATTTTTAATGTAAACACAGTGAGCTGAAATGTCTATGAGATAGTTGGTAGTAGCAAGCCAACATCCTGTTTGTATTTATTCTTGTAAACAGGAAAGGTCGTACCGTGCTATGCTGGAACATGCAATGTACTGTAGACCTTTCTGAAGTGACGTGACGTGACTACTGTTGGTCACACCAAGAGCAGAGATACTTGAAAGTGTTGATTCCAGTAAGCTATTAGCCTTTTAGATTTTTCTTAATTTTTTTTAGGGAGCCTTTAAATAGATGTTTTTAATTAGGTAATGCATTGTAAACAGTGTTTTTTATAAGTAAATAAATACTACCTTAATTTTTATAGGTGTGAAAATTAACTTGCCAGTTATCCAATGCGTTATTTGCAAACAGTGCAAAGAAACAAAGTGGAGACTAAACATGGCTCCACTTTTTCCACTATACACATGCTCCATGTGATTTCATGTAATCTCATGTAATAAAACAGTGATTTGTGTAAATGTTAACCATCATCTTTTCTGAAAATATAGAATTTTAGAATTATATATAGATACATCCTTGCCCCTTCACAAGCTTACAAGTTTGTATAATTCCTGATGTGGAGAATCTTTTGTTCCTAAATAAGCTTTCAAGAAGCCTCTGGTTTTCCTTTTGTAATATTCTTTATAAACATGTGTTTAACTTTACGATGCATGGCTATTGTGGTACTTTATGAATGAAGTTGATCTCCTACAATATTTTGTAGAATTTTGTTTTACCCGAAGGAAAGATGTGACGTTATTATTAACCTCAAATAAGAATTGCTTAAAGCCTGCAGCTGCTTCAGATGGCATCAAGGCAATAACAAAGAAATTGTAATTACTTCCTCAAGTTGTCAAGCGTGTGAGGGTACGGGGACACTACATATGTCATGAGCAGGCTTGAGAAGTACTGTGAGCTGGTAGACAATCAACTGTGCAAAACAGTTCTAGAAACTGAATGCAAGATTGGCAAATTACAACTTGGAAACAATGTTTTTATGCCTAAAAAGGGGTTGTGGTGCACTGATTACTTTTTATCATTGCATGGTGAGGCACGAGAATTATGCATTTCGCATTTCTGGAAACTGTGTGGTTGTAGGACATATATTGCATTCAACTGGTGCTTGTCCTGAGCACACTGATGACTTAAGGGTAGGCCTGTTTGTTGATTTTCTTCTTATAAAAATGTAACCTGCGTTTTTAATAGGTGATCTGTATCTTTCATTTTAGACTACAGAATACATGGAGCTGGATGACAGTAATTTTGACTGGACCTGTCCGAACACCCAGATCCTTTTCCCAAATGACCCGATGTTTGCTCAGAGTATTCGTGAACCTTTGAAAAATGTGGTGGATAAGAGCTGTCCTAGGGGTATTTCCAGAGCGTAAGATGAATATCTTCTGTCTTTTGTTACTGTAGGAATTACAGGAATAGTGTCTGTTATGCGTGGGAGGAGAAATAGGAGGTACACGGGAGCTTGCTGACCTTGAGGTTGTAGTCTGTGGAGTGGAGAGGCTAGCTGTGGGAAAAATCAGTTTTGTCTTGCTTCATCGGCAATGTTTTGTTCATTTCCATCAGGAATTAGTGAGTGTTTCAGAGCAAAAGGAGTTTAATGAGCCATATACTCCAAATGGAAATTGTAGGCCACGTATTACAGGAAATACATCTTCTGAATTTGTAAAATTAATTCCTGTGGTCTCTTGAACAGTCCTGCAACTCTTTTCTGTAGTAAGAAAATAATGTTGCTGTACATATTTCAGATATTTTGAAGAGTTTAGGTCAGTCTGAAATTGAAGTTGCTTATCCTTCTGACCATCTCTGTGATTTTTGTGCTTCATGAGTAAAAAACTGAGTAGCAATTGTTAGGAAAACTGTTTTTAATCGGTCTTACAATTACAGAGACTACTTAGAAATGAGAGACAGCATGTGATAGGTTCCTGTTATCAATGTTTTGTGTTTTGTCACAGTACAAAATCATCAAGAATATAGGCAGCTTCTAAAAAAGGCTGAGAAGTTCTCTGTTGAAATGTACGCTCAACTTTATTCCAAAAAATTGTAATCTTGTGGTGGTAGGAATAACCTGTGGAGGAGGTTGTGTGAGAGTTATGTTTCAAGAATAATCTTTTTTATTCTTATAAAGCTTTGATTTCTAATATCTTTCCTCAGAGAGGAGAGTTTGGGAAGTGGACCAAAACCACCATTGAGAGCCAGAGATTTCATGGCCAGTAACCCTGAACATTTGGAGATACTGAAGAAGATGGGAGTCAGTTTGATTCATCTCAAAGATGGAAGAGTACAATTAGTACAGCATGCAGTGCAAGTAAGACCCAACAGTACCTCTTTTGAAAACTTCTAGTAAAATCATACTAGCTATGATATTTAACATTTTGAGGTTCAGGAGGGACAGACTGACTGGAAAGGGGAGGGAGTGCATGAGGTGGATGTGCAGCTGTATTTAGCAGGTTTATATGCTGTTAATACATTGTCAATAACACTTCTAACTAATCTTCCATTAAATTAGATGGAGGCTTTTCACGTCCAAGTAATGTAGCTAATAGGGTCTTATCTGAAAATACTAAGCTTTCAATGTGAGATATTCCTATTCATTTAGGAGTTGTAATTATTTAAAGAATTTTAGTTTGCAGTGTGGTGAAATTGCTTAAAAGTTTAATTCCAGTTTTGAAATGGTGAATGAATGCCAAGAGCATCCACTCTGTATCTTAAAATCTTTGTAGTATTGAATGTTTGCCAACAGTATTGTTTTGTGAGGAAACTGATTTAAAAACAGAGCATTTTTCTGAACCATTAAAGTACTAACGTATGTGATGTAAATGGTGGCCCAAGCAAAGCTAACTTTATTTTTTTTCTCCAAGATTGTCAGACATTTAAGATAAAACTTTATTATTTTGAAACTTTATTATTTTTTTACTCTTTAGGCAGCAAGTTCACTTGATGCTGAAGATGGCTTACGGTTCATGCAGGAAATGATTGAACTCTCCAGTCAGCAACAGAAAGAGCAACAGCTACCTCCTCGTGCTGTTCAGATTGTTTCCCATCCGTTCTTTGGCAGGGTGGTCTTGACTGCGGGACCAGCGCAATTTGGGATGGATTTATCCAAACACAAATCAGGGGTGCGTAAGATGTATCTGGGAACTGTCCTTAGCTTTCTGTTACTTTCCATATTGCTGAAGCCTAAATTTTACCATATTGATACTGTTTCAGGGTAGCTAGGTAGAGTGTGGTTAATTAATTACAGGGGTTAAAATGACAAGGGTGCAGCAAGACAGAACACAGTCTTTTTAGATGAGTGGCTTATCAGTCTGTAGCCCATGCTCTGCTCTTGAGCCATCAGTCATGCTTGAGGACTTAATATGCATACATAGTATGACTTTGAAACAAATTTATATAATTTACAGTGCATTTCTCAAGAGGTGTTCAGTTATAAGGGATGGTTTTCCTACTATGTTAGCTGTGATTTCACAGAAGCCCTTTTAGAGTAGGCTTTTGTTTTGTAAGGTTTCATAAAGGCCTGTATCTAGATGGAAGAAGAAAATACCAGAGGCAGTGGTTTGTATTAGAAGCAGCAGGAAAACCGCATGACTTTGTTGGACAAGATACAGCCTAACAGATGAATCCCAGACTGCCAGTTGACAGAAGAAAATTTTCCAGAGATGATAGTTTACGGATACAGACAAAATATGAATATAAGAATTAGATTTTCACGTGGCAATTGTTTGCTGCTTGTTTCAAAGTCCGGGGTGTAAAGATTAACTGTGCTGACAGAAGATACTAAATGCATTATATTAACTGGAAGAAAAAAAAAAAACTAAAATGCTCAGGAATCTTTTGCAAGCTTGAATGTACTGCTCTAATTCTCTCTTGCTTTGTTTTTGGTTGTTTTTCCACACAGACAAGAGGATTTGTTGTGACCATTAAGCCATATAATGGTTGTTCAGAGATCACTAATCCTGAGGCAGTGAAAGAAAAAATTGCCTTGATGCAAAGAGGCCAGTGTATGTTTGCTGAAAAGGCACGAAACATTCAAAAAGCTGGAGCAATAGGAGGCATTGTTATTGGTAAATAAGATTTTAATTCGTTTGTATAAATGTAACCTGTATTTTACAGATTTGATTATATTGGAAAGCTGACAAGAAGCTGCTAAACTCACTGAAATGATGGTATTCCAATACAAACTGTGCTTTCAGAAGACAAAGAAACGTTTTGCTTATGTCTGTTTGTGCATGAAGTGTAACCAAACAAAGCATGATGGGTGATTTGTCTCTGGTTTTACAGAGTAAAGTTGTTATTTTAAGGATCACCGAATGTTGGAATAATGCTATCTAGTAACTATTGAGGCAGACTTAAGGTACAAAGTAAATGAAAAAATGGTAAGAAGTATAAGTACACAAGTTGTTTTTTGTTGTTGTTGTTTGTTTGTTTTTGTTTTTTTTTTGTTGTTGTTTTTCATGTGATTTACTATTATCTGCGAGGAGTCCTTAACTGACTGGGCAGTAGAAACCTGCTCAAAAAGTCTGCTGAAGTTTGAACTTGTAGCCTGTTTATCTAACAGAAGGGTTTGCTAGCTTTTTCTTTTGTGTGTCTGGCTAGATGACAATGAAGGAAGCAGCAGTGACACAGCTCCTCTCTTCCAAATGGCCGGTGATGGAAAGAATACAGATGATATCACAATTCCCATGCTTTTCCTCTTCAACAAGGAAGGAAATATTATACTGGATGCAATCCGGGAATACGAGGCAGTGGAGGTGCTCCTTTCTGACAAAGCAAAAGACAGAGGTGAGTTGAAAGGTGTCTTTATACAGAAGTAACTTCTATCTGTGCCATGGCATGATGTGAAATGTCCAAGACTGATTTCTATTGCTACACGGAGGTGCAATGTTAAAGGTGCAAAGGTTATTTGGTAATGTTAGTTTTCTGTTTGACCTCAGTATTAGTTTTGTTATTTGACAGCTGAGGGCCTCCCTCCCTGCACCCCCAAGTTAACATCCAGAAATGCTCTTCATAAGTTAAATGTCAGTTTAACTAATGAGACAATACAGTCCTTTGGATTCCTTTTGAACCCTTTTTGTCATGATCTGCTTTGAAGTAGTATCAGAAATAGCACAAGTGTTTTCAGTGCCCTACATTGTAAGTGTAGCTCCCCAGTGACATTCTTGGTACCCAAAAGGAAAGAGACAGCTATTATAACTGCTTTGCCTGTCAAAGGAAAAGTGGTTATCATGCGAAATAAGGTTGCTGACCTCAGGTGCTTTTCAGTTTTTCCATTTATAATACAAGAAAATTGCAAGCTAGTATATATCAAATTAAAACGTTTGTGTACAGCAGAAATTTCTAGGTTTTCCTTCTGCAAGCTTTCCTGGTAACATTGCTTTATCTGAGCAGAGTATGTGAAGAGTTAGTATCTCTAGTAAACCAGAGACAGCATTTATTTTCTGCCCATTTGCAAAGGGATATTCTGAAAGCTCCAATACTATTTTTTCATAGCTGCTTACAAATTCTTCTTGTCTGTAACTATGGTTAAGCTGGTCTAACAAACTACTAAACACAGAAGATAGTTCTGCATTTGAGAATTGGTAATGCATATGTGTTTCTTCCCTCCTCCATGTGCTTTCGTTTGGTATCCCAGCAACAATCTTTAAAGGTAAAACGATTCCAAACTACATTATTGATAGCAGTAAGTATCCTGTATTAAAAATGGCATATACAGTTAAACTCCCTAGAGGTCTTGAAATACTAGCATCTTGTACGCTAGTTACAAGAAATTTGTGTGGTTAAATTCAGACAGCTACTGGAAATTTATAAGTTAAATCAGTGCTAGCCACACAAGTGTTGTTTTGAGTGGAACTATGAGGAGGGAGGCTTTGACTCTCTTTAATTCACAGGTTAGTAAGCTGGTATAACTCTGCATCTCCCACTTCCTCACATGTGGCATCGTGGTGGATCTGGGAGTGCTATAAAACCCATCATTAAAGTTCAGCGCGCACAGTGGATGCGCAAGTATTTGCTGAAATCTGGAAGGGAACTATGAAGTGCTAGTCTAGGCAACTAGCACTGGCCCAGAAATCACAATTCAGGTTGGAAACCAGAACTGATCTCACTAGACTGCTTGCCCTTTCTAATGATTAAATGTTTTCCCTCCCTTCCCTCTGTAAAGTACATTCCTTAGTAGCATTAAGTTTTCATATCAACGGAAAGTTTGCGCTTCCTTAAGTAGTAAGGTCAAAGGAAGTGATCTTGCTTTTGAATTATATAATAAAATGCTACCTTTTTTTTTTCTTAAATACCTTTTGTTTCTCTTCCCCTCTCAAAGACTTGGAAATGGAGAATATGGACCAGAAATTATCTGAAAACGATTCACATAAACAAAATTCTGAAGAAGCTTCTTCAGCATCTCAGGATGTTGTTGCGGTCAGTGAGGAACCAGAAGGAGAAAGCTCCGATGTTACTGACCCTGATTCTTTGTCTTCTGCTCATGCAGACAGTGACAGCGTTTCCATTTCAGATCAGGACTCCCACACCCCTGGAACTGATGAGGCTAGTACTCCAGAGCCAGCATGTATGCAAGGGGATAACCAGCCTCAGGAACAAAAGACTGAGACAGAGTCAAACTCCAAAGTTAACTGGGATAGTAAAGTCCAACCTATGGAATCCATATTAGCAGACTGGAATGAAGATATAGAAGCATTTGAAATGATGGAAAAGGATGAACTATGACTTGTAATAATGACTTGTTAGTAAACAAATTGAGAACTCTTTGGGTAGAAGTGAGGCCCTGATATCGGAGAACTAGAAAATATTCAGTATTGTGATGAGCAACCAGGTGTCACCTGGAAATTACCATATAAATCCAGCGCACACTCTTTTGTTTTGATTTTTTCCTGTTTAAAAATGGGAACGTGCAATTGAAGCATTCGTATGGCTCCACTGCGTGGTGCTGTTACCCTGGGAGGCTCGTCAGGGAACAAGCCCGTCTTCTGCATTCCAGGTGCCAAGGGGTCACACTCTTTGGCCTCTGGAAAGCAAAAGTTAAATGCAGTGGGGCTAACACACCACATTTACGGTTTGGGCAGGAGCACTTGCCGTAGGCCAGCCACTGTTCTGGTTGGAGTGAAGGTACAGTTTCACTGACCTCTACTCAGTTGAAAGTCTTCATTGCTAGCAGCAGGTGAAATCATTTCCGGTTGTTGTCTTTAAGATGCTGGTAGAAGCAGTTTGATTTTGTTCTGACATATCATACTGAGACACAGTAGTGTTGCTCATCGTTCCTTCCATCTGTTACCATGAAGAATGACCAAGATGACTTGTGAGTTTTTCCTTCTGCTTTACTTTCAACTAGTGAAACTATATAAATTAAGGCAGTGTGTGCTTTGTGAGCAGGTTCCATCAGGGAAATGAAGACAGCCCTGCTCATTTGGGATCTAACAGGTAAAGGTTCGAAGTGTGCTATGAAAGTTAAGTTTGAGATGGAGGTAAGGTGGATGGGGCAGATGTTGAGTACAGGCATTTCCTTTGGCCTTCCAGGCTGAAAAACCCAGTCTACCCTGAGACAGTTTAAACTGGCAATAGTCTTTGAAAGGATACTAAACAGAATTAGATCAGCTATAACAAAAACTTCCTTTTTCTACAGTTTTTATTCTAACAGCTTGACTTCATTGTCATTTTTATATGCAACTTTGATATGTGTGATACTTAAGGCAATGAGGCCAGTACCAGTGGTGAAGTGTGACAGTTCTGGCTGTTGGGTCCATAGTTCAAAGTATAGTGGCGTGAATTGTGAGAATGACTGGTATGTTACTCTGGACTTTGGGAGTTTGTTACAGATAAGTGTGGGTCCTAATTTGTTATCCCTATTATGAAAAGCATTATTTAAATAAAAATGGGGATGCTTAAACAGCTGAGATGTTCTGACTGCATCCAAAGAAACTGCCAAAAGCTAATTAAGTTGATTTAGATAAACTGCTTGTTAGAAAATCATGGCTCAAAGAATTGTTTTATATCAAAGAATAAACACTGCCTGTAAGCTGCACCAGGCTAGAAATGAAGTTTATATATAATCTTTACAATGGATTTTTAAAAAATGCCCAAATCTGAAGTGCGCCTTTCATTTAGCTGGTGAAATTATACATGCTGAATATGCAACTGTTAATTAGTACAGCCATACTGTATTTATTTATGTATACTCGTGTACAGTATGAATGGAGAAATCCCAGGCAAATGTTGTATACATGTATACTTGACACTTGCTTTCAACAGGTTCAAGATGCACAGGCACCTTTTGAGAGCATGACAGTCAGTTGGAATACTATGTGTAAATTGAACAATAACTTCAAATCGTTAGAGTAGGAGGTAATTTGGAGGAGGAAATGAAGCAGTAGCAGAGTAGTGAATAAGTGTCCTTTTAAAATAAAATAGCTTTCAAATGTAGTTATTCCTTTGCACAGCTAACTGTATGGAGGCTTGAACTGAGTGAGCAGGGCTTGCAGCAGCTGAGGATTTTCAGTTGAGGATGGTTTTTTTTTTTTTTTTTTTTGCTTTGTTTTTTTTTTTTATGTGGGTTTCTTCATGTAGGGAGTTTAACCATGGGAGCCTGTTAAGTGTCCTTTGTTACTCAGAGCCCCACTCTGCCAGACACAGTGCTCCCCTGGCAGCACCGGCGCTCGAAGCCACACAGCCCAGGGCAGGCAGCTATGGCACTGAGACCACCCGGTGCCAGTCATGGGCTTTTGCCTGGCTGTGACTACTTTGGTCTGCCAGTGCTTGGTGCCACAAAGGAGCACTTGAGTTCTTGTGCTCTTCAGTGTGGACTACGTCCTCATTAGTTCTTTTGGTGAAAATAAATTTTATTTTTTATAGGCATAGAGGTCCTCCAGTCATTATGTTAAAACTGTCAATATTGCAACTGAAGCTTATCTTTTTTTTTAACCTGCAGAAAATATAGGTGTAGTTATAAAATTTTACTAAAATATTAACTTCTCCTTGCCACCACAAGCTCGTGGTTAATCACAGGTGTTTATGAAGCAGTTAAGGAAGGAAATCTCTCTTGTTTCAAGGGATTCTGTGTAATCCCGCAGCTCAGTATGGGTTTGAAGCATGGGTTTGGTGGTGGCCTACCTCAGATAACTGTTGCCCTCTTCCTTCTGGATTGATTTTCATCGTCGTTGTTTAAGTTTGTTTTACTTTCACTTGGAAATGACCATGAGAGCCATAGCCATGTTTCACAGGTGGGGTTCATGCTTGGTTTACAGAACTGAATTGGGTAAAGTTGGCTTTTGGGAAAGAAGAGTAAATTGGGGGGGAAGAGGGGGCAGTTTTATTCAGGTTATTTTTACTTTGTGTTTCCTTATGAGGAAATAAGCTGTATTTAACCTTTTCATATCATGCTGAAAGTAGTTCAATTTCCTGTCATCTTAAAAAGCAAAAAGAATGTATTAATCTTTTTTTTAATCTTTTGGAGATGGGAGTAAGCGTTCTTTCCAAATTAAGTCTGCTCCATGTGGAATATTGCTTGTGAATCACTAATGGATTATTTGTCTGGTATTGTACATTAATTTGTATAGTATTGAACACTGAAGAATTCAGGAATCTGAGATGGAACTAGCACTTGCTCCATGCCATGTAATTCAAATTAGCCAATTAATTTCTCATTTGATATTAGAGGAATATTCTCAATTGTTTACATTTATTGTTTGTTAATGAAGTTCTAAAATAAGCCCAGCTTGGTTTCTCCTCCTCCTGCCAGCATACACAAAGGTGTTAGCATCAGTCATGAGTACGTTGAGAAGTTGAAAACGGGCCATCTTATGCAAAAGGCATCACTCAGAACATAGGAAAAAAAAAACAAAAAACATTCTGTGAATGAAATATTGTATGTTCAGATTTTATAAGATATTTTTTTTTTTTTAGCCAGCCCAATTTACAGCCGTATATTTTCTTATGAAAGATGTCTAATAACAGGTGCTGTAACACTATTGTTGGGTTTTACTGTCTGGTGGTAAATGTATACAATATTTCTAAGGGCAACTATGTACTGTGATGTAAAAGTCTGGGCTAAAGTGTATATAATCTGTGTACATAATTGTGTACTTATTATAATTGCTGATTGTAAAGATTTAATAAAATGTAAATATTCTGGTCAAGCTGTTCTAAACTGACACCAGCTTCTGAATGGCCTGGCCAGCTGTGTTTGATTTTTTTAATTATCCTTTTTATCAAGGCCTGTGATAGGTAGGGACACCAGTACTGCTTGGGTTCTTCATTAACAATGCCCCTTAATAAGGGGCTGGTGCTGACTCTTGGCATGGACAGGGCTGGATGGGGCACAGGGAGGCTGGGATGGAGGAAGCAGCAGGCACCTCGCTTTGCCAGGAACTCGGAAAGAGGGGGTGGTGTTTCATGAGGGTGGCCAAGCACAGGGCTGTTATTTATAAATGATGCATCAAATTTTATACTTCAAATTTATTGTTTAGAGGGTCAAAGGAGAGATTTTTCCATTACTGTGTTACTGGCTGTTCTGTGACACCTCAGTGTCCAGAGGAGGGCTACAAAGGTGGTCCAGGGCCTAGAGGGGAAGACGTATGAGGAATGGCTGAGGTCACTTGGCCTGTTCAGCCTGGAGAAGAGGCGGCTGAGGGGAGACCTCATCGTGGCTGACAGCTTCCTCACGAGGGGGAGTGGAGGGGCAGGCACCAATCTCTTCTCTTTAGTGACCAGCAATAGGCCCCAAGGGAATTGTGTCAAGCTGTGACGGGAGGTTCAGGCTGGACATCAGTTAGAGGCTCATCACCGAGAGGGTGGTCGCATGCTGGAACAGGCTTCCCACAGATGCAGTCACAGCACCAAGCCTGTCGGAGTTTAAGAAGCATGTGGACTGTGTTCTCAGTCACATGGTCTGAATTTTTGGGTAGGCCTGTGTGATTCCAGGAGTTAGACGTGATTGTTGTGGGTCCAACTTGGGATATTCTATGATTCTATGACCTGCTCCTGTGAGGCTTTGCATCAGGACTTCAGGCCTCATGGCATTTTAGAGCAAGGCACCTTCTGCCTTCCTCGTCCCTTGAAGGCTCCTTAGAGCAGGATGTTCAAAAAGCATTTTGGTCTAATTCCCCTTGCCCCGCGGTTATTCTCCTTGGGGGCACAAATTGCAGGGCCGCATGGAGAAGGAGGTGGGGAAAAGCCTGCAGTGGAAGAAGAAGAAAAGTGTAGAAGGAGAAAGGGTCTGAAAACCAAGGAATGAGGGGAATTATTTGGTGCTGGGCTTGTGAAGTGGGGAGTTGCCTTTCCAGGGCTGGTGGTGGGAGCACAGGAGATGCTGTGATGGGGACAGCACAGGGGCATTTGCGGTCAGCACACCGAGGGCACAGGTGTGTGCAGAGGCAGAGAAAGCCATGAAGAAGTCTCTTCGCAGTCCCATCCTTTGAAGCAACTTCTAATTGCTTACTTAATGAAATGATTGACCAGTGCTAGTCTCTCTTCTGATGTGTGCTAAGTAAGAGAAAATGCAGCAGGGGTGAGGCTACAGTTGTGAAGTGATGCTGCCATCCCTCCCGCACACCCCATAGTAAAAACAGCTTTAATAATTACTTCATGGCAGTGGTTGTACTGATGGGATGTAATGTGCAGGTCTCTAATTGGCTTCTCATGGGAATTTCTCAGACGTGAGAGATTCAGTGTTGCCAACTCAATTTTTGCATTTCAACTTTAGCATCACCCAGCCCCGAGGGAATTTGGTGGCTGTGCTAAAAAATTCATACTCAGCTGCTGCTCATCCTAAAAACCATCACTCATGGTGACCAGAAGGTGCCTGGGTCAGGTGTCCTGTTTTCTTTCTAAGTGCTCCATAAAAAGATAATGTTAATCAACAGTTCTGGCAGGCATGGTACCTATAAGATATCCTTTGCCTGTGACTTCAAAACACCAGCACAAAGTGAGTCCATCTTTAGCAGTCCATGGGTGCAGGGGAGGAGGGACAGATGCTGACCACCAGCCCCTGCAGCTGGGCAGCACCTGGACCATCCCGAGCCCCTTCAGAGCCCCACTGCCTGCGAAACCCGGACAGACCTGAGGGCAGCAGTGCAAGTCCGAGAATGAGAAGAAATGCAGAAAAACGGTGTCACAGTTCCTTAAAAACCCTACCCGGCTATTTCTCTGCCTTCAGGACCTTTACTGGGTTCAGCCATTGCCTTTGCTTTGCTCCAGGCTATGAGTGCTGGGGTTTGTGCTCCAGCAGAGATGAAACACTGAGAAATTCGGAGATGGACATGCTAAACTTGATGTGTTTTAGGATTTCCTCTATGGACCTCTTATGTGGCAATGACAGAATAAATGTTGATGGTTTAGGGATGTGCATCATCCCTGCTTACACAGCAAAAGCCACTTTCTCTGCTCCTCACATTCCAGTTTAAGAAAAATTGTGAACAAGTCTTAGCAAGGCATAAAGGAAAAAAAGGATCAGGATCTGAAGGAAATGTGAAAAAGGCATTTCCCACAAGTGATGGCTTCCACGACTGTTTTATGTAACAAAGCACATGGCTCTCATGTTTATTTTAGGGCTTGACACAGGCGAGCTGATTGCCAGCCAGAGAGCATCTCTGTTAAATGATGTCAATCTTCACTGCACTGGCATTACAGCATCATAAAAAATTACATAGCTGCTATTTTGGGTAGCAGCTCTCTCCGACTCAGTGAATAAATACGTCTCCATATGACTCACTCTGGGGGTTTATTAATAGATTCAAAATCAGAATGCCAAAACCCAAGAATATCTCTCCGTTCCCACACCTATCTTTCTAGTTCCTTGCAGCACTTGAGAACTTTTTGTCTCAGGATTATTATTATTATTATTAGAGAGAAGGAACACATTTCCTGATTTCTGAAGGCTGGGGGGAGCCCGCGGCGATGCAGGGAGCTTGATGCCTCAGCCCCGTGCCTGCAGGGCAGTGCGCACCACCCACACTGCATGCTGAGCTAATACCTGTCAGGAAAAGCCACCTTTCTAGGGGCCCATTGAGGTGAGGCTGCTGCTCTCTTCAAATCTTGAAAGGAAAGCTTGGGTCTCCTTCTTTGTCTGATTTAAGCAGAAAGCATTCAGGATTGCAGAGCAGTGCTTTGCAATGTAGCAGTCCACGAGCAGCAGCCACCTGACACAGGCTTAGCTGTGGAGCTTGCAGCCTTAGGGAGGGCTTGGGCATTCAAATGGCTTTTCAGTAATTGGGGTGAAGCTCATCAGTGGGGGGTCTCACACACAGCAGAACGCATCGTCCCAGCCACACCGTGTTCAATGGCCATGCTCCAAGGGTGTTGTCTGACAGCATTGGCAACCATAAAAAAAAAGGCAGGTTTTTGCCCCCTAAAAGATTCTGTCAGCATTCACAACCCTGCCAGGGGTGTAGGGAGTGCAACCATGCAGGTATCTTGTGCTGGCTTTTACAAAGCAGGTGACAGGTTCCCAGTTCCATGCTTGTTTCTGATGATGCTGAAGAAGAGGAAGATGCTGATGATGACTGTGCCAGTATCAAATTCAAAGAGAGCATGCATCCCTTAAAAAAAAAAAAAAAAATGACTTAAAAAAAATTCTACCACAGAATCACAGAATGGCCAAGGTTGGAAGGGACCTCTGCAGATCATCTAGTCCACACCCCCTGCAGAGCAGGATCACCTAGAGCACATTGCACAGGATGGCACCCAGGCAGGTTTTGAATATCTCTAGAGAAGGAGACTGCACAACCCTCCAGTGCGCTGTCACCCTCACAGTAAAGTGCCCCCTCATATTGAACCTCCTGTGCTTCAGTTTGTGCCCATTGCCTCTTGTCCTGTCGCTGCACACAACTGAAAAGAGACTGGTTCCATCCTCTCGACACCTTCCCCTCAGGTATTTATATATACATTAATGAGGTCTCCCCTCAGTCTTCTTGGTTACCCTGCTTACAGGAAATCACCAGTACCGATCTTTGGTATTCCACATCCAAAAGAGTTTAAGAGCAAGTTTCCAGCCTGACCAGGATGCTGGGTCAGCAGCAAGCCATCAGCCAGCTTCTGCCCAGCACACAGAGATGGTTGAAGAGCCGTGGCCAAGGATTGGCTGACTTGATGCAAATAGGTGACGCCTCCCACGCCCCCAACCCCTCCTCTGTGCCCCCGGTCCCCATCCCCCCCAAACTCAGGTCTGCCCCCATCTTCTGCAGAAGGTTAAAGCAAATCTAAGTTTGCCAACCCTCACCCCAGTCCCACCCACCTCCTGGGGCAGTGCTGGCCCCACATTAACGTCCAAGGTACCCACCGCTTCCCTCCAAACCTCCCACCCATCCTTGTACCTGCAGGCCCAGCAGCAGGATGGGCTACTCAGGCATCAGCAAACACGGTCCTCCAAAGGCACACCAGCCACATTACAATCCATACAGGAGACCGAAGTACTTGCTGCTTAATATTACAAACACATTAAGTGCTTAGGAAAGATGGGAATAGTGTTTCCTCTCTCACAAAGCTTCCGCAGTAACTATGCCATCATCACCATCAAGGAAAAAACAACAACAACAAAAAGTTAAAACTATTAGCTGGCTGAAAGAAACTATGCAGGAGGAGGCTGGTGTATTGACAGACCATGGAGTGCCTAAAACACAGGATTTGTATGCAAAATTTATATAGGAGATGTTTGGGGTTTAGAAAATGAAATGTTTTAAAAGAAAGGACCCAATTCAATGACTCCTGCACAACTTGCAAAGGCTTTATAGAGGACTTTTGAGAGATGGATTTGTAGGACCAAGCCCCAGGACCATTTATTACTTAAAGCGTTTAAATAATTCAAATGCACAATCTCTTGACTCTCCTTAGCATGGCTACCTGCTCGAGAGCTGATATAAATCATGGAAAAAAATACATATATATATATATAATATGCAAGACTGCAGTTATCACCTGGAAGACTTTGTAACAGGTTAAATGGCTCTACAGCACCAAGACCCCAGGAGCCCTACCCAAGGATGATGTGACGGGAGGAAGGCAGTGAAAAATCATCTCCACAGAGGCCGAGATCTCCGGGAAAGCTGTGTTGCCAAAGCTGCTGCCAAAATGGAGCAAAGATTCAGGGTCTGGCCAGCAATCTTTGACCATTAACAAGCTAAAGATGCATGTGGTGAACTGTGCCAGCGAGGACCCTGATGCTGGGAATCTACATGGAAAACTACTGACACTACGGAGCACTTGAGTTGTCCCAGTCCTGTGATCGAACAATTCCTCAGCTCAAACCAAGGCTGACACAGTCCTCCCTACCACGCTGCCCCATCTGTGGCCAAAAGCAAAAGGAAAGCCCGGTGTGGGGAAGGAAGCACAAGCAAACAGTGTTTTTTGACATACTGTGTGGCACAGCACTAATGACATTGCTGGGGGGAACTCACAAAATATTTTGCCATGGACTGCCGAAATCCACTCAGAGTAAATGATGGTGGAAATCTGTTTAGTGATGAAACTCCCTAATATTTCAGAGATTTTCCGAAGTCAGAAGGGATCTTTGAGGGACTCAGTTGAAAAACTTTAAGAGAATCTGATTTGCAAAAGGCTCTGAGAACTAGGCCAGTGAAGAATGGAGTACTTTAAAGGGTTTTGGGTTGCATGCCCAAAGCTGACATAGCCACATCAGAAATGATGCTATAAATGCAGTCTCGGTCTGTTCGACATACACAGTGCTCTGACATCAATACAGTGCTGAAACCTACACCCCGAAGATTCCCTGAGAGTTTCTGCTTGGGATGCAGGGCAGACCTGGCACTCACGCGGTGTCACAGTGTGGAGAATAAACATTGGCACAGGTAACAATCTCTTCTTAAAGAATAAATACAAAAGGTGTCTTTGTTTCCTTTAGGTGTGTTTTTTTTTGTTTGTTTGTTTTTTTTTACTCATAACAGTATTTGTTAAAAATATTACATCTGCTTTTGAGAAGATAGCATCCTCTCTGTATAATATGGAAAAATAAACTCTACAAGACATGCAACAGATACCCCCAATTGACACAGAGCTGCTTTAAAAGATCAGATCCACAGAGTCAGAAATGTGAAGGGCTGATTTTGCTTTCCCTGTTCCCAGGCTCTTAGAAGTTGCATGAATGGTAGAAGACAAGAATACATAAAAACAGTAAAATGTTTATTTTCTTAGAAAAAAAGAGATTCAAAATGATTGTGATCACACTCCCATTCGTGCTCAGCAAAGCCAATACTGCAAGCTTAGTCCTTGATTAAGATACCTATTAAATGAAACTCTTTTCCTCTTAAAATACGAATTCCTGCTCCTGCATCACTTCCAGTATTTCAGTGATAACATGCTTTTAATGGATAATAGTTTCTCAGCTTTCTTCTGAGCAGAGAAACAAGGCCTGCCATGGCAAAACATCCCATCTCCAAAGCTTGAAATCACCAGCATTAATAAGCACTCCAGCCCGGACGCGGACTGACAGACAGCTTAAGGGTGTTCTCAGATGCTTGAATGTTCACTTATGGAAGCTTTGTATAACACTACCTTATTAGATAGAAAACAGGCCAGAAGCCTTAATAAAATCAACAACGTCTTTCAGATTAACTTTAAGGATTTGCTGCGTATCTGGACACAGAGAAAGTGAAAAGTTGCAACAAGTTTTAACTAGCAGCAACAAAAACAGTTCCTTACAAGTTCTTAGCAATATTCCTCATCTGTTCATTAAGAAACACTGTAACTGAATGGAGCATATAATGTGGAAATGATCTTCTTCTGTTATGTAGTGCTGTTCACTCTAGAAGACTTCCAAAAGGTGTCAACTGGGTTGTAATCTATTTACACAGTAGTATTCCTGGTTTGATTGGCAGAATTGGCACTATGTGACATCTTCCTCTTCTGAACAATAATCACGACCCTGTAAGGAAAAAAGGTAGGTATTTTGTAAATCGCTAACTGAAGACAAAAATAGCAAATAATACAAATAATATATTTCAGGTCTGTGAAACAAGGACACAAGTTCAGAGCTAGGGAGAAATTGAAAAACAGGCAATGGAGTTGGCAGAACTCCTACAACCATTTCTGGAAGATCTGCACGAAACCAGGACAGGAAGTCACTCCCTTTCTGTCACCATGAATCTCATAATTTTCATTCCCTATACTGAAGCTCAGGGGAGTCCAACACACCAATTTACAAAACTTATGTAAAAATGCGCCTTGATGTATACAACCTTACAGAGTCATCACTAGAACATTATCTCCTATGCAGAAGCAACAAAGTGCATAATCATATGAATAACAAGTCAGCTGCTGTGAAGAAAGATACTTCATCTGATAACCTGAGCAAGACCTTAATATAAGGGCAAAAGACACTACTCATACTGAAATTATGCTTGCAAAATGGAGGAAAACAGGCTAAGCTTCAAAAACCATGGGTTTTGTAGAGATTAGGCGTGCTACATTTTGTGTCTCATTCAAAATGCAAGACTTGCAGCAGCATCTACCTGGGCATCACCCTTGGAAGGTCGGCAGAAGATGTATTTTGTCCTGCACAAGCTGTTTCTTGCAAAGCGACAACAACAGGGGATGACGGCACCAGTTGGCCTCATTGCTTTGCACAGCTGGAGCTGAGCTTCTGAATGCACAAACCACCCAAGATAGCCTGAGTAAAACAACAGCTTCAAAATCTGGTATTGAAAATTGCCACCCTCCGTTGTTGCGCTGCAGGTGTGATGCACAGGAACTCCTCTTGATGCTCCTCAGAAGAGAGCCAGGAGATGCCTCCAGCTCCTGCCTGGCAGCGCTTTGGTCCTGCTGAGCACTGTGGCCCCCAGCCAGCAAAACTTGTAAAAAAATGTCCATTTTTGCCTTCCTGGCCCCATTGTTTTGGAGGACATTTGATAGATGCTGGAGTTGATGATACCTGGAGTGCTGGCACCTGTGATCAGTTAGAGGCCTGCTGTGCTTAAGATGGGAAGTTACTGTTGTGGGGCTGGTGAAACAACTCGAAAAGGTGAGCTGGCCTGCAAAGCTGCAAAGGTCCTCTGGAGAAACCAAACCAGAGACCAAGAAGGAGCAGCTGGGAGATGAGTTCTGCAGCAGAAACAACGGGCACAGGTAGCACCTGAGTGAGACCTAAGGGATGGTGTGCTTCTGGGGGAGCAGCTGTGTGGTAGGAAGGAGGAGAAGAACCAGGGGAAGGCAACAGCTGTCCGAAAAGCAGCAACATTGTGGTTGGGCAGAAACATCCCAGTGCACAAACCCACGTGAGCCCTTTGGCAATTTCTCTTCCTACCCTGAACATCGGCTAATAATTGGGATGGATGGGCCATCATTCTAACTAGTACAGGCCATTAAAGAAGTTTTAATGATTCAGGTTTTAAATGAACTATGTCAAGGAAGGCAAGATAGCAGCATACGCATCCAAGTCCAGGTAATTCCTGAGAAATCCAGTCTTCCTCTCCTGCAGTTCCACAATCCAACTTTCAGTTTTGGAGGATGACCTTAAGCATCTTAAGTGTGTGAATTTAGGTAATTAAAAAAAAGTCCTTACACTTCTTTCCTGCAAAACCAGAGCAAATGCTTCACCCTGTGCTCTCCCCTCTCAGAGGAGAAGGAAGAAGAGGAGGAGGAGGTCTGGTGGCTGCTGTGGCTTTGTGAGGGTCCTGGGGGCTGCTCTGCACCTCCTTGGGTCTCTGGTGCAGTGGCTGTGCCTTGGTGGCTCAGCTCAGGTGAACCACTTCTACTTCTGATACTTACCTTTCCCACTTAATCAGGGAGGCTCTTGCCTTGCTGTTGTCCTCTGCTGGAACATGACTTTGGGCAAGCCAAATTTAAAAAAAAAATGACAATAAAGCTGTCCCCAGATGAGCTGCCTCCTTACCACTGCCTGTCCCTGCTTTGTTTTCTTCCTGAACTCTCCGTATGGCTGTGCCATTCCATATCCAAAAGTAAAGCCCATGACAATATTCACAGCAACATGAGTTTCAGACAACATGAAAACCCCAGGAGGTCTTGATGCAGCTCCTGGCAGATGCTGGCAGCATTCCTACGTAAGCTAGATTTCAACCTAGGTCCCAGCTCTGTGCTGCTCACAGGTGGCATGTTAATTTCTTCTTTTCTCTCCCAATGCTTTGCACACCCAGCTTTTGGTCATACAGAAGCTGCGTTCACCGTTTGCCACCAGACCCTCACCATGTTCACTGGCTGAAAACACCGAGCCGCACAGCCCCTCGCCATTTATTCATTCCACTTTTTAAAAGCCTATTTGTATGCATGTTGCTATGCCACTGGAACACTGCCACTGCCATGCTCCATGGTCTGTCGGGGATTACATGAAGTCCAGAACTACTGCTTCCTGTGCTGTCAACTCCTTAACTCTACCCAGCTACTCTGATCCTCCCACTTTATATCCTGCCTTTCTCATCAGGCTTTCTTCCATTGTTTTTTTTTGTTTGTTTGTTTGTTTGCTTTTTGTTTGTTTGTTTTTCAAATTCTGGCACCCCTGAGATTATCAGAAAAAGGTCCAGTTGACTCAAGCAGAACCAAAATGTAGCTGAATGCATTCGTAGCTCAGCACTCAGCATCAAGCTTTACTTTAGGATTTCTTTTTTTCCCCACAAACCCTATGGCTTTAATTATCATAATTACATGAAGTTCCATAATGCAAGTTCACTCCTAGCTCTTCTCTCAAGGACAGACACTCAGAGATACTAACAGATGTCTCCCCACAAACGTTTCACAGTGTTTTGACATTGAATTCTGGTAGGCAGATGCTTCGTGCACTGGGTGTGACAGCCTGATTTTTACCTTTGGGTTACGTTTGCAGAAGTGTATTCAGCTTTGCCATGCCAGTATGTGCAGCCAGGAAGACAGCACATGTGAAGTACCAACAGGAGATGAACTTTGTCTCAGAGAAATTCTTCAGATCATTTCCTTAAGGATATTTTGACCTCCAGGATTCATAAACACTTTTGTTTTCAGTTGCGAAAACATCAGCTTGTGTCCTTTGGAATTCACACTTGGATTAAAGAAATTTTATTTAATCCAAAACGCACTTCCCTAATCTTCCCTATAATTCTTACTGTGCATGTTACAATTGTTGTAACTCATTTCTATTAAATGACCCAGCACCCCTCAGGTTTTCAATGCAAGTTGAGGGATATTTTCCTTCCGACTGTAAGGTTTCTGCAAACAGCCTGCAGAGGCAGCGACTGACAGTGTGTCTCCATTACAAATAGTGCTACACACGGCCACAGTCACTAAATTAACATCACAACATGGTTTGGGCCCTTGTCAATCACAGGCAGCCCCCCCACTTCTGCTGCCCTTTTCAGCTGAAATTAGTGAGCTGCTCAGAGATTCAATTATTTAAATTGTTCCACTGCTGTCCTTCATTTCCATGGAGAAGGGGCTCAGAAAGCTGTTTAGGAATCAAACAAAACTAGTATTTTCTGATCTTTTTGCACTTGTGGCAGATACCTACAAAAACGATATATTGCTGGCAAAGACTGATTAGAAAACAAACTTCTCTTATGAAGACAATTTCCTCAGGCACAGGAGGACCCCATACACAGCAGATCCCATGTTCAGCTGTGCATTAACCCCTGCCAATCTCATCAGATGTCAGCAGCTTGAAATGCAAAGGAGCTGTCTTGTCTCTTTCACGGATAAAACTACGTATTTCATCTTAATAGACAGTCTCCGGATCTATATGATAAATCAGTATAAGAGACCTGGAGAACACCTGCAAGGATCTGAGAGCATGATCCAAACAGCAAGGAGACACGGTCAACTGCATCAAAAGTGGCAGCTGGCAAATGAATGGTATTACTGCCCTGAAACAAATCTAGAAAACAAAACTAACCTGAATTCATAATTAGATACAGTCATCACATGGTGTGGTCTGTAGATAAGATACATCTTTGGAAAATCCATTTCACTGGAGATTCTGTGTTTGACATTACGGAAGGTGATGATGTACAGAAAAAGCAGCTAAATATTTATAGGGTGAATGCATTTGCTCAAAGGAGATGTAGCTCTCTTGCAGGTATGTATAAATTCTATTTTTAAATGCATTTATAGAAATATCACAGGTTAAGCAAAATCCTTCTCCTGTGAAATACTGGTATATGTATCTATTCTAGTATATACTTTTCTCAGGAATCTACAAACTCCTAACTTCTCATCACAAATTCTCTTCCTTTTTAATCTAATTTTTTACTTCTGTAAGTATTTTTTTTAGAGTAGCATAACAAATTAGTTGCTTGAGACAAAGAAGGAATTCACCCACCGTAGCACTCCAGCTCCTAAGATCAGGAGTGTGGGCAAAAATGGCAGAAATTCAGAGTCATCCAAATAAAAATTTCCCTCCTTCTTTAAAATTCAGTAGTACAAATTACTTCAATCAAACTGGGGAATCAAATATTTCATGCCACATATTAAATAATGTATGCCACTCCAAAATATGAAGTGTAAAGAGTACAACATCAGCTCAAGGTGTAAACAAGAGCTGAAATCTCGCTTCTGACTTCTGTTGTAGACATGCAACATGATCTAAATAGCCTATTTAATTCCTAAAGTCTCCGTTTCCCATCTGTGTTGTGGTATAATGATTCTCTAACAATAAAGAAGCTGGGATTTTCATTTAGAAGACTTAGAACTTTATAAACAACGAGTGGTATGGGGAATCTCAGACCAGAGTCTCTTCAAGTACTGGAGGATGTGGATGCTGTCCACTTCTCCCCATGGAACTGGGACACCTGCCTGTCCACTGTGTGGGACAGCAAGCAAGAAAATGGATGTTCACTGTATTGTTCCTCACCTTTTCAATTTTTTCATCAAGCATTCTGAAGAATTCTTGTTGGCTTTCAGAGATGTGCATGCTGAAAGGTAAAGGCAGAGTATTAGTACCAACAGGAATTTTCCCGATTTAAAATGCTGACACTGTATTCCACAACTGTCAAGAAACCTCACTGTAAGTTTTTACCACTGTGGAAAATAAATCACTTTATACTTTGGTCTACAATGACAATTTTTTAACCTTCCCCTCCCCCCTCATCTTTTCATGGGTTAATCTAAGGTTTGCCCACAGAAAAATTACTGCATTTGGTTCTGTGTATGTGTGCTAGACTTGGGATGGTAACTAGCACCTGTGTGCATCCAGAGGAAACTATTCCCTTTTTCAGGCTGATTACAGAAACTTACCAGCCTGCTACCTTTCCTTGGGCTTGTCCCTTTGTGTCAAGACAAAGTTTTGCAGACTACCAGCTTCACCAGCACAAAATTAGGTGTCTGCAATGTGAAATTAAGGTTTAAATTACAGCCTTGCTCTTGAAGACCTTCCTGTACTGCTATGCTGGGCTCTTGCTTCAGGTACCTGTGTATGGCTTCAAGCTCAGGCTGGGCGACCCTGCAGACCCAGCAGATCATTCACTTCGATTAATTTTGCAGCACCAAGAGGTTTAGGGGTTAGTGATGGGGTTTTGCCTTAGTGATTGGCTGCAAAAGACTATTTCTGGCGGTCTGTAAAATGCTGATGGTGGCACAAGACAATAAACCCTTCCCCAAGGGGGACCTGCAATCCCAAAATAGAGGAAGGTCAGACACAAAGGAAAGAATGAGAAAGACAAAGACAAGGATGTCGAACAGATGGGATTTGGTGTGTGTCTGCTCTATTTAAGTTACAGGGTGATAAGAGCCTCTTGCCTGAAATAACGATATCCCTTCTGCAACGTGAAGGTGGAGCATCCTCTGTAAATGCAGCAAAGAGAGTCTGGGGTGCCTGGCACATAGGGTCTGCAGAGAAATGCCAGGTGCTGAATGCAGGATGAAAAAGGAGGAGAAAAAAGGCAGGATGGGAGACAAGCCAGTGATAACAGTGCTGCCAAATGGTCAGAAAGACACACAGCTTTTGGAGCTTTTCTTCAACACTAAAAGCTGGTTTCAGCTTGCTGAAGTCCCATCTCAGACTCCTCTCCTTTGGTACGATCCTTTCAGCTGTAACAAGTTAATACTTCTCCCAAATGACCAACAGCTCACTGCACTTTCCTACAAAGCTTGGCATTCGTACCTCACTCACTATCGGGATGAACATATACAATGATATACCTATGCTGGACATAAACAGAGGCTCAGTTCACAAGAGAAGTTCTCAGAAGTTGCATTAAAACCAAAAGCTGCTGATTCAGGAGAGGGAACAGTTCACCTTTCAGTGGCTGTTGGAGTTTTTGTCTCCAGCTATCTGCATTTCCCTCCACCTGAGATAGGGAAAAAGTGCTTGTATGGGGCAGCAGACCCTGTCACTTGCACATTTGGGTGATTGAGAGAGAGGCAGTCCACCTCACCCTGGGTAGGCAAGCTCGCAGCCCTGGAGACCCATTCACTTTACAGATGATAAAATAATATTTAGAAGCAGCTGAAAAAAACCCTACACTTAGAAAACCCAGCAGATTGCAGAATTCAGTCCTCCAAGCATTACCATTGGACAGAAACAGTTGTTGGCAAAGGCTGCTGCCCTGTAGCGACTTCTTGGTCTGACGACTGAAACACAAAGATTTCTAAGCAGATATAAGGCAGTGTTAGCATGAGCCCAGGTGTGACTCTGGTATATCCAATTTATAAGAAGATGCAGGAATTTAGCCCCAGCAGAGACCCTGCAGGACCTGCAGAGTATGGCAGGGAAGGAAAGCACCCACCTCGTAGCACAGCACTTGCTGCACTTCACGAGATGGAGAGAGCACTGGAAACATAGTCTTGCCTTTGCAACAGCACAGACCCAGGGTCTAGTGAAATGAGATGGTACTGTTGCAACTCACATCAACCATAATTTGTAAGGAAATTAAATGGAGGGGGCAAAAAAAGTATTGCACTGCCATATACATCTAAAGTCCCACTGGGGGTAGGCCATGATCTTCTGAAAAGTTTAGCTGGGCAGTAAGACTGCCGTGCTATTTTAGAGATGCAACACACAAATGCTGACAGTGTGTTTGTTTTGAGGAGCCGTGTGAAATTATAGAATCTTTAGCAGGGAACTGACAGTGTTAATGAATAACTTTAAGAGACAGAAAACCACTGAATCTAGGCAGAATTTTTGGGCATTCCTTCAGAAGAAAATAATTTCCCCAAATAGAAATGTGGAAATCATTATTTTCTAACAACACATCAGAAGGCATGCGAATGCTCTTTCAGATGTTTCATGGCAGGCTGATGGAACACATTTTATGAAAACATGGGATTCCTAGCAGGGTAAAAATGGTATGAAATACCACTTCTTTCATTTTATGTTTCAGGCACCGTTACTCCATGAGTTTCTAACATGTCTCAAGAGTCCTCAATGGAACATACTACGCATGTTGCTTTTTGAGTCCAGGGCTCCAGATGTAGAAATCTGAATCCTCCTATGTATGGGAAGAGCCCCTGCAATCTAACTTTAGTACATAGTCTATTTTTTGTTTTGAAATAACATCCATTCTGCAAGAAGGGTCCTCCAAGAAACATCATTTCTACGTTTATTTCTGCTCTTTTAGCTAAATAGTCCTTTCTCACACAATGCTAGCTTCCCCTTTGCAGTCTGAATTTTCCTGGTTTTTAGATTATAAATAAACCTAAAAAAAATGTGCACCTGGTAACAGATATTTGCTGACTTGGTGATTTAGGAACTCAAACACAGGTACCTACTTCGCAAAGAGAAATCCAATGGTACACATGAACAGTGTATTGGGTAAACAGCAGAGGCTTGGGCAAACAGCGAGTGTTTTACCCAACAACCTAATGTTACATTCTGCAATTCTCCTGAAGCTTTCTTTGATTTTGCAGCAATGTTATGGATTATTTACCTTTGCCAAAGTATTATTTTTAGGAAGGTGCTTTTTGGTGAATGAAAGTCAGTTCTGATTTCTGCAGGAACTTTTAAGATTGGAGTCTGAGGATAGAATGGTGTCCCTGAACCCACACAATCCTTCTGCCTTGGGTGCACCAGAGAAGGCAACCCATGAAAAGAAATGTCTCTTCTTTTGGCCCAGGCTGATTTACACTGGCAGTCACAGAGGAAGATGACTGTGCATCAGTATCAAAGCACTTAAACGCACCTCTGACCCTGCTTGGAGGAACGAGGTGACAGTAATGAAACAGTTTGCTGAAGGGTGATTTTACCTCCACCTCCTTGCTGTGAACTTCTTCGCAATTACAACTGAAGCACTCATTTCTTCTGTTTGAAAGGAGGCTGAATTACACTGTCAGTTCATTAGGAAATTACTGAAGTTTCCAGATTTGAAACTGCACACAATGCACTTGGTATGCAGCAAGTTTAAGTTAATAAGTGCCCTCAAGGCACAGCATAAAGAACAGCACTTCTGCTATTGTTCAAAACTCAACAGCAAAGCTTTATCACCTCTTCGTTAAGAACCTGATATATGGCTCCACGTAATGTTATTTTCAACCCAATTAGTGATTAAAATGTAACAGTGATTTAGATAAGAAAGGAGCTACTACTGGCCCAGGAGCTAAATATTTCATAGCATATGCGACATATGCCCCTCAGCCAGGGCACAGCACAGAACTCTGGCTAGGGACTGGATAAACCCTCAGCTGCACATTAACCCTAATTTTAGAGAAACAACTTCATTATTTTAAATGGAAAAGCTTGCCATTACTTATCCAAGGGGGTTGTCAGGCTGTACATCTGATAATCAAAGCCAACAGACAGCAAAAACTTCCCTGGGAACTTAACTGCTAGTATTTAGGAACATCAGTGCATATGTAATTTTGTTTATGCGTAAGTTGTATGGAAAGCTGAGAATTAACACAGTATGGTACATCTCAGCCGTGCAAAGGACAGGACACTGCAGGGATGTCAGCACCAATGCTACCCAGCTGTGTCCTTGCTCTTACCTGTTTTATTTAGAGTGGGTATGGATTTAGGGCTGTTGGAAAGATGCAGATACCTCTTTAATTTTGCAATTGTTTGTATTAAATTGAAAAAAAAAAAAAAAAAACATAAAAAAGAGAGAGAACTTACTTTGCTCTGGGTTGATGTACTAATCCTGGGATCTCTTTATTAGATTTAAGTCTTACATTTGAACTGGCACTTTTTTCCTGAAATACACAGAAAACACAGTAGAGGTACCATCAGTATTTATCAAGCAGCAAAACACAATAGGCATTTGGCATCACTGCATCACATGCTGCTGGGTCCAGCCACCTGTGCAACTGACCGAGAAAAGCTCACCAAAAGAACAAAATTAAAGGCAAAACCATTGATGCTACAACCCCATGAAACATGGGGCCATCACCCTGGGTGGGAAATCGGTAAATGTTACCAGTTCAGTGGCCGGGATTTGCATGGAGAACATTGCATGGAGTACGATGTATGGGAGAAAGCATATATTAAATATGGGAGAAACCACATGTTAAATGTTCCAGCAAAGAGGAGAACATCAGTGGCAGATTTTACTGGCTCAGCCATGACACTGGACACAAGGGGCCCAAGCAAGGCCACCAGAACATGTTTATCAACAAGCACACAATCGAGTCCTTTGTGGAGAACTAGAACCATTAAAAACACAACAAAACAAAACAAAGTGGTGGGGAGGGAAAAGAGCTGAGTCCAGAGCCAGCATTTCAAGGTACCCCTTGCTCTTGTGCCAAAAGTTGCTGTGAACCAAAGCGCATATGCTTCTGTTGTCTGCAAAGACTTGGAGCAGGATATAGCCCCTTTCACATCAGCACAGTGTGTTAGGGAAAGCTGACGGTGCAGATGGAAGAGAGCTGAGTTAAATTTTACAGCCCACCCGCCAAACAAATCCTTCTCCATTTCTTCAGTGCATCAAGCCCGTGACAATTTAAGAAATGTAAAACCAAGAATTAGCGCTTTTGTGGGTAATTTTGACAGTTTTGTTTTGTTTTATTTAGTCTTTGAATGTCCGAATCACACAACATGATTTATAAGAGGGCTACTAAATCACTGAATTAAAAAAAAAAAAAAAAGGCTGTCTAGCAGTTAATATTTTAATGAATAATTCTACAAGGGCTGTAAACATCAACTGCCTCAGCATATCTAACACTGTTCAATGGGTATCTTCTAATCCTCACAAACAGAAAACAGTGTCTTGCATGAAAATAACAGTGAGAGAGAAACAAGCCTTCCTTCCCAGCCCTACCAAACGTCACTGCTTCCCTCAGCCACTGCCTTCCCAGCATCCTGGGACAGAAAGTCAACACAGCCGAACAGGAGATGAAACCATTTGCTTTGAAAGCATCTTTGAATTTTAGCTGGTAATGACTCTCTATATGCACAGTGAACTCATTGTCAAGCAAAATAAGAGAGGTAGGTTGCATGGGGAACAGGACATGAAACCCAGGAGCCAGATGAACTCCAGCCTCATGCACCAGGCAAGCCCAGACTTTATCCGCAAGTCTGCTCGGCCAGCTCATTTGATCTCCACCAAAAGACTACTGTGAATCCATTGCTTCCATCAAAAGGCAAGGGAAGATCTGATTTACAGCTCCCGCGTCTGGAGCTGCGATAAATCAGGGTGATATAAACCCAGCATTCCACACCTCCACTTGTGGTTTGGCGTCAGTGCAGCTCTATCAGTAGCTGGCATCAGCACAAATCCCTGTATAAAGAAACTTCTGTCACTTAGGAACAAATAGACTGACACAAGAAAAATACATATTGCCGTCTCTCTGTGGAGCCCAGAATGTTATTTACCATATTATCAGACTTACACATGGAGATAGAAGCAAAATTTGAGTTTACTTGACTTCAAGAGTGCAAAGTTTATTATTTCCCCTCCTATTGCTTCTGATAATTAACAGACCTCAATTATTTATTTCTTACAATTCTTCTGTTTAATCAGAGAACATGCCACCTTTTCCATCTGCTCCTCAGCAGGAGTAAACAGAAGAAGAGGAATTAGGAGAAAAATGAAGTTCAACCAGACCCCGAACTGGCTCAGTACTTTGCTCATAGCTCTTATTTACAGCACTGATACGTCATTACGTTGGCCAAAATATGGGCTTTGACAAAAACAGATACTCAAAAATAATTCCGCAAAATACAAACAGATACTCAAAAATAATTCCGCAAAATACAAACAAATGGAGTATTTTTTCCCATCACTTCTGAAGAGAAACTGATTCATCAGAAATTAATGGTTTGGATTCTAATTTTGAGCAAAAACAGACAGTTTGTTAGCCATGAGCCATGTGCTTGGCTAGCTCACACATTCACAGTTACTACCAAAGTCTTCCTCATCCCCCCCCATGTTTCCAGGCCCAACCCACTGCTTAATTCAAAATACTTTTTGAAGTAATTCACCTCCACAAGTAAGCTGTTTAATGGCAGCATCAGGCACTGGTGGGTTTTAACAACATTAACCACAGGTTACATCTGACAGACAACACGATGACACCCAGCTGACAAACCTGAAATGGTTTAAGGCAGTTGGATCGCTCTTTAAGGCTGACCTGACCTGGGCTGAAGTGTCACTTCTCTCAGTTCAAACTCATTTTCTCTGTCTTTGAGGCACGTGAGTCAGTGATTAACATCGAATAAGTTACCATGCATCGGCAGAACTGCAAGTGTTTTCAGAGTTCTAATCTGCTGCAAGTAGAAATGAATATGCAAAATTTAGCTTTTAATCTAGCTCTGCTTATAAGGATTATTTGAAGGAAACACATTAAATATTGCCTCTCACCACAACTTTAAAAATAAGCCCTGCAGAATGCTGTACTTGGATAGGGGCAGTAGCTAGTCTGTGGTAAGAAGGCTAATAGTGGACATTTTACTCCCCATTATTTTGCAATTAATCATTATCAGGGTAAAGCTGTCATCAAATCAAGGTGATTTCATCTGATAGATTCATTAATTATTGTTAATCTCTACATAAAGAATGTGCCATTTCAGAATTTCAGGGTGTTAACAGATGGCAGTGATTCCACTGCCAGATGCTATTAACACAGCAACAGCCACTACTGCCATTATAATTATGTATCTGTCAGCATTCCCCTTGATGCTTCCCCTCTTACAAAGCCATGGGAGCTTCATTTTAGGCATTTTCTTTCTTCCTCAGATTGCCACAGATGGACACAAGAAAGCTGCAAACAGTCTTTCTGCTTGACTCGAACACCCATGACCAAGCACAGGGCTTAGTAACGTAGGGCTGATACAGAGATGCTCTCAGATATTTAGTGAAGAGACTACATATCATTTTATGTGCTTTTTTGTTGTTGTTGTTAATTGATGAAATTGTCCAGAAAGAAATAATTAAAGATGCAATTAGCAATTCTGCCACCTAATGGCTTATTTTCATTAACCAGCAATCACATTTTGGTCTTTAGTTCTTTTTCACCAATACTGCAATAACTCAACAAATATGCAACCAAATGGGGAAAAACACAGAATAGTAAAACTTTGTGCAAGAAAAATGAGCTTCTTTGTTTCAACACTATTATTTTCACAACTCGGAAAAGGCTGAAGTAGCCTACTTGCAGCTGTACCATGAAGTAACCAATGAAAATGGCATATTCACCAAAATTGGTACTGTTTTTAGGATACACTTACATCTGTAAACATATGTTTTGCTACTAAAACACAGTCCATGGAAACATTAAGGATACAGACAATGATCATATTTTACTCAATATTGGCAGTTTACAATTATTCAAATATTTATAAACAACATTCCTGATTTATATCAAGATTATGTTTTCCTTCAAAGCAGCCTGCAGCACCTTTCAAACTAGTTTCTGGGGCTATTTAATTTACCATTAAAATCACCTAAGGAAAAAATGATTTTTTTTTTTTTTTCTATTTTTATAACATGTACTATTCTTCAAAATAATTGTAGTTGAAAAGAAAGAACAAATGGCTCAGTTAGAAACAGTCTGAAAGATGAGACGTAAAATTTCAGTGTGACAGCTCAGCACTTTTTGTGTCCCTCAGTTACGGGAACCAGCCTCAGGTAGTGATATTTTACATAGATTATCTTGATAAATAAGGGGGAACATGGGAGAAGAACAGACTTTAGTCATTTTACAAAGAGTTTCCTTGCTCTCTATATACGCAAGCATTGACTTTTTATATCCCCATTTGCAGGAAGTCTGTATAGGCCTAAAAGAGCCTCCTCCTTCTTTCTCCTGTACCTTGGAAGCAAAACCGTCTGAAAATGTTATTTAGGATAACTTGCTAACTTTATAGTGCAGGGGCAAACTGATCATTGAAAAATCTCTGGCGCTGGTGAAGGGGGAAGAAAATAATTCTTTAATCCCATTCACCAGAAAAATCACATTATCCCTACCATAATGAGTGTACATACATACACTGTGTGGTCCAGAAGGGAGTCCTGGGGACACTCACATTAAGTCAGGGCATGGCATGGAGGGTGTACATCAGATAGTGCTAACACACAAAGCCCACCCTCCTCATCCTCTCGGGATCCTATCCAACTCACGAGGGACAATGTTTACGTTGAGGAGATGCTTCAAAAAGCTGTTATCATCCCCATCATTAGAAGGACCTCATACCTTTCCACGGTAAGTCTATCAACGTTGGTTATGAGAAAAGTGAACATTGGCACAAACTCCCCTGATCTCCAGAACACCTCCCAGATGCTTGTGACTGCTGATATTTCACAACATGGACTCAGTCACGTAGACTCCTGAAGGCACAACCATGACACAAGTCAACGGGTGCTGGCACTACTCCACTACTGACACACGTTTTGCTCCAGCCTCCTAGAAAATGCTGTCTGCCAAGGGAGCCCAGTTCTGGGGAGTACCTTGTACTGAGTGTTAGGCCAAAATTTCCCCAGCTAAGAATGAGGGACTTGCCCATGATGCCTTACTCCTGTAAAAGGTCTTTCTTAATAAACTGGACATCAGAACAATTTTTTTTGAGTAGGTTTGGTAAATTTTACTCCCAATTAACAAAATGGGAGAAACTGAAGGCTGAAGACTTCAGGCTGAAATTGTGGCCATTCAAGCATGGACAGGGGAGGGTAGAAACAGACACACAGCTGGGCATTTATTTTGGAAAAGAATATAATTCCACAAGTCCAGCCAATGACATGCAGGGAGCCTGCACAGATGCCAGGAGCACAATTCGTATTTGGCAGAGAGAAATCCTGTGCTTTTCTCAGCAGTCCATGGTTTCCTCAAATTCATTCCAGAGGCCTCATCCTGAAACATACTGCTCTTTGCCAGGTACTATGGGGAAATTTTACTATAGTGATTCTAGCTCCTGAAATGTAAAATGGAAGAAAGGGATTCTGAAAACACACACACACACAAACAAAAATTACTTGAAAAGTGATAAAAGGTATAAATGGGGTGAATACTGAGCTGCTTTCTACAGCCCACCAGAAAGTCATCTATATGCTGTAATCTGAGAAATGCTTCTTTTAGTGATAATTTACCAGTCAGTGATACCCTATGAGCAGGCATACACCTATTCATCTTGCTCAGCAAGGTCTGATTTAAAGTCAACAAGAGTTGTTCCATTGAGTGCTGGTGGCTTTCAGCCCAGGCCTTCAAAGCACAGAAGAGAAACAGTTGTCGTGCCTGTACAAAATAAATACAATCCACGTAGAGATACTATCACCAGATAACCTAATGCAGAAGCCGACACAGCAATTCAGGGCAAGCGCAACTTGTAAGAATAAAATGAGGCTACAGAAGAGTATTGGTTACAAGGCCTGGGTGAATCTGGAGACCAGAGATAAGAAGAAAATGAAATAAATAAAAGACTACCTGAGAACTTGCTCCAACCTCTGAGAGCAGTTTGAACAAAGCCTAATTTAACCCTCCAGTGAGTAAGCAAACAAAGCACTTGCAGAGTGTGGTTCTGGCTGGAGGCAGGGTAACAAACATGCTCTATCTGCAGGTTTGGACTCATTTCAGTTCTCACCCCGCTGGCTCCTCTGCATTCATCTCCCTCTTCAAGGATAACTTACTTGATGTTACCTGCTTTCTGCTCTGGCTGCCATCCTCCTGCTTTTTTTCTTGGATCAGATGTTTGCATATTGAAAGCAAGATCAACTAGTGAAGTAAGCAATTTGTAGCTGTTTTTTTAAATGCCTATAGAGGTTAAAACCAGGAGGTTATAATTAGAGAAAAGCCTACTGTGCCTCTTACACTTAGCTTGGGATGCAGGATAGCAACAAACCTGAAAAGTCCAACCAGAAATGTAAAGTAGAAAAGAAAAAAAGAAAAAAAAAAAAAAAAGCAAAAAAGTAAATAGGGAAAAATCCTATCACTGAAGGGTTTTCAAAGGGCATTAATATTTACTACATCTAACAGCTAAGAGTTTTTAAACTTACCCATCAGCTTTTCAACTCCTCCCCCCCCCCCAGCCCATTATTGAACATGAGCCTATTTGGTCATGGGAATTCCAACAAATTTTGTAGAGTAACCATATACCAGGAAGGCTAAAGACAAACTGAAATGCAGACATGGGAAGAGCTGGCATGAAGACAGGAAATGAAGAGAGGTAAATAGATGAAATTACTGATAAGGAACATAAATGTTAAATAAATATGACCAGTAAATCCCCTGGGAAACTCTTACCTGAACCTTTCCATGCTGTTCTCTTTCACAGTCATATCAACCCTCCACAAGGATTACACATTTAAATCCTCTCCTTTCTACGCAGTGACACAAAGGTCCGGAAAAATAAGAACTTTTATTTCTATCTCAAAGTTCTTTTCTGCAAATAGATTGCCAAACTTCAAACTTCAAGGTGTTCCTTACAGAAGATCAGAAGTGTGATCACTTGAAAAGTGCCTCTGTCCTGTAACAGGAGGTTTACACCACCCTAAATGCCAAGGTTTCCTGGTTCTCAATTTCCAGAGGTCAACAGTCTGCAAAATGAAGTTAAGGAATGCCCCCTGTTAAGCTTTGGAAGGGGCTGAAAATTGGCCCTCACAGTTGTGTACAACAGATACCAAGGTGATAAGGGATTGCTTCAGGGCATCCAGAACATTTGCTTACATTGAAACATACCCAGAATTATTGTAAAAAAAATGCTGTAGGCAGAAAGGAGACCTGCTCACCAACTCTCCTAATGTATCAGACCTTCAATGGCTTTGGTACATCAGTATGGTTGAAAGTTTTATCTAGCAAATTAAAAATAGATGGATACAACTTAAAAACTACATTGTCAACAAATCACAAGATTAGATTGACTCCTGAGAAAACTTTAGAGGTTTTTAGGGTACTTAGCAACAAAAAGCACAACCAAACTTGCTCTTTTCCAGGTATGTCAGTCTCCTGGATTGTACAGCCACCCTGGATAACAAAAACTGGCTCAGAATTAACTTTCTGCTCATTAAACCCGTGTCCTTAATTATTCTCTCTCTCAACAAGCTTTCACAGAAATACACTTATTTACAGTAAATGTATATATTACTCATACCCTCGTATTTTTCATGTATGTCTCCCAAAAGCAGTTTGCCATCAAGTGTAGTAATGTGGAAAGAGCTGGCATTAACTATGAAACAAGGGTATGGCGTGAAGTCTGTAAAACATCCATAGCCACACATAAACAGTGTAGACAGTCTTAGAAGTAACTTAGAGTATTATGCAGCCTGTCTGCAGCAGGGTATGTATCCAGTATTTCTTGAATAAAGCACTTTGCTGGAATGGCAAGCAGGTTATTGCTACTACAATTTTTGTAGAGTTTGTTATTGGGATGGCTTTGAAGAGCTTTATGTCCTTCAAAGATACACAAGAGAAATATCTAGGGAACCAGATGTGCTGTTTCATGGATTTTTAAATAGCTGGACCTAAAATTTCATCAGAGGCAAGGCTGAGCTTCAACAGCCTGTTTGCAGAACATGCTCTACACCCCCAAGAGAAGCAGTTCCCTGAGAGGTGCCTCCAAGTCAGGCACCCACAAGCACAGCACCCTGAGATCTTCCTGCACTGCCAAAGCCAGCCAAGAGCACAGCACCCTGAGATCTTCCTGCACTGCCAAAGCCAGCCAAGACCGCTGACAAACACGGCTCCTAAACATGTGAAAACTGTATGCTGCAAATGCTGCATGTGGCAGGCTGATGCAGAATGGGCACTGCTGCTAACCACATCTCCCACTTGCTGTGTGTCTGACAAAGGGAATAAAATATTTGTTTAGCTGTTGCTTCTGAATAATAGAAAAAAAAAAAATAACATTTCCCAATGAATACAGCAGCCCGCTCAATTACTGAGCTTCCAGTCCTCAGGTGTATAGGAATGGATTTTCCCTGGATTTTCCAAACAAATTTATCTCCTAGTAATACTGAGATATGATATACAGCAGAATGAAAGAAATCAAAACCCATTTAAAAATGTTATAAGCTATTTCATTCAGTAACAGAAGCTGGGTTTTTAAGTTTTTATCTCCTCTAAGTTTCCTTGGAAAAAGAGCAGATAAATAAGTGTGTCTCCTCAGTGCTGGCAAAACAGGGCACCAACAAACACATTCCATCCAGGATGAACAAAAATAGCTTTGGATGCTTGGGAGTTGCAGATTAGAGGAAGATAACCAAACCAATCCTGGGTGAAGAGCTACCTTAAAACCCAATTGCAGGCCTGAAAATATTGATGTCCAACACATATTGAAGAGTCACTGGGTGACTGTGTGCCTGTTAAGCCCTTCATTATTCACTTTGATTTTAAAGTGCCTGTCAGCTCACCTTCTGTACTGCCTCTTCCCAAAGCCTCACAGGTAGGGGAGGGCACAGAAAAGACTTAAAATGAGCTCTGCCCTCTTTTGCCAGAAAGCAGCAAATCTTCTTTTCTCTAGTAAAATATTAGTGCTGACACTGCGGCTGCTGTGCATCAATCCCAGCAGTGGCATGGCCATGGGATGGCATCTGCTCCCGCAGGAGAGACTACGAAATCAGCCTGGCTAGGGATGGATCCTCCACACACCCACCGAATGTTAGCAGTCCCTTGATCAAAATGTGAGATAGCATTGTGAAACTGAGAGATCAGTCACCTGAAAGCCTCCCATGGTACCAAGCAGCACTACAGGAAGACATTTGAGAGTATGAATAACCCAAGGGCATGTTTTTAAACCACGTCAAAGGATTTCTGTCTACCTCGTTCTCCAAACCCCAATGCCGCAGGTTTTCTCAACAGCCTTTTATTATGCCACTTCCCTGAAAGTTCAGACATTTTCCTACTACCTAGATTAAATCTTTATCCAATGTCTTCTTGCATTCCTGTGATCATAGAGGAAAGCTGACTGTCATGCCTTTTTAAATGACCTTTTATATATCGGGTGACTTGCATTTCCTTCTGTCTTTTAGGCTAAACAAATCAATTAATTCCATCTTCCATTAAAACTTACGTTTGCTAAACCTCATATTCTTGTCACTCCCCTCTGGTCTCTTTCGCTTCTGCCTAAATCTTTCCTACAGAGTGTGCTTCCAATTTCAGTCACAGTATTTAAAGCCTTACTGAAGTCAGGCCGTATCATGTGTTTTGCCACATGTGAGAGCAAGACAGGCTCCTGTTTTTATGTGGCATCTCACACCAGTGAGGTTAACCCAGCACATCCAGAGACGGCATATCTGCTAGCAGCAGCCCTGTCTGAGACTCTTAAGCAAACGGACGGAAGCTGCATGTGGCTCCACCAACTATTTTTACTTTAGAGGTTTCCCTAAAAATAGAAAATATGCTTAGCTTTGAAAAACAGGGCTCACATATTTTGGGTTTGTGAGCCCAACTCTTTCAAAAACAGAGGCAGCACAGGTTCAAGCCTCTTTGACTTCTCTTAGTCTTCTCTGGATGCACTCATTTTGTTACTGGAAAGCATGGTTTACAGCTGACATGTCCCTAAGTTTTATTACCACATATACAGGGGACACCTATACACTGTGCATTCATACTTCAGAAAAAACGAGGCAAATAAATGCTGCAGGAGAAATAAACTGAGCTCAGTTTCTCTAATGGGTACCTAAAATTTGTGGTACAGTGCTCAAGTTCTCTCTCAAGCCAAAGAGCTGTAAGGGATGATCTGTCTTCCTGCCTCAACCATCTGATTACTAAAACAAACAAACAAATAAACAAACAAACAAAAAGCCACAATGCTTTAGTACAAACACATGATTATAATGTAAAACACCTGTGTGTTCCATGACTCACAGCCCAACAGGTCTTCCTAAAATTAACAAAAATCACATACATCCAAAGCATGCACTCTTACATCATCTTAAATTTTCCTATTTCTAATGAAAACAAGCTTTCAATTCTGCAATTTGACTTTCAGCCGTTTGCAGATGCCAAGTTTTAACACACACTGTATTTTCTTTTCAAGCCAGGAAAGTAAAATGATAATAAAAGTACCTCTAAAATTTAATAGGGTTTTCCCATCCCAGGAATGTTCAGAAAATTATGTACTGCCACGTTACTACCAAGAGGTGCAATATTGCCAAACATGAAAGCTATCTGCCTGGGTCAGAAGCATACATCAATGCACACTTCACAGGAATGGTACTGAAAAGTAGGAGAAAACAAGAGTTTAGTATGAAAATAGTCCCATTTTTCACTATAGTTGTTGCAGTATTATCAATTGTTTCCCTAAACTTAATTAACTACTTGCTTAATCTCAGTGTGATGAGAACTTTAATTCAAGCCATATACTACATCAGAGATCCTAATAGCAAAAATAGATTTTATTAAAGTCACTGAAGCCCCACAATCCCTCTGCCTTTTTATAACAGTATGAGACACATAAAAGCAGAGCAGCTGCAATAGGCTAAGAACCTTCCCTGATTGCTGCTAAGAACATTAATAACCAACATCTACTTTGAAATCACAATGTGAGTATGCTGTAATCAATATTTCTTGCTTGTTCGTGTTTCTGGCAAAGTAAAAAGCAGCCAAGACATGGCTATCAGGGCTCTACAGATCCCATATTTGCGTTCTGCCAAACACCACAGTAGGTTTTCTGCTCTGTGCAATGAACTCACAAATTCTGAACAACCCTCAGCAGAAATTATGTATAATCCCTTCCTTGGCCTTTCTTTAGGAAGGGAAGCCCTGGAAAAAGGCACATGCTGCAAATTGCCATGAACAGACAAGAATTCATACCTCAAGACCCAGCAAGCAGCACACTTGGCCTTCAAGAGGCAGGCTTATCAGTCCCAGGCTTATTATGCAGCTTTTACTAAGACATTTAAAACACCATCCTTTCTAAGCTTGGCACTTAGCAACCAATTCTGACAACATTCACCCCAAACTTCTCAACCTGAAGGACTGAAGGAGCAGTTCTGAAATGCAGAGATGTGAACCTCATGTCAGGATCACCTTCCTCCCTGCCAGAGGAACGCGGGGTGGCTCTCACTGTCTGCTGGTGGAGAGCGCAGCCTCTCCCACCACTTAGGCTACTGCACACGATGAAGCAGGTCCCTGAGGAATCACATGCTTAGAATCGTTGTTAAGTGCTTTTGGGGCTCTGTGATACTGCTCTGTATGTTCCAAACATCTGTGAAAGGCAAGCAGGGAAAGAGAGCCAAGAGGGAAGGTGGGCAAACAACCAGCCACAGGATGGGCATGGAGGCCAGCACAAGGAGCCACAGCTGCGTATGGGCAGGATTTCCAAAATAACCTTCAGAGGAGAAAGGAAGGGCACACAGCAGATGGGGGAGCACAAGAGGCCAATTTTGTGATGTTTAAGCCCCATGTAAGCATTGGAGATCAGCTGAGTGCAACAAGCAGAAGGAAACACACTCCTGTCAGCCAAGGCTCCTCTATCCACATCTTCCAAATGAAACACAGGCAGTCACACACTGCCTCAAACTTGCAGCTATAAATAAGTGGGTAGTAACATGGCACTGTCCTATTAATGGTCCAGGATCATTAAAGCCTTTCTGATACTATGAATATTTGATGCCTCAGTGTTGCCAGGGCTGGCTCTTCTGCCTCGGAGTGGCCTCCTGAAACAGTGCCTGTACGGAGGTGCTTGCGTCAAACCTGCAAGCTGCTGTGCCATGAGACTTCCATCGTTTCTCTCCTCCAGCCCATCAACATGCTTTCCTCCTGCTCAGGCAGCGCCAAGGGCTGTGACTACTCCATCTCATCTTGGACCCAGCGCACAGCTATAACCCTCATCTGTGCCCTTCCAGAAGGGCACGTTAACTTGTTAACTCAATATGAGTTATATGAAGGCTCACCATGTTATCAAGGATTTTCTGGGAAGACAAACACTTAGATGATTAGGTGGTCTCCTCCTAATCCTCAAATCCAGAGTTTAGTTTAAGCCCCACATTCCTGAGGCTTAAAATCACTTCCAATTAATTTTAGCTGCATCACTGCAAGCTTGCTGGGTAAGCAAATTTTTGTCTCCACAGGCTCCCAAGGGACCCAGGGGAGCTGCACCGACACTTGGCATATGCTCTCTTGCACCAAGCAGAAACTCTGGCCAACATTAATACTGGCTCATAATGCTCATGAAGAGACTTTTTTCAGTGCAGAAAGGCATTTACCTCTTGGTAGGTCCTTCTCTCGTTAAGACTGCAGTTGCACACTCAGTTTATGGCCATTTTACTGAGGTCTGCCACCAGGAGGGTCCCAGCCGTGTACTTTTGCTATGCTCCTGCAGGTATAGGACCTGTCTGGCCCTGTAAGGAGTCCTTTCAACTCACTGATCTGCCTGAAAATGAACTTTTGCCAAAGCCCAAGACACCAGGGAAGCGATACATCCGAGGGAAACATTTTCTCTCTCAGTTCCCACCTCAAAGCTTGCTTCTGTGAAAAGCTGCAGAACATTAGTAGCTCTCCTCTGTACCCACTCCTACCTCATCAGCTGTCATTTACTTATGTACAAATGCTACTGTGAGAAGAACAACAATGCCTCTACTGTAACTAGCTCATGGCTTTGCATTCACATTATTTCCTTCACTTTACTCACATCCACTAGCTACCTTTGCAAAGTCTTCCAATTTATGCAACTCATGTCTTTGCATGACTATGAACAGTGCCCGTGACCATGGCTGCAAGGAAGGTTCCAGAAGAGAGCCCATACATTCCAGGAGTAAGTCCTGCCTGCCAAGCACTCAGTAAACCCAACTTCCCGAATGACTTCTGAACACAAGTTTCACAGTGCAATTACCTTGCTAAAAGACAAAAGGATCTTTCAGACATTTTGTTTAAAATTACTTAGTATCTAAGTATTGATTAAAACACTTTAGAATTACTGCTTATTTAGCACAAAACCCAATATATAGCAAATAATTTTAAGACAAGAAAAATAACATACCATAATTAAATTCTACATGCCGTACTCTCCCTCTTGTTATATTTGGTCTAAGCTATCAGCCTACTGTAAAAGCCAGCCAAGAATTCTTCAAACCCTGCCAGAGCCAGAAATACTGGCCAAGAAATATTTGTCATATCACAGCTCAGTTTCCAAAAAGTAAGAAGCTGGACTTCCACAGCCAGGAAAATATAAGGTGCAAAAGGACAATAAAAAATGGACTTACTTAATATTGTTGGAATGTATCAGATCAAATGAATCCAAGTGCTCATAATCCTTTAGGACTGTGGCATGACAAATATACTTCATTTAGAGTCTTTGGTCCCCATGAGTCAAATTAGTCTGAAAGATTCAGCCACGCAACTGCTGGATGTTATTCAATTAGCATGAGGCAATCATTTACAGCACTGAGCAAGCAAGGCACCCTTCTCCTTTAGAGAGCTAGACTGTTTTACCTTGGATTAACTTTATTGATTTTTCTACTTTGTATATAGAACAGCGTTGTCAGGCAATTTCAGATGAATTCACTGACCACAATATTAATGGATTTTGCTAATTTTTTCAAAGCACTCATAAAATACAAAACAACAGTGTCTTACAATGAGGTGTCACAGCACAGGCAGCTTCTGAAATAAATACATCTCTGAGATAAATGTGTTGCCAGATATGTCCCTAAGAAGTTTGGGTTTTGTATTTTCCTACTGTAGATTAGACTATCTGCAGGCACAGACAGTCCTACTCATCTCAGCAAGCCTATGTAATGCAGCAAGTCCTGCTCCCAGGAAAAGGGTACCAGAAGGAGCAAGCATCTCTCAGAAAGACCATACGTTCCTCTGCTGTTTTATTCAGGACTCAGACGTTCATTAATCATAGTCATCATGGTCAAGGTGAGATATCGTGTACACTAGGAACAAAAACTAATTCTTTATCTTGGATTAGTGGCAGGTGTGCATATGCCCAGTCTAAAAGCCAGTACGCCTGCTGTAAGTTCGTATTTTTCACCCACCTTGCTTGCAAGTGGCCATAATGCTCACCCATCTAGCTTATTTACCTATTCACAGTGAAAAAATGCACAGTGAACAAATGCACAGAAGACACTCTCTGGAATCAGGAGGATCCTTCAGAGGAGATCAAGTATAAATACTTGATTCTGAAAGAAAGTTTAAGCAGGAGTTTTATGTTATCTTAAAGAAGACAAGGAAACACTTTTTAAGCTCAGTTTTGACATAATCTAATTATAAAGTACACTATGTACACATCCGTGCTAATTGATCAGACTGTCTGAATCTGAGCTTTGACTAATACTATAGTGTTGTGTAATGAAAGCAGTCAGCGCCCTTCATGTCACAGCAATAAACTCGCTCCCAAAATTCACCCTTGGGCTTTCAATTATGCTTCACAATCTAAACTTCTATTTTAAAGCAAACATCCATCTTGCGGTATTACCATTTTTAGACAAAATATAACAGCAAGATGTTGTAAAGTAACAATACTTGTAACCTATTAAAAAAAACAACAACTCATATTTATGTAAATGCCATATTTCAGTTATATTGTTTGCAACAAACATGATACCCCTTGATTTTCATAAGGCTTTTGTCATTTTCATAAACAAGTTTGGAAAACCAGGTCTGTTTTTCTAGATGGGCTAGATGAAAGCACTGAAGGGTAAGTGCAATGCTGGCTGGGAAGCCACACGCCAGGTAGTTTGCAGTTGAACACCGTCAAAATGGAGGAATGTATTGGGTAGGCTTTAGTTGGTGTCTGTCCAGGAGCTGAATTTTCATTAGGGACTGGGATGATGAATAACAATGAACTAGAGACTACGTCAGCTTTCCAAAACCACAAAGAGCATCAAGCAAGGAAGGACTGAATTTTGCAGGTTTCCAAGTTATGCTGACAACTTGGAGGGATGTACTGAAACAGACAGGAGATGATGCAAACAGGGGCCTAAGTGCAAGGTATTACATTTCTGCAGGAATAATCAACTGGATGTATACAAAATGGAAGACCCAACTTATAGAGCAGTTTGCTGAACAGGATACAGAAGCCTGCCAGACATGAGCTATCTTTATCTTGCTCTGTAAAAAGGACCAACATTGTACTGATGAATGTAAAGTCCACAATGGGCTGCAGAACACATCACCTCCTTCAGCTCCATGCTCTGAAGTCTACGAGAACCACAAAATGACTGGAGCTCCACAGAATGGCACCATCAAGAAAACTGTGCATGAACATGAGCTGCCCAACCTAAAGGATGACAGAAGCAAGACACACCAGACTTCAAGAACATCATGATGCTCTGAAGTAGGCCATTCTCCAAAGGCCCCCACCAACCACAATGCACAAATTACCCACCGATGTGGAGGCTGGAATGGCAGTGATGTTAGCAATTGCCCAACGTTTGCTAGAGGCATTCTGCTGCAGCCCTTGCTTCACAGCCCCCTTGCCTGCCCTGTCCTCGCAGCTACCAGGCTTCTCTACCAGCCCCTATGTGCACCCCAGTGACTGTTCCTGACAACTCCTCTTCTTGCACGAGGCACCGGGCTTGAAGCAAGAGCAGAAAAACTATTCACTATCCCCCACCTCAGTGTTAAGTTCCTCTACACTCAATTAATCACAAGAACCTCTGGCAGCCCACAATTTGCCAGCAAGATGTGCCACAGTAATAAGTGATTTCACATTCTGCTTTTGAAGACAAGCTATTAAATTCACATACTGTACTACTTTAATCAAGAATAGTTAATTAAGCTGTTCCGTTGATACAAATTTTTATCATTCTTCACCAGCCATACATTGCTTTTATAGAACTCACACTGTGGCCACAACGTGCGTTTGCAATCTGTCTTTCCAAATTAATCTGTCAGCATTTGCAAACTCAGAGCTGATCCAATACATTTTGTCTCACTCGCAGCTGGGCCAGAAGTTCAGGGAGACTGAGGGCTGGAGCACCGCTTCACAAAAGGGTTTCAGTGAAAAGCTGAATGACAAATCCCACTGCAGTTCATCACCCAACATGATGCCAAAGGCTTTGTTATTACTTTAGTGCTCTGCATTTGCATGACTTTTACTTCCTTAAGTTAACTCAGCATTATGGCACAATGCTTTTCTAGGAAAAAAAAAAAAAATCAAAAACAGCAGCCATAGAAACTAGATTTGAATCTTTTCTGTTTTAAGGCACTCACAGAAGTAGGGTATGAAAAAAAATGACATCACTATTTGGCTGCATGACTTAATCATAAGAAAAGAGCTTTTTAAAGTAAAAAAGAAAACAAAATGGAAAGTTGGCCAAGCTTTCCAAACCAATACAGAGATTCCCAACAGGGAACACTCTGATAGCATATTGTGAGAATCTGCTAAAATTTACCCCCAGGAAAACAAGCAGCACAGAAGACAGAGAAGACATAGAGAAGACATGTTTCATCTGGACTTTTGTGATTGTATACCAAGCCAAAACAAGCCTTTCATATACCCATTTAACTATTTTTACATTGGTTTTCTCAAAATTGAACAAATGAGGTTGATGCAAATCAGGTATTTTCACTCTGAGACTACTTTATGGACCTTGAGATCTACTTCCTTCCTCCTCTAAGGAAATGCAGCTATGGCATTAATAACACTCAGATTTAGTAGGTGCACAAGCCAAAGCTCAGGCTTACAGGTTCTGAGGCAGGAGTCTGGCACAGCAGACAGGATGGTCTAACAGGGGACCCACTGGATCTACGTCTCCATTGGGACACCACTGAGCTGACCTGGAAGAGCTCCTACATATGGAGACAAAAGGAGGAACACATAAGGACACCTTGTTAGGCCAATTATTATTTAAATGAAGATAGAAAATAATCCATGATGTGTTTTATTTGAGAGAGAAAACAAGTACAGCCAGAAGAACAGCTTCCAAAATGCTACTGAGCCCACGAGGAATATGCAAGGCCACTTGGTTGAGCCTTTGAATGGGCCAGCAGAGCATGGGCCTTTTATGTGTTTTTCCCATTTAACAGTTAATTTGTTTAAATAAACCCATAAATGTGGTTATTTACGTATAAAGATAGAATGGTATTTTACAGATTTAAAGTAGAGGAAAATTCTTTCACGGTAATCGTAAAATGAAAGCATGCCAAACTTCAAAGAAACATGTTCTAACACTGAGAAACTTTTATAATTAATCCTTGCCTTAGATCATCTCAGAAAGAGTTATGAATCTAATTAACATTAGCTGAGAAATTGCTCATGTTCCTGAAATTGTTGAAACTAGACGCTCACTAACAGACAATCTGCATCTCTGCTGCCCCATGACCAGTCTACAGCTGAGCCCTGACTCAACCCACTAAGTCTGAAAATATTTCTCAGCGTTAGCAATGGCTCACTGCAGACACAGCCTAACGAAGGGACTGTCAGGGGGAAAAACTCCACGTCTATAGCACAAATACAGACAAAAACATTTATTTATTTATTTATTTATTTTTTAAAAAGAGCACCAGGGCTATTCTTAGAGGACCCATCGTGGGCAGGCTGCAGCTAGTAAATGCTTGGCCAGCAGCCAGCCCTGGCTGGGACTGCTGCAAGGCTGAGCAATGCTAGTTGATGTGGTGCCACGGCATAAGCTCAGTAAAAGATTTCTGCTGTTTTGTTTTGTTGCTTTTGTTTTTTTAAAAAAAGAGGATGCAGAAAAGCAGCTCAATGCACAACATGCTGCGAACAAACCATGCTGTGGAAAGAAGTGTCGCCATCTCCTCACATCTGCCGTTAGCAATTCCCTGGCGCGGCTGAAGCCCTGTATCCTTGCTAAATGTTTTCCAGGAAGGAAATCAGTGTAAGCATTACTTCAGTGTTCCCATGAAGATGTTAATCTTTTGGCTGGGCAGGACAGAGTGACTTATGGGGATGGGAGCACCAAATCCCATGAATACACAAGCTGCTAAATTTCTGCATCCAGTCAAGGCCTTATAAAAAATAAAGCATGATTTACCTTTGACTCCTAAAAACTACAGAATGACTCCAGTAAAGCCAGTCATTTCAGAGCCCAGTCACCTGAAAGGCCTGAGGATTTCCCATGTGTAACTCAGGTAGACCTGCTAAAACAACAAAGCACTGCGTGCTCCCCAGGTCTAAGAAGAGGGAGATCCAGAAAGCAGGCAGCATTTTTTTGGCAGAAGGATTTTCCAAGCATCTCTCAAACCCTGAAACCATCCTCCTGCTGCCACTACCTGTCCCTTTGACAGTCTCTTCTCCATCACAGCAACCTCCTTTCTACAAATGGCCAAAGGAAAGAAAAGCAGGGGAAAAAAGCAGCTTGAGAGGTGTGATCCCTCCCATTCTCCTCCAAACTGTCCCCCACGTTGCCGGGTCGTACATCCAGACACCGGGGAAAGGAGGGCAGTGCACCAAGCTCTGCCATTCCTGTGCCCTCACTCTCTCCAATATTTGCCTTTGATTTTATACCTTGGGAATTGGAAACTCACCCCTGAGTTGCTTCCCTGGAAGCACATGCAAACCTGCACTTTTATTACATTTTGAAATTGTTTGGAAGAACTGGTAATGTATGGGTCAGGCTCCTTTATGCTGTGTTTGCAGGCAGAGAAGCCGATTCTGATTTCTGACTACTGCCTTCAGGTGTTGCTGCAATACAAACTGCATTTGCTATTTAAACATATACATACACACAAATAGAACATTATTACATTATTAAAACTCATTGGTTTTGCGTTCCCATGCATAGACTATCAGGCAGCTTGTTTATTTACTTAAAGCTGCCTGCCTTTGATGGTATCCCACGGAAAGATTACGTCTCAGATAAAGGTAGTGAGAAGAGGCACGCAGCAAGCAGGGTGAGTGCAGAGTGAGTGTGGGAGATGAAAACGGAGCACTGTAGAGCTGCATGGGAACTCAAATATGTTTTCTTGCAGAGCAATGAGCAAATAATTCTAAGCCAAAAAAAGGTTTTCTGCCCGGTGAGAACAAACTTGGTAAGCTGTGTATTAGCTTAGTTCACTGTTGCCTTGCTAAGTTAGTAACTTACACTAGAAAGTACTCGTGTAGGAGTACTCATAGGAGCTGCATTTTATAATGTGCCTATGTATAATCCCAAACTGCATCATCCTCCCTACACACAACAGCTTGAATTATCTGCCCAGCACTTCCTTAATACCAAAAGTGTTTGCTTTTACAAGAATGTATTTCACCATTTTTTCTTGACTTCTTTTGTTCTTTTTTACTGAAAAAAACCCTAAGCCCTTGAAGGTTATCATCCTATAGTGATTCCTCTCCTCCCAGTCCAGTCTTTTCCCCCTCTGCCATGCAGTGCCACCCTGCCCACTGGTTGAAAGGCAGAACCCCCCCAACACATATCTTCCTAAGTCTGCACCCCAGCAGCAGTACAGCTAGCTTGGTTTGGTTACCCACAAAAGCAAAGAGGTGCAACTGAAGGTAAAAGGCAAAACTGTAGTGAAAAAATCAGGCTGAGCCCCTTCCATTGCAAGTATAAGCATGCATGGTATGGTACAGATGGAGATGCTCTTCATTTAATTCTCAGGTGTGGCTGAAGTATTTGCAGTTCATCTTGAGACTGAGACCCGACACAGGAAGTTTTGCTCCAATTGGTGCCAGCAGCAAGGAGACTGATGTCAGTCCCCTGAAAAGAGGACCACAAGCCCACACCTTCGGCCACAGAAGGCTGAAAACTCCCCCCTGGCAACCCCCCTGCTCTCCATTCCCTGCTCCCCAACTCTCCGCCTGAGGCTTCATGCAGCCCTGGCAGCCTCCTTGGTGATGGTCTCAGTGTGAGCATCAGCACAGCTTTGAGCAAACCCTGAGCATGGAGCAGACTGAAGCAGGTTGAGGAAGGTTTTTACCTTCTCAGTGGCCCCAAAAAGCACCGTGTTCCTGCTGCAGTCGGGGGAGCGAGTTACAACTTCACTCCCAGTTTCAGGGAGACCTGGGCTTGCCATAGTGTCAGCCTGGGCATGCATTAATTATGGTGAAAGACCTAAAGCTAACCAGAGCAATGTCATACAGCTAACCCAGCAGCTCTCTCCAGTTCCCCTTCACTTTCTGTACAGGAGGCATCATTAAATCAGGGTGTTTTCTGCCCACTGTTGGCACAAACACCCCTCCACTGCAGCAGTATTCCAGCAAGCCTATGCTGACAAAATGCCTGGGCAGGCCATTATCTGCATGGTCTCCACAGTACTGTCAAAGAGTACAAGCAAAACCCCCACCCAACACTAAAAAGTGTCGACTATGGTGTTAAATAATTTCATCTAAAATACCATCACTTTCTCGGCAAAACTCCTATTTAGAGTTTAAAGATTTACCGATGTCACTCACATAACATGATGGAGCACAAACAAAATATCAAGCAAGACAACCTAAAACAATGGCTGAAGCAGTGAAAGATGTTCCTGCTCAGCAAGAGTGTATGTTTGCCTGTCAGGTGCAGTGGAAAACATTGCTCTCTCAGTGGCAAAAGCTGTGAATGTTTAAAATACACACAATATCAGTTCATTCTCATTCAGTGCAATAGACATTATCTTTTTGAAGATTAGCCAAATAATTAGTGTACTCCTGCTACAATTTGTATTCCTGCAAGCACTCCTCACTCTTGGATCTTCCACTGTAGACTGCTTTTCTTACTAAATAACCCAGAAGAGTAGAAAGGGAACAAACCAAAAATAAGTTGGGCGAGGAACAAAGTCTCGTGTGGTCTGGATATCGGAAAACACTTGCATCGTTTTCCTAAAAAGGGAGACAAAACACAAGTGTTTCAAAGCTATCATGGTGCAAAGTGGATGGGGACCTTCTGTTCTAGTCTCTTAACACAGGAGCAATGGCATTGCTACAGAAAGCACAAATTCAAAATTGAAAATGCTCATTTGAAAAAAAGATGTTAGATTTTTTTTTTTTTTTTTTTTTTTTTTTTTTTTTTTCTTCCCAAATAACTGCTCTCTAGATTATGGATCTCACTGCTGTAACATACTGATAGTGACAAAAGCTCTGACCTGCCTGGCTGACGGCTCTCCACCATTGCTAGGGTCAGCAGGGCCACCTCAAGGGAGAAGCCGAGCATGGACATCTGAGAACAGTCACTTCCCTGATGGGTGCAGGCAAACAGGCTCTCAAAGATGTCAAAAGCACCACAACAAAACAGGTTTTCAAGGCCCACAAGAGGACGAGTGTGATTGGCTACGCCGTGCAGATTTACCGCTGAATACAACACTGACTCATGGCATGCTACCTTCGCTGGACAAAACCCTCACATGTTCCTAGACATGACTGTTACGGTGCACGTCCCATAATCACATGCCATCCTTCTACCTCAGGGTGCCTTGCTGCTTACAGGAAGGGTGCTTCTGCTCAACCATTGCCAGCAGGTAAGCTGAAGGCTGCAGAGGGACTCTGGAGCTCTGGACCACACTTACCCCAGCAGCTCTGCCGGACCCAGCAGACACCACGGTTCTTGCTTGTGACTTGATAAGATGCATTAAATTCTTCCCGAGAAAGACATCTAACAGGGATGTGAGGTCCACTTCACACTAGAGAGCTGTCAAGTGTCACCTGCTTCGCTGCATTTCAGACAGAACTAGCTGTCATCAACCTCAGAAGACAGCATAAGTAATCTCTTCTCTAAAAACACAAACAAATCCCATCCTTTCGCAATGGTCTGTCCTTGCCTTTAAATTTGAGATCAGTATCTCTGTGAAGCCATCATAATTCAGTGTGAACAACCTGATACTGGAAAACACTTTAAAGATGCATTCCAGGCCAGAAGATCCAGGTGATGACACTAGTCAGAGAAACACAGAATAAAACTTAAAGGAGGAAAAACACAGAGAGAAGGAAACCTCTGTCAAAATTCAGAAGTGGACATTTTTGCTTCAAAGCAAAATTAATATATTCAATTTCAAGTTTGAGTCTAAAAAGCCCATGCCATCTCTCAGCCCCCTGAAACTTTCTTTTCCGGGTGTGGTATGGTATTCAAACTAAAATTTAAAGATTACTGAGGTTGCATGGTTAAGTATCTAATGAAGCATCGATGTATACATTTCCCCATTGTCTCCACGTACTTAAACAGCATTAAATCAGTGTCTCACCAGATACAGAAATCCTGGGTCTATATTTTCCTCCACAACTGCCTCAGCTGAAGGGATGCTACACCTGAACAGAAAGTTTGAGCAAACCTGCATAACACCTAAATGCGAATGTCCCGTGTGTCTTGGGCTAGCAGAAGGCACAGCTGCTAACACTGCCTCAGTGCCTGGCCTTGCCAGCGTTATTCTCCACTAGTGACTTTTTATGATTTTAGGCATTTCTGTGTGTTTGTTTCTGCCTGGTCTTGTCTTACCCTTTGATCCAAAACAGCAGAATTAGTAATTAATGCTTGTCAGGCAATCACTGAAAAACTAGTACCAAAGACACACTAGAACCAAAGGCTTCCAGAGTTTTGTATGATGCTTTTAAATAGCAAACTTCATATATAATCTATATATTTTGGTCAGCTGACTCATCTCCAAATGACTGGTGTTGGCCGCACTGCGACGCAGGCAGGCTTGCCGCAAAGTGCACAGTAAGCTGTTGCAGAGAGCAGTATGCATTTCTACACCTTCTCCTAGAGATTATCATTGAATTTGTGTGTCCAAAACATGCATGCCATATCCATAGCCTTGATATAGTAGATTAGCTCCAGCACAAGGACAACGATAATGAAAGGACAGGAGAAGCAGTCACATCCTTGGTGTTGCTGGCAGGCCAGGATGCTCCAGGCTACAGATAAATGTCATCGTGCCCACTTGCCAGAGCTCACCGCAGCAGACATCCAGTTTGGGCTTCAGGCACTAATGTTTACAAGTCCTGGACAAGGTGGTCATCCACATAGACATGTTTCAGCCAAAGAGCTGCAGCTCTTCAGCCCTTCAGCTGAGCTCCCAGGTCAGACCCCCATGAGAAGGGACTTCCTTGGCCAAGATGACTTCCGATGAGTGCAGCCAATTGCTCTGGCCGGCAAACAGCTCTGTGCCCATCTGCCCTCGCAAAGGCATTGGCTTCCCCAGAGCAGAAAAACCCATCCTTGGCAGGAACCCACACACTGAAATAATATAAATATGGAAAAACGCAACCCATATAGAAAATAATCAACTCCCACAACTGATGTGAACTTTTCTATTCGCACTCCTCCTGAAACCATGCTCCTGCCTGACACCTGCCCAAGGCTGTGCATAATGGCCAGGGCACTTTGGGCACCCAGACTGTTTGTGTTTAGAACAAGCCTTTCACAAGCGATTTTTTTATTTCAAGGTATTATAAAATAAAAAGGAGATAAAAGTTTCACTAGGTAGGTATTTCCTCTCTTCTTACCTAGGTGTTTGAACTAGAGTGGCCTAAAATGCTGAAAATATTAAGTGGATCATAGCCATTAGTTGTTTGGTTTCTGTTGCTGTCATTTACTTTATTTTTTTTTAAACTACTTTATTTTTGAATGGCTATGGAAAACGCTGCAGGAAATAATGGTGTATGGATCACAGACATAGAGCTGGAGCTTTATATTTGACCCAGCTAGAGCAAAACATACACTTGGGCATTAGACCTTGACTAACACATTTTTTTTCCTGGCAAACATTAGTAAGACTGCAATTACATGTTGCTGCTGGACACTGTTACTTTAATATGCTTAGAAAGAAATACCATTACATTTTTTAAGCTTTCCACTTTAAAATCACATTCTGAATATGTTTCATTCTACCTATCAACAGAGCACTCTGCAGGTTTACTTACTGGAGGGTGAAGACTGAAATAGACTAGTCTGAAGCAATATATCTGGATCATATTTAGCTTTTATATTATTTCTGACTTGCTAAAATATTAATAGTATCCACTTGCTTTCTAGATTTTCAGAAGTTAGGTATTAGAGGAAAAATTAATACTTCTTACATCAAATTTGTTATGGGATCCAGAGGAAAAAGAATATTAATACTTAGTGCAATCATTTACTTTGATCTCTATATAATATGCAGTGACCCGTAAGTGAAATGAGCTAAGTGACATAAATTCATTATGAGAAACCATTCTTTGAAGGATATCACTGCAAATTCTAACTGAAATAGGCATTATGGAAAAAAAGCTAATTGCATGGTGTTTAAAATAACAGACTCTAGTAACAATATCCTTTCCGTGCACTTCTAAATCAGCTTCAAATGCATTTCTTCCAAAAATACTGGGAGAGGCTGACTCATTAAAATTGAAATGTGTAATTACTTTCTTCTTTAGTACCAATAGTGCAGCACTCATTTAGAATTCCAAATTCTGAAAAAGTCTGAAGGGTGATTTCAAGATTTTAATTTCCCTGGGGAAAACAGAAGGCAGACTGGGAGCACGTGCAGCACAAAATGCCCCAGTCCAGACTCTGCCAATGAAGGCTGCAGAAAAACATATCCAATAAGCAACTATGTACTCCCACAGGAATTCAGGAGGTATCAACTCATAAAAGTGAAAAGCAAAATTCCTCTTGCTTGGTGGTGCACATCACTTGCTTTGTCCAGGTACTGCTCAGAGCGGCTCTGCCTGGAGGCACTGCTTGGTGAATGCTGCCTCCTTTATCCTAGAGTGAACCCTGCCGCCTACAGCAGAGAAGAGCTTGGATTTATGCTCATCACTCCGTCATTTAGTTACTTTTAAATTTTAATCCTTGCCTTTCATTTACTTACTTTATTTCTCTTTAATTACTCATTACTTTCATTTACTTACTTATTTTGTAGCGGCTTCTTTTGTTCTGTGTTTTTTTCCTTAAACTCAGTGCAGAAAGAGTCTAGGTGGGAGCATCTCCAAGCAGCCTGCTTGATCTGTTTGCGCAGACCTCCGTTGGGATAGGAGGATTTGGATGCAGCAGCCAGGCAAAGTGGATGTTTCTACTTGTGTGAAAATGGGGGGTGAGGGGTGCGTAGCCCTGTTTTGTACCCCACAACTTCCCTGCTCTCTTTTCCAGCTCCCAGGATATAGGAGATGATGACAAAGCAAGGCTGAGTGGTATAGCAGCCTGTGAGCAACCCTGCCATGTTACCAAGTCATCCAGCAGTACCCACTTTTATTATTATTATGCCTCAGGAACCAAAATAATAATAATAAAATTTAATTTCCCTCCCCTGCCCCCAAACAACCCAAGCTGTATGCTGCAGCCTGCTTTTGCAATTAACTCCCTGCCCAGGTCTCAACTCAATAGCCACAAACAACTTCAGTTTTGTTGAGCTGAGGCTTTACATCTGCAAACAGAACAAGGGAAAACAGGGCAGCAAGAGGCAGAGCAGTTAGCAGCCTCCCCGTCCAGGCAGACAGACACTGAGAAACCATCCCTGGCAGCAGACAATGAACCAAGTCCATGCAACTGCCTTTACCAGCGCAGATGACGGGGTCTCCTGTAGTCAGGTAACCTGGGGCTTAACACAGGGCCTAACTCTTCAGGGCAGATGACATTTAAAAACAAACAAACAAAACATCCTCTTCTCGCTAAGGATGGAGGGCTATGGTCCTGGGCATTTCTGGTTTCCTTCCCCTGACAGGCAGAGTGTGAGCACATTCCACCCTGAAATAGTGTACTTTGAACTGCTCTTTTTGTAAAATGGTTTAAAATAAATAATGAGGGAACTTACAGCTTGAAATCTTAATACTACAGTATACATTAATATGATACTTTCATTTCTACAAAGCTCTTTACCAATGTACTAAAACAGCACCATGATTAACATACACATTTCGACATTTAAAACACACCAATTCAAAGCTTATCTAGAAGCAATAAGCAGCAGTGGATTTAAACACTTTAAAATACCAAATTAATTGTGTTACCATGCTTAAATTTCCAGAGCCATTTGTGGTATTTTACTTTTGTAAAAAGGAAAGAAATATCCCCAGTAAATTTAACCACAGAGTGTCATGGTTAGCTTCTTTCTTTTACGTATATAGACCAGTGATCTTGGCAGTAGAATTAGGAAGATATTTTCCTAAATCACTCAGAAATTCAGGCATCTGTCCACATTTGCATCAAACATCACAAAATGTTTATCTGATTGATGGATCTGTAATATATATTTTGTGTACCTATTTAAATATTGATATTAGACACAGTATTTAATGTGTTACGTTTTATATAGTTATTCAAGTTGCTTCATTTATCCTTTTCTGCCAGGCTTTTACCTTCATACACTTCATCTATCAGTTACTACTACTTATAATGTATCACTGCAGAAAATGACAACTGCTCTTGAATACAAAATGATGGCTACTGAGGTTGTGCAATATTAAGTACTACCAAGCTGAATGATAAATGCAGAACAGCAGCTGGTTGGAGAAGCTCGAGACACAGGAAATAACAGTGCACGCAAAGCTGACAGAAATGACATTTGCAGATAACTGGAGTGGAAATTTATTGGAAATAAATTATTGGAAAAGAAAACACAAAATATTGTTCATATTATTAAAGGCAGAGTGAGAGATCGCAAGAAAAACACAAAGAGGTAATTTTCTTCTAGCTCCAGCAGGAATTAATCTCAAGCTCCAACATGCAATTTCACTATTAAGCTCCAGGACGAAACAGGATTAGGCCCAACTGTTTTGAGGGTTTGGATAACAAAGCATAAAAATTCCAATAGGTAGCCTTTTGCAGCATTGCAGACCAGAAAATGATTTCCATTAGTAAAAGTTACAAAAACATCCAAGAAGTGAGCTACAATACAATTCTTTACTGAAAGGGTTGTTAGGCATTGGAATAGGCTGCCCAGGGAAGTGGGCATCCCTGGAGGTCTTTAAAAGATGTTTAGATACAGAGCTTAGTGATATGGTTTAGTGGAGGACTTGTTAGTGTTAGGTCAGAGGTTGGACTCGATGATCTTGGAGGTCTCTTCCAACTTAGATGATACTGTGACTCTGTGAATAAATATTAAGTTAACCATCTAACAAACAAACAAAAAAAAGTTATATTCTACTTTTTTCAGAGGCATCTGTACTATTGCAAACCATCTCAAAGGAAAATTGATACAGCTCATCGAGTTTCCAGCACTGCATGAATACAACACACCTTATCTTACCTTTTTTGGCAATAAGATTTTAGAGTGGAAAACCAACAGTGTTCTGAGGGGATGGAAATGAGGACAATGAAATTAGTCCTATGATTAATGTTAAATAGGCTGTTGTGATCGTGCTTTGTATATTTAAGAAGAGCTAAACAGTAAGTCCCTTCTAAACAAAAATTAATAGGTCTTTAGAGAAAGTAAAAATGTATTACTTATTCCTGCTTGCAGCAGGTATCTTTTAGAATAGATTGAGCCTTTTAAAAAAATAATATTACTGATTTTTTGCATTTTAGCTCTTCAAAATGGTTTTCTTCAAAGTGTTATTCACCCAGGCATGTGATGTATGTTACTAGCCATGATCAGCTTTTGCTTGCTGGTAAAGCAAAACAAACAAAAAAAGAAAACATCCCAGATCTGCTGAGTAAGACACTCATCAGTTGGTAAAACCTTTCAGTTTGGATTACAGTGATCCTAAAAGCCTGCAACCCTTTTCAATATTGTATAAGCAACCCATCGGGGCTCCCAGTGGGGAAATGCATGCAGGTCAGGGAAGATGGTGGAGCTGGAGCTTGCCTCTGGGAAGTGGAGAGACAGCCACCGTCCCCTGACCCCAGTGGTCCTTGGCCCTGTGAAGCTCCACAGGCAGCCCTCCTTTGTCTGGAGACACCAGGACTAAAACCAGGAGCTGAAACATCTGACAGCAAGCACAGAACAGCAAAACCAACCTGGGTAAAGCAGTGAATCATTATTTGACAGAATCTGAAACACGCTTGGCTTTTCTTATTCTTTTAGTTTTTTTTTTTTTTTTTTTTCTGCCAAGAGCCTACATTTAAATTCCATGAGGCCTTTCATTCTGACAGAGAATTTCTTCACATGGAGCATCTTCTGCTTCACCTGGCACACAGCCCTAGCACAGCCATTCCTGCTGTCGGTATGTTTTTGGAGTATTTCTGCTTTAGTGTCAGCACTGAGCCAGTTTGAAGCCCTGATTAACCTCAGGTGGACGCTGAGAAGACAGTGACCGGTGATGGGGCTTCATTTCTCCCAGCGATACCCACAGCGGTGCCAGCTCCCCATGGACAGCACCTCATCAAAGAGCCTCAGGTGTAAGGGAAACAAAACTATTTTCACCCTAGCACAGATTTTTTTTTTTCAAGTCAGCCTTTAAAACATTTCAAAAAGGAGGACTGGTAATTCTGAGACATGCTTGTAACAGGGCCAAAAATTTGCTGTCATCCGAATAATATTTGGATTCAAGGACATTCAAGGATAAAGTACCAGAGGGTACGATAACCCTGAGAAAAGCAGTTCCTAGGGAACCAACTGAAGACTGTAATGACATGAGGGTTATGCATTTCATCCTGGCCCCAACTCTGAAGGAGATGTGAATTAGCAGCCCTGCGACAATAAACAAAACATGGGATTAAGGAACGAGGGAGGAGGGAAAAGGGCTGGATGATTCTCCCATCGCCTTTTCTTGTTCTGACAATTTCTGTTGCCTGAAAATGTCTGATGAGAAGACAGGATTATGTAAGTGCTTGCCAACTTTTCATGTTAAGGAAAGTAAAGCCTGAGTGATGGGTAGCTTAACCCATCCTCTAAGCACTGAGCTAAAAGTGCTTACTTGGGAGAACTCGAGCAGTGAAACCCACTTAAAAATCCAGGAATGACGAGGACCTGGCAATTCCCAGGATTAAGCTGCATACATTTACAGTCAGTGTAATCTCCTTATAGTGAGATGAGGAAAAAGAAAATAAAATCTTTTTGGTGTGCAAGAGGGTTTTTGTTTTAAAGTATATACAAGCAATCTGATTGAAGGCTTTCTTGCATTACTGTTGCTCTTTCTCCCAACAGATATGACAGACAAGAGAGCTATATTAGCCCTCTAGCCCCACATTAAATTATACTTTCCACCAACCCCCTGCTTCCATCAAGCATGACCCATCAATAATAAAACAATAAGCACTGTGCTGTAGCAATGTCTCTTGCTAAATTGAATCAGACTAACACTTAAGTGCTGCAAGAATGCAGAAACCAATCAAAGTGCAAAATATCTGTATCTGCTGTGTCACTTCAGCAGACCTATGCTTTCCTGAACTCTTCCTGGTTCTCTTGCAAGCAGCATTTTAACTTCTGCCAGTATTCTAAGTGCAGCAGAAAGTAAAAATAAATAAATAAATATAAATAAATAAATAATAAAAAAAGAAAGAAAAAAGAAAGAAAAATTAAATTGCTAGGCTTTTTCTACTTTTATCAAAAATACATATTGTGATCATTTTTCCTTTTTTTTTTTTTTTTACCAATAAAGCACTCTAAAATGAGCAAAAATTCTTGCAGTCCCACTTCTCCCAGTTTCAAACAAACACGCTTAAACTGCAGTAATGCTGAGGGCACTGCGGATGCTGCTAGAAAAGGCGATGTTCTCAGCAGTGTTTCACTAAAATATCCCCAGCATCCTGCTGCAAGCTGAAGGTGCGTCCTCACTGGAGCATCAACAATGCAAAACTGCAAGCAGCCAAGGCACATGGAAAGCAAAGCAGAAACAGCGCTGTGTGCTGCTCAGCCTTCACTCCAGCACCTAGGTTGGGGCAGCACACAGCAAATAAACTCTGCTGTTTAGAGCAGGAAGGCATGTGTGGTTGTTTTGTACTGCAAGCACGTGCATCTAGAAGAGGGAAGGAAATCACATCCAGGTTGCCCGCAGCTCTATTACGCTTCTCCACAAATCTTCAACAAAAGACCAATTCACAGTGGATTTTTGTACAGCTGCCCAGTCATAGGAAAAGCAAATCTTGAGCTGGTGATAATGGTCATAGGTCCACTGAATTATGTTCAGTGGCTGCTAATTACATTCCCCCTTTAGTCCTACTGATGGGGCAAGGAAGAAAAGCAATCCTATATGAAGAAAGCTGTGATGAGTGAGGGGAACCAGAAACTTCACACACAACTATTATCACTGTCAAATGTCCTCAAAAAATTAGACTGTGTGAAGCCCCAGTTAACCAATTACAAAATCTACATTCCTCCAGTTTTAGAATAGAGGTGGCATTTCTTGGAAGTCCTTTCACGTGACTCAGCCACAATCTGAGCCACCTCAACAGCACCCCAGCTATTTCTAGCAGCACTGAGAGTTTACCTGAGATTTCCTCCGATGGCAGAACCATGAGCCAGCAAGTTGCTCAAGTCAGGGAAAATGCAAAACGTGCAAAATGATGTTTGCGACTGCTCTGTTATGAATATATTGCTTTTTCTATCGTGAACTATGAATTCTTAAATATGTAAAACCACAAGGCACAGAGCAAATAATGTCTACTTAAGTAGGTCATTTTATTAATGTCAGGGCACTGCTGTTTTACTACCAGCTCGTTTGCAATATAGACAGACATTTCAAAGCGTGTATATTTATATCTGCAAAGGAGGTGAGTATAATAATGGAAGCACTCCCTCCAAGATCAAGTAGAGCCTAATTCAGAACGACAAGCACGAGAAAAAGTAGTATTTTGCACTGTCTATGTGAGCTTCACAGACAGGTATGACATTTTCAGGAAAATCCTCTTGCTGTGTGTAAGCTGCAGTCTCAGTGTGCTGCATGTTGCATATTTCATTACAAAAGCAGAGCCATGTTATTTCATCAAAGAAGTGATAAGTTCAATCCTTACCAAGTTTTCTTGGTTCCTGGCTGCTATTTTCTGATCATCTTCTCCCCCATTTTTCATGTATTTGACCTCTTCCACTGGTTTGATCCTATACTCATCTGAGCACCAAGAAAAAAAAAGAAAAAAAAAAAGTTTTGAACCAGTGTAGTTCAGCAGCTGGGGAAAAATAAAAAATAAAATAAATTTTAAAAAACCTAAACCCAAAACAGCTGACTAGAAAAGACCCTAATTTGACAGTCAACAAAAAAACACAGGTATATAATTTCAAAGGCTTAAATGGGACTAATACCAAGAAAGTTGTTCTGGCCTCCAGAAACTGGTGGGCAGCTCTCTCAGCTGGAATAGCCTTGGTACTGTGAACAGTGGGTACTGGGAATATGGCAGGACAAACTCTTTTCAGCCTCCCTAGTTTTCTGTATAATACGTGTTAATACAAACAAACTCTCTGCTACTGCAGCCTCCGTAGTTTTTCTACTATCAGTGGGCAAGCAAGCAATGTACGGTAGTGACTACACAGAGGAGGCTGCTCACGTATGTTCTTTGCATTGATAAATCAAGTAACACTGATGAAGGCAATTTAAAAACTAGGTTATCATTTGGAAAAAAAAAAGAAAAATAAATAAAGAAAAAAACACCCCCAAACACAGCATCTTTTTTCATTCTTTTTCCTGCACTATTTTAATAGAGTTAAAGCAAAAGGTACCCAGTGACAGTCACATGAGGATTTCAGGAGAAGAGGTGGCATGCGGACCATCCTCATCTCCCCACTTCCCACCACAACCATTTCTTCTTCAAATGAACGTTACCCAGAGAGAAATCCAGCATGAAAATAAGGAATAAGAAAAGTAATACTTCCGGCGTGCCCTTACTTTTTATCAGCTAGACATTGCAGCTTTTCAAATACTGAATTCCAGCTCTGGTGTCAGTCCTGTAATGCTATTTTATGTATGGATGCTACGCCATAGGATGCAAACAGCATCACTCAAAGCTGGAACAATGGGTTTTTCTTTAGTAGGACATGACATTCCCAAATTCCCAAGGATTTGGGGAAAAGAAATTCTTCTCTTCCTTTCCCTCAAGCCTCAAGCTTGCAGCACCAACAGCGTCATTTCTCAGCTGCTCTGACAGCTTTTTGCTCCGGTTAACTTTGGAGCGAGCGAGCCCATAGGAAAGACGTCCAGAGCTCTGGAGCACCATTCCTCCCACCAGGATATACTATGCCAAAAGGAAACTGGCATTTTACCACATGTAAACATAGTAATGCAAAATGAAATGAGAATACACTAGGAATAAAAGGTGAAACCTGGGCAAATGAAAATAAACCATCCAAACTTTATTATTTTTCTTCGGGTTTTCAAGCAGTTTATCTGACTTGCTACGGGAAAAACATGACACAAATAGATTTTCCTGGGTCTATTGTATTTAAACAAACAAACAAACAAAAAATGAAATAATTTACAAGGAAGCTTGTTTTGAGGAAACTATTAATCAGGGAGTATATGTTATAAGCCTTTTTAATTTTTTTTTTATTATTTTTTAAAGTTACAAGCTGCATTTGACCTAGTACATATCTATTTTTCTAAGATTATTATAGAGTTTAAATAAAATTGCAAATTTATCAAATAGTAGCAACTCTGATGCAGAGACTCAAAACAGATGCAAGAACTTAAAACATATTAGAGAAATATTAAGAACTAAGAATTAAGAATCATTAGATTGGTAAATGTGAACTTGTTTGCTGATCTTTTTTTTTTTTTTTTTAATGGAATTTAGGTAGTCATGAGATGACAATTCATAAAACCTAAAAGGCTGAACACAATAAAGCCCGAGAATTAGAAGTACTTGATTGACTGCAATATCTAACTTACATTCTCCTCACTCCTTCAGCAATCTCTGTCGTGATTAGCAATGAAACCCACACATAGAAAAAGCACACAGCTCCCGCAGTGAAATTTATGGATCTGAATAAGGGAACAGATGAGACAGAGAAAATGGAACAAAGGAAGTCTGCACAACCTGCAGCTCGTCCACATCAACTCAAAAAGACATGCTGAGAGGAACGAGCAACCCAGCCTTGTAAAGAATAAGCAAGGCATGGATGTCCTGATGTTCAGGGGCAAAAATAACTTGCAAGGTGTCTCCTGCCTATCCCAAGTGACTTACTGTAACTGAACACTGAGCGCCTTCCCGGGCAGCAGACCACCCTGTGTGGACTGCACGTGTGGGGCCACATGAAGCACATTCTTTCTTGGTGCATGCAGCAAGGGCACTGACGAGGCCATGTTTGATAACTGATATAATCAGCTTTTTGAATGAAGTTTGATGCAGTTCTATAGGATGGAGGTAAGATGGGAAGGAAGCTCTGGCTGGCAGCTTAATTCTGGATTTCTTCTCTAGCTGACTGCCACCAGTCCTGAGGGGCACTGAGCAGTAGGCATGCTGGAACCTGGCCACCAAATACTCATCCCCACCATCTTGGCCACACTCTTGTAATTATTGCAGTATTGCTACTTACAAATCCAGGCTGCTTTTAATGGGCTAATGAAGTTCTTCAGCAGAGAACTTTCTGAATCATCTAGCATTTGTAAAGAGGCCAGATGTTAGAGAAACTGTGGACAGAGTTAGGCTAGACAAGGGGGAGGATTATGTAGTGGGCACAGGACATTTAAAGAATTTCTTGTATAATTTCCACAGCTGACTAACAGCGTTAGTTAGTAAAAGTGTTTTTCCCCAGTACTTTACTTATCAATACAACAGCTACTCAATTATCTGTGTGGTGCAGTGCAGACAGCCTGGCTCTTCCTCCATCCTTGGGACTGGCAGGAGAAGTGCATATGCCTGGTACAATTAAGGCCTGACACACTCAGCAGCAAGAAAGCTTCCAAAAATAAGAGTAATTTTTCATTACATTTTTTGGGACAAGTTGAAAAAAACATGTCAACTAGGAAGTCTTACTTCAGAGAAATCTTCCTTCCCATTACGCAGATCACAGACTGGCTTGGGTTGGAAGGGACCTTAAAGACCATCTGGTTCCATCCCCCTGCCAATAGCAGGGACATCTCCCACTAGACCAGGTTGTTCCAAGCCCCAGTACAAATGAAAATAATCAGGAGGTCAAAGTGGAAAACACCTGCCTCTGTGAACATTAGTAAAGTTAGTCTTTTAATAGAAAGTGTCTTATGAACTTAATGCTGTAGCTCTATTACGCAGTATGGATTGGGGCATTAGAAATCTCTACCTGTATCTCCAAAAGCAATGTAAATTTCCCAAAATCTAAACTGACAACCTACCTTAAAAGCCAAGAGGCAACCTCTGGAGGGATGAGGCACATGAAGGAAGTGGCAGGTTGAATGGCCAACACTCATACCTCAGTGCATAAATAAATGATTAACAGGCAGCAGTGCCAAGCAGCTAGCAGCTCCATCAAACCCACGAGTTTTGAGCAAGAGATGCACATACCAATGACAGGCAAACACAACAGTGGCCTGCAGAAAGCAAGCGATCAACCTAACTTCAGGAATGAAGCAAGAAGCAAGGCCAGGACCATGAACAAGTGCTGCATCACAAACAGATGAAATGATCAGCAATGTTAAGTTTGAAGCAGTATAATTACTCATAAGCTATCGTAATTTCCTATCACAGGCAAAATATTTTCTTCAAAATAGTGAGCATAAATACAATATATTGGCATCATTTTCTCATACTGAGTAGTCACTTGTTGGAGGTAGGTATAAATAGCTATGATTCCACTTTCAAAGGGAAAAAACAGCTAAGTAATTATACTGTCAGTGAAAGAAAAAGGAGGACTATCCAGCTGACTATAAACCCTACAGCTTCCTAGGTATGGTGAGGGACTGCTAGAAACATCCACTTGCCAAACCACCCAATTCACCAAGGAAAAACGTTTAGGGACATGGTTTACTGGGTGATATTGGTGGCAGGGGGATGGTTGGACCAGATGATCTTGGAGGTCTTTTCCAGCTTTAAGTATTCTGTGAAAATACCCAACCCTAATTAATTCCAATGGCCTTTGAACTAGGCTGCTTCAATGCCAGAACTGCTTGAATCCCAGCTAAAATGCTGATGTCTATATTTGAAACCTTCCTGCTATCTGATGAGAAACAATAAATTTTGCTTGCAGGTCTCCCTTTGGCATTTATAGAGCTCACTGACAGAAGCTTCATCTTTCATGTTCATGTTGAACTTCCTTCTTTTTCCTGGATCAAGCTAACCCATAAAGCCTCTTCATTTTTATGAGCCCTTCACAAATCTATTTAAGCAGGGATCTGACATGGGGAATGCAGAACAAGCCCTGAAAGCAAGGGGACTGGTCAATATTTTGCACTCTCCCAGCCCTTTAACACTGACTGTAACAAGTCTTTTGGCAACCAAAGAGGTGCAAAGGAGGAGAAGGTATAGCTAGGTGGGACATTGGTAGCTGGTGAAACAGAGAAGAAATGCGTCTGACACCTAACACTGTGGATGGGACAACATCCCTTACTTCACATACACTAAATAGACCAGTAAAATTCAATTACACAGTTGAAGAAGACAAGTCTTGCATCATATTATTATTAGGAGGACAGAGCATAGGCTTTCTGACCAGGTGACGATTACATTTATCTTCTCTAGATAAGACATATGTATATAAAATGGGGTGTTCAGAAGCCATGAATCCTGATGTATTTAAGAGACTGTTCTTGCTCTGAAGTTACTGTCAGGATGAAAGCAGAGTAAATGCAAAAGACTGGACATTTAAGCAACCAACAAACCACCCAGAAGTGTGTCACAGGGTATACGTCATTAATGGCTTTAAATTAATATGAAAATTAGATTAAAGGCAGGTTGGAGAAATGGCCTTTGATGCTTTCCCTAAAGGCAGCACCTTCAGTATTGCCTTCAGTATTTAGTAAAAATTTGGCCATTCAGAGGGATGTGGGCAGGCTGTACAGCTGGGTGGAGGGGAACCTCATGAGGTTCAACGAGGGCAAGTGCAGGGTCCTGCACCTGGGGAGGAACAACCCCAGGCACCAGTACTGGTTGGGGACTGACCTGCTGGAGAGCAGCTCTGAGGAAAAGGACCTGGGGGTCATGGTGGACAAGTTAACCATGAGCCAGCAGTGTGCCCTTGTGGCCAAGATGGACAATGGGGTCCTAGCCTGCATCAGGAGTGTGGACAGCAAGTCAAGAGAGGTGATCCTCTCCCTTTACTCAGCTCTGGTGAGGCCACACCTGGAGTACTGTGTGCAGTTCTGGGCTCCCCAGTACCAGAGGGACGCAGAACTTCTAGAGAGGATCCATCGTAGAGCCACAAAGATGATTAAGGGATTGGAGTATCTGTCCTTTGAAGAAAGACTAAGCGAGCTGAGCCTGTTTAGCCTAGAGAAGAGGAGATTGACAGGGGATCTTAACAGCTTCTACTAATACCTGAGGGGACAATGTAAAGAGAATGGGCCCAATTTCTTCTCTGTGGTGGCCAGTCATAGGACAAGGGGTAATGGGTATAAATTAAACCACAGGAGGTTTCATTGCCATATGAGGAAGAACTTCTTTACAATGTGGGTGACAGAGCACTGTAACGTTGCCCAGAGAGAGGCTGTGGAGTCTCCTTCTCTGGAGATATTCAAAACCCGCCTGCATGCCATCCTGTATCTCTAGGTGACCCTGCTTGGGCAGGGGAGTTGGACTAGATGATCTCTGGAGGTCCCTTCCAAACTCAAGCATTCTGTGATTCTGTGAAAACTGCTCACCAGGTTTTGCTTGATCAGGTAGGGGTGCATCTGCAATTGAAGAAGTAAAGGATGCTAAACCCACCTTTTGTTTTTTAACTTTTTGACTTCTGCTACAGTAAATACAGAATTTTGAGATAAATTGGTCTGAGTGATCAGAAGCCAATCCAGAGACATCCTGAAGCGTTAATTAGGCCCTACCTGATCTCAATCAAATCTGACAATGAACAAGACCTTTAAAATTGTATGAAGTTCACAATAAATGAAATTATAGAGTTCTGTGCACATTTACCTTGCTTTATCTTGCTAACCAGCCATATCTTTTTCCTAAATACAGTTTTACATGACAAAATGCAATATCTTTATGCTTCTTTCATGTTCAAAACTAAACATCAAGCAGCGAACACGAACAAAAATTTAGGACACTATTATTCAGAGTGTAGTACATCACGTATAAAGGGAAATAATTTTTTATGCTTCTTTCACGTACAGAAGTAAAAATCAAGTACTGTCTTCCAGTGTGTGGTTTATTATACAAAAAAGTGGAGTTGCAATAATTCGGATGGGAGAGGAACAGGCTTTCAGGGCTGCCACAGAAAATACTGCATTGAAGAAATGCAGCCCAACTGAGTCAAAAGAAAACCAACATAAATGAACCACAAATTAAAACCAGAAATATTTTCCAGCATAACGTCCACCATAAAAATCATCACAGGATATAGACTAGAAAGCAGCAACACCTCTGACACAACTCTTTAGAAGGGTGAGGAAAGAAGAATTTTTAAGTTGAATGTGCTGCAAAAATTCTCACTAAGCAATTCTTATGAATGAAGATCTCCATCTGGAAACAGATAATTCTACTCAAACAAGTCACCCGGTTGCCATGGAGACGTGACAAAGAAAAACAGCACTCATTAATAATGATTTCAGCGATAAATGAGCATAGCAACTTATAATATTGAAACGATTACTAGAGGGGGGAGGAAAAAAATAAAACAAACCTTGTGGTTGTTCCAACGAAAAACATTTCTCCGGCACCTCCAGACATTGCTGTAAGTGCCATTACCACAGCAATATCAGTTATGATGCTATTTCTGGCCCAGTTAAAAAAATAAAAACCAGAACATGAACCACAAAAACACAAAAAACAAGCACAACTCCAACACATATATTTACACTCACTGAGACTTTTGGAGGAATCTTTTGTTAAACATCTAGTCTTAAAAAAAGAGGAAGGCTAATTTTCACTCATATCCATTCCCATTTCATCTCAGACAGACTGATCTGTCTGTGCCGTTGTCAAAAGGGATGACAGGTGAGCCACTCTTCTCAGTGACATACCAAGTAGCACAGGAGATATGTGATACTTCAATCACACCACCAAGAAGAAAGTTTCTAACTACACCTTCATTTTCCTGTGCTTCATAGTGTTCTTCACCATCTCTTGCATTTGAAATGAAAGATGTACCAAGATTCATCCTTCAGCCAGAATCACAGAATCACAGAATAGTCTAGGTTGGAAGAGACCTGCAAGATCACCGAGTCCAACCTCTGACCTAACACTAACAAATCTTCCACTAAATCATATCCCTAAGCTCTACATCTACAGAATCACGTAATAATGATAATGATGAATCACGTAATAATGATACATGTCTGAAAAGAGTTTGTAAAATACAAACTTTTTGTCCAACAAATTTCTCTGTACTGTGCAGTAAGCAAGACACTTAGATACTAAATACAAACCATGCCAAACATCACCTACAGTGCTGCTGCAAAGGAGGAGAAATACTCCTACACTGGTTGGACAAGCAGCTATGGCTTAAAAAACAGACATTAGGAAAGATCATTAGCTGGAAGGAGAACAAAGCACTGGAATTACGTAGCTTAGGTGGTTGCAGTTACCATAATCAGAGGTTTTTAAAGACTATTTAGGTCACCAGCCTTGAGCGCTACAGGTAGAAGTTTGTTCAGTTTGGGAGCACGAGATGGATGAGATGGGCTCATCAGAATATTCCAGCTCTATCACTGTATGTGGATATCAGCTGCATGAATGTCAGCTGAAGTGATATCAAAGATCAAAAACAAGTCAACAGTTAGAGAAAAGTTACAAAGATCCTGTAAATGAATGTTTCTACTAGATAGTAACTAGCAGATAATGTAGGATATCCCAGTTACCTACTTAGCTTCAGCTTCACCAAACTTAAAGAAAGAAGGATCTAAATCTAAATTTCAACTCGACATTGTTAATTTGGTTCTGACTTAGTTGCTGAGATTTGCAGCTGTGGGGGTGGATTTATGATCCACCTGGATGTGGGCTGAGAGTGAAACTTCACTGGAGATAGAGCAGCAGTGGGCGAGTGGCCTGTTGTCGTCCTCTGTCGTCAGCCCTCAGATCTATCCACTCCTGGGCAATTCGTCATCCTGGTGATTGAGCTGTCTGTACTAATGCGAACTATATGGAAAAAATAGCTTAGGAAGTACGCCAATCCAGTTTTCTCAAAGGTCTGTCTGAAAATGCTAATTTGGATTTCCCTAGTAAAGTTACCTGTACCTTAGTCCAACCTGAAATAAGCCACTGCAGGAAGCTGAGGTGGTGGGCACCAGATACTAAACACAGTCCAGGTGCACAAGCAACACACTGATATTGCCAGCAAAATATTAATCATCAGACAGAAAAGCTGCTTAAAAACCTGAATGTACTGCACAGATTTCAGCACATCTGAAATCCTACACCTACACGGACCTGAGGAATGCCGAACACTGCTTCTACACAACGCAGATGTGGCTGCTAGGATTATTCTGGGGGGAGAGAAAAAGGGGACCAACAAGTTTGACAGTAGCACAGTTCCACTAACTCAAATTACTTCATCTTGATTTTTGCTTGTGTAAAAGCACAGAAAACTTCACTGCCATACCAACCCACCCTTCATTATAACGCTGTCAGGAGTTCCCAGTGCTGCAAACTACTTGCACCTCTTGATCCTTTTGTTATCTCTGTGCTCTGACATGAACAGCATAGGCTGACTCCTGCCTGGGGAAGAACATAATGTCCTGCCGCCTGTGATGCTGGTGCATGTACCTTGGATATTCTGGTTTCTTTTCTCCCCTGATCTAATAGAGTGACAGCTGATGATGAAGCCATAATTTAGCTCCCTTGTTTCCATCAGGTTAATTTTCAAATTCAGTACATGACTTGCAAAGAGAAACATTGCTGTATGCAGAACACGTGCAGCTGAACCAAGGAATCAGAGATTCACAGAATATCCTGAGTTGGAAGGGACCCATAAGGATCATCAAGTCCAACTCCTGGCACCACACAGGTCTACCCAAAATTTTAGGCCATGTGACTAAGTGCACAGTCCAAATGCTTCTTAAACTCCAACAGACTTGGTGCAGTGACTACTTCCCTGGGAAGCCAGTTCCAGTGTGCGACAGCCCTCTCGGTGAAGAACCTCTGATGTCTACCCTACACCTCCCCTGCCTCAGCTTGACAACATTCCCGCAGGTTCTATTGCTGGTCACTGAAGAGATCTGCACCTGCTCCTCCATTCCCCCTCATGACGAAGCTGTAGACTGCGATGAGGTCTCCCCGCAGCCTCCTTTTTTCTAGGCTGAACAGGCCAAGTGACTTCAGCCGCTCCTCATACTTCTTCCCTTCTAGGCACTTAACCATCTTCGTAGCCCTTCTCTGGACACTCTCCAACAGTTTAACGACCTTTTTTTGTACTGTGGTGCCCAGAACTGCACACAGTACTTGAGGTGAGGCTGCACCAGCACAGAGTAGAGCAGGACTATCAGTTCCCTTGACTGACTAGCAATGCCGTGCTTGATGCACCCCAGGATACGGCTGGCCCTCCTGGCTGCCAGGGCACACTGCTGGCTCATATTCAACTTGCTGTCAACCACAACCCCCAGATCCCTCTCTGCAGGGCTGCTCTCCGGTGTCTCGTTGCCCAGACTTTATGTATAGCCAGGGTTGCCCTGTCCCAGGTGCAGGACCTGGCACTTGCTCTTGTTAAACTTCATGTGGTTGGTGATCAACCAGATCTGTCCAGATCTCTCTGCAAGGGCTTTCCACCCTCAACAGAGTCCACAACTCCAAAGAATTCATCACTTGTTCTTTTTTTCTACCACTTAGGTTTCTTCTTGGCCAAAAAGCTCCTAGGCTTACTCTCTATTTGGATTAACATGCAATCCAAGTACTATAAACATCTATAGTGGTATGCATAACTTTCTATCACATCATGCATAAAAGATCATGCTGAGCAACCTTTTACCAAGGACACTGGCCCATTGCAGTGCCTCATGCCAGCTAGGTCTCTGTCAGCAGCAGGTCAGACAAGAACTTCGGCAGGGAAAAAAATAATATATATATGCATTGGTATGCAAGCAATTGAGGTTTTTTTTTGTGAGAAGTAATGTAATTTCTATATTAACATCACATGGAAGACAAATGGCAACCAACCATGGTTTGCATGGCTGGCCTCCATGCATGTTGGTCATCCACCTTAGACCACAGACCGCTAGCTAGAAAGTATCCTTTGCTGCTTCACAGGGCTACTGGGAAAATGCACAGACAAGAAGAAGACATTGAGTACTCCAAAACTAGGTGAAAACCAACTCCTGGGGACAAGTGATCTTGAGGGGGAGCGTGTGTATGTGGCCAGGAGAGGATAAGACATACGAATATCTCCTGGACCCTGTGGAGGAAAGGAACACGCTGCTTCTGCTCTGCTTCATGAAGGCTCCCAGGTGAAAATGTCAGAGATGTTCCTGACAAGTTCCGCCAGAGAGACAAACAATGTTCAGAAGCCAGCTCTCTGCATCTTTTTAACAATTTCTAGGACAATTTCTATTTTTTCTAGAAAATTAAACTTGCACAAATGGCCAACAGCAGAACTTGTCCAGTTACCAAACAAGCTATTTCCAGTCTTTAATTACACAATCTCCCAATCTTTTAAATACCCATTTGTGTTTTACATCTGAGGAAGCTCTATACATAAGATGGCATTGAAAAAACAGCCATGTGATAATATAATTAAAGACTTTCGTGCACTTGAGCATAATTAAGCAGCCAAAAAACAGCTCTGATGTTCTGCATGCATAACTAGCAGCTATGCAGTTTTTGTATGCTTAAACTGTACAACTCATATATATATATGTTCACACAGAGAGATTTTTTTTGTTTTGTTTTTATATTTAATTCATTTGTAACACTGTGCCAGATGCAAGGTTGTTCAAAGGAAAACATTTCTCAGGTGAAAGAGATTATAACTACAGTGCTCTGCAGGAAGGATAAGCAGTAAATGCAATTATCGAGCCCACTAAAAAGATCAAATTGAGAAATGAAAGCAGAAGAGGAAACAAGAAGCGGAAAGATGTTAAAGGAACAGCTGTCTGGAAAACAAAGGGTTGGTATCTTGAAAAACACTGCTATTCAGGTGAAATCAGTAGACAGGTTTTCAGATACAGGTTGCAACTTTCTGCTAGGGCACCACAAGACCACAGCCCTGTTGCAGCACAGGGACAACCCAGGAAAGGTCTTGATGCATCTTACAGGAGCTGAAAGTTCAGCAATTCACTTCCAATCACTCATTACATTTAAAAACCATAAATGGATTTGGTGGTTGGCAAGACCAAGTAAACCGAGTGGCCTTGCCTGGAAGAAAAAACTGCACCACTCAAAACTGCAGAAAATTAAGGAATTGGCTTCACTTTGATAAACCTCTTAGTTATGGAGAGGAGGAAGGGAGAGAAAAAAGGGAATATGAGTGGGCAAGGAATAAACTTTGCCTTGGAATATAACAGACTACAATACAAGAAGGGCTACAACTTCCTACCATGATACTGAGACCCACAGCTCAGATGTACAGAGCACAGAGAAACCCTTGAATCCATCAACAGGTTTTCCACAGCACCTCTCATAGGAGGTTTTCAAAGCCCTTTGTGAACACTAAGCAAAGCCTCAAACTCCTGCCAGGTGGGCACTGCCTTCATTTTATACGTAAAAAACAAAACAAAACAAAAAAACCTTGGTGATTACCCAACTTGGAGGTCACAGTAGTTCAGAAACAACTGGGCAACTTCCAAACATCACAAATTTAATTGTGCTACAGTAACTACTGTAAGCCTTAGGAAAGTTTCTGAGTTCACAATATACTTGGTGAGGAGCAATCCAACTATGAGACACAAGACAAGCAAATCTTGTCAGTGACAAAACCTGTGTCTTGGAGAAGATGCAGTTGCTGTACAGCAATGGAGGTACCGGCTCCTTACAGCCCTCCTGGAGTCTCCCTGTTGCATATCAAAACCTTTCCTGACCTGAGTGGCGCCAAGACTTCCTTGAAAAAATAGGAATAAAACCATGCAAAATTACACATTCCCTGTCATTGGAAATACATGACAATACATGTTTTCACTTTCCTTGTCTATAAAGCGTTGGTTTGTCTTTTCTCAAGAAGTAATGTCATTCTCAATCAGTCAGCTATTATACGAGGTTGTTGTCCCACAACGTATGGCTTAGAATCTATTTTCACATCCATCCTGGCTTAGAGCTTTCTTCTATTAATATTAGTATATCATATTCTCACTGCTCATGTACCTCAGAAAGAGTATTTGTAAATCCACAGCTCTTTAATTTTGCTAATTGCATTATGACAAGGCCAGAATGATTATCCAGGACCAGCCACGTCCTGAAGATTCACAATGAGCACCAATGTCTCCTCATCGCTGGTACTTGTGTAAACCGAAAGGGGAGGGGGGACCAATGAAAACTTAATTTATAAAATACAGCACACATTTCCAGATGCAAAAGATACAAAAGTTAATTACATTACTTTATTGCAGACCATCTGATGAGCTACAAAATTAACCTGTCACAGAGATTAATATTTTATCCTTGTTGCAGTGTTCAGAGATAATGTTATCTCTGAAAGATGTCCACTCTCCCCAGCAGCATCCATCTTCCAAGGTTTTATCTAAAGCTCCAAGAGCAATCATGTACCACCACCCAGGGAGGTGCAACCTTCAACAGGTGATGATAACAAAGGGGCCACCCTAAGGAAGCTGCAGTAGCACAAGGGACCAACCGTGCAGTCGCAGGAGACATACAGTCCCACAGACTTGTGTAACACGTGCCAATTCACAAATCAGCTCTCAGTTCTCCATACCAACCACAAGTGCTCTTCCATACCACCTTGTGCCATTACTGATCTCCTCCGTTATCCTTACTGCTATCGCTTGCACATAACCTGCTGGTGAGACTGGTCCCATTCGCTGCCCTGCTGCCTGCTTCCTTGAAATCAAATTGAAGCTGCTATATGCCAATAATACATGAGCACACACATTTAGGGGTGCCGGAAGTGCAAATGATTGGGTAGGGGAAAAAAAAAGTATAAGAAAAGGCAGTTTTTAAATAATAGCTAAAAAAAATCAAAATAGGAAATGTGTGCTTAGAATGCACATATTAGTCAAACACTTTCATCCTAAAAATATCTCAAGATCCTCCCAATTCCTACAGTTAGAAATTCAATATATTTGAAGTCAAAAAAACAAGAGATAAAATGCATGTAACTTCAATGAATACAACCATGAATACAGCTCAGGAAATAAACTTCCCCGAAGTAGCCCCTCACAGAGCTCCGTGGAAGGGAAATACAGAATTTAAGCACACCCTAAACCCCATCCTTTTTGCCAGCGCCCTGCCTCGTACAAATGAGAACAAAAGACGCATGGCAGGGCATGCCAAAACCCACTGGTTTTGTTCGCCAACTGCTCACCAGGCAGCAATCAGAACCTTTCCCATGCTTTTTGGTGCAAGTTCAAGGCAAAGGGGCCTCAGACCAGGACAACGCATGGGGTTACATGATTTACCTGAAATATCCAGGAGGGTTCAGTGCTTTGGAGAATCACCCAGTGGAAAAATGTCTTCTTTAGCAAGCAGATGTTTCACAGTACAGAGCACACAAGGCAATGCAAGATTTCGGCAGCTTCTGGAGAAACTAAAATTTCAGAGCAACTAATCTGTGTCTGTGTATGCTAGAGTACACAAATACTCACCTATTCGTTATCTTTTTCTTGGATTTGGTAGTTATTTCTGTTAGTCAATAGTCCTGCTATAAAATTAGGGTCTCAAGTTGCTGAAGTGCATACACATTCATGCAGCTATACCAGGCCTGAGGCTTACCTGGTAAACTGGATGTTTTCCCCCAGACTGGGATCTTCCTGGACAAATTTCAGTCTTCGGTTTTTATTTTCTTTGTGGCCAAGAATTACAGTACTTGGAAAATGACAAAAGGAAGGCTGCAAGAACAGTGGCCTTTTTACTGTGATTTTTCTCATTTCTGCCTACTGGTAGGCAATAAATACTAAGAGTTTTGTCTTAAAAGATAAAGTAAAAAATAAGATTGTCTGTAACAGAAAATAAAATGTTTTTCTTCTGCACCAAGGCTGCCAGAAAATGCATCTCAGCTTCTTTCTAGGAAATATTAAAGGTGAATGTATGTCCCTATTTATAGTACACTAATGCAATTGTGAAATGCATACACCACACACTCTGTGTCTATTCAACTTTGACCATACTCTTTGTGGAGCTAAACAGTTTGTGGGATGGTTCATTTTCAAGACTAAAACTCTGTCCATGTATCCACTGCTTGCAGAGTCTCATGGGCATTCCTTCAGGTGCTGTGACACCAGCATGCAGATTGCAGAAGGTGAAAGCTTACATTAATTTAAGAAATGGGGAAGTTACGACCTGCCTGTGATTCATCCCTCCCCTCAAAATGGGGATAGTAACTGTTTATCCACCTTTTGGTCATCTTCTCTCTTTATATAATAAATCCCTGCCAAAGGTGCTGGGCACGATTACGTGCGTGCCATGCCAATGCCACGGTACCCAGACTTCAGCCTGGAAACCCAGGCATTGCTGCAAAATAGGTAAAAAACAGTAAAGGTACCAGAGAAGGTCTGCATAAAAAGTGTGATACGGCTTTACCCAGTCAGACAATTGCTCACCGGTCATGCCCAGTCCTGACTGACCCCAGTGTCCCATCAAAGCAGAAGTTACCTACCATTGGATGCACAGCCCTGTAGGATGGGGACAGGTTCCTTAACCCTTCCTGGAGGGGAACCCCACTGCTACCACTAACGTTAGGTTGGCACAGGGATTACTGTACCTGACCAAGGAATGCCTTCGACTGCTGCCAATGTCTTCACTGAAGTGATTTACAGCAGCACAATGCAGTACAACTAAGCCATTTTCCAACAGCTGGGTATTTAAGGAGCTACTCTACTGTGACTTCTGAGCCAGTTTTCATCACAACTGGATCAGGGAAGCTAGAAGCTGAAAACCAACCCTGGTAGAAGTGGCAAGGTATCATCCTGGAGCCTACAGGACCCATTGTCTTGAACCTCAACCCTGAGGACCTCCAGACCAACATTACTCCACTCAAAAACAAAAGCAGAAGGGGGAGGTGTAGGAGAAGGGAGTGCTAGTTCAACCACAGTCATTGTGTAAAGCTGTTCGATACTGTCAGGGCCCTGAGTGTATTGAGAAGGCCATGGCCAGCCTCCCCTAAGACCTCGCTTGCACCTTCTGCCCACAGATCCAGTAACTTCATTTTTGGCTCAAGCTGTGGCCTTCAGTACTTGAGCAGTGTGCCTGTCCTGCCTCTGCTTCTGTCTGCTGGAGGGACCTCAATCCCCCATTGGAGGCACCTTATCTCCTGGACAGACCCTAGCTTGTCCTCAGCCCTGCCTCCAGCCTCGCCTCCTGCTGCTCCTCACTGCGCTCCCCTGCCAGTCCCCAGCCCTGCTTGGCTGCCTGGGACTGCCAAAGAAACCTGCATCCAGCTCTGCACTGTGCACAAGCCCCATGGGACTTCACCCCACCAGTGAGGACACTGGGAGCACTGGGGTCACCCTCAACTCCCAGCTCATCAACCCTCGTCGGAGAACCCCACTGCTGCTCCCAGGGAGATGCTGGCCCATTACACCTTCCACGGAAGGCTCTTTATATATTCTTTACACATTTCTCTCTACCTTTACTTGCTGGAGCAGGATGAAGAGCTTGTTTTGCTACTAGCCATTGTTATACCCAAAGCCCAGAAGAACTTCTTCCTCACGTTGCAAAAGCAGTGTCTATTACAAAAGGGCTATAAAGATGAGCCAGCTTTATTCACAAAAGAAGAAAACACAGAGATTGAATTGATGGGGAAAATGCTTTCTTTGCAAGCACTGATCACTAATAGGTCTCTAGAAAAAAATATGATGGCAGGATTTGGTTTTGTTTTGAATTTTTTTTTAAAACCTTGTTGCTTCCTTGTAGAAATAAAGTAGTAAATTATTGACTTGTTAAGGGTGTTGTCCTAGTTAAACAAATACACCATAAGTCTAGATAAATATGTTATTACATTTCCCACTGAAAGATTTTTTTTTATTTTTCTCGCTCACTTCCTGAAACAGATGTGTTTAATACCGACCCATGTTTACTTAGATAAGAAACCAGACTATCATGAAATCAGGTTAGAACAGTGTGGAAAAAAACAAAGTTGTTGTTAAACTAATAAATACAATTTTATTCAAAAGAGACACTACCTTACCACGTGTTTGGGATTTGTTCTTCAGCAACAGTTCTTTTAAAATTAATTAAAAAAAAAAAAAAAGTGAGGAAGAACAGAGTCCAGTGTAATTCTGGAAGATGCTCACATTCTGCAGTGTACCTCAGCCCTACATTGCAATACACTCAGCTGCTCTTCCTGGTCTTTCAAACATTTAAGCAAGAACTACTTTATAACACAAGCGGCTGAAATCACAAACAACATGAAAGCTACCCTTTCGGGAGCTCAGCTGGAATTTGAATTTTAGCAATGAAAAACTCCTCCTTTAAAATGCACAGTGATATTTAAAGTTTTGCATTTCTGCCCCCTGAGACCAGGTTTTCAGAGAACGTGCCACTCACCTCCATGCAGCGCAGAACACAGCGCTGCTGGAGTGAGCACCTGTGGTTGTATCAGACGTATTTGTTCATGTTTGAAAATGTCTTTAGAAGTTATTGTCTCAAAATATCTACTTTGGTATTAGGACACTGCATGATGCTAGTTCATGTTTAATCACTACTGTTCCTAAAACAAGTAAGGTCTGACATTGCAGAAGCATGTCAGGACAGACAAATGAGCTGCAGCAATTACTCACTGAGTGCTAATCAGCTGATCAAGATAGTCAATTAAATTAAATGCTGCCAGACAGAGTGAGCTGCGGGTCTATGTGAGGCCTAGTGCAGAAGGACCTCATGATCACGGCATGCATTCATGGCTAAAATGACATAAGTTATGTTCCTTAAGCTACTTCTTTCTAGGCAGCTTCAGTTCAGTATGGGCGGCCACAATAAAAGACAGCTTGGCCAAAAAAAAAATAAATCTCATTCTCAACTTTATCATTTTTTTCTGATAGATGTGGGAAATAAAGATGTAATGGGAAGGTATTATTCACCAAAAATGCTTCTAATATATTTTTCTCTTTGCAGTTTTTATCTAAAAGCTTCACTACTTAAGAGCTTCCAATGTGTGAAAGACCATCTGCAGAACTGTATGCACAAGAGCTGGATGGAGAAAGGCATGGGAAGTTATCTCTAATTAAGGACGTCTGAACAGTCTGCTGCGCTCACAGGCCAGCAAACAACAAACGTCCCAAATAACAATCTGAGACTAAGCTTTGAATAAGATGATGCTTCTAGCCCCGCCAATCAAGGAAAGAGCCTTCAAAACAAACTATAATCTCTACAGAAGTTCAGGCACAAGATTTTGGAGGTAAATGATGCACATTTAGGAAAGGTAAGTCCAGCCTCAAATTCCTCTTCCTGTGTACAGTGGGTATGTTTTACAAGTTTCAGTTATTTTACCATCTTTCAGTGCTCCATTCAAACTTAATTATTAAGTCAGAGCTCTGCTGTATGTGGCAGTGGGCAGAGATGCCCACACAGATGAGAAAGGGCAGACACGAGGACAGAAACAAGCAAAGCAGAAGTTATCAGGAGTGTGACAAAGCTGTAAAACACACAGGTAGCAAGAAAAACTCTTTGGGTTTTAAACTGTGGCATAGGTGAGTAAGGTGAACAAGAACCTAAGCAAAGATACCTCCTTCCAGCTCAGTTAGATAGAGCAGCTCCAGAGCAGCACCTCTGGGTGGCTGAGCTAACTCTTCCATCTGGGGAGAGGAGGGAGCCCTCCCTGCCAGGTGGGTCACTGCTTTCCTGACACTGCAGACTGACTGCTACCATTCAGGACTTATGTAGGACAATACCTGCTGTAGTTAAAAATGCTGACTTTCCTGCTTGAACTCTAAAATACGGTGTCTACAGGAGATTTGGGAAGGAGCATCAACACAGAAGAAAGCTGCTGAAGGAGAAGGAAGTGAGGAAGAGCAGAGCAAACACAAGGGCACCCATGTCTGTGAGCAACCTGACACAAGCTCTTGCAGTCCATCACAGATCTCCATGCTGTCCAGCTATACTGCAAATGTGGGACCATCATGCAAACCAAGAAAGCTGTGAAGGTAACTACACGAGAGCTTGTGCAACAATCAGATATCATGTTCATGAATCAGTTTTTCAATCTCATTATCATACCTCAATGCTAAAGATTTCCTGTTCTTGCAATGTCCCTGTTGTTCTGAAATAAACTGGTTTAAATACTGTTGTGCTTTGTGTTCAGCTTTATTGAGACTGGCTTAGCATTTGGAGCTGCTGCTAGTAATAGAAATCCTATCTGGCAATTGCAGTGCTGATATTACCAATTTGCCATAAGATTATTATCTGCCACGTTTACTCTCACTTCTGCAAAGTGCCCAGGAGCTCCATATAAACATCTGGATTAGGCTCCCAGATTAATGAACAGATTCTAAAGTAGTTTTTACCACAACAAATCACATTACCAGTTATTTTCTTACACAAAAATTACTTCAATAATTACTCCTCCCCTAATGAACATCACGTTTTTTTTTAAAAAGGAGCAAATAACATCTAATCTACAAGAGATGTTACATTATTAAAACATAACCTGAAATCAACAACGCTCAAAGCTCTATCATGACATTTTGTTCTTCACTGGTATTTACAGTATTACAGTTCTTATGTATTGCTCTGGAAATCAGCTTTGAAGTAAAATGATGAATAAATGAAGATTTATTATTACTATCCTTATTAGAGGGATTTTAAAGTCATTAGAGACCAACAAGGCACAATAATCATATTATATTCAATCTTCTCTATAACATCTCCTTTGATAGGTCTGCTAACTCAATTATTTAAATATACATTACAACAAAATGCAGGGTGCCTTCCACAGTTTGGGATGAAACAGAAATTTTAATGTTTTGTTTGCAGTTAACCAGAATTTGTTCTTACAGAATTCATGGGTTTCGTGGTGCGTTTCTCAGTTTTAAACATGAGGGATTCAAACGTACAGTGAACACCTGGCTCAATGTGTCTCCTCAACTGAAAAGAACGTTAAAAGCTGGGGAAGAAATAAGGCACTGGAGCATAATCATAAACTGCAGTGACTTTCGGAAGTCCAAAAAAAGCCCTCAAAGAAGTGTTGATCTCTCCAATAGTCATGAGACTTGGCTACAACCAACCACCAGCAGTGAAAAAATGAAAAAGCATTCAGAGGCTCTGAGGAAGAGCAAAAGCTGTAAACTGCACCACTCTGAGGCAACCCTCGCTACTGCAAGCACAAGGCTCATACTTGCCACTTTTGCATAGGTGCTTTATGACAGATTAGTTGCCAGATGTGAGCACTGCAGATAAGATGCACACTAATTTTGCAGGACTTTATCAACACTGTCACTACGTCAACCACCTTCCCCCCTCACCTGCCATCTCTATTTCTTTTACTTCGCTGACTCCTACCACAAAACTATTTTTCTTACCAACTGACTCTAATTAATTCCCTTTCTATTACCTTCTTGTTCCATCTGATTTCTCTGCCACTCACCTTGGCCTTGCTTAGTTGTTCTGCAGTTAAAATTCAATCCCTACAGGCTGTAGAGATGCTCTGCTCTTGGCCACTGGCTGGATGAGACACTTCTGTCCCTTCCAAGCAGTAAGCAAGGAAACATTCAGTAGATCTTGGCACCTGGCAGTGGATGGGGAAAAGCATGACGGATGTATTGCAGTGTTCTCTACCCTTTGTTGACTCTCTGCATCCTCCCATATATCTGGGAACTTATTCTGCTAAGCTCTATCATCCTAGCTGCAATCACCTGTTCAGATTCAACATGAATACGCTCTCTCCTTGCAAGGAGATGGTTGTGAGAGCTCTCTGACAAAGCACTGAGTGACTTCCTCCTTGATGACTTACAGAATAACTGCAGATATGTTACCTGGAATTCAGGTCTCACGACAGTAAAGTATAATAGAAAACAAAGCAGGCAGAATACTCTGGGCTGTCAGACCGACCTTACACCAAACAATGCAATTAGCCACTACAATTTCCAGCATGGAAGAAGGGGGATTAAGAACAGTACTATCTCCTATGATAAATCTCTATTTGACAAGTCCAGACGATTGTTAACAAGTATGACAAATACAGTCTTAAGGTATAATTTTCTTGTCTCTATCTTTACATCAAAAATCCTGTACAGGAACTATACAAGGCATGATACACATGAAACATGATGCTTCCAGCTGGGCATCTAAGCTTCTTGGTGATCATTTATAGGTTCCAAAAGGATAGCAGTAAAGCCAGGCACCTCCAGCTCACCTTTCTCATTCACTGAGCTGGAGTCTGTCCCTCAGTAGCAAGGAAGAAACGCGGCTTCTGTGCCCACTCTGGTTGCCACTCAGCAAATCAACGAGTCCCAGACACCAATGGCAAGTAAACTCTGCTAAAAAAGGATCCGTCGCTCAACTGGATCTTTAACTATCACAAATTGCGTACCTAAACTAAAACATGTACCAGAAAATAGATGGCTGCAGGTAGTATTTCTCGTATTGGCAGATTTATGTAAAATAGGGAAAATTAGCAGTCCTCAGAAGGATCTCAGAACAGCTAAATGATACCACCGACACCAGTCCAGCCCTGCAAAGTGGCAATTCTTTAAAATCTCTTCAGTCTTCTTGATCTTCTGCCTCCAGAAATTACTTTAGGTTTCTTGTCATTAAAGTTAGGATCTTTTGGCAGTTTAAAACTACTACTAATAATGCTGAGACACATATTGCCAAAACTGCTCCACTGCTAAATATTAGCTAAAATATCAACTCAAATTCCTTTCAGAAACTAAGAGAGCTTTTTATTCATGACAGCACTTAAAGCCTGTTTTAAATAAAACTAACATACTGATCTCAGTTCCAAAACTGGCATCGTTCAGGCTCTTGAAGGAGCACACGTGGGAAAATAACATGCAGTTGAGGCTTGAAGCTTCCTGAACCATTTGTTTCTCTTCAGAATAATACTTCAGGTATTCTTACTTTGGGATCAATTGCTGGGAACAAGCCAGCCCCCAGAAAGGTTGAAAAAGTAAAATATCATTGCTTTTGAAATTAAGGGGAGGTATTTTTTGCTGCTAGATGTGTCATACCCACTTCTGCACAAACAATTGCTATAAAAAACACCAGAGAAGAGAAGTTTGGCATACTCGATAGCAATGCACCTATTTTAAGAACAGTACCAAGTTGCTGTAGTCACAGTAAGGAGTTTTCAGATAAATATCTGGGCAGAACTAGAACTCTCATTTCTGAATAATCTTCCAGACAGTTCCTAATATTTTAAAAACTACATTACTATTTAGATTATCTAAAAACTACTTAGCCTGTACCATCAGAATCTGGAGAAATAATCCTGCAGTTGACCATCCTTTTTATCTACAGACGACTTTCCCTTTCCCGATGCGTGCCTGTGATCAGACTCTGACTAGAGACCTCTGCCCACGCAGTGCCAGACAGTTTCCGTGCCACGCTCCAAGCCTCGCAGTACCACTGGCTCCTTCCCAGAAAGGTATTTCCAGTCTCACTGTACCTTTAAACCTTGTTTGCTACAGGATTCCAGCATTAGTGTTTTATTGCTTTACAGAACAATAGTACTAGGGAATTCTCTTTCTTACTATTTTTTTTTTTACTTTATTTTTAGTAAATGAGTCAAGCATTTTGGCACCTAATGACAAATATATACACAGAGACATATATATATAAACACAGGGGGGTTGTGCAATTGGCTGTCTTTGAACTATCCTAGTACTTGAGAAGTTAAAGACAGGGCAGTACTGTACGTCACTCAGAACGTTAATCTGCCACTAAGGATTTCACCCCAACCTCTATTTCAGCTATCATGGCACTATCCCTTGAAGGGTCCAAGTGCATTATTATTGTGATTTAGTCTAACATTTCCCTTTCTATTTTGTGAAAGGTTAAAACTCCCAAAAATACCTTCCAGACCATTTGTGATGTTGGAGAAAGGTAAAATCCCACACCACTTACCACCAAACACATCGCCGTTCTGATAGTTTTTCCCCTTCTGAGTTTCCTCTTCATTTTGAACAGTAGAAACATGCTTGGCTGACGCACAGCCCATAGCTTCATTCAGACAGCTCCAGCTGGACTGAACCACAAATCATGTCTAGAGACGCATGCTCATTGTTTTAAAAATAATCCACCTTCCTGCGTGGTTGTCAAGAGACTTTTACCTAAAAGACAGCATAAGAGAGAAAAATATTGAACTACACGTATTGACAACAGGGAACCGCTAAATGCAGTGCTTCAAGAAAGCAAAATAACGGGATTTGAGGAGTAGGAAAGCACAAGCTGTCTTCATTCTCTTACATTTTAAAAATATATTCAGTAATATCTATCAGTACCATATGGGTGGAGTCAATCCGGAAGTCCCTTCCAGCCCTTCTCTTTAACCTGGGGCTAGAAGAAAGCAAGCCACACACAGATTATGTTTCCCACCCACCCACCTATTCCCACAGTTTTAGTTTGGTTTTTTTTTTTTTTTTTTTTGGAAAGAAGATGATAAGAAACTGGAAATATCTGCTTCTCCTACCCCTTTAAACATTAAACCCATTAAGCCAGATTCCTAAGAAAGTGTTTTGGTGATTAAGAGCTGCTAATTGCAAGTGTTCAGAGAAAATAACTCCCTAAATCAATTAAAGATCTTATGTTAATAGATGTGAAAGAGGAGAGCCAGCTGTATTATCTTTTTCTTACGTGACCATTATGAGATCCGTAAAATCTCTGCTGCTCAGAAAGGCAACGATGCCCTTTTAAGGCAGAATAATGCTCCCTGAAGAACCCAGATGTCACATAAAATAAAAGGGAGGAGAAAAAAAAAGCTAGTTTACAGCTGCTACAATGCACCCAGTCCCTGTTCCCTGTAGCCAGCCCTCCACGCACATTGCTCTGTGACAGCATCCCGCCTCTCATCCTTTTTTTTCCACCCTTCCTCCCAGATATACGCCCTGAGCACAACCTTCCCATTCTCCCATCCTTCTCTCCTCCCTCAGCTCCCAGTACTCAGCGGCACCCCACTGGCATCCGTGGGAGGGAGTAAGCAGACCTCCCTGAGCTGCCTTCCCTCCTGCAAGAAGTATACATATTGTTTCACCCTGTAAGGTTACGTATGTTTTTTCAGCAAAAACCTAGGTTTCACAGAAGAAGCCAAGATTAGGCTAGGGAAGCTCTCTGCTTGCTCAAGCAGTGGCCAAGGCCCTTCTCTAAGCTACCTGCAGCCTGCTTGGCAGAGGCACAGACAGAGTCATGGCCCTGCTAAGAGCCAGCCAGCTCTCAGCATCACTCTGTGTGCCGAGCAGTCAGTGCATGGCGTGGGCTGTCAAACTGCGCTGCCACGGGTGGGATTTGAGCTCCTGCTGAGGAGGAGGTGCGTGCAGGCGTGGGAGACGGAGGGGAAACAGCAGACTGGGAAGGGGAACAGCTACCTGATCTGCGAAGCCACATGTAGTGCTCGGTTTCTTAGACGATGCAAATTTACTTGAAGAAGAGAGTTTTTAAGGGAGCAGCTACACATCATGCTGTAAAGCCAGCACCTCCACCACGGAGCATCAGCACAGAGTTCCCAAAGCACTCATTCAGCCACCCGGGTCCCACATCCTCTGTGTGTTCCCCCGTGCACTGACATCCACCAGGGCAAGCAGCTGCTCAGCGACACAAACGACGTGCACTTCATCACTGGTTTTGGGAAGGGATGTTTGGGGGGGCTCCAAAAGCACCAAGCATGCACAAAATTAAAGAGCACAGAGCAAGATGCAGTGCTGCATAGACAGCTCAGTTACAGCAGGGATTATTCAGCTCCAGGGCTTTGCCTCTGCAAAAGGGCAGATAAGGGAAAACAATGAAAAATGTTAGAAAAGGGTTTGCCTTAATCACTGATTAGCGCCCAGGAGGGTGATAGCCCTGTCACCCCCAACCACTTGCTGCAGAAGGGAAAGGGAGCAAAGCAGCACAGAGCACGAACACCTCAGGCTAAAGCTCTTTGGGGAAGGAAGGAAAAACCATCCCCAGCCACATCTCCAGCGGTACCTTGGTAGCACACACCAGCCTTCCTAAAAATATGGCCCCGCGGGAAGGCAGGCTGTGATGGAAGAGAAGCATCACAAAGACGGGAACTGAAAGGTTTTATTTTTTGCATTAACAGTAATCACAACAGTGTCTGAAAAGAAATTCACATAACTAACACGTGGATACTGGGCGGCAACTTCTGGTGCCAAAAAATAGGGCTAAGAAAGCTCTTCCGGAATGATCTCCCACACACATATCCGGGTGCATTGCTGGGACAAGAGTTAATACAGTGCAGCAAGATAGACGACACTGCAAAGAAAATCAGCATTAATTCTACAGAAGAGAGAAAATCCATGACACCCTAGCTCTCTTCAGCCTTTCCTGTCCCAGCAGTGGCAAGGTTTGGGAATTGCTCCAAAATGAGGTGCTGGTCCTCACCCAGGGGGCTGCCCGCTGATCATTTTGGAGATGCAGCACTCGAAACGGCAGCGGAATAACGCGTCCACGTGGCCTCCTCCCCCACTTCTTCTCAAATATAATTTTCCCTTTTGTCTTCCCAAGCGTTTTGGGGGCATACAGATTTTAGAATAAAAAGCATAAGAAAACCTCCAACCATTTGCCACTCATGTTCACCACCCACCATCATTAATTATCAAGATTTGAGATGCAATTTACAAGCTCTGATCTCCAAAATGCTAGTGAGAAAAACCTCTAAGACAGATCAAAAGTGTCTACACCACCCCTAAAATAAAATGTGGCAGCTTTACTATGAACATCTTCGGTGCAGGTCAAGAGAAGGTGGCTGTACTGACTTTCAGATGCTGCATTTGGTCCCCCAAGTTTCATCTGAGTGCTTTCAAAAAGGGAGCTCATTATTAGGGTAGATATTGCCATTAGAAACCTTAAGCAATTTCCTGATATCAGATGGACGATGTCCAGTGTTTCTGCAGTAAATTAATGTTTATTCTTCTATTACCAGAGGTATATTTGCTTTCATCTTTTTTTTTTTTTTTTTCCACTGAGATAACCAATCTTCCATCTTCTTCAGGTTGCAGATACATCTACAAGCTTCTTTCTGTGCTGAGCACACAGGAAATTGGGTTAAAATTTCACAAAGCCAAAGAGATTAAAACAATGAGCTCCGTGCAGCTAAAAACAAAACAAAACAAAACAAAACAAAAACAAAACAGAAAAAAAAAAAAAAACACCTAAGCTACACAAGAAAACCACCCTAACTTTTCCTATAACACAGTCTAGTCCAGGCAAAACCCAAGGATTTAACTTACTGCTCTTCATTATATGCATAATAAGAAATAGGTCTACTTGGCTTTCAAGTTATTTTTTCTAATCAAAGAGAGCAGAACCATCTTCTAAATTTGCATTCCATAAGGGTCATTGGAGGTTAGTACCAGAGTCCCTCCACTACGATATCCCTCTTCTTCAGCCACCCTCACCCACCTGTGCCAGAAATGATGGCTTTTTTTATTGTTTTTCAACTGCCAAAAGACATTTTTGAGCCAAAGGAGAGAACTTTTGCCTTTGAAGTGCACCAATGGCCTAAGGGAGGAAGAAGAAAAAAACACGCATAAGCTCTCTTCCTCCTTCTTCAAAATATTCAAGCCAGCATTGCTGGTGGATAGCAAAGCAATATTGAAGATTAAGCCCATGAATTACTAAATGAGAGGGGTAAAGTTACAGGAGAACGAGGGTGGCATATGCTGGAGCAATGCCTTGCAGAGGCAGGAGGGGAAAAAGAAAAGTCAGGAAAAAAGGAAGAGTGAGTGGTAATGCTCTTTTCCTTTGAGCACACGGCCACAAAGTACTCCCTCTGCCTGCTGATATTACTAGCCATGAAATTAAACATTTTCTCCCTTCCATGAACCGTTTGCCCCATGATGCAAAATTCCTGTGCTTACTCCTGCATTTTAGTATCATACTGGAAACATGCAGTTCTGGCCAGCTGGGCAAATGCAGCGGTAATCCTGTTGAAAAGAAAAAGAATGAGTGCAGTGCTATACAATTAATAATGCACAGGGAAACAAAGAGAAAGCACACCATGATTGTATAGCATTTTACTCGACCTGTACTAAAAATACCATCAACAAACTAACCAAACCCAACCAGTCAGTCAGACGGAGGTGGAACTGACATTTGAAGTACGCTTTGCGTGTATCCTCTCCTGCGAAGCCATGCTCAGCAAAAATGGTAGCTTAACCAGTCACATTGCAAAGGACAAATAAGAAGTCTATGACTTGACAGCTGAAGAGACTGGGCAGAAAAACCACATAAGCTCACTGACCTGGGTTTTCCTAGCAGGCAGGACCTGGCTTGAATGAATGCTAATAATTAGCATCACCAGGTTATTATAAGACAGACTTTGTCCCACTGAGGCTAATATTGCCACTTTCGTGTGAAAGATTGGTGGGTTTTTGTGTGTGTGTGTGTGTGTGTTTTGGGCAATCAGCATTTCTCCAATGCATGGTTTTGATATATGAAAGTAACAAGTGTTTTCCATACAGAACAGCTCTCGGCAGCAATGTGGTACTTGTGGCAGTGTTTGCTCCCCATTCAGTCTCATAAGGGCAAATAGCAGTATTGAGCCCCTGGGATGAGATTTCATGCACAGTAAAATAGAAATGAGAAAGGAAAGGGGCCATGTGCTCAAAGGAAAAGAGCATCGCAATCTTGCTCTGAATTCATATGGGGTGGGTTCAAGTGGCAGCAGCTGGAAAAGCCCTGCTACCCAGGAGCAAGTCACAGGACCTACAGCTTTTGCTTTTTCTACGTAAAGTTAACTATTTTTTTTTTCTGTTGTTTTTCAAAACCCCAAACACCTTAGGAGAAGCAACAGGAAGATTACCACCACCATTACAAAATGCAGTTCAAACATCTAAATAATTCTCCTAGAAAGAAGGGGAAAAGATAACACACAAAATATTGACGACAGATGAGACTTTGCAAGACTATGGGCTGGGAAAAACACCCAGGAGACAATATGTTTCTGGTGAGAAAGTAAGCGTGTCATACAGCGTATTTCACCTGTACAGCTGTTCCCTTTTCCACATCTGTCCCAGTACTACAGCTCTCTTTACCGCAGTAGATACTGTTACTCTCCCAGGACTTCCAAAGAATCAGGACTTTTATCCTACGTTCTTGTCCTTTGCAGAAAACAAAGCCTTTTCATTAAAAGAAAGAGTATACGGAATTTAAGCTGCACTTCCCACTTCTCTGTGAGCAATTGCTACATCTGCTATGATTACAGAATTGCAGTGGAGACCCTTCCACACAGAGAAAGCATTCAGGTACGTGTTTTGCTATCAAACACATTTCAGAGCCTATTTCAGAGCTGGTGGGTTTCTGCAGTACCTCAGTCCATTACACAGTACTTCTTTCAGGTTACAGTCAAAGCTAGCTGATTGAAAAACCAATACAACACAGCTTGAGGGACCTGATTAAAGGCAACAAGACCTTTTCCATTGACAGTTGATGGCCTGAGCTCACTTTCTAAAACTCAAGTTTTAGGGAAGAAAGGTTGTTTTTTAATTCCCTTCCAAAGGGATTTCAGAAACAGCCTGCTAGTGATCTCATACCAGCTACGTGCGCACGTGCAGTGGGAGATCCTAAACAGGACTATGGAAAAAACAATTTCATTTCTTCTTATTATATGAGCTTCCTCATATCTAAGCATCATCTCCACTGTGATGGGTAGGGTGCCCAAGCACCTCTAAAGTATAAAGAAAACCAAGAATAAGCTCAGCTCTCCTATTTAATTTCATTTGTCTTCATGACTTAAAAGCAAGATATGGTTTACTGAGCAAGATATAAGAGAAAGCCCTGAGGTATGGGAACAGTGATTTATGCGATGTTCTGTACACTTCTGAGCACAGCTCTGAACATTATTTCACTTTTCAAAATTCCTCTTGCTTTGCCTAATTAAAAACAATTTAAAGATGCAACTAGCCAATCAACCACATCACTTACGATTAAACTAAAATAAAATGATACTACATCTGTAGCACCAGCAGCAACAAAAATGCTTGGTTTGGAGAAAAACCTCAAGGGATAGTAACCACACAGTGAAAAAGCCACTTTGCCCTCCTAAATTCCCTCTGCCCTCTTCCCATCAATTGCTGGGGATGCACGTCCAGCTGTACATGCCGCTGGCAAACCTTGGTTAATGCCGCAGCACTCTCCAGCATAGCGTCAAAGGAATCTTGCCATTAACTGATAATGGCAGATTTGATACTTGTATGCATCCTCTGCACAGTTTTCCAGCCACTCTGCCCCAACTTGCATCTTATTCAGGTTGCTGGCAACCTACCCCGTACTTTGGTCTGATGTTATGTTCCTGCTAAAGTGACCACATTAAATTTCCGCATACAGGCAGCTGTCTCCTACTCAGCATCTCATACACCACCCAGTGCTCCTGTGCCTTCAACCCCAGCCTAGGGATCTATTTTACCTCAAAAAAAATGTGTTTCAAACAAATTCAATTCTTCCCATTAGAAATTTTAGGGAAAACATGTCACACACAATTTTCTAGTTACGTAAACGTTCTCTAGATGTTGCTTGTATTTCCTTAAACCAAAGCCTGTGCAGAATATGACTTACGGAGCAGCGCTGGCTACAGAGGAGGTTTAAGAATGACTGTGCCAGCATTTACGTTTTGCCCATGAATGCCAGCTCGGCAAAACACTTGCAGCCCTGAGGAGAAGGACAGCTATGGCAAGGGCACCATACCCCTCTGAGAAAGCCCGGTTTGGCTTGGGTGCTGTTGCGGTGCTGTTGCTCAGCAGCTTCCAACTCCTAATGCACGTCTGCTCCCAGCTGCCAGCGTTGTCCCCTCCTTAATGGACGCTTGGTCCCAGCAGCGTGAGCAGAATTTCTGCCACTCCAGCTTACCAGGACATCAAGGTCGCATCACTCTGCGCCCAGACTCCTCTTTGCAATGGCTCATTTTGGCTGAAATCAAAGCTATTTGCAGTTGATCCAATCAAAAGTTTTTAAAATCAACTGATCTAGCTGCTGCTCTGAAATGCAGCCAGGCAGGATTTAGGATTAACCAGCAGCTGATGCAGAGCTGGTCCAAAATCACTTCTGTGTAACAGTCTTGCAACCCTCCAGGTCAGCAGATTTTCAGGGAAGCATCAACGCACTCATGTTCCATGGCAATGACTCCTGCATGCACACAGCAGCAACTCTGTGATTTTGATTTTTAAATAAATTAATCACTGCTATTCACTACTGAAAACTAAAACTGGAAATGACTTGAGGACTGAGGCCCATTCAAAGGCATTTCAAGTAATGCTCCTGACCCCCTCCACATGGCAGACGGAGCACAGCGCATCTAAGGAGGAGCAGCAGTAGCCGTCTGGCTGTGAGACCATGAAATTTTCAAAGGCAGGGAGCTGAATTGCTGGCATGATTCCTGCAGTTGTGAAAAGGTATATAACAGAGCATGAACAAATTAGAGGAAATAATCCTGAAAGCAAATGGCAAATGAAGTGTTCTCCCACGCCCCCTCACACTCACCCGGCCACACATTTGAGCTCATACTGTGATTTTTCTGCCAAACTTGTATATGAATAGGAAGGAGACAAACAGCTGAAAACATTAGAGCCTCACAGGAGTTGCAGCAAGGAGAGAAAGTCATACAGACTGTATGACATCACACATTCTGCTGACCTGCAGGGGCAGAGAAGAGATGTGTAATAAATTATTGACAAAGGTTCCCTATACCATATATGCAATCAGTAGGAACTGATGCGTAAGAGAGTTTTTTGTATGAATTGAACTGCCAAAATAATAGGGGACAGTAACGCTGGTGGATAACCCATGCCAAAATATCGCAGCGTGGACACCTGAGAGCACTGAAGCTCTGCAGAGTGCCAGAAAGCACTCACCCAGGCAGAGAAAGGTGATGGGATGAAAAGGCAAAGCAGTGCCTTCCATTCACACCCAAGACATGGGGAAATCTCACCTGTTGCACCTCTTTCTCCACCTCAACACCAGAAGGACAACCCTGATTCAGGAATATTTTCCAATTTCTTCTGCCACCCTCCTGGCAGGCCTCCCTTCTCATGGGGCTATCTGGGCTCCTTTTCCTTCGGCCCATTCTGAGCTTTGCTTTCAATTCCTTTATTATACAAATGCTCAACTACTGCTCCTCTTCCAACTCAATGGCCAATGCATCAGGACCTGTAGGACATTAGTTAGGACATTATATACTGCAGCCACCGCAAGGAACAACGTGTGCTCTCCACATCAGCCCCAAAGAACTTCTAACACTGCCTTAGCAGACATCACCTTCACAAAAAGTATTTTGACTTATTCTCAGTCAATACTGGTGCAGAAACTGCAGAAAACCGTTGCATTTAAACAGTGCTTGGACTCAAAAGCATAGCATTGCTTTGGGATTATTTTGATAACCACTCTAAAAGGGTGCTGTACAGCCCTACCCAAAGCTGTCTTATCTTCCTTAGGGACTCATCTCAAAGCATTTAGACCTGGCAACTTTACTATGTTGCCAAGGTCATGTCGTGTTGGTTAAATTTCATTTATATCTTTGCTCAGTCTTCCTTTTGTTGTTATTTCCCTCTTTATGTCCAGAAAGAATTAAGGGCAATCACTCAGCAAGCTGGATCTCCTCCACCCTCACCGTACCCAGCGGGTCCCAGTGCAGGACCACATTGTGGAGTCAGGCACTGTGGCTCCCCACGACAGTGAAACTTCAAAGCAGCTGGAGCCAGCCTTAAAATGTAGCCAGCCAACAGCTGTAAAATGTTAAGCTCATTGGTCCTTTACTCCCCCACTTTAGCTTTTTTGCACATGAAAATAGCAGCTGCTTTCCTGGGAATAAATCCTGCAATATCTTTATAGTCTTCCTCTCTCCCTTTTAGCTTCCTAGGTGAGAAGGATTTATTTTTAAAATTAGAAAAAGAAACAAATTTGTGAATTCTCACAGCAGGCAGACTATCTTAGATATGTTTTTATTATGTTAGGAAAGCAATTTTGAGTCTAAATTCAAAATGCATTGAATTTGGACTTTTTCTTTTATAAGTGGCAGCGGGATGCGGGGGGGATCTAACTACTGCCCCCTGCTCCGCTCCTCCAACAGCTGATTGTGCACCTTCCTGACAAGCAAGTGAACATGGATGGCCATGGCTGAGCAAGGAGCTTGTAACTGGAAGTCAATTTGATGTCATTTGTAAGAAACACCAGTCTAGTTTCGTAGCATGGCATTAACTTCTGGCAAATCCTGCCCTCAAAACAAGGGAATTGTAAATGCTGGCGTCATTTATAGTACCTGTAAATTTTACAATGCCAGACAACCGCTAAACAGTCTCATGAAAATCAGCTTCAAGAGTGATAAGCACCAATCACCATAAAGTCTTCAGTCAGTGTTACTGTATTTTTCCATCACCACATTACATGCATATTCCGAGCAGCTGAATTACAATAATGTAGGTGAGCACTTCCAATTGTTATTTTAAACAGACTAAGTGAAAGTGCCTACTGCAGAAGTGTCATTAGCATAGACAGCAGAAAACCCCAGAAGCTAACAAACAGGATTCTTCTCTTTTCACCTTGTTTATCTTCAATCATGCTTTTGATAATTAGGAAATTATATAAAGAGTAGCCACTGTTTTGTCATGTACAGTGAATCATCCAGCATGTGCTGGATGCTCATAAATAAATCCTGCTTCATCACGGTGAAATTAGGATCTTTGAAACTTGAAAGACTAAATCCAGAACATCAACACGAGGGCTAAAAAAGAGCAGGGATGGAAACAATATTTGTTTGAGGCTTGGTGAAGGATAACCTGGAGAGAAGTGCCATTCTGCACACGAAGGGCTGCTGTGAAAAAACAGCTGCACCTCATCCTACAACAGGATGAGGAGATACCAGCACCAGGGAACAAAGTGTGGAACATCTTCCCAAAGACCACCATCTGGTTGTATGAATGACAGTATATGGATAAAAATCAGCTCTGGAATTGACAGGGTTTCCATTTTTCATTCCTTTGCTAAAAGAGAAGCAGCCTCAAATGTACAGGCTTCAAAAATATGCTGTCAAGCATAAAACCAGAAAAGGTTACAATGTTCTGCCTGGAAACTTCTGCTTCCTTCCTATACCGTACCATAACATGACACTCCCCACCACATTCTTTTGTTGTGCAATAAACGTTAGGCTTTCCCATTCACGACACAGCCATCCCCATCCCCACTGGAGTTTCTCTGTAACACTGGCCAGCTCCGGGATCACTGCACACAACTCCTGGGGGGGGTCTGAGACACGCACTGGGGTCGGGACTCTGCATCTGCACGGCCCGACCAGAGCCACCTTGCTGCAAACCACGTGCACACACTGCTGGAAAAGCAGCTTTCCTGTCAGCCAGCACCTCTGGGCAAACTGGTATATCATGTAAGTATATGAAAGAACTTTGGTTAGAGCAACATACATTTTAGGTGTATGTATTTTCGGTATAAAACAAGGTAACTTCAACTTTGTGTAAGCTTATCGGCAACGCTGACTGCTGCTAAGGCCATCAAGGGTGGCCCTCACCAAGGACACCCCCCCCTTCCCCCCAAGGTAAGAGATCGTACCAAAACGTATGCCATTTTGGTCCAGAATCAGAAGGCTTTGTGTCATCAACGCCACCCCAGCCCCTGCAGTGGCAACTGCATGTGGCAAGGCAATGGAAAGGCTTGACAGCTTGCCAGGACAGAAGAGGCCCAAAAGCAGAGGGGAAGGAGAGAAATGTCACCACACCAGTCAGAGAAGTGCTGAAGTTGCTAAGCAGCTCCGTTATTTCCCCAGCTGAGCTGGGTGAAAGAAATTGAAAGTATACAGGCAAAGGAATTATACAAACATTACGTATATTTATACATAGCAAAGCTCTTACACAAAGCAGCCCCTTGGATTTCATTAACCCAATGCCAACAGCTGCCCCAATCTCCCTGAAATGCGTTTCTGAGCCAGTACCAGGGATCTAACTATAAATACTGCCAAGATACCCCAACAGGGACAACAACTCCTCAGGCACTTGCTAGGCGGTACTTGCTAGAACAGAAGCTAAAACCCTACCAGCTTGGCTTCTCTTCTCTTTTTAGGCAATAAAAGGATCTCACACAGACATCTGAATTCAAAGAACAGGTGATAATATTATACTAAAATGGGATGCAAGGAGTGATGTGGATTCTCACATACCACAGGGTTTAAGGCTGACTTAACGTATTCACTTTGGACAATCCACCTGTGCGCACAGATCCCCAAGAGAGACTCAACAAAACAAGGATTTACTTGATTCAAATATGCATTTTTGCAGCTAGACTAGTAAAAAGTAGCCTATTTTTCCTATTATTTGACATAGAAGATCAATATGCCTGTGGCCAAAGCATTTCTATCTCTAACATAACTGATAAAAGTCTAATGGAGCATTAACCTTCATTTAAGGTTACTTAAGTGCCTCATTAGAGAAGAAGGATCTGGTTTTGTGCGAGCCTAAGGACAGGTTCATGGAAGGACATTTCAATGTCCTTCCACAAAATGGATCTTTTACTTTTTTTTTTTTCTTTTTTTGAATTACTCCACAGCACAGCAGCCTTTTTCACAAGGAAGGGTGCAGGTAATCTCATTTTTACGTTCAGCTCATGCTAAAATGCAGCACTTTTGTGCTGGTTCTCGCCTCTTCCGGGGGGCCCGAGCCCTGCGGCTGGCATGCCCTGCGTGCAGCCACACACCCTTGTGGAATACCAATGAAAAGGGACGACACATCTGGGAACCCGGACAAGGGACTCCAAAACACACCAGCAGCTTGCAGGCAGGAACCTTGCTTTCAAAGGGAACAAATCCCATTTGTTCAAAAGGAACAAATCTCAAACTGATCACACAAAAATAAATTCACTGCCCAAATAACTTCTCACCCGCTGTGCAGCTGGTAGCTAATGGGGATATTACAGGCAGTATGATCCAGGCTCAGCACTCGAGATGCATAGCTTGTATCTGCCATTTTCCAGACCTCCAGTTTGCAAGAACATTCAATCTTTGAGTTATTCAAAAATTACCAGGCAAAAATACTCAATTTTCCATCCAAGCCAGCTAACGGGAGGAGTGGGAAATGCTCAGGCACGATCTTGAAAATTACAGCTCAATCCGCCTTACAAACTGTTCAAAATCAGAATTAATGAATGTGTTTAAAAAGAGCCAGAGAAACATGCTGGATCGAAACGATTTAACATGGCCTCAGTCACTGAAGTCAATGCATTTACTGGTTTTGTCCAGGCAAAGAAAAAAAAATCACGGTTACATGAACGCTCCAGACAATGACAGCACCTCAGAGGGACTCCGCTACAGGAGCCTGGAGAGGCAGCTTGGAAGGCACCCTAAAAAGCCACCCAGCCTGCTGTGATGGTGAAAAGAGGGCAAATCACCTCAGCAGGCTTCTGGTAATGCCAACAGAAGGAAACTGTTCCTCCAGGGGTGCATAAAAGCCAGAGCCTAGCTGAGGAGAGCTGGGTGGTCCTAGAGCCCATCTTCCTTCATTTACTCCCCACTAACCTCCCCCAACCAAGTACTAAAAAACTTCAGTACTGCAGAAACCCGCCCAAACCCACATCAGCGTCCTTTATTACAGAGACATGGGCTAAATCACACCTCCAGAAGAGAGCAGCCAGGGAAGAGCCACACTCGATGGGCGGCACCGAACGATGCGAGTTAATCAAGACTGGATTGCACAAGAAAGTGCCAAACCCCAAAGGGCCAGAGAAAACCAGACAATTAAACTGACAGTGGAATAAACTTATCTTGACAAGTGCAAGGTAACCCAGATTAGAAGGAATACTGCACAACTGCGACCCAGGCTCCGCTGCAGACAGCTCAGTGACAACATATGGTTGGGATTAAGCAAGCGAAACACTGCAAAAGTGTGACAGAAAATAATACTTAAAGGCATGGCAAATCCGTAATATTTTATTTCTTGCCTTCACCTCATTACTTCCCACAGGAAGTTCTGTATACTGAAGGAAAAAAAATCAAAACAGCAGAAAGATTAATTTGTATCGATATGTATTGCAAGAAGAGAGCGAGAGGGGGTGTAACAGACATGCACCTTTTTTAGTGATCAGGATTGTATCTCGTAATCATCCTCACACACAGTTTGTTTATACATGTGAACAGCCAAACGATTTTACCACCAGAAGGCTTCAGGCTGATGCACTGTCATTCAGGTCTCACAATTTCTGAACTACCCTCTTCGAGGCCAAACACCATTTTGGAGCAAGTTTCTGTCAGTGTGAAACATCTGGAAGAGCTGTCATGATGTGCCTTACTAATAGGCACGAGTGCTCCTGCGGACTGTTCTGGCCTGTTATGTAAGGCCTGATTAAAGCCCCAAAACACCTTGCTGCTGCGCACAGTGCCTGCCCATGAGCTGTTCCCCAAGCTCCACAGGCTAGAGCAACCCGGCTAGATTAATCCTTCATGTTTGGCATGAGAAACTCCACATGCACAATTGAATTTATTCCTTCAAAGAGGGGAGAATTGTGTACTCCTCAGCAGTAATGCAGCGGCTTATGCTACCAGGCAGCTCCTCTTCACCATCCATTCGTTAAGTCTTTAACTCAAAGGTAAGCTTCCCATTCCGTAAAATGCCATGTTAGTAGGCATTTTCCCTGTAAATAAACATCGCATTGTGGATGAGGATGCTCGGTGAAAGCAATGCAGCAAGGCAACACTACTGCTCGTGTGGTGCATCCACATGTGTGTGCGTGCACCTCCTATGGAGCTAAACAAAACGTTCCCAAGGCACAAGCACCCATCTTTGTATTTCAAGAAAGAGACTCCTCAAAACGTCTGTCCTCACCTCATTTCCTCCTCCTCTTGTGGTGCCAGGCTCTCCCAATTCAACCAGATTTCCCAGCACTGCGCTGGGAAGGAATATCCCCAAACAGCAAGACTGAATTTCAGCATTGATACAAGGCAAGCTTTAAAAACACTTTTCTGTTAATTTCTATTTAAAAAAAAAATGCAATAACCTTGAAAATGATTTCTTATGATTATAGAAAGCTTGTATTTATTGCCCTTAACTTCACCCTCAAGAGACCTTGATTAAATATTAATCCAAATGAGACCACTCCCAATAATAATACTATAAGGCACTTTGAAATTCAAGTAAGCAGCCTACTCCACTATTCTGCAGTTTTCCTCTCAGGATGTGTGAATAGGTGTCAAACTACCTAATCCAAAGTGACTCAGGATAAATTTTCAGTAAATCTGGGACACTTCATTTTTGATAGGTAGAACCCAAGCCTTTGGATTTATGTAAATTCTTGATGCCAGGCAACAGCCAGCAGCATTTGCCAAATTTTGTTCTGATGTTTGGGGTTAAGAGGAAGCCAGGAAATCACAGCAAAATTCCACAGGCACAATGAGAAGCGAAGAAATAGCTGTACCCTGCTCGTGTTATGCTTGCCACACTGTTTTAAAACATCAGATTAAACATATAAAGCATTGTTAATATATTTAACAGTCTGGGTGAGTATCAGATTCAAGCGACAAGACATGTCTTGCAACAGGGCAAGCATCTCTGGTTGCAACTAATAACAACACAGGTTTTAATTAAAACACAGTTGTCCAGGAGCATCAGTTGGGTATCTGCTACAAAGAGTGCTATTTTTAGCTTGGAAAGTTTTTCATTAAAAGCTAAGCATTTGTTATGCGCTGACAATATGCTCATTATGCAAAGCAGAACTTTTCACACTGTACACTATTAAGGAGTTTAAAGGAAGAGATGAGCACAAAGTATACATGCTGAGAAACGTATAGCAAAGCACTATTTTACAGACATTTTCAGTTACTATTAATATCTTTACATAATTGTAGGCTTCTACTGTTAGAGCCTCACATTACAATGGATGGAAAAAACATAAATTAAAAAAAAATGTGCCCACGCCATTCATAAATATTATCTACCCTATTCCCTGCAGAAAATAAACCACCAAGCAATTACCTCAAGCAAAACAGTGGGAGAGCCAGTTTATTTTTACCACCACTTTAAATGTTGCTGTTATCTGCTTAGCAGAATCTTGTTCTTTTGCTTTAGAGAATAACAGAATGAGTGGAGCCTGACAGGAAGCATTTGCATGGCTTCTCTCTATGTGTCGCAGAGCACTTGTGTATTTCACAATCTTGAGTTTCTTTGCCAAGCATCTCTGGTCCCTACCAGGGACAGCCCTTCTGAAAGATGCTCATTAGCGAAGCAGCATTCATCAAGGGCCTTCTTGGCTCCTACCTGCAGATGGGGAACTGCAGCTGCTCAGACTCTAATGGCCTACTGGGAGCAGATTAATTACAAAATTGGGTTTTAACAACCGCAAATGTACCTTGTCTTGTTTCACCAGGTACGGTACCAACTACTTTCTAACAATCGCAGTGACTCAGGGCCGTACAACAGAGAACACCGCTGGCAGAGAATGAGATAAACCTCAACTCCTGTGCCCACCCCGTCTCAGCAGAGCACAACAGGTCTGCCTGGGCAGCAGATACACACAGACAGTGTCAGACTTATCTGTTATTCTTCTAATTACCAACATCCTTCATCGCTTCTTATTTTGCATAGGATTTTCTTCCTTGCACAGGAAAATCCCCTTCTTGGGGTTTCAGCAGCCTTTCCCACTGTAGCCAACGGTCCTCCCTGAAGCCTCCTTGCATTAAGGTGCCTCACGGAGACCAACCATGCTCAGCATGGGTTAAAACATGGTAGACGTTTTCCATAAAATGTTATACCATGTAAAAGTCATCTCACTTCCCTTCTTGATCAAAACAGAATGAAAGATGGGCTCCATACAAGCCAGCTCTAGTGCTGCTTATGCAGCCAATCCCATGCCTACACCTTCCCTCTTCTAACACAGCATGGGCAAGACAGCAACTCCATGAGGACCTAAGGATTCCCCTTAGAGGGATTTCTATAATATCAGCCAGAAATACCGTAAATATTTCACTGAAGGTGAAGAAAAACATTGCCTTCACCAGGGAACTTCCAACCCAACTTGTGATGCGAGACACGTTTTCCTGCAGTGCCACCCGCCCGTTTGACCAGCGCAGACCCCTATAAATGCTGCCTCATAAATCCTCCATGTTAATGAAGCTGCTTCAAAGCTTAGCTCACTTTGCAGGTGACAGCCTGGGTCATCAAACAGATGGGCTTTTATCTCCTTCGGCAACTAAATAACGACAGGACTCTGCTCGGGTTCAAGAGCAGTGTTCAGACCAAGAGTTCACGCAAACCGGTGCGGAGCAAGCACGGCTGGAGCAGCACACCCCTCTGCAACATCTCTTCCATGCAAACATGGTTCTTCTGGGCAGCCTTAACAGTCCCCAAATTTGCCATGCAAAAATGGAAATCTCCACTAATCCCATGGATCAAAAAGAGGCTTAAAGCTTTAGGGATTTGGCTCTCCTAGGAGTGATTCTCTTACAGGATTGTGTGTATGTTAGACTCTGCTTATCACTTTTTTAAAATGGCATTTTAAAACTTAGTTCACTGGGTTTATCCTTTAAACTGGCACTATGTGAAGTGAAATGTTTTCATACAAATTAACTCATTAGTAATTGCACATAAAGGTAAAGAAAAACTTCTTGCTTTTTTCATTGCATAGGAGATCTCATTTTTAAGGAACAGCTGATTTGCTGCCACGCAGCAGCTGCTGGTAGGAATTCTTCAGGGAAAGTACCATGTCCTGGTCAGCTTGTAAAATCCCAAACACGGCTGAAGGTGAGCAAAGAGGTGAGGAGCAATAGTAAAAGGTGTTAGACTAAGTAAAACACAGATTAACATAGCATCTTAAAAAATGATACCTACCAGGCATCCCGGGAGAGTTTATTCACCATGTTTTATAAATAACCAGACAGGAGCCAGAAAGCACAACATAATTTAGGATTCTCCTTATTTCAATTACCAGGAATATAATGAGCAAGGCAGTTAGTAAGAAAGTACTTCTACTTGAAATAATGATTTCAGAAAAGACAGAGACAGGGTAGTGAATATGCAACGATCATCAGTCTGCCCCCACAAACATGTATAATTGTGTATGAGGTGCACAGAAGAATTTTTCAGCATATTATCCACTTTCTAAAATAGTTTGTATTTCAGAAAAAAAAAAAAAAAAAATCGCCCCCCAAATAGCCATAAGGTCTAACCAGACAATCGTAGGCACTGAAGTTAGGAAAAGTAAACGTACCAGGAAGAGAGACCAAAGAAGAAAAACTCTGCATAGGCAATGGCAAATTGAAATTGCAAATTGAAAGTGTCCTGAAATTCCTGCAGTCATCTCAAGGGCCGGGGCAGGAGCCCATTCAGGCACTGCAACAGCCGCATTTGGATTCTACGCACAAGCCCGGCGCGCTCACTGCGAGCAGTAATGGCTCTTGGTGAACAAAAGGGCAGGGAGTGAAATGCTACTAAATTCCTAACTTTTTTTTTTTTTTTTAATTTTATCATTTTCGGGTTTAGTATTTCCTCATCTCAAATGCTCACAGAAGCACAAGACTCAGACTACCTTGAAAATGGAGGTCTTCAAGTACCAAAGATTAAAAAATTCAGAAAACTGGATAATAATCATGAAGACTAGCCTATTTAATCACTTCTTAAGTGTTTATTTGGCAAAGGAAACTGTAAGAAATGCAAAGCAAAACAGAATCACCGTCATTTTTTTTTCAAACTTCCTTAAAAAAAAGGAAAAACAAGCTATGGTCTAAACTACATAAGCACCTATTACTATACTTTCATTTACCTGATCAAGGATTACCTCAGTTTTCTGCCTCAGACCAAACTTTCCTGTATGAGCGAATGCCTATTCAAAAAAATCCTAAAACCTGTACACCCTTTTCAGCATCCTCCTTTAACATTACATCCTGCAGGGCTGCCTTTTTGATAGATATGTTTTAATTCTTACAAGTCAACCAACTTGCTCACTGAAGTGACATTCCCTCGGGAGAACATTCAGATGAACTCTTCTTTAAAGTTAAAAAAAAAAAAAATACATCTGTCTGAACAAGCACTTGAGTTTCTGTTACAACAGGGCATCCCTCAGTATTTACAGCAAGCATACTCCCACGCACTTCAGTTCAATGCTAGAGAAACATCAGACCTCTGAAATGAAGGTTAAGCATTTTTGATATACGAAAACAGCATACAAAGGTATTTAGGAGACCATTCATATCATTAATGTCAATAGTGCATTTATTTATATGCTTTCTAAAAGTATGAAATTCAGAGAAGCAAAATGACCATAGGCTGCAATATCTAAATGAGGAAAACAAAACCTTAGCAGTACGGTCTGCCTTTTCCTTCAGAAGAAACTATGAAGTCATGGATCAGGAAAGATGGATCCCTACCAAGGCTGGTAGGGAAAGGCAGCGTGGGACAGGGAAAAGAGGGAAAGCACCCAACCACAGGGAAGCAGGGCAGGAAGAGAAAGGTAGCAGAATTTATCAGAGCAGAGCAACCTGAATACAAGCAAAGGAAAAAAAAAAAAAAAAAAAAAAAAAAAAAAAAAGGGAAAACTAAAGCCAATAAACCAATTATTACTGCTTTGGTAGGCTTTCAGTAGCATTAAACAAATCAACACCCTCTCCTTCTATGCGCATGTGCATACATTTTATTTATAAGCAAGGGAAGAATGACTCTTCCTTATACCTACCCCCACACACACACTTAGTCCTTGCTGGCAGCCTTTCCATTCAGCCAGTCATAAAGAACAGCATCTTGTGCAATTCAGAGGCACTGGCAATATGAGATGTCATTGCAGTACTACACACTGCCGTTTGAAGAGCACTTTCAGACAGGTCAATGGTATCTGAAATTAAGCAAGCGCTTTCTTGAGCCTCAACAGGGATGCACAGGTTCACATACCACAGGTCACAGGGCACAGTCCCAGAAGGACAGGCAAGGCACCTCCACAGTTATTAAGAAATCAGCTGCGGTTTTCAGGCTTTTAATACCGTGAAAGCTGTATTCACAAACATCCGCAGAAACAAGATCTCTGGTGCTTGCTTAATTCTTGTATGTTAAAGGAATAGTTTCAGATGACAGCAGAAGAAAAGCAAATGATAGGGGGAAGCAAGAATTTCTTGTGGAATAATTCAAATGTGAAACCGTTAATTAAATATGCAAAGTGCTTACAGAAGAAGCAACAGACAGACAAAAATCAAATGCTGTAATCTGCTGTAAACAGTGTGAACACAGAGAATAAATATATCTACCTTCTAAACTGGGATTTGACTTTCTAATCCCTTGCCTACAGATTTTGCATTCACCTCTTTCTTAAACACATGTTCTGTGAGGAACGTCTCTGCAAGATTAAGTAAATATTTCAGTGTTTAGAAAAGGGGAAAATTGTTTGTTGTTCAAGTTTTCTTGAAGTCCTCAGAACACAGAAACAGCTTCTGCTCCTGTTCAATACACAGGATTTAACGGCACGTAAGTAAACAGTGCTGCTTGTTACCAAACAGGCAGCAGAGAGCTCTGACAAGCTCAGTACAATTCTAATCACAAATCACAGTGTTTCCAATGAGACAGGCAAAAGAACGAGTTGAATGGCTTAAAGCAGTGTGAGCAGAAGAGGAGAGATAGCTGCCTGCAATTTCATTATTACTTAAATATCTGTAGTATGTAGGAGTAGCATGGAAAAGATTCCCACTGTGCTGGACACTGCAAACAGAGCAAGATCAGCCTCCTCCAAAAATCCTGTGTTTAAGTGTAAGATAGAAGACAAACATTAGCACAAAGTCAAAGAGAAGACAAATTTAAATTCCTATTAAAAATCATTTTGCTTTGGTTGAACCCACCAGAAAACTAAAAATAAATAAATGAAAATAAAGCTTAACAATAACAATACTATTGCTGTCATCCAGCCCTTACAAAACACTGCTCGTAGCAGGCATTGGGGCTGTTTTGCAGAAGATAGAGAGGACTACAAAGCCCACTTCACATCTAGGCATGCCAACAACAACCTCTAAGTACATCAGGTCTATGAGTGCAGCAGGTTCCAGATTAAAATAGACCAGGCTTTGGTCTCGGCACGCAATGAATTACTCTGGGCTCAGCAGACGGGTGTATAAATCCTGACCCAGCAGTCCAAGCTCTGTGCAGCACGCCTGCAGAGCTGATGACACCCTGCCACGAGAGGCAAAGCTGCTGCTCACGATGTCAGATCCCAGCACAAGCACCTTCGTGGGGACAAGGGGTGAGGCAATGAACAGTGAGGGAGATGCAAAAAGATCAGAATAAATCCTCTGTGTACAAACTGACACAGGCAGACAGACATGCAATGATTGACACTACACCCAATAAACACTACTGGGAAGAGTCCAGACAGGTTTTCAGTGTGTAAATATCAAATTGCATGAAACATGCTGGAGGGAATGTGCAGCAACCTCTAATTCTGAGACTCTAATAAAAGTGAGGCTCAGATACCCCCCTGGCTCCTTCCCCAAATAGATTCTGCTGATTTGCCTAACCAAACAAAGCAGATAAACCCAGTGGCTTATAATAACTTTTGAAGTTATTTTAAGTTATTATTTATTCAATTCTCAGGTGAAGAGAGATTTTTTTTTTCCTAAATTAAAAGCAGGCAAGAGAGAAGAGTCCCCTTCCCCATGTAGCCTATTCATCCTTCTCACACTCACGGCAAGCTTCAAAACTGAAGTTGTGTGCAGTGCTATCACTGTAGGGCCCAGTGCACACCGGATGGCTGTTTTTTTTTCCCCTGAAAACAGGAAAATCATCTCCCACTGTGTTGTTTCAAAACACTTTTGCCTAAACCATTAGAATGCATAGTTAACTGCTCCTGCCACAACCCTTTTGCTCAGTAAACACTTCAAACAAATCAAATCTGAAACTTCAATTTATTACAATCTGTTTGCTTACAGAAATATTTTGCAAATATCAGAATTGCATTACAACTCCTCACATGCTTTTGCAATGGATAGCAAAACCAGAAAGGCACACATGCCATGTGAACTATGATGAAGGCTACCCAAAAGATTTGGGTATCTGAATCCAGGAGGAAGAATTTTAGAGGAATGACCAGAATCGTATCAACAAATGATTGGAAGAACAAGGAAGAGATGCTTCCTCTAAGGCACAGAGATAAATCACTGCATTTTTTTGGCTTGCCACAAAGCCATCAGGCAGAACTCACCTGGCTCTTCACAAGCTCCCTCTTTGTGCCTGCACATCTGCGATGCCCCAGCCATGGAAGCAAGTCAAGAATGTGGACGAAATTAAATGTTTCTCTGCCCTTTGGGTTTACTCACTCAGAAAATTTGCTCTTTTCGCTCTCTCTCCTTTATCTTTTTCTTAAGAGAAAACCCGGACAATGAAGGTGTTAACAGACCCGTCTGGAAATGCTGGAAGTGCTTCAGGAGGTTCCCTAATGGAGAAAAACTGGCAGGATAGTGAGTTTTTAACAATAGGAAACAGTGAACCTGAGCCCCACTACGGAAGGCTAGCACTTAAAGCGATTTATTACTTTCAATCTCCTTATCATTTGGCCTCAAAACAGTTCTGATTTTCTCTTCAGCTAAAGCACTTAAACACACTTCAGTCACTATCAACTGAACAGTCAAAGTTATAGGCATGCCAAGAGGTTTGGGTCAAAGATAATCAAAACCACTAGCAAAGGCTTTTGGGTCAGACACAAAAACTGACGACTTGCTATGAGTGCTTCAGTGCAGTTTGCCCACTTTGGGCCAGAAGAAGCATGGTGTGTTTATTTTATTAAGTTTACCTTAAGTACGTCTGACACAGCCATCAGTCAATGTAAGGTGCCTTTCTCCAGCTCTGGCCTCCTCCTGTCCTTCAGGCTTCCAGTAAAATTAGACCTTCAATTAAGCTTCCAGTAAGATAATTACAGCTGGCAGGTATTTTTCAATGCTGATTTGGAAGCCAAAGAAGCAAAGAAAAGCAAAACAAAATCAAATAAAGTATTGCTTAACTTTTCTCCAAAACAACTTGTTTCTTAACAATGTCTTTTCACAGGTGGCTTTCTACTCCATCACTATTTTACTTACATTATAAACTTCACAAAAAGCATTGGGCAGGCATCTCTATACATTTTCCTAAGCCCCTTGTAAATAACAGGGAAAAAAAAAAGATCTTTAGTCCTACAGAACAAAAAACACACACCAGCTGACAGAGAGAAAAGGACCTGCTCATAAACAATGAACATTCTTTGTGGAGGAAAAAACAAAGAGAGAGGGAAAAAAGTAACAATGACCTAATCCTTTTCCAATGCATAACTTCCACTGGTGTCTGGGGAAGAGACTAGCTTTGGAGCTTTTCTCTATGTCCACAACTGGACGAGCAGAAGGGGTGCTCTGTTCTGGTCTCCTGGCCAGGAAAAGCACACCTGGGGCCAGAAAGAAAAGCACCAAATCTGCCTCCAACTGCTCAGGCAATCTGCTCCACTGCTGATGGTGGGGACATGGCACAAATTATTACTTGCACTTTCTGCAAGAAGTAGGATACACTTATTTAAATTCAAGTAATGTAAATCCTCCATGAGGCAATCCTAATCTTCTGCATTTTCACCGGCAGCTGTTTTATTAAGGCAAGATCCTTGTAATCAGTTGGTTACCATTAAATGACATTGATCTTCATGTAAATATAACTTTCTCCTGCTAAAAGCAAAGCCTTTTTGCAAACCCAGAGGATACACTGCTTCTAATAAATGATTTCCAAGCTTCCCAAATGTTTAGTATAATTCCTGACAGTTCATTTCCTTTTCTTAGAAAACCATTCTTAGTTAGGACATATTTTCTTTGATACATGACAAAATGTAGTCAAATATAACACTTCATTTCTTCCATACTGCTTCTAACATAAGCATTGCCTTTACCACCATGCAGACCTCCAGGAAATCTTCCGCACAGGACCAGGCCAACATTGAAAGGCAGAATGGGCACAGACTGAGTGGTTTTCTTTCAGTCTTTTGCTTAAACACCGCTGCCCTCGGGAGCACAATGCCGGTTGCCCCATGGCAAGCTCTGCACTCTGAGGACTTTGAGACACAAATGTCCATGCCTCAGAATCGGTCTTTCCTTGCTTGGAACAAGCTTGTAAAACTACTGCACTGTCCGTGCTCAACTGCTGGTACTCACCGAGCCTGGAAAAGGATTTCTAGGAAACTTCCCTTTACAAAGGAATTGAAGTACGGTTTGTCCTCAAACTGACATTCACCACAAACAACCTTTTTGAAAAGTTTGGGGGTTCTGTGCCCTTGTTTGTTTGTTTCTTCCTTGTTTGAGATTTGAAACCAGAAATAGGAAAAAAAAAAAAAAAAAAAAAAAGCAACTACAAGGAAAAAAACCCTGCATCTTGCAAGACTCCCTCCTGCCCCCAAAGCTCATTAATGGTGGTGCCGCTGGGCTGACTCAACCAATTCCAGATGAAGAGCCGATGGACACCACTCCTCCGTGGCATCACACTTCTTGAGGAGAGAAATGTCAGTGCCACATCGAAGTGCCAAAAGTGCATCTGTGCTGGCCGCCAGGAGCAGGATAGGGGCCCATGTGTGAGGGGTGACGGATGCAGACAGCCCTACCAGACCCTCAGGGCAGGTCTGCAGCTCTGGCAGTGCAGAAAAGCCGTAACATGCTTTCCCGGCCTCTGGTCTGTTTTGCCATATGATGCTCTACTGGTTTCCTAGCAATTCCATGGGGGAAGAACATTAGGAAAAAAATAAATTTGCAAAACATCTGGGAATGAAAAACAGGAAAAAACAAGGCTGAAGGCAAAAACAGCAGCTCTTGCATGTAGAAGTAAAACATACAGGATCCAAGTCCACTCAGTTCTTAAGAAACCTCCATCTCAACCATCACTTTCTTTTGCATGCAGACAAGGCATTACCGAATCCTTCAGCTAATGCAGTCCACATACACTGCCTAAGCGTTCTCTAACATGCCAGCACCAGCACCCATTCAAGACAACAGCAATTCTTTCCACTACATAGCCTTACAGAGCTGTAGAAAGAAGTCACAGAAAAAAAAAAAAAAAAAAAAAGAGAACTCCCTTTTCCTAAGTTTTTGCAGTCAGTTCATCCCCACTTTATTTTTTACAACGAGCAACGCTGCCACCAGAAAGCTGTTTCCTTCTGGCATCCCTAGCTCAGCACTTCCATTATTCCACACTTTATCATCTCCATTTCCTGTTTTTGTGCTCGCTGCTGCCTTCAGAGGAGTGGAGGCAGGAGAAAGATTCAGACAGAGCTCTCAGCTTTCTGAACAGCCGCGTCAGGAAGTAGAGTAACACACACACTGACTGCTTTAATTTTCAAGTCAGATAGCCAAAGACGTGATGCACAGAAAGGAAAAAGTGATGTCCTAACAACCACAGCTTCAAAACCAATCTTGTCCACAGGCAGAAAAACTAGTGGCTGAATGAGAACAGAAAAAGAAAGCCATACATACTGTTTCTTCCTCTGTTCTGTCCCCCACACTCTTAAAAAGCTAGGATATGCTGCACGAAAGTGAACAAGATTTGACTGTAAACACCTTTTGCCAGCACAACTCTCAAAATTGCCCAAAGGCTTAAGATGCTCAGTTGCTTTGAGTAATAATTGAAGAGGACGTTGGATTTTGTAGGTGGCTCCAAGAACTTTGCCAGATTTCTTTTCCCACATATACATGCAAAGAGGGAAACGGATGGATCATTCTGGAGATGAGTCACTACTGAAACAACCGAATAAACTCTCATCAAATGCTGTGGGGTTTGTGTTTAACATTCTGCAGCTCCTTTTTTGGAGCATTTGGCAAGGCTTTGGCAAACACTCCTCCCGCAGAAGTCAAGCAGTGAGTTTATTTGTCAGTGAAATAAATCTAGAAGTGCTTAAATATTCATTTCAGCCCCCACTTATCTGTTCATTCTGCCTTGAGTTTGCTCCCCCCCAAAGCTGGCAAAGGAGAAATGGCCACCAAGAGCTGTGCAGCTGCTGACACTGAAAACACAACTCAAACAGGTTTCCAAAAACCCAACCCACATGAGATGCTCAGGCAGATCCGCTGCTGTAGTTACTTCACACTTCTTAAGATCACCCAAAGTGCTGCATAACTATATACAATGCTTGAATGTTTAGATTGGCTTTCACTTCTGAAGCCTTCAGCAGCAACATCTTTTCACTAAAGGCCAATTAACAAATGTAAAGGGGGGAAGAGTGAGTTAAGGGAAAGGGAGCCTTTGGTACACATGGCAAAGCAGAAGGAGCCAACAGAGAAACAAACGCAAAGCTTGGTGTGCATTGCTTCCATGGTCTGGGTGTGTAGTGCTGCCATGGTCTATTTGCACTTTACTGACCTGTTTCTCCAGAAATCTTTACTTGCTTGTACATGGTTCCTTAAGGCCATACACCACAGTGACCACCGTGATCCAATCCAACTGCACGTACGTTGCTAGTTATCGCACAAGATATGAAAGGCACCAAACATGGAATCCCAGGTCATGGCCCTGCCTGCCACCACCACTAACCTCAGGGAAGCCTGGGGACGCTGGCTTGTTTGGGTGGCGGGCCTGTTCTGCAGTCTGTCCTTCTGCATTGTCATGCCTCCTGCTGGTTCTTTAAAAGCTACAATAAACAAAGTTACGGGTGTTGTAAATATACTTCCAGTTACCACATATACCTTATGCAGGGACACGTGCCCTTCTTTAGCATCACTTTTCAGAAGTGCATACATTTGTATTATCACTGCTCTCACATCTGCACAGAGTATGGAATTTCTTTTGAGTCAGCGGATACCATGACTGAGTAGAGTAAGAGGGAAATTGGTATTGCAGCAATCAATGCTTTGTGCAAGTCTTCTTACCCACTGGATTTTGCACAGTCCCGTGGCACCGGGTGAGCAGCGAGATGGCTGGAAGCCGCAGATGGGAGCCTGCAGCCACCAGCCTGCATCTACTGAGTGGTGCACAACAGATGGCCCTCCACTGCTGCCTTTTATACCCAGTCATATACCATGGTGTATCACTACCAAATGATATGGGATAGTTTCTGAGATAGAAAAAATATATATGTGCCTACACACAGACACACACATACAGAAAACGAGTGTCATCAATACACTTAAAAACAATTCTTATAAGAAGAACCTTCATTATAGGTATTTTCTTAAATGTTTGCATTTGTCTTTTCTTCTGTATTTTTGCTCATATCCACACTGAATTAATAAAAAGCCATTCTACTTAGCTTACAAAGCATTAACTCACTAAAAAAAAAAAAAAAAAAAAAAAGCTGATGTGAACTTGCTTGAAAAACAGAAAAACACAGAGAAGAAACAGCACAGCCCTAATGCTGCATGGGGCTCACACTAGTTCAACCACACACCCAACACAAAGACATAACCCCAAATCTGCAAATCCTATGTACATTTTTTGTCATATAAACTGAAATAAAACCTCAGCCAGGCCTAGTATAAATTACAGCTTATGAGGAGACACCGAAGGATGAAACGCAGTAACAGCTTGCTGTGCCCTTACTCACCTTCAGAACAGAGGCATTTCAGCCAGTTGGGCATTACAAACCCTGGGTGCTTAAAGTGCTGCTGGCTGATCACTTCTGTCCCTGCATGCTGTCCTCAGCTAAAGGAAGAGAGTCTGATGGAGAACCGAAGGATACAGTTAAAGTTTATGGTACAAGTTTAAACGTGGGGGGAAAAACAGACACAACTGTATCCTGATTTCATAAGGTGGGGAGGCAGAAAATTTGGGGAAAAGTGTTTTATGAAGACTTCAGGGGGGGGCGCGGAGAAGTGCAATCTTAAACAAAAATGACCAACTCCACGGGTTCATTTTTCTGCTGGCTTAAGAAAATCTAAAAATAAGTTTGTTACCAAAATAAACCACTGAGTGTATAAACACGAGAAAGAGTTTTTACACTAGCATACATTCATATGCCACAGTCACTGACCAACAACACGCAGGGAGCGAGAGCACTCTCACAGAACTCAAAATTCACTCTTTAAATTGGACATTCAACTCCTTATCAGATGATAATCCATCACCCCTTTGGAGAATGAAGACATGCAAGCACTTCTTTCAACACCCATCTGAGGAGATTAGAAAACCCTGTAAAAAATGAGAGACGGTTAACTCCCCTCCACACCCTGCAACACAACTGAGCAGTTTCTTCTGGTTATGGACAGGGGAAATACCTTGCAATTTCTCTGAGCTTTTACTCCTCAACCACCATGTGCTCTGTTCAGGTAGTTTGCATTTTTATATTATCTCACATACAAGAAACCAAAGGACAAGCAGAACAGCACAGGCAAAAGACCACGCAGGAACAGCCTCTGTCCTCATCCTTTTGGCAGGCTCGTTTCTTGCATTGCCACTTTGACAAGGAGAAGTAACACGAAGGCCAGCATACTGCCATCACAGCCTACCAAAAACTCTTCTGGTTCTGAGCCTCTCACTCAGAAAACTTTTATCCATACTACACACTGTATAAAGAACAGAAAATGAAGTCTTTTATCATTTCTACCTGCTTGGGTACCACACACCTGGAGATAGTAACACAAACCATGTGTGCGCTGTAACACAATTTCCTTCCAACACCAAGTGCATCCTGGTTTTTAGTCAGCATCTCATCCTCTCCTTTTCACATTTCCAGCCTCATGCCATCAGCTGTTCAGCTCTTCGCATTTCATCTCCAGATGTCCACCTTGGCACCACCTCCTTTAATGCATTTATGCACAGTTGTCGAGTTCCCACTCTTCACACCATTTCTCTGCTCATTGATACCGACTCCTGATGATGACAACCCAGAAACAACAGGCCCAGGCTCTGCTCCTACCCCATAAATGAAGAGAAACCAACCTTTCAGATGTCCTTTCATATGCTTGCAATTATAGCTTTCATAGTAGTAGCAAATGAATGCAAGCAAACAAAGGGCCTAAACCTAATCTGCATTGATATTTACATAATTTCGCTATATGTAAACAAATCAATATAGCCACAATATTTGATTGTACTCCTGTCTTCCATGATCAATGAGTTAGATTTGCTCGGTTACAGTTAGCAGCAGCATTACCCCTCCATCAGGCAGCACTGCCTTTGCCCTGCAAAGAACACCTCCAGGAGCCCCCAGGAAACAGCAGCAGCCACCCCAGCCCCGGGACAGCGTCGGGAGCATCAATGTTGGTCACGGCGGGAACAGGGAATGCTCTTCTTCATAACTGAATTTAGAAATAGTATTCGGAAAGCAAATCTGTTAGGAGAACTGAATTAAGATACTGAGGTTCAAGCTCATCAAGGGATCTAGAAATATAATCCACATTTCACTCCATTTTAAAAAAAGAGATGTCTCCACATTAAGCAAAGGGACCTGTTTTTATTCTTCTGACATCCTCCAGGCACAAAACAGACTGGAGTCCTACCATGCTCAGCACCACACGAGCACCCGAAGGGCACCGAGCACAGCAGCTCCAGCCGAGTTCCCTGGCTCCCAGCCTGGAGCACCGCCTGCTGCCATGCCACCCTTCCAACTGTGTCCATAAGCGTGTGCGTTTCTGCCTCCTTACTGCATACTTTTACGCTGATTTTCTGGTGCGTGCTTGTTTTCCTTTCTATTTCTTCCCAACATTCTCTAAAACCTTCCTTGCGGGCACTCATTTCATCCAAGCCTTTCTGGAATAGACCTATAACCAAGTAGCAAATGGGATAAAACCCAGGGGAATTGTTACAGGCAGCTGCACGCAGCACCAGAGGGGTGACATTGCCAGGTAAGTACAGCAAAAACAGCACTCGAATTTTAACCAGTATTAAGCTTTGTCCCAGGGTATCTCCAGTGACCAGCCAAACCTACCAGCCGTGCTGGCTGATCACCGGGAGGCAATGAGTAGACAGAGGCAGGTAACCCAGCCCGCAACCCCTAGTGCCAGGAGGCACACACTACTTCACGGGCGAAAGTAACCCCTGTCTCCTGTTTTACATCTCCTCCCCAGCATTCAAATTGAGTTACAAAACCAGTCGGGCAGTCTGATGCTGCAGGAGGGTGCTGGAGTCTCCTTGGATGTGAGGCCAGGCTGGCATTCCCACAGGCAGCGTGCCTCAGCTCACCCGGCGTTCTCCGATACCCACGCTGCTGAGAGGTGTGCGCGGAGCCTGGCGGTCCTGGCACAAAGCAGCAGACCATGAAGCTTCACAGGTGACTTTTTCATACCCAGGCACCCTCAGCATCATCAGAGCAACAAAACCTGGTCCCATTTCAAGCAAGTTCATAAGCCACCACCAGGACTGGAAGAAGGAACATAGAAAGAACAAGAAGAGTACAGCAAGGGAAGAGAACAGGGCGTTGGGTGCCTGGGAAAGCACAGAGGTCACTGATCTCCTCGTTCCTGTCAACTGCTGGCTTCTCTGACACTGCCATTCACCCAGTAGGAACCATCAAAGGAGAAACAAAGAGTCTTCACAGCCACCTCCTTCCTTACTTGTGGTTTTTATTTCTCAGGATATTCAGAGTCACAACCAAGATCAAAAGCAGAACTCATCTCACACGCTCAGAAAACCTGCAGCAGATTTGGTCTTGGACAGCTTCCTTGGCATGGCGAATTCGCCCATGACCTTCAGCCCTAGCCCTGCCACACAAAACAGTGCCGCCTCCTTGCGAAAGGTCATGTCTCGGAAAGTCGGCAACGCTGACCACGACTGGCACCGCTCTAACGTGCCTTTTCCAAGCACGCGCTGAAAGCAAAAAAGCCCAACAAGAGATTTGTTTCTTCTGCATTTTGTTTCAGGCAAAAAAATACAGGAACACAACAGTTATTCTGGTATTTGCCTTCCTCTAAAAAGAAAAGGGCTGCAATGGCAAGAAATAGCAAGCAGGTTCCTTATGTGCCTTCCCCAGGGTGGAAGCGAGAGGATGAGATGTGCCCATTATGACGCTGTTCTCCATCACAATCCTTACTCTTGATATGCACAAGATTGCTCCTATACCCAACACCAAGTGTCGTATCTCACAGCCAAGTGTAAAGACTGCCAGTATTGTACCTGTCTTTGGAGGGGGAAGGCAGGAGGTGAAAGACAGCAATCCAACTATTTGCCTTACTCCAATTAATCATCAGATAACACCAGGAGCTAAGAAATTCCTCCTCCTTTAGGCTGGCTACTGCAAGTCAACCTAAAACCCCAACAAACATGAGCCCGCAAACTGCAGCACGTAGTGAATGTCCTCAGCAAGCTCCACCTTCTGCTTTGCGTCTCCTCCAGTGCCCTGCTGCTGTCCAACCTGTTCTGCCTCCAAAGAAAGGGCCTGGTTGGGTTTGGACGCATTTCCCACCCATCAGCAAGAGCAGTCTGTGATGATTTGGCCACGTTTGCTCTTGCTTCAACCTCGGCACCCTCGGCATGGGAGGGAAGGGAGCTGGGAAGGACGCGGCGGGCAGAGACCGGGCGCGCAGCCTTACCCACCGCTCTGGGAGCTGAATCAGCACCGGGCGGGTGGCTGCTTACTGCTGACACAGACCTGCAATAAATCGCTACCTTTCTGGAGCAACAAGGAAGTTGCAGGGCTGACTGAGTCATCCTCCGTCGTGACGCCGTTCCAGGAGCAGAGCCTGGCCTGCACCTCTGGCCCGAAAATAGCTTTCAAGCCAATCCTGCAGTCATCACTCCAAGCTGAAATGCTTTATTTACACTTAGCAAGAATTACTGTATGTTTTTGATGCTGCTGAGAGTCAACCGGTGCTTAAATCATTTGGTTAACAAAGGAGGCTATTTAACTACAAGAGCTACGCTAAGTACGCCATGTTTTCTGACCCACATAGAAGCTAATAATTTGCATTTTATGGAGCTGCTTTGCATAGCCAACCAATCCGAACAGCCAAAACAGGCTGTACACAAATTAATAACTGAAAAGCAGCCGTCAGCACTGTTGTGCCACAGGTGACTCGCGAACCTCGTTAAATTGCGGTATTAAGCTTCAACAACTTTCTGGGAAGCTCTTCACCTCAAGAGGTTCTAAGGCACTGGCTCACAGCAGGACAAGCAGGGCAAGAAGCACAGGCGAACACCACCACCAGGATGTTGGCCTGACCCCTGGGCTTCAGCCGAAGAAGGGACTGCGGTGCCACCAACACTGCAGAGCAGGTCACGCCGTGCAGTCCCCTCTCCAGCCAGCCGCTCGACCTGGTTTCTGCCACAGCCTTCTCCCTAAGGCCAAGCCAAGCCCGCCCCAGTCCCCACACACCTGCTAGGGAGCTCTGACTTGTTTGCACTCCATTCATTCTCCTTTAAGCTCCTTCCCTGACAGTGCCCAAGCATCTCTTGCGGTAGAAGAAAGGCTCGGAGACTAGCACAGAAATGTAAAGGCAAACAAAAATTGCATCACGAAGCCTAGGAGTTTAAAAGTCTTAGAGAAATTACATCCTCCAAATCCCATCGCAACTCAGTGAAGCATCAAGCACGTAATTTTCCATTATGCTTGTAAAGATCCCCAAATAAACACACAGCAAAACATTGCTTGACAAGGCCGAGCATTTGTTGTTCTCCTAAATGCTGTTACTAAGTCTGAGGCCTCTTATTCCTTTTTTTTTTTTTTTTTTTTTTTTTTTTCTCTTTAGGAAACACTCTCACTCTTGCCAAAACATCAGAGATGCAGAACACTAGTCATAGGAAAATCCTCCTCAGAGTCAGCTCCTGTCGTTGGGGGAGGACAACAAACAAACCCCATACTCTCAGCTGACAATCACCATGATCTGTCCATTAGGGTTGCGCCACCCCTCACCGGTCTGTCAGGCTGATGGAGTCTGTCTGTTTGTGCTGGGGACGCCAGCCGCTGCTGACGTCCTTGCTCAGGGCTGTGCCGTGCTCCCCGGTACACAATCTGCTCCAGAACACGCAGGCAGGCTGTTGCCATTTCAAAAGCCTTCCTGGCAGATTTCTGCAGACTGGAACAACAAGATTTGGGGCAGCCAGAGGCGAATTTATCTCTATCTGAACGCCCGCAGGTGTAATTCTCACAGCTCTTCCAAACAAATGATTTTCACTGTGAGGGCAAAGGAAGATTACCCCTTAAACCCAGTTTGTTTGGATTTTAATTAGTATCCATCACTGCAGTGTTTGAGATAAAAGAAATAAATGCTCCCTCTCCCACAAGCATCAGGGAAGTTTCAACCTGAAAGATGCACATATGACATGACCAAAGTAGAAAGGATACATCTTTGTTTTAAACAGAGAAAACCTGACAGAAATTATTTCAGAAGCTTGTTCACTGGGAGGTTTTGATTTTCGTTTGGGTAGTACAGGCCAGCCACTTTTAAATGGTAGGGCCCCGTATGTGACAACTAGGGAGTAATTAAAAACATGTATCATAACGAAAAGCTGTCTTCGTAAGAACCCCAAGTGGAAAAAATAACAGAGACAACATGAGAAAACCCTGGCTGCCTTTTCTTTCACCCCCAAAACACTCGTACCAGTTGCTCCTCTGTGCATTTTTGCAGTAGGCAGAGAGGAGAGCAGCTGTATCTGCTCCCTTGGCTTTGGCCTGGCTTATTCAACAGCTTTGGTTCTGCTAGTTCAGATTCGTGCAAAAATAAAAGCTCAGGAGAGAAAGCTGAGCCTCCGGGCATCCACCAGACCACAGCTGCCACGTGCATACGTAACAAGCACGACTGCCCTGGAAGGCAAAGAACAGCACCCCGTCCGTCAGTCCTTCAGTCCATCAGCATCACAAACCTTCAAGCACCACTCACACCGGCTCCAGAGGGCACCCAGCTGCTGCGGGCGGCTTCCCAGGGAGGCCAAGCCACGCACATCCAGCCCCACAGAGAGACCCTGGCCACGCTTGCTGAGCATCAGCTGCCTTCACACCACAGCGCGGCTGAGATGAGGAGGCCTGTAGGCAAAATTAAGCAGCAGGGCCCAAGCTGGGTATTGCTGGAAGAGAGAAACATCTTAGTCATCCCTCAAAGTGAAAGATGAAATGGGCTGACAACCCACTGCCAGCCTTAAAAAGGCAGCCTTGGTTTTGTTTTACCAAGCGATTCTTTCCTCTGACTGCTTCTAGTAAAGACGTGCAAATATCACATACTTAGAACTTTATTTAACCATTCAGAGAAATGTAGTGAGAATGCTCCGCGTAGGCAGACTTCAACCCCTTTTCCCCAGGATCAGGGCATCAACACCAGCATGCCGTCTAGAAACCTGCCAAGTTCACAGGAAGTGCTGCGCCACGCTAAGAAACGCAAGAATAATACTTTGCTCCTGACTCTGCTTTCCTGCTAAAACAATCTGCCTTCCCAATATCCTAAACTGCATTGGCTCCACAAATCTAATTAGCCACGAGTCGACAACGTAGAGGTCTGTTTGTCAAATATCCATAACTACATTAAAGTTGTCATGCTTTTATTAATAAAAACTTGGAAAGAGGTGAGATACAAATACAAAGGAAAAAAGTTTAAAAGGTAAGTGCCTCCCCTTCGCCAAATAAAAAGCTGTCTTTGTGTGGACAGTGCATGTATTGGGCAACTTGGATACATTTTTCCTTGTTTATTATAAAAGCACATGATCACCAAGGTCCTTTTATGTCCTGACGTATGACTGGGCTCCAGCTAAATACCGTCTCATGGAGTCCAAGGGGTGAGGCGATGGTATTTATAGATACACTCAGGGCTAGAATTTTGGTTAGCAACAGCATAGCTCTGGCCCTAACCACCCAACACACCCTTCTGGGAAAATGCCCACCTGTATATATAGATCCCGCCACGCTCTTCCCATTAAATATGCATTTCAAGCAAACTTGCTTTTTACCCACCGGTTTTGGAAAAAGATCATGTCTATAGCTTCCCGTTAAAGATACGGAGGTAGAAGAAAAACAGAGGCCACTTTCTAATAAGAGGAAAGACCCTTCCGAGATCCTGATGCTCCTTCAGGCACACTCAGTGATTTAGTTTTTTCATTACCAACAGCACTGGAGCTCCCCTCCCAAAAGCGAGGCCCGTCACCCAAAGCACAACCCAACTCTGCAGACAGCTCACAGCCCACAAACCTAAAGCAGACAGTGCTCCACAAAAGAGGCAGGCAGAACGAATGCTTTGCCCTGGTTTAGATAACGCATTAAGAGCTCAACTAGTTTAGAAGAGCCCTGTCCAGGGGCTGCCCGATATTCCAGTGAAGTCACCTGGCACTGGCATCCCTTCACAACTACCTCCCTTAGCACGCTACAGCAGCCAGCAATGCAGGAGCTGCTGTTGGATTAATGCTCTGTTGTGGAGATCTTACCCATATGCACGCCCAGTTGTTTTGTATAACATCACTATGTAAGTGTTTCTATTTTTAAAACAAACAGAAAGTGTTTGTCAGGTCAGTCTCTACTATTATCCCATCTGTAAACCAGTAAACTGAAATTCCACCCACTTTAATCCTAAATTCACTGGCTTGAGGGTGCAACAGCAGTAATAAAGTGACAAGACAAACACTTTCTGTTTGCTTTAAAAAGTGAAAGTTTGACCCATTTTCAACAACTGGATCTCAGAAACTGTCAGAACAAATGAATGAACCGCTGGAGGGCCTCTTTTAATAAACTAAACCTAACTGCCATTACCACTATAACCCAGACAGACGCCTGGACCTCCAGTACAAAAGAAATTACCATAGGTTGATTCACAGTCCAAAGACCCCACTTGCCTGCTACACACAAAAACTGTGGATTTAAAAGGCAACTTCTTAACACCCGCCCGTTCACTAAGTGGTCTGGGATGGTGTGGTGAAAGCTAACCAGAGGACCAATGTAGGGAGCCAGTTCTTGGTTTTGCTGTGTGATGCCACACTTCTTGGAAGCTGTTTCTTAACTTCAAGCTGCTTGATAACTGTTTTTCAGTGCTGTTTCCCGCATCCTTCCACATCCCCTAAACTGCTGCACCAAACACCTTGCAAAGATTTACTTTGGCAGGAACTTCAAACAACACTGCTGAAGTCACTGCTTGGCATACAGCAACTCTTTTGTAGTCTGCATGGTTCTGAACTGAGACTTACTGAAATCTATGTACAGGATGTATAGCTGCAGAAAACTCATCACTTCTTGGGTTTTAACTTTATTTATTTATTTATTTATTTTTTGCATACAGTCACCTAAATGTGGCAGCTGCAATGGTACATAACTAGGAAAGGTGACTGAAAGTGTTACTGGAGCATGCCTTGCTGCAAACACATGGCAGTTATCTTTACACACATTCTAAGGCTTGTCAACATCTCCAAGCATAGTATTTTCCATGTAAAAATCTAAAAAGGAAATGATCTCCCAAAACTCAGATAAAATCACAAGACAGGTGCTTCAAATGGCAGGCTGTAAACCAACCAAACAAAAAGATTTTAAGATTCTTAAGATTAAGATTTTACTTTTCAGAGTGCACAGCTGCACTGGAAGTTCACCAACACAGGGCACTGTGAACACTACTGCTGAGATCACTGATGGGTTTTCAAAACACAATCAACAATTCCACAGAAGCCCATCCATCAGCAGCTCTTACACACCACTGGCACTGCCATGCCAGCCCAAAGTCCTCGCAGAGCAGGGACTGCTGGAAGACTGCACCAGGACAGCTGCAACACTGCAGTCAGGCAGCCCCATCAGAGGACAGACGCTGAGCTAGACAGAGCTCTGGTCTCCCTGGGAGCAACTGATCTTGTTCAGCTCACAAAGCTGAAGTAGACACCGACCTGTCAATAAATTGGAGTTGAAGTAGCCTAGTACCAGTAGAAGACATGGTCTTAAAGTTACTGACTGCTTATCATATTACACACCGCCTCTTCTCTGAGCATCCTACAATCATACGGCCTGAATGGCATTTCCAATTGCCAAAAGTACCTTTTGAGATTCCAGTACACCCAAAATGTGCTTGCATACATTTAGTTGCAAATATGTTATATAGCACAAGGATAAGCCAATATCACAGTAATATGGATTTGCAAGTGCCTATGAAATCCCTTTGCAATTAGATGCCTGCTTAAACAGAGGCAACAAGGAAATAAGTAACAAAAATTAAAAACAGAAAAACTTTCCAGAATATTTTTGAATGATTATACAAAATACAGTGCTGTTCTGCAGAAAGATGGAGGAGCAACACCTTACCTTTCCCTGAAAAAGAAGCAGATTGGAAGGACTCTAGCTTCATGTCAATGCAAAGGCCTCCGGCCATCTGATTGACATGAGTCAGTTATTGCTTCTTGCCCCCAAACGCCTCACACCATTGCACACCGTCATACCAGCAGGCATATTTCACACTATGGTATTTCAGAGCAAGGTGTGCTCTCACAGCACCAGAGCCCACGTGAGATGGCTGCACTACGAGCTGTGACCACAGATAGGGGTCCCGAGCTAGGCCATGCACAGACAGACAAGCGGTCCTCGCCGTAACACGGATAAACGCCTCCCTCCTCTCCAGCGTCTTCCTCCACATCGCAGGCTTCCCTCTCCTGCCTCCCAGCTCTCATCCCCGCCGGCACGGTCTCACCTTTGCTGTGCCAGTGCTGCTGATGCCCACGTCACACAGCCCATCTCACACCAGCTGCACCCCATCGCCTCCTCTCCGAGTGGATTCAGGGAGACGAGTCTGAAAATCTCTCCTGCCGCAACGCTGCTTCCGCGACAACAAGGAGAAACAGCCAACTAATAATGGACTGGTTGAGGGGCTTGCCAGTTTCAGCAAACATGTCTGGAATTACTTTTTTCTTATAAAGCTTCCAGTTGAGCGTTGGTCATCTTGGACGCGACACCTGTGCCGCAACAAGCAGAGCCCATGCAGCACCCTGGGCACCGTCGGGCTGGGCACAAAGACGTTTGCTCGTCAACTAAATGAAGCTGCAAGCAACTTTGCCCACGCACACAGGCTGCGCCTAATGCACTGCAGAAGCTCCTGGAATACAGACAATCAATAGTAAGCACATTATAATACTGAGAAGTTTACCAAGACATATTTACTATGCCAATGTGTCCATCCCTTGGTCAAATATTTGCCATGCGCCAACTGCAGCATCTCTCTCGGCTACAGTCAGCCTAACCTATGATATAAATATCATTTGTTTATCCAAAGTTGAATGATCATTTCAACTTTGTTAATCTGCTTGCATAACAAACTACAACAGCCTCAAGTAACTAGGCTGCAGTCTCCAGGACAGATTGGTCAAAATCACTCATTTCAGCACCCTGTTTTTGGAAAAAAACAAGCAAACAAAAAAAAAACAACGAAGTGAAATAGATAATGCCAAAAGAAGAAAATCCAAGCACCTGGCTACTGCTTTCAGAGACATATCATAGCATGCAGATGCAGTGTAATAACTTCACACCTGGTCCAAGCTGCTAGCACAAGCTAATGTGAAACATTTGCAACCGGAGAACAACATTGCGCAATTAAAGCGCACTCTGTTATGTCTTATTCGCAGCTATCACATAGGCTGTGAAGCAAACTATACAGCATGTATACAGCGGATTTCCAAAACAAGTGATCGCATGTATACAAAGGGCATCGTTTTCATGGCGGGTCCCACAAAAGCCTCTCTGACGCCCAGACGTGAACTCTCCAGTCCTGCCAAGCTGGCCCTGCCCTCTCTCGGCCTTGCACCCCTCTGGAAACATCCACAGCCAAGGCACCTCCCAAGACGGAGTAACATTTAAAGGTTCTTTAGACGATGGGAAGATTTGCAGTTGCGTTGTATTACGTTACCACCAAGTCTTACACAAATCCAGCCGCCCCATTATACAACACTTGGGCTAACACTTGGGCAAACACCTCTGGCCCCTGTATGTGGCAGATGTTCCGAAACCTGCTGGTTAAACCTGCTGGTTAGCAAGTTCAGAAAGCCAAACCGAGCCGCACGTATCACTCCCAGCAGGCTGGGGCCAGGACACTTCCATCAGGATCCAAGCAAACGGGGCATGTGAATGGTAAAGGCTGGCCGAAAGGGAAAGAGAAGCCCCTGAGGTCTAGCCTCCCGAGGAACGAAGAGCCAACACGAACAAAACCCACCCGCGGGTGGCGGCCGGCTACCCGCAGGCCTCACCGACAGGCTCCCTCGCTCACCCCGCCGGGCGGCCCCCGACGGCCCCGGCCGCCCTAGGGACACGGGGGGCCGGCAGGGCAGCACCGCGCCGGGCAGGGCAGGACCGCGGCGAGCAGGGGCGAGCGGGGGGCGAGCGGGGAGTCGCCTCCCCCAGGCTGAGCCGCACCGCCAGCCTGACACCTACCGGGCAGCGGCGATCGCGCCGCCCGGCTTCGTCCGCCCGGCGCTAGCCCCTTCAAAGAGAACGTGGCGTTTCTTTTTTTTTTTTTTTTTTTTTTTTTTTTCTTTTGACACGAAACACGCGCTGCTCCCCACGCCGGGAAGCCCTGCGGCTGAGCCGGAGGGCCCCGGCCCCGCTCCGTGCCCGGCGCCGCTGCCCGCACAAAGCCCGGCCGTGAATAAAGGCTCTCCCGCGGAGCCTCGGCGCTCGGCCCCCGGAGGAGCGAGGCGATACGAGGCCGCGCGGCCCGGCTCCCGCCCCGGGGGGCGACGCCGGGCCCCGCTCCCGGCAGCCCAGGCCCGGGCCTCCGCCGGGGAAGCGGCGCCCCCCTCCCGCGGCCGCCCCGGGGGCGCTCACCTCTGGCACCGCCGCCGCCCCGCAGCGGCTCCCCCGCCACCGAGAGCCGTCAGCGGGCGCCGGCCGCGGGCTGGAGAAGGACGGGGAGGCGCGGGGCGAAGCGGGCGGCTCTGGCGAAGCGTGCGAGCGCGAAGGCGGCGGCAGCCGGGCGCGGAGCGGCCTCTCCGGGCAGCCGGGGCGGGCCGAGGCGGGGCCGGGGCGGTGCGGAGCGGAGCGGGGGGCGGATGGAGCCGAGGAGGAGCCGCCCGCCCGCTCCTCCCGCCGCCGGGGCCCAACCCCGGCCCCCCCGGGTGACGCCGGGCTCGAGGGGCGGCCTGCTGCGCTCCGGCTGCTCACGGTTGCCCTCGAGGCTCCCTGGAGGAGCAGGAGCAGCGGCTCCTTGCTGCCCGGCCCCGCCGCCTGCCCCCCGCCCCCGAGGCGCAGTTACGGGCAGAGCGTGCGGCGGGCGCGGGTAGCGGCTCGGGGAGAGCCGTGGTGCTGGCGGCAGCCTCCTACCGGCACCGTCCTGTGCCTGGCCCTGTGAGCTCCGCGGGGCTGTGGCGGAGGCGAAGGCAGCGATCTGCAGCTCGGGAATGGCCAGCCGCCAGCAGGCCCGCCGAGATTCAGGGCAGAGGGATGGCAGGGTGCAAGGCTTTGCGCGGCCTCATCTCCTTCCGCAGCGCCTTACATCCTCCCGCATCCACAGTATCCATTTGCGAAAATCCCTGACTCGGAGTTGCCCAGGCTCTAATGGGATGAGAAAGGCAGATGCAGTAGAGTAACCTGTCCTCCCAGTTCCTCTGGTAAGCTCCCAGTAAAGCAGCAGTGCCTAAATGTGCTGAGTAGGGTCGGACAGGGCCCTGACTCACACAGGGGTGGTTTGCTGCACGGGCTGGGCTCAGCGCTTCATGTTTTAAAATTAATGAGAATTAGTGCGTGGGCTGTCGTTATAGAAGTGCTGAACCTGCAGTGACCTGCCCTCACCTTCTGCCCGGGCAGAGATGGGCGGCTGGAGAGCTGGTGGCCGTCTCTGTCTCTCTGATGTTGGGTAAGGACACACCAGGGCCTTGTAAATGCACAGAGATGCGTCCCCGTTTCTGCTTAAATGTAGGCAACTGGGCTGAACTGGACAAAGATTTATCAGTAAGGCTGAACCCTGGAAATCCTTTCCCCTTTAAGCTCATGTCCTTTTGGCTTTAAGTTTAAACACCATTCCCTTCTGCAACTGTATCCCTCCATTCTTTCCTCCTTATTTTGTAAGAATAACGATAACATTAGCTAAATATCTCATTACACTTTCTTTACTTAACACTATGGCTTTGAGACATTTCTGCCTAGCTTCCTGCCTCCAAAGATCATCTCACAGATAAATCATCTGGTGATGGGTATTATTTACATTGCATAAGCATACAGGTTTGTTTGCAGAAGTACCCTAACCCGAAGGCATACGAATGCTGCACAAACTCATTGTCTGCTCTGTCATGGCTATATTGTAATTTTGAAACAGACGCATCACACTTAAGATTCAGAAGATGTTTAAAATAAGAACATATCCTTAATTAAAGTGAAGAGCCTCATAAGAGCCCATTTAAAAGTAGTAAGTTGTTATTATAAATGCCCCCTTTCTAGTGCTTTGTTTCAAACACAAGCAATCAGACAGGGTCATGTAAAGTACTTGTGTCATTTGTATAGTCATTTTGAAAATCCTTTAAAAATATTCCCGCTAGCCAGCTTGTCGTGTTCCATTGACTGTTACAAATACAATTACAGTTATCTACTCTCTGCTTTTTAATTACTTCACTGAAATCTTGTTTGCACACCGGGGGTGGCAGTCGTGCAGTGATAGGACTTTTTCAGGTCAAGCTGTCATTACACACTCTCTGATTTTATGTGCAGTATTTGTGTGAGCAGTTTAATACTTTGAAAGGGTGCCTGTGAGCGCAAGGGCAGGGATTTGTTTCATTCTCACTCCTTGACCTAAAAGTCTTGTGACAGAGAAGAAACCTTTGTGGATGGACTTATTGGCATGCTCCGGAGCATGTCCCAGCACTCAGAGCATCTCAGGGCAGGAGTCTAAGTGTGTTGGGGAGAGAATACACCAGACATCTAGTTGGGTAAGAGATGCAGAAGCAGAGACTCCTCTGTCCTTCTCCCACTCAGCAACAGGACAGCAGAGTGGTTCTCTACCTTATTGTGATTTTTTTTTTTTTTTCCCCAAAATTCAATGCTTTTTAGCTTTATTGCAGCATGTGCTCAAAATTTCACAGACAAAACTTTTTTTGTATGCACAGAAGCAGTCTGTGGGTATGGAGGCAGAGTTTTTCATGAAAATGACTGTCGACTGAAAACATGGAGGCTGCTGTGAGGCTTGTATAGCTTTTTCAGGTTGTTTCTGCCAAGAAGTGCTACCATGTGAACTAGAAAGACTTTAGTAAGCATACCTTTTCTTATCATTTACAGTTTTAGTATCTCCCAGTAAACCAGGCAGAGATGTTTATATCTAAGGATATTTCTCCTTCACCATTATGAAAATGTTAAGATAAATAACAGTTTGTTTGCCAAATCATTGGCAAGATCCCATTTCCAGTCACTGCTACCCTCCTCTTTCTAGAAATCTCATTATTTTTCTCTGAATTGGAAATCACTACCAGAAAGGTGGACATAAGCAACATCAGATTCCAGAAGAGGGAATATTTTCAACTCTAGGTTGACAAGTTTGAGGTTGGCCAACTTAGCTTTTTACCATTTGCTATAGAGTGCCTGATACTGTTTCCTAAGACACGTGGAGCTTTCACAGTGAAAAATACATGATTGCTATGCTGCTGTAACTGTGCTTCCAATAAAAATGACCAAAAAAGAGCAGCATAAAGCAAACATATTTTGTTTAGTTTTCATGAACAAACCTCTCTGATGTTTTCCTTGTGATGCATGCTGCTAGTTAACGTTCATAATAGAATTACTTACATGTATATCTACTTTCCCATGCACAAATTTGTTGATCAGCTGTTTGTATACTACCGTAGCATAGTCAACGTTACTTCTAAAAGAAGAAAATATTTATTTACCTATTTTCTCATGCTTGATTTACTCATTTTTTTGACACAGCATACTGGGCAGTTATGTTTAGAAGCTGAAAGATGATAAGTAGTGTAAGCAATTTCTGATCTCCAGAACATATTTGGTACCAAGTGTCAGCTGAACCTGATTCTCTGCCCCTGCCTAGTGGTGCCTGAACACGATTATTAGCGCATTACCATGAGAATAAATTATGATTTTAATATCAAAATCAAGGGCAGGGGGTTGTTTCTGCAAGACAACAACAGTTTTCATCTTGAAAGAAAAATAAACCAGCTTTCTCAATTCAGTGCTCCTGGTGGTGTGGGAATGAAATGACTTCGAGAGCAGTATCCAGGGACTTAAAGAGTAGCCAGAGATAAAATTTGCAAAGACAAAACTCTTTCCAGCCTTTTCTTGTCATAGGATTAATGTAAGAAAAAGAAAAAAAAAAACTTGCAAGCCACTCAAAAATCTTCGAAAGGAGAAGAACAAGGGTAGAAATGAATATCAAGAGAGTTGGTAGCTCCAGACTGCAACTGATTATCTTCTTTTGAAAGAAGCTCCAGCTCCAGGCTCAATTCTCCCATGCTAGATTTTAGAACCCTTTCTTCTCTAAGATAATAGCTTGTGTGCCACTGAAATCAATAGGTTTGTAATCGGGAAGCTGTTACCAAGTGAGGCTACGTCTGACGTAAGTGGGAGGTTTGTCCATATTGACCCTGACACAGCAATGAACTAGCTGGAGCAGACAGGGACGTGTGCAATTTAATTTCCAACAAAGTCAGCAGGCTTTAAAGTTGTGCACAAGTTGGTGAATTGGTGTCCCAGATTGAAATTTTACACTGATAGATTATTTGTTGGCTTGATCAACGTGTTTTTTCTATTCTGATAAATCTGCTATAGTAGACTATGGTTTTTACCCTGGCTGCTATATATTATCTCCAGTGTGGATCCAGTTGTGGCAGGATTATGTACCTGTTTTCTTATGCTCATACTCACATTATAGCATGCTTACATTCACAAAAGAGCATTTTCAGTACAATATCACTAAGAATGTAGGGAGATTTAAAAGTGTTGCAGCTGGTACATGTGCTGAACAAGCCTCAAAGATATAAAAAGAGAAAGGGAGTGTTGGAAAAGGCAAGAGGGTAATTAAAACAGTGGTTTAGAAACACTGATTTAGCCCATTTATAGAAAAAAAAAAAAAAAAAAAAGTATTTGGCATCAAAATGTCAGTATTTCCTGATACTTTATTGAAGCTCTGTATTTCAGAAATAAGAAAAATTAGAGAAGCCATGGCCCAGCTGACAGATAAATAGGTGAAATTGCTACACAATTTTTCCAATTAATGATAGTTGAGAGGAAAACTAAAATGTGTGTAAGTTGTTGTTGGGTTTAAAGGTTCTCTAGCCAATAGGTGTCTAGAACCTGCCTAGGAAATGCTATGTAAACCTCAACAACAACACATTCATTTTCCCTTTAAGAATAATAGTTCCAAAACATGGAACTATTACCTAAACATGCTGATATTCAAAGGTCTTTGTAAACATAATTTTTAGGGTTGGAAAATACAATTACCGTGAAAGGATTCTGACAGCCAGGATGATTAAGCCATTCCTCTGTCCCTAAGGACAGGAGGAGAATCAGAGCCAGGCTCACTTGGATGAGATTGCTGGTGCTGCTTGATAATGAAGAGAGGACAGAAATGCACAGGCTATCTAGATTTAGTCTCCTTTCATGGATTTTCCATGCCCTGTAAAATTTACAGATGTCACAAAAATTTGTACAAGATGGCAAACTTGCTGAAGAGGGTTTGATGCTGTAAATCAAGGACCCACTCTTTGAGCTGTTCTGCTGCTTGACAAGCAATACAGGAATAGACACGTGAACTCCCCGGCTTCTTTTTAATGGTGCATTAACATCAAAGTCTAGCTTTACTTATTGAAATGATTACAAATTAGTGCATGTTTGTTTTGCACAATCTGGCCCTGCTCATTGCATTCACTGTCATTATTAAAATGGAAATAGTGTTAATCTGCAATCAAGGAAAAAAAATTGATTGCAAATTCGCAGCCTATTAGAGAATGCATTTTAACAAATAAATAACTATTTTAGAGTAAATAATGCCCTTGGAAATGTGGATTGCTCTTATTCACCTCACTGGGCAGTACACCTGTTCAGAGAGCAAGGTGGTGACGGAAATATATAAAAAGAGTCAAAGATTAATCTGCATTAAAAAACTGAGTAATACTCCTGAAATTTCTTGTTTACATTTTTGTCATCACAGAATAGGGCCTACATTAAAAACTTGGGACCGAAAGCAAGCCCAGCCATAGGAGACACCTGTAGGTACTCCTAGGAATTTTCAGAAAAGCTTTACTGATCACAGTTTTACATGCAATGTTTGTTTCTTTACTCTTCAGATTAAATTATTCTGTTTATACCTGGCCTTGTAGTTAGGAAAGATAAGACAAAATAGGTAGATAAGTCCTCAGATAAGCCATGAACATTTTGGATGCTGTATAAATGAAAATAAAGGTCAGTGTCAGAGCATCCAATTCTGAGGTCCTAATTCCAGATTAATGAATTAGGAAAGCTGTGTGTTAATTGCAGGTGAAGGCGGAGAGAGGAAAAAGCAAGCAAGAACTGTAGTGTTCAGTTGTTCGATTTTGTTGGCACAGCACGGATACAGCTGAAGTTAGTATTTTGAGATTGTTAGCCTAAAATACGTGGGATGGGAGTTATAGGCTGTGTGCTTATACTGCAATAAGATAATCCTCTAACAAGGTAGTACATGGTACAGGAATTTAGTGACAGCTGAGGACTGGATACTGTGCTTCTGCTGCTTAAGACACCAACAGAAAAGCCATTTGATTTTGTTGTGCAGAACTGGATCCAAAGCTCATGCTGAGTAATGCTAGTTCCTGAGTTAGCACCAAAAGTGGAGAACATTTTCTTCTAGTCTACACTTGCTTCTCACTTCTGCTTTGACAGGCTAGCATGTCTTCTGTTTACTCCTCCTAAGCTAACATAGCTCATTTTGACACTAAATTCTTAAATAGCACTTAGGTGAGCAGCTCCATCTCCTGATCTGGCAAGGTGGCACTCTCCTGTTGGGAGCATTGAGGGACACTCTGCTCACCAGTGAGCTCTTCTGGCATAGATTTTTGCAAGGCACACATCCACTCCCACTCCTCCCCTCTCCATCAGGACTATACACAGTTTTGTCTGCATTAGAAATAAGACCCCATTAGTTAGAAAAAGGGAGATTGTCCCACAAGGAGACCCCATCCAGAAGTGCTTTGGGATCTGCACTGCCTGCCCGTACAGACTATAGGTCACATTCAGACATGCTGTTGTGGCAAATGTCATGGAGGAGGCTCCCAAGACTGTGGCTTAAATGAGAAAGGTTATTTGGAAGCCATCCTTCATACAGGGTACTTTATTTTGAGTTTGCTGTCGGAGTATTTGGAAAATAGTTGGGTTGGTATGATGAGAGATAAGAGTTGCTATGCAATGATTCCTTGGTGGGACAAATGTAATAAAACAGTAGCAGTTTACTTGTTATGATAAGATCTTAACTGTTGATGTTGAATATTGAGACCGCTATTTTAGGAGATATGCATTGTTAAGTATTACGCAAATCAATCTTTCAGGGCCCATAAAGATAATCTTAGCAAGAACATGAAGCAAAAACTGGTGGTTACAATAATAATGTAGAATTAGAGAATTTTTCATCTATTTTAATGCGCCAGACCAAAAAAAGAAAAATCCATGTTTTTAACCAGATGAAGGACTCCTTCAAACAGTAAAAGTCCAGATGGGTGAAGTTATCATTTGTGCATTACTCCAGACATTCATCAGCATTTCAGTAAGGAACTGTGCACCATGTGCAAAGTTAAACATGTACACAACTTTTATTAGATCAGGGTCTCAGGTTCCAACATCTCTTACACAGATGGAAAAGCAGGGACAAACAATGATTCAGTAAGTAGCCTACAGAACACAGACTTGGAGAAGAAAAGCTACCAGCTGTGGCTAATAGGATATGTTTTAACAGCTAGCATGAGTTCCTCCTTTTTATGCACTGAAAGTGGGTATTGTAAAGAAATATATAAATGGATATTATAAAGAAATACATAAATGGATTTGTCTGTTTATTTTTTGTACCAAAAGAAAACTATACTGACTTTAGAATAGTGCTGTCCATATGGGAGAGGTCTATTTCGTTGTGCAACATTGAATGTTATTCTTTTTTTAATTTCCAAGCCGAGGAAATAAAGAAAAAAGATTCTATGCCATTATGCTGCTATTATGGCAGAGTATTTAATTGAATTCAAATCAAGGCAAAGTTATGATTCCCTTAGAAATTGTAACTTGGTCCAAAACACTTAGCTATTTTGGAATGATTGTTACTATGCACCTTTACAGAAAATATTAAACAGATGGAATGTATGTATTATAATCAATAAGGGAACTATTACTTTGAATTTCACAACTTATAAGGTTATGTGATTAATCACAATTGAGTTTTGATTGTAATTTTTACATATAAGTTATGATACAGAGCTATAGTGTAGTATTTGTCTCCCTCATCTTAGGCATCTCAAAGTTAAATGTCCATGTTACAGCTAGTCATCCATGGCTCCTTTTATAGCCAATGGAGAGAAATAGTAAGGGACAGAAATAAAGAGCTCCAAAGGCTGATCTGTCTGACTTTTTTGGGTGAGTATCTTAAGATGAAGTGAATGACCTCATGGAGGCTTGCATTGTGTTCAGGTAGCTAGCTTGAGCACGGGCATCTAACTTGTGATGTCTCACCTGAAGGAGGCGAATCCCATCTCGGGGAGCAATTCTATAATCTTTATTAAGGCAGTCCTTCCACTGTCATTTTAGACAGCTTTCTCTAAATCAACAAGTAAACTGTTTTGCTGTTTTTGCTTGCCCGCTTTGTTAGAGTTTGGTTTTCCTCTTCCAGAGGAGGAATATGTTCAACTCTGAGATACATGGAAGTGCTATTCTTTCAGCAGTAATTACTCAAAGAAGTGCTTTCAGTTCTTTATCAAAACACACTTGTTTGCTCCCTAGGCTACTCAAAAGTTTCTCTCTTGAAGAAAGAAGAAAAACAGTCAGTAGGAAGGAGGATGATCTTTCCAAAAAAAGACAGGGAGACTGTTGCCAGCAGTCTTTTCTTAATGATTTTTGTAGCTTTGAGGCAGGGAGAGGAATTGGAGCAGTGGGTTATTGCCGACTTTACATGGTATCTGTTGTGGAACAGAGGTATTAGCGTACTTCCTAACACAACCAATTAATTATATAGCTTAGTAGAAATAATGCTTTGTATATGTCATGTTTGCAGGGTTGTAAGAAGTGACATAAAGGACTTGGCTTATTCTTGGAGTCCCATTAATCAGCAAGTTCTGTACCTAGTTCTGCTCTAACTGATTACCGTAGGAAAAGGGGGAATTAAAAGGCAGGTATCTGAGACTACACTTCAAAAAAATCTGCAACAAAGTCATAATAGAAAATTGTGGTGATTAAAAATAGAAAATTGCTACAGAGTTCACTCTAGATAAGTTGAGTTTGGCTTGAGGCCAAATCAGAATTAGTGTTTCCATTGAACTGTGTTAAGATGTGACACACAGTTTGGCTGTTATTCACTCATGTTTAACCAGAACGAAAAACTGGTCTCTCCATCATTTTGAGCTAATGTCCAAACAATGGGGACTGGATTGGATATAGAAATTCTGATTCAATGTTCAGCTAAAAAATTTATACATCCCAAAGTGAGGTCACAAGACAGTCTGTCACTGATGGCCGTGGGGCTGGAAGGCAATCTGACCTTGACCCACCCAGTTGATCAAGCTAATTATAGAGATAATGCAGCCTTTTCTGTGCAGGAGGCACAGTTGGCAGGAGATGAAGGTCTTAGCCCCCATGATACAGGAAAAGAAGAGCAAGCTGCAGCCTTTCTGCATCAGCTCCAAGACCTATAGCCTGCTGTTTGTAGGGTGGGGTGATCCAGGCTTCCAAAAAGAAGTAGCAAACTCCCCTAAGGTGGGTTCTGCTCCCTGAAGAAACTATAAGCCAAACTACCTCCAAGCATCATAGCAGTGTAATTTTTTTATATATATATATATATTTTTTATGACATGCTGTGCCTGACATGTTGCAAACATCTGTTACTCAGTTTGCTTTTGCCTTGTTTACGTCTGTGTGTGTATATGTGCTCTTCTGAGAAGGGTGAGGAAAGGCAGAAGGGAATGCCTGCCAGTCTCTGAAGTTCAATGTGAGTCAGAGTTCCAGGTGCAAAGCTAAAGGAAAGTTTGATTTAGACAGATTTAAAGATAGATAGCTCTTTAAAGATACTTAAACAAGTGTCTGTTAGTATTCAGAAGTATAGCTCTCCATCCAGAGTTTTAAAACCTCGCTTTTCACTGTCTTTGCGATGGTCATGTGCAATTTCCTCACTTATCACTGCAACCATAAAAAAATAGAAAATGTTATTTCCTCGCTCAGTTACAGTGGGACTGTGTTCTCCCTCTCATGAGCTGCTATTGGCAGCTAAAGGGTATGGAGCAAACCCAAACGTCTGTGTTACCTGTGACTTCTACCATTGACCAAAAAGGGGGCTGTAGTTTTCATTATCAGATCAGCCAGGAAGTTTCACCCTGCTGAACTCAAGTGGATTAGCTTTAGATATGGTTTCCTCGTAATTGTCTACGTCTTGAAACTTGAAAGCGAGTGGTCTGATGTTTTAAGGGAATTTGTGTCTTGAAGAGAAGTGACTCTGTCAGCCTAGCAAAACATTTCAAAAATCAACAAAAAATGCGGCATCAGTTTTGTTCAGTACTTTTCATCTTGTCTCTGTACATCTCCGTAACTCTTTTCCCTAGATAATCTTTGAAAGGACTGAAAAATCTGATTAAATCTGAAGCTTGATCACTGACTGAAAGCAGTGTGTCTGAAGGTATACCTTAGTAGCAGGCCTTGTTCACCTCTCGTTTGTGTTGTTGTGTGATATGTATGGATGTCATCTCAGTTCCTTCTTCTTGTTTCTCTGTCTTCAAATATACATAATTATGTTGACCTGCTCCACAGCAGGTTTTGAGGTATCTGGATGAGCAGGACTAGATATTTTATTATCTCATTTAATGTGATGAAGTGAAAATACTGACTAATTTGTACTCTCTTCTGCGGACACCTCTATCTGGAGATGGAACAATTAAGTGAACAAAAAACAGCAAACAAGAAACTGAGCAAATCCTAGTTATCAAAGAGAGGATCATAATATAAAATGAGTGTTTTTTTTTGTTGTTGTTGTTTTTTTTTTCTGTTTCAGTGAGGACCAAATCAGGCTCCTAAATGTCTCAATGTACATCACAATAACTGGGGAACAGGAATATTCATTTTAGTTTCATAGCCACCACCTGTGTTCCTTCCAGAAAACAGCTACCTCCATTAATCTTACCCATTTTACTATATTAAGTGTCATCTATTCTTGTTGTCTTGTGACCAGAAGGGAGACTGAATGCCATACATAAGCCTGTTAGATATTTACCTGTACAATTGAAGAGGAGGAAGTTCCCTCTCGGCTAAACTCTGTGGTGTTGGATGAAGAGCAATCTAGCCTGGTAACTTCGAGACTGAGTGAGAGTACCCCCTCCCCTGCCATGCACCAAGGTCCTAAGGCTCAAAAGGGGATTAGAGTTTCTTTGATTGTGGCTGTTTGCAAAGAACAAGGAGCCTTCTCTTCGCTTGGCATGATTAGGAGAGTTAGATTAGAATCAGCTTTGGGTGGAGAGCTGGGAACCCAGCCTGAGCTCTGTGCTGGGCTTGGTTGTGTAGAATACTTCACCTGAGCAGTGCAAAGTTTTATTATGCTGTATTTGAACAGCACTTGAAGATACAAATCCCTAGCATTACGATTTGTTTCAACATGCATGTCCTGCTAGTAAACTGCAGTATAAAAGCCAAACTCTCATCTCAGTCACAATGGTATTAAGAATAACGCAAATGATTCAGAAATGTGAGTGGTCCAAAGCCCATAAAAGATACCAGATGTAAGTGAAGTGAACAAAACTAAACCAAACCAAACAAACAAAAAACCCCACTGTGTACTACAAAGCAGTATTACAAAGGACTCTCTTAACAATATATACAGAATATTATTTCTGTTGTAGGAGAAGCACTCTGTATCCTCTCTGGCAGCAGGTAAATTACAAAATCTTTTCCAGGATGCTCTATAAATGCATAAACCTTCTGGGCTAAGAGAGGAGTTGGAGACTGTTACCCAATCTGCCCTGGAGCAGGCCAGGAAAGTAGATCTGATGCTGAAAGAGACAGCTATTTCCCAAGATTTATAGACCACGAGTATTTTATTTACTATCCAAGGAAGGAGTCCACACTTGTTGCAAAGAATGAGCATAAAGTGGGCAGGGTTGGATCCTCCTTGGTTTTGTGTGACTGTGAAAATAAATTAAAGCACCCCTGGAATCTGAGCATTCAGGTGTCTTTTGGTCCTGTGAGGTTTCTAAGAAAAGGCTGTCCTGAGAGCTCTGAAGTATGCTTGCATGCTTGTGATGTGTGGGGGGCTTGTTAGACCTTAACTCTGAGCTGAAAAAGCACAGATGAAGGATGAATACAGAGTATTTAGGTATCATTTTCAACTCACAAACCAGTGTCCAGCATAGATGGCAAGCTGTTTCTGCTTTTAGCTTTCTTATCATTGAGTCTGATCTGTCTGAGCTGTAGTAGTACATCATCCCCAAACACTTTGTACAATCTAAGCAGTATAGAGGGGTAATGAACATTTTTATTTTGGTATATGCATTCTCAGAGTCTCATTAGAGATAGCACTAGTATTTACTTGTTTGCATTTCAAATGAAAGGGAGTCTATTTAACAACATCAGCAATTTGGTCAGTGCTGGCACAGTTCCAGCGCCGAGTGGAAAGTTGGACGATGTTTTCATTAACCTCAGCACTGTGTATACTGCTGCAGTTTTTCTTGGGAGACTGTGCTTTCTGTCACTGTAGTGAGACCACGGCTGTAGAGGAAGAGCAGTCAGCAGGGCTGCCTGCTAAAACCTCAGGGTGATTCCTGAGTTAGGTGCTGGAAGTGCCTCCAAGCTTTACTCTTCATCATGGTTGTCTTTGTCCCAGAAACCAGCTTGCCTGTCCTTTGTCCATTAAGCATCTTCTCTTCCTCCTTCTGCTCCACCTTTAAATCCTCAGGTCCATGTGGGAAACCTCAGGTTTTGCCCCTTACCTTCCACACCAGCCCTGTCTGTAGAACAGCTCCTATTTGACAGCATCTGCTTGCTGTGACTATAATTTTCTGTTCCAAAGATGTGGTTAGCTGAAAAGAGAAGCACATTTATTCATTCATTGATACTCCTGTGAAAGCACACTATGGGTCATGCTGCTTACATAGTTTCTGTGGTAGTCATCACAGTATCTTGCAGATAGAAGTGGAGAGCTTTGAGGAAGGGAAATGAACTGATTGCTGTGTTAGAGGTGGAAAAACTAAGGCAGGGAAGCAAGACGACTTGCTCAAAAAGTTTGTGGAAGAAGAGTGGGAGGGGAAATCCCATATGCTAAAGAAGGAATTAATCCAGACTGCAGAAAACATAGAGGATGACTCAGTTGCAGATGATAAAAAAAAAAAAATCAGAAGGCAAGTGAAAGCTTCCTAGAACTCTGGATGAATGCAAGAGAGAGAGGAACTGCATTTGCTGAAATGACTCACAGGAAGTTATCAGCCCATATGCAGCCAAGAGGGTAACCAGTACCTGGGCTGGGCTGGGACACATCTGTGAGCAAATAGGCCGTGTGTTACAAGGTCGTCTCTGCTTGGCTTGAGTGCACTGCTAGGCAGCACACTTGGAGGAGAGCTGCCTGCTTACAGGGAATCTGAATTCAAACCTCGGAGCAAAACAACCTCTCTTGGATCAATAGTTCTGTTCACAGCAGAGGTTGCAAGACAGGGTCACTGGAAAGTAGTAGTTGCTTTGCTACTGAAAAATCTCAATTTCTAGCTAGTAACCATTGCTGTTTTCCACCCTTGCTGTACTCGAAGTTACTACTCTGCTTAAACTATTGCTATTTCTTGTATTGCTGTGCATGATTTAATATTTTTTATATTTAAAAGCGATAGCAAAATAGTCCTCCCAGCACACTCCTAAGAGTTATTATTCAGTGTTTTGCATAGTGATGCTATAGCAGAGGTTTAGGTGCTCAGAACTACAAAAGGAATTAGACTGTTCCTATGAATTTAGTAAAGTTAATCTGTACTGGGTCAAGTCCGTAATTCATCTAAGGCAGTTTTTCATGTGTTGAGAGTAGCAACTAAGTCCCAAGATGATGATTTAACTTCTTAGCTCCAAACCTTGTATTCAGCCGCCAAAACACACATGTGCCTCTGCACCACTTGATGCTTACTCTCAGTTTTTCAGGGGATACACATGTTGGTGTTGCTAGTGGGAAAACTATGTGTAAAACCAAGAACAAAGTGTGACTTAGTGAAAGGAAGAAAATTCCCTGTTAGCAGCAACTTAACTGAGTAACTGTTATCTCACTGGGACTGGGGTTTCATGGTACACTTGGTAAAGAAATATTGCACTGTATGAGTAAAGCTCCAGGCATTTATCTTCCAGTATCCAAGGAAGTGTCTTCCTTTCTGCCACTGGTTGAGCTACAGTACACTGGTGCAGATAAGTACCCAAAAGTACAATGGCTCAATAGGAATGAGTAAAGCCAAGTGAAATTTGAACCCGTATGTTTTTCCTTGGGACATTTCAGATAGCTCCTATTTCTATGTGGGCTACAGATTGTGAGAAGAGATATAGTTACACTGCATCTTTTCTGCTCTTTGCCTGAATCCCAGAGCAAAGAAGAAGGGAAGTATAATAATCATATGGAAAAGGGAACTCAGCGATTCTGTGTTTGGAAAGTATTTCTTACTCATTTTCAGGTCGTGTCATGCAGGGAAGGTTGCTTGACTTGAAGAACTTTCTTGTCAACCTTGCATTAGATCTAAACCAGGTTATTTTTGTGCATAAGGTAGACATGTGTGGTTTTGGAACTTGTATTTCTATGTGTTTTAGTCCAGAGTGCAGGTCTTGGTGCAGCAGTTTGCTGCTGTTCTTTATCTTCTGCTAAATGTGAAGAGGCGAATTGCTTGCTTCCCTTGTCTTCATGAAGCTGTACCTCTTCTATGCAAGCCAGACCATTTCCTGAGCACTATCAGTACCCTGTTTGTGCCCTGACATCTCTGATGACCACTGCCCAGAATGTGGATTGAAATGTGCTATCTAAATAAATATGTGTAACACACTATTTCTACTTGACGTGAAGCAACTCTCCTTTCTGGCATTCATAACTTTCTGACAGACATTTACTGATTTTATTAACAAAAAAAAATAACGCTTCCCTTTAAGAGTCAATTAATTTACCTCAGCCCTGCCACAAAGTTTCCTCTGGATGCCAGTGGGAGGTGAAATAAACTTTTAGAAATAAAGGCCCTTCATGTAGCTAGTCCAATAAAATGTAGGTTAAATGTAGTGTTAAAGGACAGAATATTTTAAATGAAAGGTATCCTTCAAAGCAGTCTGATATATAGCAAACTTGATGCCTTTGAAGCTGGCAAATACCCAAGCTGGCTTCAGCTAGTTTCAGGGATAAACTGATGACCTGCATAGATGGAAGAAAAAAAAAAAAAAAAAAAAAAAAAAAAAAAGGCAAAGGAAAGAAGGATTGGCAGTCAGCAGTCATAGATATTTTGAGAGCTGAAGAAAGAATCTCTTCAGAAAAATGCATGTTGAATTAGCTTTATTGCTTCAGCATGCAAAAAGGTCTTGAATGATATTGTAAATGCCAGTGTGTATTTGTTGCAGTTTCTCGCTAAACTACATGTTGGGTTAATTACAAGTCTGTCACCAAAACTAAATGTTTTAATACAATTTAGTTCTTTTAGTTCATCAGACAACATGAAGTAAAAGTCCATAATGTCATTTTTGTCCTAAGAAGTTGCTAGCAGCACTGTGATGTTGGTTTACAACAACCAAGCAGCCATATTCATCTTGAGCATGATGAAGTTCTGTACTTCCCTACATGGAGATGAGCTGTAATTCCCATGTCATCACACTGAGGTTTGCATCAAAGCCAAATGGCAAACTTGGAATGAGTGCTGGACAGGTGATGGAAATTCATTAGAGTGCAGGCAGTCACTGCCCAATTTAAATGTGCACATTAGAAAGCTGACATACCTTGGCTCTACTTACAGTCATTGGAGACTCGTTCAAGCCTGGTTCAGTCCATCTGAGTTGTGCTCTCTGGTGAAGACTTCTCCCTCTTCTTTTTTAATGTCTCCTTAGGCACCAAAGTTGGACACATGAAACCAGGCAGCATGACAAACCTCCCCGAGGAAGACAGGTGCTTTGCAGCAAGAACAAAGCTATGACACCAGGCTCTCTGGAAAGGGACATAGGACTGGAGTTCTGCTCTTGAGGTGAGTACAGACTTGGGACAGTCCCACAGGAGTGAGACATGAGAATAGAGAAGTCAGTGAGCACAGAGGAGGAGGAGGAAGTCTTAGAAGAAAGCATATATCCAGGAATGGGGAAAGGGCTGAAGGCAGTTGAAAAGCAGCTTGCTAACTGGAAATTAACTAGGTTTTAAAACAAAAAGTCCTGTGGATTTGATACTCAGCCCTTGCTATTGGTATACTGTGCTTCTACGTGAGACCAAGAGTTTCTCTCAAAACAGCCTGGAGTAGTCCTTGCAAATGTGGCGAGGCAGGTTGCAAACATACCTGTCAGCTATAGCTTTTTAACCAAATGCTGTGGCAATTTGCAGGAGTAAGTAGGTGAGTAAAAATGCCCTTTTTCTGTAATTTTACTTTCTGAAGCATGTTATGAATAGAAGAATCATCTGGGGCTAGAAGAGAAAACACAACTAGTAGCTTGACCTTTTATTGGATATAATAGAGAGGTGATATGGGAAATGATATTTTAGAAGAGCAAAACAACACACTAGACATCAAAGGAGGTAGCACTGAAAGTACCTCTAATGCAGCTGAGAGGGTGAGTTCAGGTAGTGTACAAATAAGGAAGAAGGGGTCTCAGTCTGCTCTGGGGACATGCAGGAAATACCTAACAGGGACAGTTTGTGTGAGGTTTCGTAGATAACTGAAATCTCTGATCATGGAGAGAGCCGTACAAAGACTAAATTTTCCACCATTCTGTAAGCAATCTGAGAAGCGACTGTGCTTTGAGCTCTCTCTGTGCCCAGGGGAGGTTAGGCTGGCTGGCTGGCTGGCTGGCTGAGAAGTGTGCAGTGGTGCCTGTACCTCCCGGTAACCACAGGTGGGATTTCTTGATTTCTGAAAGCAAAAATACACATAAAGTTATGACCTAGTAGGAAGTCAAGTGAAAATAGACCCAGCCATAAACAAGAAAATCAGTTCTGGGAAGAAAGTGTGGTGAAGGTCAAAGCAGAAGGACGTTAAATAAATTCATAATGCACATATTCAGTTCTTCCAGATCTAAAGCTGCAAGAGAGTAAACTGCTTTGGGGCAAATGAGGTGACATTCGTAAATCTTCTCTTGAGACCCAGAAAATAATTCTAGCTTGTGTGTATTCCATTTTTTCATTTTCAAACTTTCTATCTGATAATGTGTAAAGGAATAGATACTCTAGACAAATACCTCATTAGAACACAAATTTGTTTCGTAGAAAGCCAGATGTTTTCAATGACATGTAAGAATGCAGTAGCTAAAAACCATTAAAATAGTTGCAGCTTGTGGTGGATGTTAACATAGAGGGAGCCTAAATGAGTACACTGTGCAAATAGCTGCACTTTTTCCATTGGGCTGAAAACGATTTCTTTATTTTCACTGTTAAATTAAAAATGTGCTATGTTAAAGATAGGTCTTTGCATTTTTCCTATTTTTTGTTTTCAAACATACAAGTACCTTGCATTATATTGTATCACACAAGGATATAAAAAAAAAAAAAAAACAATATTGTGGCAAAGAACAGCTAGTCAAACGTATGTGACAGTGAGGAGCTTGTCAAAAGCTTCACAGAGACATATTTAGTATTGTTAATTCTTCTGATCACATCAAGTTGTTCATCTTTTATTAGTTCAAATGGCTCTCCTTCTGGGGACAGCCCATCTCTCAGCTGACATTTCACGTATAATGTATTAGCATTGCTGTATCTCAGACAGCGAAGGAAAGGTGCAGTAGATTCGATGAAGTATCAGGAAGATGTTGCTGCAGTGCTGTGTCAGCAGTGAGGGCTAGTCTGGTGAATGCAACTGAAAAAATCCAAGAGAGTTTTACCAGGAGCATCAGGCTGAGCTGAGGCTCCCTTTCACGTGCGGTTCTGCAGTACAGTGCTAGCTGTTGGCATGTTGCACCAGCCAGAGTCCCAGTCCCATTAATAATAAGACATACATCTCCAAATTAAAGATATGCAAATTATGAAATACGCCATCACATAAGGAGTATGCTCTGTTGTTCCTAGTTAGCAGGGGCATTAGCTGAACTCATTTCCTCCCAGCTTTCACAGGAGATCAGCAAAAGGGAAATAGCAGTGACTTCTTGGGGCCAGAGGGCAATGCATCCCTGGGAGGTCAGTGATCTTTGCAGTGTGCTGTGTTGCAGACCCTTAAAAAGACAACTCTGCTGATTGCAGCTGCTATTGCTGCAGCCATTTAAATCTTCAGTAATGAATCCAAAGAAGCTGTCTGGAAGTCTTCAGTAACTGTGTAATTTTCTGTAATTAATTTTTTAAGTATACTGGACTTCCATACAGTGACAGCAGGCCTTTGAGCAAGGGCATCAGGGAATTAAAATGAGATGTGGCCTTGGCAGCTTCTAGAGCACAAATGCAGCATATAGACAATTGAGTAGATTGGTGAGAAATGTAATTTTATTTGCAGCTCAAAAATGCTAAGCAGGAAGGAGAAATTTTGAGAGCTGAAAAAAACATGCCGGAAATGTAAGTGCCTTTTTGAACTAGCTGGGACTGAACTTTTTTTCCTTTTGATTGTATAAGACTTTCCGATAACTGCAATTCAATAGAAGAAAATAATTTTCTGCCATGATGGTGGAGAAATACTGTCATAGGTTGCCCAAAGAGATGGACCAGCCTTGAGCAGGAGGTTGGAGTTAGAGGACCTCTGGAGTTCCCTTCCAACCTGCGTGATTCTGTACCAGCAATCATGTTTTTTTGTTTTGTTTTGGTTTGGTTTGATTTTTGTTTTTTAATTTCTATATCAAATACTAGTAGAGGTTGTTCTGTACAATGTTTTGTGATGTTACCTTTTAATATAATCATAGAATCATAGAATGGATCAGGTTGGAAAGGACCTTAAAGATCATCCAACTGCAACTCCCCTACTATAGATCCCACCCACCAGATCAGGTTGGCCAAGGCCCCATCCAGCCTGGCCTTGAACACCTCCAGGGATGGGGCATCCACAACTTCTCTTGGCAACTGGTCTATGTCGTCTATGTCATTGATAAAGACATTGAAAAGCACCGGTTCCAAGACAGACCCCTGAGGGACAGCACTTGTCACCGGCTTCCGCCTGTACATAGAACCATTGACCACCACTCTCGGGTGTGGCCATCGAGCCCATTCCTTATCCATCAATAACACTTTAAAAGGTTTCAGCAAGATCTCTTTTATACTGGTTTAATGTTAGCTGGGTAAGTGGTTACACAGACAGGTATATGCCCTAGCTGAAAACCTTGATCTTGGTAGTTGTGTGTACAATCATGGCACAGCACTAAAACAGTAACAGCAGCTCAGATTTCAGCTCCAAGCCAAATTCTTAAACATACACCTGCCAGGAGATGACATTAACTTGTTAAATGAATGTCATTGTATCACGTACATAGAGCAAACATGTGAACTACGTTCATGAGAAAGCACTGTGTCAGAGGGACCCTGTAGGGCATTGCAGATGTTGTGTACCTACAACACATGGATGGCTTCATGCTGAAGGAGGGGAAGGTGACAAGCTGCATTGCTACACAGCACAGAACAGGATGTTAAGAAGGATATGTTCCTCAATAAAAACAATGTGAGGCTCTCTTTTTTTATCCAGTCAAAATATAATTACAGAGATTTGAGTTTGGCTGCGATACTTGGGCTAGCCCACCTAAAAATGTGAAGTGAGCCAAGCTGTTGAATCCTGCTCCTTGAAAATGTCTTTGGATTTTTACGCCATCAGATTCTGAGGCTGCCTGGTCCTTTGTTTTTGAAAGTTGACTTTACAATTTAGCTGAAAAGTTATGTGAATTTTTAAAAACTGTATCTACTTATGCTTACATTCTTAAGCCCGAAGTCAAGCTGCTTCTATGGGAGTGACAGCTCAGATGTGAGTGAAGGGCCAAATGAAAATTATGTGGAGATTTCATTTGACAAGGCCACTTCAGACAAAAGAAATGTTAAACAAATAGCCTTACACAATGGGAAATGGTGAACTTCTGCTGAACCTTGCTGTTGGCTCTCTGCCAAAGGAAAGTTTGAAGTTACTGGTATGTTCTGATTTGGAAATCTCTCTGGTTTTAATGTCCAGCTTTTGTATACCATTTTAAATGGAAAATGAAGAGTGCTTAATTATCTTTCCTGGGGTATGACAGCTGATAGAAATTAAAATGTCTGCCCAGAACAAAGTAAAAATCCTGCACACTGATAGTAACTCAAACAATGTAAACCTGTGCCATATTAAGCTGTTAATGGAAAAATAGGTGAGAATGAATGATTTCATGAGGTAAGAATAGTATCAAAGAAAATGGAAACATTCAGGTATATCACCCTGGGTGAGTCTTTCTTTCAGGCCACAAACTCCTGTCATGAACAGTAAAAGCAGTCATGGTCTGGATGGCTTTTCAGAATTATCTATTTGGCTAGACAATGCAAGACAAGGGCTCTGGGTAGAAGCAATGTCTTTATTAGTCTAGGTAGAGGGAGAAGAAGCTTTCATGCTTTCAGGCCTACAAGTTCCTCTTCAAATAAAACAGAATTTCAATTTCTCTACCTCATATAAATGAAGACCTGGCTAGGAATATGAATTCTGCATGTCAGGAAAAGCCTCTAACACCCAGCCACCTTGGCATTATCTTCTGATACTCCATATATATATATATATAAATATATATATATATTGTTACAGAAAAGCTGCAGTTTAATATTTTAATAATTCTAATCATTACTATCTGCAGCACCTGGAAAGAAGAAATTTCTGTAGAGATTGATCTCTTCAATTAAAATTAACCATTTGAAATGGAAAGCTGCCATCATAATCTGATGACACCTATTAAAGTTGCAAAAACTGCTGCTCACTGTTTGAAGCAAAAGCTAGAGCCCAGGACAAGTTGTTTTAAGGCATGTGCTGATCATTATCCTTTCAACTCAAGATGGGTTTGAACTTCAAATCGGAGTTTCAAAGGCATTTGTTTCCATCCAAGCCCTCTTGGAAACTTGTTTCCAAGTTTCCATCCCAGCCCTTATTTTTAGTAAGAACCTGGTATCTACCTCCTGGTTGAAGAGAGATGGGCTACTGCCTTAAAGGCTCAGATATTTAAGTTAAAGATGCTTCTAAATGTAGTTGGCTGGAGAAGTTCACAGATTTGCTGGAATTATGACTTTTTTCTCCCCATCCCTCTTCTGTGATGCCTACAAAATTATTGGCCATAACTAGAGCCACTAAAGAGCCCACAGCCATGGCTTAATGCAGACAGATGACTATGCCTGCAAACTCCTGCCTCCTTCCAGGCTTTAAGATGATCAGGTCTTCAAAGCAGGTTTTCTGGTTAGTTTCTGCTGCAAGCCCAGCTACAGGTAAATGTTTTTCTGATGAACTTCTTGGGCTTGACCTCTTTTATTCAGAAAACTATTTCTGCACTCCTCACCTGGCTCAGTTCCTGAAGCAAAGAACTCTTAGCTGCTGACTTGGTTGCACCAGTGGCTTTAGGGGATGCCATTATGGGACAATGCTTGCTAGTCAGGATATTCAAGTGCCAGTCTAAATCCTCCAGTTCTTTTGAAATCCCAAATGGTTTTAATGTAAACCTAATAGAAATATTGATTATACTAAATTGGCCTGACCAGTGAGTTTGCTGTGAAGATGCTGGTTGAAATTTAATTGTAAAATAGCTGGAGGAGCAAGACAGGTCTCTGTCAGTACTTGTCATTAAATCTTCCTTTACAGAGATGATTTGACCCCAAGCATATGTAAAAATAAATTGCAAAGCAGCTCAGCCTGTCACATTGGCCAGACTGAACCAAGTGGCGGGTATTTTAATACCAAATGTACCTGAATCTGCAGACTCCTTACAAGGGAATTGCACACCTCCCATACTTCAGCTGGCACCAGCTGAACTCTTTCCTGTGCAATGACATGCTCAGGGCTGTTTTCAGGAGCAAATTATAAACATTTCTAGCTACAGGCTAAATACAACTTGGTTTGCGAAGTGCAGCTGAATGTGAGAACATATATATGCTGAAACAGGAAGACCAATGAACAGCTTGCTCAGCTCTCTGTCCCTTTCCTCTGCAAAAACACTAATCTGTGGCACAAAAATTACTGCAGAAGATGTTAAACACTATTTTTTCTGTGTGAGAGGCCATTATTTAAGTGTTGTGCTTCTCTAATTAATGAACATGGGCTCTTCCCTTCTCTGGCCTGTCTGCCATGCTGTACTAAACATGCTCAGCTGAAAGTAGAAAGCTTTGATGCTGTTCTCTAGCCGCTAGCTTAAAAAGTCAACTTACTGCTTCTCAGTCACCCTCTCCATTACAAAGATTGTATCTGCAAGATCAATTCTACCTGCTCCAGCCCATTAGCTTCAGTACCGTTGAGAAGGTTCAGAGTAGGAGAAAATCCAGTTTGAGGTCTCTTAGCTGCCAACCTTTGGTACTAAATGTGCTGGGACAATGAGAAAGCAGAGAAGGTCTTTGCTCTCGTCTCTTCAGGCAGAAAACAACCATAACTTCATGTGAATCCCATCTTCTTACTGAGAAGGTAGCCTTCAGCAGTGAATCTGTACTTGCCAATGCTGACAGCCAGGGACAAAAAATGGCCCTTCCTCATGCTGTGCTCATGGCAATGCCATAGATGTACTGGATCGTTACTGAGGCCAATGCACTTAGATAATCAGTTGCAGCTGAGGCTGTGACACAGTTACTGGAAGAACTGTACTGGCTCTAAAGCTTTGATGAAGTTGTATTTGCTATCATAATCCAAAGATTTCAAGACCTCCTCTGAATGAAGAGGGGAGCTGTACTCACTGTGCAGAAATGTTTGTTACAAAGCTGTGTTCTTCCACACTTGTCCTGAGAAAAAGTTTCTCAAAGCATGTACTATACTAGGAAGATTTTTATTCCCTTGGAATTTGTTGGTTAGGTATAACTGTACGGTTTTGGTTGTCAGCATGGAAACTAAACCAGCGGGATCCAGTTTGGCTCTCCGTGGTGCTAGGCTTATTGTCTACCTTCAGGATGGTCTGAGAAAGAAGCTGCAACACTCTGCATGGTGGACAAGAAATCTTGCATATCTTTTTTCTTCTGCTTAATAATCAGACAGCCCAAATTTATGTTAGAGTCATTTAAATCTTAGATTGAAACCATATGATTTTCTAATTCTCCCTCAGAAAGGAAAAAGAAAATAACAGCTGAAAATTAAGGAAGGAATATTATGAATTCCTACAATTAAAACAACAACAAGCGAACTAAAATCCAAGCTATTTGATGAATGGTGGAAAGTTGGTTTTCTTCAGAATGTCTTACACTACTACACCTCTTACACTGCCATACCACAGCAAATCTTCCATGATACACATTCACAGGGCTCCCAAATATGAAGTTCTGTGCAGAATAGACCAAACTCTCCTCTTATCATATCCTGAACCTTTCCTTGTGCAGTTACTCTTTCTTGTCACCTGTGGCCCCCACTGTAATCATATGTCTTTTTTCTTTTACTGTCACCCAGGCAGAAGACAGCACACGCTGTTCCCTGGAGCTTCATACCAGCGGATTAGCTATGGAGTACATCCATGGCCAGCGGCATCTGCTGAAGACAATAGCTAGGAGGTAAGTTCTTCCTACTTTTTTTTTTTTTTTTTTTTTTCTGCAGGAGCATTCATAGTGTTAATTTTCTTTATGTGCTGCTCTATTTTATGAAAATTAGAGAAGCTTCATTTTTTGAAGATCTTTATGCCAGCTTGCTTGCTAGCTTTGGTTAAAGCTATTAGGGGTGCTAAAGGTCTTGCAGGAGAACTGGCACACAATGTGATCATGACAGCCTTGTTTTCCCAGGAAAACAGGTTAAAAGATTTCTCCTTGCCTGTAATTGGACGCTGCCAGTTTGAAAAGCTGCCAGAGTCTGTCTGACAAAAGAAGACCTCTCTGTGTTTCCCCTTGCAATTGCTTTCCCATGGAGCCTAAAGGCGAACTGTTAAGGCCATTGATCTCCCTGCAAACAACATATTTGCAGCACTGGCAGGAAATCTCTGTGGGGATGAAGTGTACAGGAATGACACACACTGACTGCTCATTACACTGATCTGGTACTAACTGGTCCCTAAGTGAAGAGGAGTCACCAAAACTTAGCTACAGGCCATTTGACTTATTTTAATTAGTCACTCCGAAAAAGTCAGCCACTCAGAAGTTAGAAAAGGCTATTAGGATGGCACATCACAACTTTGTTCTAGCTCCCTTGCAAGTTCATCCAGTTTTTTTAACAGAACCCTTTCTTTAATCTTTAGATGAGCACTTAATGCCAAGTCAACGTGACAGCCTGCTTCTTTCTAATTATTTGGTGACTGATCCCATTCTCTGTTTTCAGCCCAAGACTGAAAGGCTGATCTGAGACAGAGCTATTCATTTCTTCACGTTCTGGTGAATGGCATTGCTCAGTCTGCTGCCTTGTGCTTCACCAGCATTAATCCTCACTACCCCCCACAAAGCTGGGAACTGGCATTGTGATTACCTTATGGATAAGGAACTATAGCTCCTAAAATTTAAGTCACAACTCTCTGTTGGTTTTGAATGTCCATCTGCCTAGGTTCTGCCTCTCCAGAAAAATCCTATATTACTTTCAGTAGTACTGACAAAGCTCTCATGCTGTAGTTGCAGTAACAAATGACGGACATATCTGTAATTAGACCAAGGAGGATCTCCAGTCAGTCAGCAGAAATCTAGGGAGTGATTAGCTAGCTGCTGTCTCTGAAAAAGGTGTTGTAAGAAACCTAAGTAAGACTGGCAGTGATGGAAGCTGTAGGACCAAATTGCTGTTCTCTCAGAGACGCTTTCCATTGCCTGGACTGTAAGGTCATTCCTTATCTTCTTGTGGGCTCTGTTTCAGTCTACTGCAAAGAATAGGTCCCACAGAACAGTTTCTATCCCTATGCAACCCTTTTTATTCAAACATTAACACTAAGCTCATCCATCCAGTACACCCGATGAAACACTGCATTTCAGGACAAATATGTTCATTTTCAAACCAATTTCATTACTGGGTTGACAACCTGGTCCCAAAAACATTGTCCTGACACAATTTGGGAATGAAAAAAACTGTGGCAGAGAGGCAGTTCTTGATTAGCAGCTGGTCATAGAAGGATTTGGGACCTTTAAGTACTCTTGCAGCTGAAGCCAATGTCACATCAAACCACCCATTAACCACATTTCTGAAAGAATTTTGTCTCCTCGGGGAAAAAAATGTGTGTGTGAACTCACACTGAGAGAACTGATTTAAGTTGGATATGAAACTTTAATGCTGGCACTTCTGGATATATGAGCAGTTGAATTTGGAAATCTAACAGCACCAGTATAACACTGATTTTTCCGTTTTTCAGGAATTCAAGACAAGCTCCCTGCCATACCATTTAATCCCATTCCATGCTGATCAGTACCTTCCTGGACCAATAGCAAGGCTGCAACCTTTCAGCAAGTGCTTAGACCTCTTCCACTTGTGCTCACAGAGTAGCTGATTGCAGTTGCTGTCAAGCAGCTCTCAGAGGAGATGGGTGGGACACTAGGATGTTGGCCCTCACAGCTGCTTGCTGGCAGCAAAGCGATGAAGAGATCATAGATAAAGAGATGTAGGGGAGGGGAACCTGCTCATCCAGGCATGGACACAGCTTGGGAACAAACAGGAGGAATTAGCAGCCTGCATGAACCGCAGTGCTGTGAGCTCATTGACATCACAGAGGAATGGTAAGATACCTCACACAATCGAAGTGCTGTGGTGGTACCTGATGCTCAGGAAGGGCAGCGAGAGCAGGGGGAAAACATGGAGTTCTGCCTGCGAATGGGAGATAAGCCAGCTGGGAACTTATGGGTCAGAATTGGTGGGCAGACCAACATGGGTGAATTTGAAATGAGTGTCAAAGGGTTTTGATCAGTGGCACAAAGTCAAGCTGGAGGGCAGGTGATGTACCTGAGGGGTCATCGCTGGGGATGAAGCTGTTTAACACTTTCATTAGTAACCCAGATGATGGGGCAGAGAGCACCTTCAGCAAGTCTGCAGATGGCACAAAGCAGGAAGGAGCAGTTGACAGAGCAGTTGACTCGGCTGTTGTCAGACCCCAGAACAAAACATGACTGAAGACCCGAGCTATTTCAGTACACCCCAGTATGTTCACTGCCGGGCCGGGTGAGGATCCGCAGTGTGCATATCGCATGGGCTGGTCTCACAGGGAGCTGTCTGCAGCAGTAACTGTCAGGAGAGGCTTTCTACTGAATTATTCAGAGGTGTCAACTAGAAGCCGGTCTAGGGTGAGATGAGACTGCAGCATTCATTTCAGTTTAGTTTAGACTGAGACCAAATTAGGGGTATATTAATTTTCACTGTTGCATAGGCAATCATAGCTCCTTTGGTATGTCAAGACCTTCAATTTCACCAGGTCCTGGTGCCCTCCTGTCCAAAAAAACTTCATAAAATATTTGTCAAAGTTCTCTTCACATCACAATGCGGATACTACTAGTCACCAAAGTCTGTCTGCACATGAATACTTGACAACTCACATCCTATTATTTCCCGCTTTGCTAGTTTTTGAGCCTTCAAATTTGGTTTTGGAAAAACACATTACACGGTCAGAAGTTACACTCAGTGAGTTTCATGGCTTAGCTATAAAAGACTGTGCTCAAAACACGGTAGTTAATCCATGTGGCTGTCCTGGTAAGCAATAATCATAAAAGTAAATACTGGGAGAGGATGAAAAGTAAATAGGAGAGTTGCACTGAGCTGTCAGGGAAGGGTTGCACTCTGGGGGAAGCAGCTGGCTTGTTTTTTATCCTGGTTTTCTAAATTATGTGTCTTACTCCTGTTTCTAAGTTTACCGTCCATAGAGGATGGCTGAAGTTTAACTGCCTTTTCCCTCTCTAACTCCTTTTGCCACAGAAGTTTCCATAGGTGGAAAAAAAATTCCTTCTAGATTCCACCGAGCAGCCTCAAACTCAGCAACCTCTTCCACAGCCCCTTGGGGAACCACGGCTGCACCGCACCCCACAGCAGGAGCTTTGACTTTTGCCACTGCCTTGGCCGCAGAGGCCGTGTCCCATCTGGGCAGCACAGCTCTCTCTGCTTTGGGTGGGAAAAGCTTTAGAAATAGTCTTGTGGCTACTGGTTTTGCTGTTTTTTTACTGCTTTGCTGACACATGCTGCTGCATTGATTTGATGTGGTGCAAACCCTGGTTGAGAGTGCAATTAGCTGGGGAAGCTGGTTTTGTATGGGCATAGCACTGGGAGATCATCAGCTCTGGAAACAAAAGAGTTTGTGGGCAGCCCAGTTCTCTTTTAGCCTAGTGGTACTCAGGGGTACTTATTTCTTCTGTTCTTCTGGGAGTTTCAGAACCATGGCTTATCTTTACAGGCTGATGAAGTTCAGCCCCGTGTGTGTACATGCTTCCTGGGTTTTTCTGCTTGCCCCGAGTGCCCAAGGCATCGCAGGTATGTTGTATATCTGACCAGAATGGCAAGTTTTTCTTCATGAGAAAGAAGAAAGAGGGAAAAAAAAAAAAAAAGTGTCCTCAAATTTCATAGGCCCTGGGACAAATCCAAGCAGTGTGTCTGTGTGACTGACTTTTGCAATTAAAATTATTCTGTGGGAGTTAGTCTGAGGATGATCAAAGACTGTAGTTGGTGGTTCTTGTTTGTTGGTACAAATGTGACCCTTTTTGCTGGCTGAAGACTGGAGGCAAAGGTGTTGGTTAGCAGGGGCTCTTGCTGGACTTGCTGGAGGAGAAAGCACACAGGGTGGCTTCAGCCTCCTCAGCTCTTCCCTTGCACTGCAGGTGCTAGGCACAGCCAGGCAAGAACTGACCACTGCTTGCCAGGGAATTTGCAGCCTTCTCAGCATGGCTGCAGACATGAGTAGGGTGCTGGCAGGCTCCCAGGATGAATTGGTGAGGGTGAATTAAGCAGGAGTGTTTCTGAAAATCCAACCGCGCAGCTTCTAGAAAGGGGTGAAAGGGTTGTATTCAGGGTCCCTGTTTCTTAAGGATGAGATTTATCAGGTTTTCAGATTTGCTTTCACTCGTATTTGTAACTGGTGTCAAAGGCTTCTCAGACCACATCTTTTCTGTTTCCCATGACTGTTTCCCAATCACTTTGGGTTTTCATCTGATACTGTATTCAATCAAGGTGTACAAGTAGAGGAATATTATAGCACCAAAAGCAGCTAAAACAAATGCTGTTCTTGCTTCAGAATAAGTATGGTCTTTTGCCTTGGCATTTAAGTATCTCTCTAAATGGCCTTTTGACTTGCTTTACTCTTTGGGATTATCTGTGCCTTTGGGATTATATTGTGCCGGCAGAACATAAATCTCATCTTCATTAACTGTCTTAGGTGTTCATATGAGAAAATCATATTCCATTTGTCTTTGAGCTATAGAAATAATTTAACTGGACATTCAGATTACAAGAAAACCAAGATTTGCTGTCTAATAATTTCATTGTCAGTTGTGCTAGCATTGAGGATGCTTGAACTGCCTAAACAAAGACTCCAATCAGGGAGACAAAAGTAGCCTTTTGTCAAGCGCTGGCTCGGGGTGCAACATCTGAGTTACTATTTGCTCTCCAGCTAAGTCCGCTTTGATGGTTTAGCTGGTGCATGATCCCAGCACAGAAAAACAGGCCACAGGAGCAGCAAAAAGACGAACCCCAGAGTCATCTGCAGGCACCACCCGCAGCCCTCTGAGAGATTTCAAAGTGCTCACCGAAAACAGAAGGCTGCTTTGTGGATGTGGGCTCCCGTGATGATTTCTGGTTAGTTTGCCAGACCCTTTGGAGTCTTTGGCTTCATGGAAAAATGGTGAATGAGCTCATTGTTGCCTTTTCCACAAGCATGGGCCCTCCAGCACCAACCCGACCGTTGTTACAGCACGATGCTGCTGCCACGCACAGGCAGAGCACCTGAAGGGAGGCTTACACAGGAGGATGGAGCACAGGGGAGGTTTTGTTTCAGTGGACATCGTAGCAGTTTTCCTAGAGAAGTGGGCTAGCACCAGCCCTGCTAGAGGAGAACGTGAATACCAAAATAGCACAAGCATCTATTTTCCTTTCAGCGCAACACAGCTCCCATCATGGCTATTAATAGTAGTTATGCCTGCAAAGAGAGGTCAGGCCAAATCCCTTGGTAGGTAAATGGCTTAAATGATAGTTCACCCGTTTACTGGTAGCAGCTTCAAAGTTCAGTGAAATATTTGGAAGTGCGACAAGTGCCATTTTCTAGGAGAGTCACTGAGTCATTCCCAGATTTCACGTCCTGGCTCCCCAGGGTTTCTGGAAACAAATGGTGAGTATTTTTCTCCTGATGTTTTTGACTTTCGCATGCCAGGAAGTGACAGGAAAGACTGAGCACACTTTAATAATTTTTTTTGAATCTCATCGAGACTTTGTCTACAGCAGTGAGATGGCTCAGGACATGAGAGGAATACTGTTTTCCATCCCACTCAGTGCAGCGTATTGGAGCCAAGGGCGGTGCCAATATTTTGATGGTGATTACTTGAGCTCTGAGGAGCTGCGGACATGGACAGACCCCCCCAGCCCTGCCAACACCACTTGTGATCCTGACCTTATGTTCTAGTTTGAGGGTGAAAAGGCCTATTTTTTCCTTTCTGTTAATTTTAAGGAGATAAATATAGCCAGTGAAGTGACCTCTTAGTCCCACGGAAATCTTTGAGTTTAAAGCCGAGAATGTGAATTTTAGCAGTAGCTCTTATTTTATTTATAGGCTGGTCATTGTAGTGCTTGGCATGAGGTGATGTTGTGTGACACAAGCATAGTTAATTAACACTAGGTCAGCTACCTTTGCAGAACAATGACAGAAGCCTTCATTTCCCTAAAAACCTCTGTTCTAAAATAAATAAATAAATAAATATGTTAAAACATGACTGAATATAGTCTTTAATAAGGTTTCCCAGATAGGTATTTTTTTTTAAAATGGATGCTAACTAATTCTGGCCCTATTGACCTTACTGCAATTCAGTGTCAGCTTTTTACTGTGACACTGATATAACTCCCAGCAGGTCAGAATCAGGCCTGAAATGTACAGAAATGCTTACTAAAATGTGTTTTGTGAAACAAAACGGTGCTCAGGGTTATGAAGGCTGGCCCAGTAAAGGGAGTATGAGCAAAGCTGGGGCCACAGAATTGAACTTGGGGATGGTGGGGAAAGGGAAAGAGCCGGTTTCCAGGGCTGCAAAGCCAGAAAGGGGTTATGGAAGGAGGGTCCACAAGATAACAAAAGGATCTTAATCTTATACAGTTCCTCCACTGGTGTTGCAGCAACCCTTGTGAAGGGAGCATCTATACCAAGGATTGCTGTCAGTTGTGTGTTTATCAGAGAGGAGGCAAACTGTGGGCAGAGAGCAGCTTTGCAGTGAACCAGGTGACCTTATTTTTTCAATTTCAACTGACCGGAAGGAGCAACTTTTTGTGCTTTCATGAAATCTATGAAATATATTTTGTGGAGACACCACGCAGGCAGCCAGGCTGCAATGACAGTTTCACAGAACCTGCTCCTTCATAAGGTGTGACAGAGATAGAGGGATGAACACGGCTAGACTGTGCAGGTCCCCAGTACAATATTTAGTATTTTTCCTTTATGAGTATAATGAGTTTAGATTGTATTTTTAAATAATTGCACAACAGATGCAGGTTCAGTTTCTCAGAGACACTTTCTTTAGCAGGTGAAAAACAAATGTCTGCTCCTTCTTATTAATGTGTACAGCACCGAGCCTGACAGGGCTCTGATCAGGCCGTGCGGGTACTGTTGTAGAGCAAATCAAGTGAAGGAAAACAGAGGCATGAACTGTGCTTCTATCACCCACGATGTGAGCCATGGGCAACAAGGAGAGATGGTCATCTATAAGAATTGTTTTTCCTGTAACAGCAGCTCTGAGAAGGACCTGAATGAGAAGTACTGACCAAAAATAGTCTATGATATAAAATTGGCTCGAAATTGAAACCCTTCCTAGCAGTGTCCAAAGCTTTTTATTTTCCCTGGGGTGACTGCAGAACTAATAGGATACATGTTCGTTAGTCCGCAGGAGGTTATTGTAATGAATAATAATGGATGTGACAGCAACCCGAGGTAACTCAATGACTCTGAAGCTGCTTCCCGCTCTCCCATGCTTGGCTTTTGTCCTCTCCAATTTCTGCCACCCGTGCCATCAGCCTTACACACGGAAAAATGAAAACAAATATATTGGGACATCAGTTCATGGGGAAAAAAAAATGAACACAAAAAAATGGAGAATTAAACTGCAAACCAGACTGCTGTTTAGGAAGGACTTTGCTTACGGGTCAGAGAGTGGTGGAACACACTTACAGTGGCTTCTTGGAGGGTCAAGCTTTTTCCTTAACCTCAGTCAAAAAAGATCTGAAGGCATGTCCATGTGCTGCTGAAAAGTTTGGTAACTCCTTTCAAGAAAGTTACAGTGATGTTTTCAGGAGTAGAAGGATGAAATTAAACCAATAAAGATCACCAGGTCACAGAGTAGTTGAGGTTGGAGATACCTCCAGGAGATTCTGGAGATCCAGCCCTGCTGTTCAAATCACGATCAGCTGGAGCAGGTTGCCCAGACCATGTCCGGACAGTGCTTGAATACTGCCACAGATGGAGACTCTACAACCTCTGCTTGCCATCAGGTATTTTTGGTAAGACAGGACTGATGTGGTGAAGTATGCAATTGAGTTTTACCCGTGGTGTACTCTTAGTTTGGCACTTGAAAACCACTCGTAGCCTCTGACAGTCTTTCCCATGAGGGCAAGTCCAAATTAACCTGCATTCCTGCTAGGCTGTCTTGTCAAGGAGGAGAGAATAGCAATCCTTTTCACTGTATATCTTGCCAGATTTACTCTTTGTCTGCTTTTTATCACATTTGTCTCTTACAATAGTTTTAGTACTTTTGTTTTATAAAATGGGAACTGTAACCTTTAGTTGCACTGAGGTTCATGGCTTTTGCTTTTAGCACGCAATTAATGCTAGTTCATATAAGCGAAAGGCAGCTTTGCTACCGAACGGCTGTTTGCTGCCTCTCTGGGTAACTCCTGCTAATCACACAGTGGGGGTCTTGTCAGGCTGCCTTGCCTGTAGCAGTACCTCAAAGCCGCTGTTCTCAGAGAGCACTGTGATATCCTGGAGCTTTAGATTTAATTTACGACTCCACAAGAGCCCTGGTCATAATCTTTTATATAGAGGAAAACACAAAGTGTATTTGCCAGATCATCTGAAATAATTTTACTCACAAGGCAAAATCTGCTTCTGTTTCCTCTGGAAAAAGCAAGAGCAGTTTTACCTGACTTTGGATTCGCACCAAAGCTGCTGCAAAGAACTTGGCCCAGACGTACACGATCCTGGGCTGCAGCTGGACACTGGAGGCCCCTGGTCCACCTCCAAGGGCCGGTGCATCCTGTTTTGCTTTTCAGCAGGAATAAGGAGGCTTGGGGGAGCTGGTGCTCTCAGCAGTGTGTGGAGCTGCCAGCACAGCTTCAGCAGGTCAGGAAGGTGCAGAGATGTATGAGGACAAACAGTGGAAACCAGAACTATTCAGGGACTCTTGTCGGAGAAAGCAATAGGAACTACTGATTTTTCTCAGGCTGAGCCCATGAGGGGAAATGCAGCTTAGTAAATGCCTGCTGAGACACCATCAAGTGTGGGCAGTGATGTGGGAGGGGAATAAGAGTCTTCTTGAGGGTACCAGAAAGAAGACTGGTGCTACGCTGCACATATCTGGTCATGCACAGCCTGGAGCAGATGCTGCGTGCATACAGTGTCCTTTTACCTTCAGAGAGGGACAGTGTTGCCATCCATCATGTTTTGAGGTGGCTGTGCAAAATGAGGGGATGTTCCTGGTGAAGGAGGTTGGACCAGCTGGGTACTGCTTACACTTTGTTTGATGCTTTCACTCAAGGAACCTGGGTGAGAAAGAAGGAAGGTAGCCAGGAAGTTCAATTTGTATGGGTTTTGCATGGATTCCTGTGTTCAGGCTGGCAGTCCTATTTATTCTGGACTCCAGTTTCTGTGGGAAGGAAAACATTTGGTTCTGCAATACCTTTGAATAGTGCTTTATCTCCTGAGTGGTGGTTTTGTTTGTTTGTATGTTTGTTTGTTTAGATAGGAGGGAGTTTTGTTCTCATAAATGACATGAATCGTTATAAACATGGATTGAAGTTTCATATGTTATGGAAACGCTTCCTGCTCTGAGCCCTCACCTACAATACACAGAAAGCATGATATGCAATTCCTGCTAGACTGCCAGCAGAAATGCACTTTTGAGTCATCACAAAATTAAGCTTTGAGCAAAGTCTGGAAGATTTGATTCTTAAGCTGAAGTACTGGGACCCTGTCATCTAGCTGGGTAAACCTTCACAGAGTAGATGAGCTGTCTTGTGTCTTGCAGATCCAATTTCTAAGTAAGCTTATCTTTGAAATGGTCTCTGCAATGAACCGTGATTACTAAACAGACAAAGAAAGAAAACATGAATGGATGAACACTCATGGTGAAAGAGGTTTAAGGCGGTCAATATGATGCAGCCCTTACAGAAGGGCTCTTTCGTAAGGTAAATTCAAAGTCATAGCCTGTTTGGAAGTGGTTCTCCTTGTGAAACTATGGACTGAGCCAAATGGTTGCAGACCAAAATCCTGTCTTTACATAAATGTGAACTGTTTCCTCTGATTGGGTAGGCCGTAAATGGATGTGAGTTAATGCAGAACTCAAACTCAGGTATTTGCTTTCAAGTACTATGCTTTGAATTCTGTTTTCTTGGGGTCATCAAGTGCTTTGAGTATGAGCAAACTGATTATGGAGCCTGGGAATTAAATAGACTCAGATCATCACTTTGATTTCCATGAAGGGACAAATTTAGGTGCTGAGCCCAGTTTTAAGAAGTTTTTGATCCTTACGTGGAGAGAAAAAAAAAAAAAAAAATCAGCCATGGAATTGGACCTTTTCAGTTTTTTCATTAGAGTCAAATTCTGAGTCAATAGTACTCTTGAAAGGTACCCTACATTAAAGGCTGAATATATAAATTTCTAAAAATACCTGATATTTTCAAATAAATAACCAAGTTCTGCATTAACAGTCAAAAGATACTGAGCAGTGTCCTTGTCTGGTACAACCACCCGCCCCCTGCAATTTAAGTCTGTTGACTCTAGATGGATACCACAGGTCCTTTTTAAAAACACGACTTGCTGTGATTCCCTGAAAGTTTAAATAGGCTTGAGATTGCTCTTCTTGTCTTCTGGAGACAGAAACTCAGCACAAAATGTACCAGCTTGGGATGTACCAAGTAGGTTTGTATCAAAGAAAAAAAAAAAAAAAAGCTACTTGCTTCTATGACAACATTGGAGATATATAAGAAATAACACACTATGCATCCCACACATTAAAGAGATGAAAGTGCCTGCTATCCTGAAGTGACCATAAAAAAATCTCTGGAACTTAAAGGTTTAATGTTCCTTGTTCATGTGTTTGCATGACTAAGGTTTCTTGGTGCAGAGCAGAGACTGTTGAGGAATTGGCACATTGAGCCTGCTGTAAGTGCTGTGGCCGACAAATGTCTGCCACTGTCACACTTCATAGGGAGTCTTGACGTGACTGTAGCTGTGGTGCCTCCAGTCTACATTGTAAGAGCCCTCAAATATAGGGAGGCTGGGAGAAGTGACCTGGCAGCTGAAGAGGGCTGGAGGCAGCCCTGTCTCTTGCTGTTCTAGTTGCATGGGGAAGACAATCTTCCATTCTGATGAGAATATTACTTATCAGTGGTCTGGTGCGACAGAGTTTAAATACTGTCTCTGCCAAATACGGTCCTACTAAGGTCCAACTGCTTGACTTTCTCACCTGGAATATAGAGTCAGAAGTTTCATGTTTTTTCTTTTTTTCCCCGTAAGGTAGCCTTGAAGATAGACTATCTTGCTTGAACTTTGCATACTTCAAAAATAGTGTAAGGGTCAGGAGAACGTGATGTAGGAGTTGTGTGCCCACCAAAAGCTTTGGTTTAAGCCTGGCTTTTTACAAAAACTGTCTGTATTTTTCTAACTTCTTCAGGTGATCTTGACATGAGGCAATATGTCACTTTTGCCTGAACAGCATGTGCCACAGACCCCCAACATGCATCAGCCCTCTTGGGGCTTTCCCACCTTGTGTGCCTTGTAGGAGATGGAGCTGGCTGAGATGGAAGGTACAGAGATGAGGTTCCCAGGCTGCCTGGAACAGGAAATCCTGCAGGAGTACCCAGGGCAAGGCAGACTCAAGGTGCTGCAGGGCAGACCTAGGCCAGTTCCAGCTGGACTCTATGCTTCCCCTGCCTGCGGGCCTGGGGCCTCCCCTGAAGCTCAGATCAGTCATGGGGGGCCCAGGCTTCACAGCGCCTGAGATGGCCTCGGCCGCTCACCAGAGGGCAGCAGGAAGGGGCACAAGGCAGGAGGTGAGAGCATCTATGCTGACCCATTGCACCTAGGCAAGGTGACAGGGCTGGGTGGCCACAGCAGCAGGTGCCTGACAGCCCCACCATCATTCAGAGCTGCAGGTGCAGGCTGAGATCAATGCAAGAGGGATAGACAGTGTGTCAGGAGTAGCAGGAACCAGGCACAACCCATGGCATAGCTCAGCCATGGCTTGGGAGCTCAAGCCTGAGCCAAAGCAGGGCTCTCAGCAGATGGTACATGGCCCAAGTGAGGCTGGTCAGGGCAAGTGAGGTTCGTTAATGCCCTCTGTGCCACTACACACACACAGAGAGAGAGAGAGAGAGAGAATAGTTGGTAGAAATTAAGTATGGAGTCCCACAAGTAAGAAAAAGTGTGTTTCCCTGTTAAGGATCTGCCTTGTTAGTTCAAAGGACTATGTAACATCTGCTGCCCTGAAGGAGACTGCAAGTAAATGGCTTCATCGGGCTGGCTTCGTATTATGCTCTGCTTTAGCCTTCCAGGAGCTCTCAAAGTGGGGAGGTTTGAAGGTAATGAGCTTAATCAGTTCTCTGCTCAGTCTGTGTAGTAACGTGGAGGGTTCATTTGCTGTCACTTCTGTATCTTCACCTTAGTTTTCCTCCTCTGACTTCACTTGAGCCAGCAGGAGCAGTGGAAGAAGCTTCCTTATTAATTACAGCTCATAATTGTGAGCTTGGCAGCTGGTGGATTGGCAAAGATGAAATCATTTGTGTTCCTGTCTGCACAAGACTAAAAGCAATGCAGAGGAGGTAGCTTTAATTAAAACCAACTGCTGTAGACCATAAAGCAGTCTTATCAACTCGCAGGCACAGCGTGCTGTGCTCCAGAGAGCACCGGACTGTGGGAAATGGAGATGGCCCACAGCATGAATGGTAATAACTAAGCGTAGGCAAGGAGCTTTGGCATTTACTGCAGAGCAAATCTATCAACCCTGCTTCTTGCTTTCTCTCATGAGAGAGGCCTTTCAGCCCAGCCTACTCCATGCTGTCACTGTTGGCACCGCATGACATGAGTCTGTGCTTTTGGGATCACGCTGCGAGGCTCGTCTGTTTGTCCTGGCTGAAAGGGTGGTATAGAAAGTTGTGACCATTATACATGGTTAATGGTTTGTGTGAGACCTGGAGGCTCAGCCACTCCCAGCCTAGTGTGTTTGAGCATGTGGGGTAGGTCTGAAACTCTTTCAGACTCTTGCTGCTTGTGCACTGAATGACCTTGGATATTTGAAGTGGTACACAAATATTACTTATAGAGCACAAAGTTTACAGAGGTGCTGTGATTGAACTGAAAGATAATATCCAGTAGTGTAAGGCAATCCATTGAAATCACTTTTTAAAGAGGTGAGGTATCACATTTTATGCAAAGATTTTGTCTTTTTATGTGCCTCAGGCTAAGCCAGGTTGAAGGCCTACACTGCTGCTGGACATGGATTTACATCACTGAGATCTGACTGATGCTCAGTGGAGCTCAGACTGGAAGTATGCCTTTGGTTTTCATTAGAGAACTGAATTTCCTGAAAACAGCTAGATGTATTGTTCATTATTATCTCCTGTAAGTCACAGACCAGCTTTTCCTGGACCACATTCAATGAAACAGATTTAAGTGTAGTATGGCTAAGGGGTTGAAAAGCTTGTGTGAAGCTTATGTTAGCTATGCGCAAAGAAACTCATGAAAGTCCCAACCCACAAGAGACTACAGAATTACTAACTTTGCTATCTCCAAGAATTCAAAAATCATGAGTCAGGCCTCAGTCATAACTTTTTTTTTTTTAAATACAGAGAAACCTCAGGGTCTTTATTTGCTTACTGGCTTCTGAACATTGAGTTCTTGTTCTCAAACATTCAGGCCCTCATAGTTGTGGAAAGAAATCTATTTCTAAATGAAAAGCTAGATTCTCTTGCAATAGCAGCATAATAGAAGCCATTTTTTAACTGCAAGTTTTACAACTTTTTTTTTTACTTTTTTTTTTTTTTTTTTCTGCGAACTGGACATATCTGCAGTCTAATGCTACCACCTAAAATGTTGCTTCTCTATTTGGACTTGTGCATAATACAGGTTATCAGCACTGACATTAAGCAGTTTTTAAAATCTTCCCAAACTGAGCTTTGCAAACCAAGCCAAGCATGTCCAAGGGAGGAGCTGCATGAATGTCTCTGAATAATGGCTATGAAAAAGGTTATTTCCTTCCAGATCTTGCACAAAACTGTGCCTTCAATAGGGGCAGCTCTGCCCCTGCATAGAGTTGTCCTCTGCTTTTTCCTTGGGATGACACTAAGTGGTTATTTTAATCCCAGGGCTGAACTGCTGCCAAGCTTTATTTAAAAATATACATAAAGGAAGGCAAGCATGCGAGTCATGGGAAACTTCCGGGTACATTTTAGCCATGTTAGTAATGCTACATGTGTTTCCGTTTACAATTCACTCCTCCATTCCCCAAACCTGATACTTCTGACTTGTCTTTCTGCTCTGTCACAAGTGTGGTGGGGAACAGCCACAGCAAGCACGTTGAATGCAGGAACACAGGGACCATGCTTTACTGGTGTGTTGAGTGAGGCGCTGGATTAGTGATAGCAGGGGAAAGCAGGTGCCAGCACACCTAGACTTAAAATGCAGTGAAAGCTGCTTAACAGAAACCATCCAGGCTTCTGTTGTTCCCTTCACTCTGGAAGGCAACGTCAAGAAGTGTTTCAAAATTCATCTGTTTCTGTGAGATGCTGCCCTTAAATGTCCTTAATTATGGAAAATTTCAGGTTTCAAAGAGCCTTCTGGAGAAGGCACATTGCACTCATCTAGACCCGATGTTGAACCACGTTCATCAGCTGTCGCAGTTGCATTTAACCATCAAACACCGTTTCAAAGCTGATCTCTTGGAACTTTCTCTATGTTGAGGAAACTGTGCATCTCTAAGCCAGCCTGAGCTGTGCTTCTTCCTGCTCTCACCAGGGTTTGGTGTTCAGTACTGAGGTGCCCCTTCCAGGGGCATGTCCCTCTTGGGGAGCGTGGTGGATGGGGACAGTTGACTGAAAAAATGGAGTTAGAGCTAAATCTCTGCACCAAACACTAACCATGCTTAACCATACAAGGCAGCAGTTGTTTTGTCAAATACCAGGAGCTGCATTTACCTTCTTCCAGAATTAACACACCTCAACATTCAGCTTTAATGTTCCTCAGTGAGGAAATAGCTTTTGGAGAGTAAAGGGTGAGAGGATCAAGAGAGCCACCACTTTCAGAGCTGGTCTTGGTACTACAGCTCAGGGCTCATAAGAACTCATCAGGGGAGCAGGTTCCCTGCTCTCAAATATTTGTGCAGCTTTTAGGAAGGATTAAGTGAATGTGATGTGTGACAACAACAGCATCATTAGACTGTGTGGTTGGGAGCAGCTGGGCCGAGAGAAGCATTATTAATGTCTGGAGAAAGCTTTCATTTGGAAAACCAAGAGCTGACTGAAGCAGCTACAATGACTTTGTGCACTGACCTCCTCTTGTTGCTGACCATGGGTGTTGGCCGTGGCTCGTGATGCTGCCTCAGGTGGGAGACGTTCTCTTCCAGCTCAGGGTGAATGGGAGAAGAGATGGGGAAAGAACAAGGAGGGGGAAAGACAAAACAAAACACTCTGTTAGTCTTTCCTGAAGTGCTAAAAATTTTAAAATAAAATTGGATTAAGTTAATGAGGATTCAGGAGATTGGGGCCAAGATACACATCATCTGGGATGAAAGCTGACCTGGCCCTCATCTGCTGGACTCTTGGATATCCAGAGCTTTTATGCTGCTGCTGTCTGACTTCATGTTGAGCCATTGACTGTTGAGTCCTAAAAGCACTCTGCCTTTCCTTCCTCACCTCTGTTCCTGTGCCTGGCTGCTTCACAGGCATTGTCAGGTATTGCCCCTCAAGATGAGCAGGGATGTTTTTGCTGCTTGGGTTCTCTCCAGAGTGTAGTTGCTTTGTGACTCAAAGGTAAGGTGGGTTTTTTGACTTATTTCATTTGTTGTTGTTTTTGTTTTCACCAACAAAGGAGCCACACTTCCCCCCCCCCCCCCCCCCCACCTTTTTTTTTTTTTTTTTTAAAAAAAAAAGAAAAAAAAAAAACTTCTGAAACACAGTAGTAATCATTAAGATGGCTTCAGAAGTGCTGAGTTTCCTCATTCACCTGTAGTGGCTCATCCAGTCAATGTTTGACCACAGGTGTAATACTTGTAAAGTTCCAGGTGCTCCAGAGGTATCTAAAATGGCAATGATCTGTGTATGTGTTTCTCAAGACAGGATCACTCTGATCTCACCGGGGGAGAAATAAAGCATGTGTATTTATTAACTCTTACAGTAATGAATGCTGAAGTTCTGTGGTTTCACATTTGGAAAGAAAATGAAGAGCCAGTAGAGAGAATCTGCCAGAGACATAACCAGCTGTGATGGTACTGGGAGAGCTGAAGACTGAGAAGCAGTAAGTGTGTTCACAAAGATGTTTGCTAGTACATTTTAACCCATTTTTTACCCAGATTTTGACAATCAAATATTTCAGCACTGAATACCTCAGTTGTAAAGGTTAAATGTATAAACTTACAAATTTATATGCACAATTTAAATGTATATATACATTTATATATATGTGTGTGTATATATATGTATATATATAATTTAAATGTATAAATATATAAATTAAAAAAAAATACACTAGGAAATGTCTGTGCAGACAACTCTTGAGATATCTTAGTCAAATTATTCAGTGTTAGTACGTATAATGAACATCAGGTTAAGAACAAGCTGGAATCCAAAATCACGTTGCAGTGGTAATTCTGTTTTTCTAAATGAAAAATGTTTGATTATCCAGTGAAAATGCAGTCATTTTCCATATGTGCCTATCAGTGAGAAACAAAGTTATTTGTTCCCTTGTGATATTGCCCTTCTGACATTAAGAAAATGAGACTTGTATTCTTACCCTCTGGTGAAGATTTTATGTCAAAGACCACCTCATTTCAGTGCTGAAGGGCCTTAAATTCTTCCAGCTTAGAATAATAATTTGTGACATCTCTTTTTATTGGGCTGATGTAGCAAAACATTTCATATCTCAACTATTGAGAAAAATAGCTAATAGTTTTGTGTAATGCACAGGGTGCAATCCCAATAAAGCTCTAAAGTTCCTAGCTCTCAAGTTGCAAGGCAGATGGTAGAGGTGCCACACTAGAGATAACAGTTAGAGGAGCATTCTGTTGGGGGGTTGGAAATTTGCTGGGGTCATGGTCTGCTTCTCTTCCCATTAGGCTTGGTCAGTAGTTAATGTGGGATTCAGAGACAAGGAGTTTGGTGCTAATTTTCTCAGTGGAGTAACTGTTCATTTCTCAGGTTCTAATAGTCAGCAAGTGATACTGCTTTTATTCAGACCTTTTAAAGATACATGTATCTCAGGGTTTGGTGTGTGAAGTGTTCTGTGTACATATATTTTTATTTTCTCTTTGCCAACTCTTTGTGTCTTTGACCTTTGAACAACTGTAAAATGAGTATATATGAGTGCTGGGCTGATGCAGAGACACCTGAGTTTTACTGCCTTTTGTAGGGATCTTCAGCAAGTTGCTTATGTTCTTTTGACCTTCCTTTCTTCCTTGGCTTAAATACTTGGTGAAATTTTAAAAAATGCTGTGGGAGACTTTGATAGTACTATAAATATAGTATTATAACTTGTGAATTAAAAATTACTTAGTGACAATAGATTATTAGCATAGTTTGCACAGGCAAGTCGCCTGCAAACTTTAGGTAGGTTATCAAACATACAGAGTATTTAAATTGTATATAAAACATTTTATTCTTGAAGAAACTTTAAATGGTTCCTAAGATTAATAAATACTGGCTGGCTGCATAGGGAGGGGCCATGTAGGTTTGCCTGGATTTTTTTCTAAATTTCCTTGGAGGGTATTATATGTGAGGCATGAAGTCCTGAATCAAATATTTCCAGTGATAAACAGCACATTTGTCTAGATGCATTCATGACCCATGTAATTGTGCTATTCTTCTGCTAAAGATATATGTAGAGTAGAGTAAAGCAATGATATCATATTCCAATTAAGGGCTTTGGTAGTACACTGAGAAGGGCAGAGGACAGCATGTTCTGCTGAGCAGGACTTGCTGCGTCCCTGCTCTTGGCCTGGGCTGGCATAGCACAGTACAGTGACATGTATTATAAATGTCCATAACAGGTCTGCTGGGTTTACTAGTTGTAAACAAGTCTCCAAATTTATGTGACACAAGCCTGTATATCCCTTAAGCAGTTCTTTCACATTGGAAAATGTTATATTCAATGTGTGACAGTGTCTTGTGAACCACAGTACCTGACCTCTTCATGCAGGAGGCTGCTGAGCTGTCCTGGGGGCAAAGGCAGCTAGTTCTGATGCTGGCTGGCAATTAACTTTTCAGAAAAAAGAGCTTTCAGATCCAGTTGCAAAAATAGATGTTACCTGCATTTGCTCTGAGCAGAGCTAGGAAGATGCCATCAGATGCTGAGTGAGTATTCACATTATTAGAGCTTCACTTTGCTGGCACAGAAATTAGAGATGCCTAAAGACAGTCTCAGCTTTATTTCTACCAGTTGGGCACAAGTTATTTCAGGAAGAGCTTGCTTGTGTAATTAAACACCTTGCTGCCCTTGTTTGATGTGAAAACCATTCTGGATGTTCCAGCTACATGGCCCCAGAAACTGTGCCATCCTGGAGGAACTGCAGAACACGTGCCACTTGCTATCTCAGCCTCCAAAACTCAGACTGAAGTTGTAAGTGCTAAAGATGCAAATAAATGAAAGGACAATTAACAGCAAACCATCTTATGGGCATTTAGTTACCATTTTCAATGTTCAACTAAACCAAAGAATGGGTTAGGAAACCCTCTGAAAACCGGATGAATTTATCCTTACTAACATCAGTCAGCTCCTAAGTTAATAAATCAAACTCTTGCCAGTTAAAGTATCTCATCAGGAGTGTCAGTAGTTAACATACAAGGTTGTTCAACAAGCTTGCTCTTTGTTAGAGGTTTGATGTATACACTCGGTGGGAATGAACTGATGACTTTGGACTCGTTAGGCATCAGGACTCCTCTCTGGAGAGCCAGATTGATCCATCCATTTTCCCATCTATGTCCCATGTCTGTGCTCATTTATGTGACTTCCCCTTGAGAACATTTCCTATGAATATTGTTCATAAATATTTGCAAGAAACCAGCAAACAATTGTTTGGTGCTTTTTTTTTTTTTTTTTTACATTTTCTTGAGATAGAGTTTCTTCAGCAGGGAACAGTACTGCTGTTGGTCTTTTCAGCAGGTTTGCGTGAGGGGATTACTGTGTCTGGGTTTGGGCAGTTTGTTTGGATGGTTGTTGATTTTGTTGTTGTTGTTCCCCTCCATTTTTGGCAGTCTGGGCAAGTGGGTGGTTCTGTTTTTTTTGTTTGTTTTTTGTTTTTTTGTTTTTTGTTTTTTTGACCACTTGTGAATTATTTGAACAGGCAGGCTCTGTGGGAGTGAGATTTATTTATCTGTGGTTTTTTTTTGTGTGTGTGTGTGTGTTTCTTTGTAGGGTTTGCTATATCTGAGGGTGTTTTTGTTTTTGTTCAGCTTTTGTAATTCTTAATGTCAGCTTGTTCTTGGTAGCTTCCAAGTGGCTTCTGTGGCCGCTATTTTCTGTAGTTGTTTCTTGTCAGACACACAACCTAAAAAGGCCTTGACCTTTGGTCTTAGTCTGCCCCCTGGTCAGGGAGTGTGGGGCTTCTGTGCAGATGTGTGCTGGTCTCAGCTGGGGAACGTGGTCACCACCAACTTCCTTCTCAGCAGGGCTAGGGTGTGAAAGAGACCAGAAACTGCCTGCACCACATGTTACAATGCAGCAAGGGTGGTGACAAAGCCATGTGGATCAGTCTCTGCCCAGCTGGTGCTGGAGGGTGCATCCTGGAGACTGAGGCTTATCCACTTCTTGAATCATTAGCCTGTGTTGCTTCTTCACGTGGGCACCAGTGCTGAGGGAGACCTGGAGTGAAATGGGTGACTGCAGAGCCCTGTGGCCAACAGTGAAGGATGAAGGTGGTGAGGTAGTATTTATTCTCCTTGATTCTATAAGCAAAGGAGCAGGGCTTCAGTATGGTTAAATGCATCCTCTGAGTTCACAGCTGACTGCATGAAGTTGTGTGTAATGCTATGGCTTTGGTCTGCCATGAAAGAACAAGGGCTGCTGGACACAGAAGTCATCCATTTGGTCACACTGGGGAAGAGCATTTTTGCCAAAAGTCTCATAAGGTCATGATGGAGCAGCTCAAGTGTAGGGAGCCCTTTTACAGGAGGAGCTGGTGGAGAGCATGGTGGGACTTTACAAGACAGACAACTATGTCGGGCAGAGCACAAAGTCTTAAGCAACTTGAGAAACTCTCTAAGTCAGAGGCTGGTTCTTTCTAGGGACTTTAACCCCTTGGCTCCTCACAGCGGTACACAAGCAGTCCAGGAGGTTTCTGTAAGGCATTGGGCAACATCTTAGCACAAGGTTGCAATGGGAAGATGCATAGCTGGATCTGCTGTTCCCTAACAAGGAAGAACAGGTTTGTGGTGTGGTGAGCTACAGCAGCCTTGCCTGAAGTGACCATGAAATAGTGGAGTTCAGTACAGAGGAGACAGTGCCAACAGCCTATTATGTACAACTATTTTAGTGTACAAGTCTAGTTGTTTTTCTGTTGAAGGGATGGAGATAGAGGTGGCTACAGAATCAGCCTATCATTGAAATGAGGGCTTTGACGATGGAAGATGCGCTGACAGAGCTTTTCTGTACTAGCATCCTCATCCGTTTCTAAAATACATTTGGTGCACACAAATTACATACAGACTTTGCTCTTAACGCTTAGTGAAAAAGTGCTGAGTTTTGCAGCCATATGTGGAGTCTGAGCAAGAACAATAACCAGCAGTACACAGCCCTCCCAGCAGACTACCTCTTCTTATTCACAACCAAGAAGAGAGTAGCATCTGTTTCAGTATGCACAGGAGGGATGAAGAGAAAATAGCTTTCAGCTGGCTTCTACACACTCATTTCCATTGAGGAAAAGCTAGGGGATAATTTGGATTCTCTCTGAAGCTGAATGACTGCTTTAAAGCAAACAGTTTGGAAGGGATGAGAAGCGAGCCCACAGCCAGGTAATCTGGGATTTGCATTTCCACTATTCCTTGATTTTTTTTCAGGCTCTACATACTTAATTTTTTGCACCGCTCTGTGGTATCCAAATAGTGCCTCTGAGATTTTTTTCCTGAAGTGCTGAGCCTACAGGGCATTTTTAAAAAGAAGCATTTCTCCATTTGTTCTACAGCTACCTGCAGCTCTACAGGTATGTTGTGTTTGCATTGGATATTTTGTTATTAATTAGCTAATTCAAAAAAAAAAAAAAAACCTCCAGAAAGAGTCTTATCACTGCCTTAAAACATTCCTTCAAATTAGTTTTTCTTTTTTCTTTTTTCTTCCCTTCAGTGTATAACAGAAGTCTCCAGTGTAATAATCTGACTTAAGATAATTGAATAAGGTTTATAACTTGTGAGAGAAATGGCAAAAACTTGTGCTTTCTGAATTTTTAATTGAACAAAACTGGAATCTGGAAACTAATGAAGTAGGGGTTTTTTGTTTGTTCTTTTTTGTCATTCTTTTTCATTCCTCCCTCATCACTGAGGGTCACGAGAGGGAGGATGCTTCCTACTGCTTTGCTTTCTTCTGCTCCATCATCCCAGATCTACCTTGAAGATCTGGTAGGTGAAGATATGGAAGGTGAAGATATGGGCTTCAGCTCTTGCAAGCCTGAAGAAAGCAGTACAACTAATATTGCCATACCATCATCATTGAACTTCCAAGCATAGCAATGTTCTAGCCTTCCCAGAAAAACTCTGACCTGGAAGTACCTGGCTTATTTAAACCATGATACATAAACCCAGGCTGCTCCAAAGTTGGTTTATTAATTGTCAAAGGCCAAAATTCCCTGTTGAACTGTCCTGCCAAAACAAGCTGAGTCTTTTGCCATTATATGTAACAGTTCTTACTGATCAGAATATGAATTATATTGTCACTTGATTGCATTTTTACCTGCACTTGTGGTATCATATAGTACAAGGGGATTTCTAGCCTAACTCTTTCTCAAGGGACTTACGCAAAAGCCAAAAAAGAGATCTCTTTGACCATTGTCTTAATGAGAGGTGCATCTGTACCTGCACAGATCAGATGGGGACTCCTGAGCTTCACCAAGTGCAAGCAGAGATGCGTCTGCTTTGCGTAACATGAAGGGATGGACCTGTGTCCTCACTCCAGGAGAAATGACCTTGTAGCATGAAGATGAAGGATTGCAACAAGCATCTCACTTTTTCTGTAACATCGGTCAAGGAAGACGAGACGCTGTAGTGTTAAAACTGTTTTTTTTCTTGCCTTCTGTTGATGTAGAGAAGGCTTTTCATTAAACCCAGCATACTGTAAAAGTTTACAAATACGTATTCTTGTATATAACCTAAATACATCCAAATAGCAGTCCAGTATGACTTGGAAGAGTCCCTAGAACTTGGGCCAAAGCAGGGTTTTAAAACAAATTTATGGGGAATTGAAAGCAAGAGCGATCATGGGCTCATATGGGTCAGGACCTCAAGCTCTGTTCCTTCCTTGCAAGCTGGGCTCCTTGTCTTATCCACACTGAGATCTCCCAGCTGGGAACAGACACAGGCTTATCAGTTCTCTGGTATTTATCAAGTCTTTTTTTTTTTTTTTCCGGCAGCCCTAAAATACATTTTTTAAAAACAGTAAAAAATGAACAGGCAGCTACTTCAACACCTTCACAAAAGGATGCAGAGATATTACAAGTTGATTTCACTTCTGTCTGCTTAAAAAGAGAAAAATAGTTTGTGGTATAAATATGCAATTAAAAACAGTAGCTATTAGAGAGTCTGAAGAAACAAAATAGGACTGAGCTGTGAGGTAGAGCTGACTTCAGAGAAAACCCTCATCCCTTTTGTCTGTGTTTCTAATCTGAAACTCTATGACATCAGTATCTATTTTCAATAGTTGATGCTTCGCTTCCATTTCTGTCACATACATTAAATGTCATGGGCCAGACTCTGGTGTAAACTGCCCAGTTTTTAGTGATTATCAGAAACGTAAGTAGTCTCTGGCCTCAGATCTGTTTCAGACCTTTACTGTGTGTTGATGGTGTAATCCGTGTCTGTAAACCTCCATATGTATGCAACAGTGAATGCTTTTGCATGAATTGTCTCACTTGTTCACAAATGAAGGAGAAAAATGTCTCTTACATGTATAGGTGCCCACATGCATGCAAGGAGATATCAGCAGATTAGGAAGGTGCTTTCAAGCTGTCCATTCCAGTTAGGCATTTTAGTATTCTAGGAAGTTGTGGAGGGTCTGAAAACCTGACTGCCCAAATGTATCTCTGTTGTGATTCAGTGCAAGTAAGCAGATTTATGCCGTGATCTTGCTGCAGAGTTAGAAGATAAAGGCTGGAGGGAAAACACCAAAGTGATGGAAGAGACCCGTGCACAGAGGCCGCATGACTGAGACTCGTAGAGAACCTCGTAGCAGAGAAACCTCTCTGTAGGAGGGACTGTAACTGCACCCAGCACAGCTCTCTGAAAAGGAAATCAAAGACGTTCACTGGGACTACATCTTAAACATTAAACTCTGCTCTGCCCATCTGTGTTTCAGTCTGGGGCTGTCAGGCTTGTTCAGAGGCATGTGGTGCTTGCACAGATGCCCGTCCAGGAATCTGAGGTAGCCTTTTCCCAGTGCCATAACATGAAGCTGGGAAAATTGGAAAAGTTTACAGAAAAGTGTAAAAATGAGCACTGTTTTATATAGCTATGATGGTTCTTTTTGAAAGTGGAGCCAAGCCCTGGAAAGCGGTGATTTTTCTCACTTTATCCGCAAGATTTGTATTGACTGGAGCTGTTCTGTTGAAAACCGGGCATTAGGCTGTGTCTTGGCCAAGCCTGATATATGCAGTTGTGTGTCTGCAAAACCTCATTCTCCAGACTTTGGGGGGGATCTGCAGTTTCTCTGGCCACATGTATGCTGCTCAATGAGACAGGCCAGGGCTTGTTGGACAATCCTGAAGACAAGTGGTTTTGTGCAGACCATGTCTGCCACATTAAACTTCCCTTCCTTGCTCTGTTTCCTGCTTTTCTTGCTCCAGACATGGAAGCTTTATTCATACTGCCTTCTGGGGTTAGTCCAGGGCTTGCGTACTCCCAGCAGTCAAGTGTTGCTTAGAAGAGTGTTAGCTGGTGCCTGATGAAACCTTACCAAGGAGCTCACTAAGACTAAACAGCCCCTGCTGTGACTATATTTCATTAGAACTATGTGGTTTGGTACAGACTCGGAGCTTCTGGAGCTGCAGCTCCAGTTCTGAAATGTCCTGAAAGTTGTTTTGTATTCTAAGGCACTTTGGTGCATAGACACTTTTTAAATGGCCTCCCCAGTCAGGTTGCCTTCAGTCGTACCCCAGTTTTCAACACCAGGGCAGTAGAGGCTGCCCTGGTGTTTGTCCACCACCTCTATGTCATGCTTTTCTAGCTCATGTTTCAGAGCACACAGATGCAGAGGTCACCATGAAGTATTTATTTCCATCAATACTTCCAATGCCATGCTTTTGAAGCTAGCCTCTACTTAGGCACCAGTCTGTGTCCTGAGATGTGGCCATTTGGAATGGGCAGAAATAACAGCAAAGGAACATTTCAAGCATTTGCAATCATAAACTAGATTGGCAGACATCTAATTCCTTGTGCCCACAATCAGCTTCAGTCACAAAACTGGAGTGCTTTGAAAACTGAGTTCATTTCCTCCCTGCTCTGTATTATTTTTGACATATTATATTGACATATATTTCTGGTCTGGTTTTGACATATTCATAGTACAAACCAGAAGCTTGACGGCTGGCTAGAAAAGCAGCAGCAGCAGTAAAGCTTTGTCTCGAGGAGTGCTTACCTCTCAGGGATCAAAGCTCGGCGCAAAGCATGAAGGTGCCCAGACTTCTTAATTGCAATAAGCAATTATACTGGGCACAGATCAGGATCTTGTGCTCCTGACATGTTGCTATGTTGCTTCCTCTCTGTGGCAGTCTTGAATTGCCTTTGTCAGACTTATGTCTAGACACTTCTTTCTTTTTTCTTTTTTTTTTTTTTTTGGCAGTATTAGTTGTGCACTCAGATGCTTTCTAACAATAATGTTCAATGTGTGCTTCAGGTACTTGGCTGTATAGCGATGACCCTGGCCATGTGTATAAATAACTTCACACATAAGTGGTTGGATGAAGAGGAAGCAGACAGCCTGGATCAGCTGGGAAAATCCTGCATGAATTTTCCTTAGCTCCAAGCTGCGCAACTCATTGCTCTGAGAGAGGAGGAAAACAAGCAACAAATTAAGCAGAGTTTAAAAGGGATTAGGCGCTGGAGTGCAGTTGGCTTCTCAAAGAGCTATTTCAGTGTATCCATCCCCTGCGCTGTGGGCAAATGAGTGCTGACTCAACCCTCTGAGCAACCCATGTGTCCATGTCTGTTACCATCACGTTGTTTTACTTCTTCTGTTTGTCCCTCGGTGATATGGCAATCTCCTTGGGGCAGGGAGCACGTTTTGTCTGGAGTGTCCTGGTTCAAATAATCCTATTTGTTTTGCTGGCATGGCTGTAACATAAGTGGATAAAATAAGCAATTCACCCAGAAGAGTTTAATTACCCCGAACACCCTCTTCATTGCTCTAGGAGGAATTTTGGCTTCCACAGCTCATGATGGATGAAGCTGTGGCTCAGGGTAACAGCTCTACCAGCAGATTGTGTGTCTGGGCTGTAGCACCTGCAGCAGTGCTGAGCTCCGCTGCTGCTCCTCACCATCAGGAGGACTGCAGGTACTGTCCTGCATGCTCCTGGAAGGAAAAAGATCATAAGAAATGCTATGGTGGACAGAAAGGGCAAACAAGCATCAAACTGCTCACTGCAATGCTGTCTGCCAACAGAGCCAGTGTGAACTGCCAATGCTCACTGGCCTGCAGCTGCAAATCTTTTTGGGTATTGACAATGTGATGCTGGAGCTTCTTCCATGCATGCAGAGTACACATGGGAACAAAGTAACCCGGCATGTTCCTGTTTTCCTTCTGATTTGTCCTCATTTCTCCCTGTAGGGTGGCCAGTCTTTAAAAACAAATGTAGGAGGAAAGCCGCCCAGGCTGTGTCTTGCCGTGTGACCCCATGCATGGGTAATGACCCTGTGATCCTGCTGGAGAGCTGGGAACCAGCTAGTTCCCAGGGCTACAGCCTGGGTGGGGGTGATGGAAGACAGTACTGTGCCCTGAGTAAGCCCTAAGGCAGCGCTCTGACTAAGCTTACTGACATGTTGGGATGGACCCAGTTAAACCAGGAAATCTGGGCAAGTCTGTGATTCCTCCCATCACGTAGCACTTGAGCCTTGTCCTTTGCTGTGAGCTCCTGGGGACTTCACTCCTAGCCTTGGGGGATTTATTGTCCTTCTTAGAAGAAGTGTATATATCTCCTGTTATCTTCTTCTCTAGACATTTATGCTTTAATTGGCCATGAGATGGGCTTGGGAGGCTTTTCTTAATTTAGTTCAGAAAACAATTGAGAGGAACTGAATTTTTATTGAGAGCAGTGGCCTGCCTTCTGCATGGCATCAGATCAGCAAGCATGAAGAGACAACACAGTCTGAGGAATGTCAGATGTCTGGAACGGGGGGTCCAATTCTTGGCACTACTGCCTGTTTGCATTTTGGTAGAGGCCTCCTGGGTCTCTGCTTCACAGTCTGTAAAATGCAGAACTACCCCATCTACAGATGAAGGGTGCTTCAATGATGGGGAAGGCAGCAGTAAATATTTTAGGGATTTTTTTGTACATTTGCCTTTTTTAAGCAATAGTTAGCTAGTGTCCTGCAGTTCTTTGTGACCTGGACCTGGGACCAGGCCATGCAGTCCTTGCTCTTTTGAGAGATGATCAAGGTAACTGGAATTTATGTACTTGAGTAAGAGTGTGTAAGGAGGTTGGAAGATTTCCTATTGGAGTAAGAGAGGAAGAATTTGTTTTCTCTCCCACTTTCAAAAAGGGAAAATGTAGCTATTTTAGCACTTTGGGTTAAATTTCAGACTGAATGCTGAAAGAGCTGAGCTCCAGATAAAGCTGCCCTGTGGGGAGCAATTGGTTTGCAGTGGAGTCCTTCTTTGAAAGACTTTGGTGTTGTGAAGCTGGTCAAATCCTGCTTCCTTGCCACGCAGCTGAGAGATGTGAGGAGGGTGTTGCTCAGGTTCCCATACTCATACACTCCCTGATGCTACTTGCTCCAAAATCACTCACAATTTTCCACTAATTATTCACAATTCCCATGCTCAGCATCTCTTCCAGGCCTTTAGCTGAAAGCACAGCAACATCTCCTGGAACCAGGTGGCTATTGCAAGTTCAGTTGTCAAAGTGCCATCCTTAAATACCAAGCAGAGATGTTCATTCAGTTCCAGAGGCTCCAGATTTGTTCCCGATGTGCAGGCACCAGGGATGGCATGTGGCACAGGGGTAGCGTGTCCAGCACATCTTCTCACCTTCGTGAGGATGAGTAGGGAACCAGCTATCACAATCTGTTCATTATTCAGATGTCACTCAGAAGTTTTATCGCATCTAGTGATGCAAATCACCATGTTATACCAGTGCTCATTATTTAGAGGGAAACCAGGGAGAGAGAACTGGAGAACAGGACTGTTGATGCCATAACAAAGGAGGTAGGAGGGATTTACCCCAGAAACAAGTACAGGAGCTGCCAAATGTCTGAATTTTACTACCAGGAAGCTGGTCTCCTGTGAAGGAGAGCTACCAGGACCATGGGTATCCTTGAAATCTGAACAAAAAAAACTGCTAAAAGAAGTTCTTTGCTCAGAAGTAAAGCTAACTACTGTCCTTGTTGACCTCATTTGTAAGATCAGACAGAACTGAAGAAAAAGACATGAAAAGGGGAAAAATTGCCTCCTCCAAGGCCTCTCATAAGAGAGCAGCAGTAGCAAGGTTGGGTGGGACTGGTCTTGTAACTACATCTTCACTGATTCCAGTGACTGCGCCCCATGGGACCCCACCTTGGTGCATGCAATATCTTGGAGCTGAGCCAAGATGGATTGCAGCACAAGCCCACATTCAGGCTTCCTCCCTTTTCCTTACAGAAAAAGGTGGAAAATACTGCAAGGGAAATGTTGCTCACATGGCACAGAGGAAACTGGAAGTCCAGGTTTGCTGTATGAGACCCACATACTACAGCAAGGGCACTGGCTGAGATTGGTGGGGCACTTTGAGGTGGGCTCTGGCTTAGGAAGAAGGATTTTTCCCCTTGCATAATTTGTCTGTTCTTTTGCAACATCTGTTGACATGGCAAACATCTTCTGTTTCCCAGTGCGGCTAGTGAGTGCCTGACACAAGTTCAAGCCTTTGTTTATTTTTTACATGGTCTGGCTTCACCCATCTTATGCTGCTCACTGGTGACTTTAGGTGCAGAAAATGGTTCAGCTAACCCACTGACAATGCTCACTTTTTCCTCTACCCTGACCTCATTAGAGGGGTTGGGTGTGACAGCTCTTTTTGTAGATGTATATATAAAAGAACAACAACAAGAAAAGCAAAGCCTTACACGAAACTGGAAACTTCCCCCCATTGAATCAGACCAGCACTCCTCCCGCTCTAAAATTCTTTTGGCTGCAGTGACTGAGACAAAGTATCTCCAAATTAGAGGTGCACAGTAGCAGCAGCTGTGGGTAACATACACAGGACTCCCACCAACCCCAAACATAAATAGGGGATGAGTGAATTTCTGACTATCTTTACAGGACTTTTTGCCATTTAGGTGCGGTTTTGTAGAACAATGTGGCCAGCCCATAGGAGAGAGGAATTACAGCCTTTTGTGAGACTGCAGGCTGAGGTGGTTCAAGTGGCTGATCCAACATGGGGCTTTTGGTGAATTTGTGGCAAAGTTGTTGTTCAAGCTGTGCTGTTTGCATGATGGGATTCATCATGCTGAGAGTGAGCAAAGACTATTCCAATGTTGTGTTCGAAGGACTGGGAAAAAAGTCACTTTCTACTGTTTTGGAGTCTTCCCCTTTTTTTCTCCCTCAAATAGAGAAAAAGGCAATACAAACAAAATGTTATTAGCGGAATTTTTTATTTTTCTTTTCTTCTGAAATTCCAGGAAACACATCAGAAAGGCAATGATGAGGCACAGGTAAAGCAGCTCAAAGCTCCGGGATTACACAGTTAAAGTTTCTTGCTGCTTCTGTGCCTGCTGTGCCCAGGTAAAGGAAAAAGAAAGGCTATGTATTATTTAAATAGAACTGTGCTTTTTTGGAGAGGACACATCTTTGCCCTTGTTCTAGCAATTAGCCAGCAGGATCACGTTGCAGAAAAATATAAGAGCTGGGATGGGGAGAGAGCATGGATGTGAATGTAGATTTCTCGTCTGGTGCAAAACAAAGACTCTGCTTGTACTACAGCAAGCCCAGCATCATTAGCAGCCAGATAATTTGTTTAATTTTAACTGCTGTCCTTGTTACATCTTGACTTGCCAATTAGTATTTTAAGTACATGTGGAATAGTTTAGACGCATTCCTTCAGCTTTCACACACATCTCTATTGCTATTCCTTCTTCCTGCCCTGTGTGATCATCTAAGTAACATCATTTCTGCTTCCAGATGGGTTGAATTATTTTAAAAGGGAGAAAAACCCAAACATCTCTGCTTATTCATTCATGGAGCACTCTTATTTGCATGAGAATGGATCAGGCTGTGCAGCAGCACTCCCTAAAGGCGGGGGAGAAGGGTACCTATGCTCACAAAGAAGAATTAAGGAAGCACAAATGTAGATGAGCTGTGCTTTTCTCCTGCATCTACTCTGGATTTTCATATGCAGTTTGCAACATTCAAACTGCTCTGCACAAATGAGGTGTGGAAGTAGTGGGTCAGTAACACCACTGACAACTTCAGCCAGGTTTCACCGAACAATTGCTTTGGTGACATAAACCACAATTAGTAAAACATCTGTAGAGAAGGATGTCCTAAATGACTGGCTTTAAAAAAATAGGCATGGACTTCTAAATGGACACAGCACCACTTCCAGTGATGATGATGATGACCAGTGTGTTATAACGTGACACACCACTAATCAGATGCAGCAGTAATGTTAGTAGGTGTGGGTACAGTGATGAGAGCACGTCTTTGACCTGAACATTAGTTGAGGAATTTGTAGAAATGCTCCTGCAAGCAGATGAACTCCGCATTACGCTCTCAGGGAACCTTAAATTATGCTTTTTAAAGAAGTAATAATAAGCAGTTATACACATGACCAAAATAAACCAACTTAGTTTACAGATCTCCTTTTAGTTTCTTGACATGTACCTTCCTGTTAGGATGCAGGTAGTAACTACTAAGAGCCATTTTCAGTAGTGACAGTTTTCAAAGCACGGAATCACCCTGGTTGCTATTTATTAATGATGTTTGGAAGGTTCTGCAAACTTAAGAATAAATACATTTTTGTACATGCGCAATTCTGGAGGCACTTCCCAAACATTTTGTGAGAACAAAAAGCCCTTTTCCTGACTGTTCACAGATGACTTGCAAAGAATAAGCGAGAGGTTTGAGCATGGCTGAACAGAACAGCTGCCGAGAATTCAGATCACAAACCCTGCTTTTTCCACAAGCTCTGCTTTGAAAAATACGGAAATGAGGCGTGTTCCAAGCTAATGCTGCCCATCAAAGCAGTGGTGAGAAGGAAACCTTGTCTGATTTCCATTCTCCTGACTTGCTCTTTGAAAGTTCATTGTTTAAGCGTTATCATTTCTGAAAGCTTTTTAGTGTTTAGGTTCCAGCCATGATCTTGTGGGCTTTGGTGAGGTTTTTTTGAGCTGAAAGGTTGTAATGAAATGTAGATGATCACTTGCATCTGTATGCTGTGTGCACTGGGACATATCAATCCATATGATGAATAATGCACATATCACCACCTTTGATTTTCACAGAATTGATTTTCATCTCTTGCATATCCTCAGTGGGGCACAGTCTGACTTTGCAAAATTTCCAGGCTCTCAAAATGTATATTCAGTATTTGTAAAGTACTGTGCTGAAGAACACAAATTTCCTCTAAGGCCAGCCTGGCCCCAAATCCTTGTGTTGCCAACATCTGCATTCGAAAGAGCTGAAAACAAAATCACCTGTAAGGTGTCATGTACATCCCCAGTCATCACAGTTAATGAGATAATGCTTAATGCCATTTTAGAGCTTTCTTATCTGACACCAGAAAAAGAGATATTAAATCACAGAAACATTACACTTCAATATCAGAAGTGGGTTTTTGCAAATTTGTTTTACTTTTCCTTGATTCTTAACGAATTTGGAATTGCTGAAATCCTATTCAGAAGCTGTTTGAGACATTTCTTTCTTTGCAGGTGGTTTTACTGAACCCTTGCGAATACTTGGCTCAGACTTTACAGCATGCAGACTAAGTACTCAAATGCTATGTAAAACAAAACAAATTCAAAGTAAAAATGCACACTTCTTATGGAGGTGTTTCTCCACAGCTGGTGTAGCATATGTGAAAGCCCTGAGTGGTGCTACAAAGCTTTTACAGGGCTCATTAGACTTGACCTACTTCTCTGTTGTGTTTTCAACTTGTGGATAGAAGCACCTTCAAACTCATGCTAACAACAGTGTGGTAGGGATGTCTTCCCACTTCTGAAACATAGTTTTGGCCTGTTCCAAGCTTCATCTTCACTACAGAGGCAAAGTCACCCTGAAGTAAGGGTGAATCAAAGGTGACTGCTTTCTCTAAAACATGTTTGTGCATCAATCTCTATCATAACATAAATATCACTGCCAGATGTAAGCTATCATTTAATTTTTTCACTGTAGCTTGCTCAGAGGTCCCACTGGAATGTCTACTAGAGGAAAAAAAAAAAAAAAATGGACAGGTGGCAGTTGTACCCTACTGCCATGATGTAACGGAGAAGTGGACTAATGAAAATCTTAAATTTGCATTCTTTTTTTCTTAAAATTTTATTTTTAAAAAACAGTATTGACATTTTATGTCAACTTCTAGTTCCACCCATGAACTTCTCAGGGTAAGAGAGCTGACTAAATTTGGTCCAAACTGATGTCACTTGCAAATGGGTGACACATTGAAAAGGGAAATCTGAGGGGCAGATCCAAGGGGTGTTGCTCTACCTTTTGTGGACAACTTTGGGAATGTATCTCTTTTTCTGGCCCTAGTACAGTAAATAACCAAGAAGTAGGCCATTATGAAGACCAAAAGAAGCAGAGGAGTGTGTCAGCTTGAGACAGACCTTTCTAGACTGACAAGTCAAGTAGTGGTGAAATAACCATGGGAACTCATCAGGCCAAACTCATCTTGTCCATGGGTAGAGTTAACTGGAATGCAGGTAGACAAAACCTTTGTCATTGATTGTGTTTCATCTGGGGACTTCTCTGTAATTCAGTACAAGAAAAGGGAGTATATCTGACCTGAAAAGCTGCCAGGGCTTCTATCTATTTTATTTTCTTAAAGCTGCCGTTTGTTCCACTGCCTCCAGGGAGTCTGTGCTGTAATGCATGCTACTGTGTGTCTACAGCCTACACATGGCCACCCTTTTAGATTTCTTCATGAAGGTATGCATGTATGCAGTGTGTGATTTTTGAGCTGACAGAGGATGGCTGCACTAGACTGAACCAAACCTGTTCACGTGGTGTAAGCTCATGTCATCCATTCTTTGGATCAAAGGACTGACTGCAAAAGTGCATAATAATGAATTAATGGAGACCTAAGGGGACTTGGAAGCCATCTGCTTGACAGCAGAGGTCTGCTAGCCTGTTTTTCTAACAGTTTCCCTGTCAGACCTTATTACATTGTCATGTCTAAGTCTGAGGGATGACAAAGTGGATTAACATGTCTAGGTTAGACAACGATGAAAACAAACATCTTTTACCAGCTAAGTATCCCCTTTTGGAGCCATTCCCATGCTGATGGCTGCAAGGGCCTTTCTGCTGGTTTTCCCTCCACCCAGCAAAGGCATTCCAGAGCTGAGAAAGTTACTTGCCAGTTTGAGCTCTTATGCTGAGATTGTCGTCTCTCCTGGGCTTCTTCTCACCACCTTGCAGCTCAAAAGGTATACAGCTGGAGATAAGCAGCTCAAAGTGCTCTAGGCCTCCTTTATTACCAAACATGAAGACAGAAATAATTCGTAATGCACCACATTGCATTAACCAACAAAGGTTGTAAAGGCTATTGGAGTCAGAGGGAAAGTGCTTTATAGGCTTGAGATACTACTGGGATGATCTTGAGTTCCCTGCTAAGTGCCTATTGCATTCATGCTCCCTCTGAAGTCAATAGGAGCTGACCTGCTATACTATAAGATTTTTTTTTAATATTTGGCCCAGATTAACCTTAAATCTATATATATATTATATCTATGCACAGAGTCTTGATTTTGACATATGAATACTTGGTCTTGGTAAACAGGCAGCACTGCGGATTTACAACAGGATCTGAACTACCTTGCTCTATGTGCCAGTGGTAGCTCCCAGACCTGCTGGTTTTCTGTAAAACCTTTTACAAAGAAAAAGAAATAGGGTGAAACCATGCAAGCCACCACAGAGGCAGCCAGGTTTAATTAGGAGAGTATTGAGGGGTATTGGAAACTGCATATTCACTATTAATATGGAGGGATTCCCACCTCGTGCAGTTGTGCAAGCCTGCCTGGCCACCCTGGCCTGTTTTGCCATGACCTTATCTCCATGCTGAACATATCTTTCCTTCTCAACTTTGTGGGGCTTTGAGGGGATGTTGCAACACGTAGAGGTCTTTCTAGCCATTGCCCCTTTCACACTGCTGCCTGCAATGTTGTCAGTGCTCAGCAGCCTCTTCTGCTGGCCAGTACTGTCATGTTCTTTTGGTCTTTTGTGTTTGTAAGTGCTTTTCAGCTGGGACTACCGTTTTCTCTGCTCAGACACGTAAGACCATGTTTGAGCACCCCTGATAAGTGTGTGTCAATAGAAAGTGTGACTGTGCAAGCATTCATGTGAGTCTCTGCAAAATACAGCTTGGAAGTTCATGCTTGGTCTGTAGTATCTTGGTAGGCAAAGTGAGTGGTGGCCCTGAGTAATTCAATGTTGGTCAGTGAAAGGCCAGCACCTGCAGGTCTATGAATAGAGAGTGGAAGCACAAGGTCTCCAACACATTTGCATTTGTTAATGTGATCTCTCCGCCGACCATCGCCAAGTCTTGTGCTTCTGCTGCGACCTGAAGTCTATTTGCAGGTATGTGAGCTATGATACAAGTAATTTGCTGCAGGCTGCTCCGTCCGATTCTGATTCCCAGTCCTGTATATGTGATGCCAGCATATCCCTGTGTGCTGGCAGCCGCGGGGATGGAAACGCCATGTTTATTAAAAAGCTGAATTTGACTCTTGAGTCAGGGACTCACATCATCCCCCCCCACTGGCACAGATATGCTAATACCATGCTGTGAAGAGAAAATCATCCAGGAGATGTCAGTCACTTGGTGTGATAGTGCTTCTTGGTACTGCTATCCATAGTACCTCAGCTTGGATCAAACATCACAGAAGATGCATTTCCACACACTTGATCAATCTGACTTGTTCCAGCACTGACAGTAATAGGATTTTTTTCTAGACCGAACTGACGTTATAAATGAATTTTGGTTAACTTGCTGCTTTCTGAACATCAATCCTATAGCTACATCCTTAAGCAGCTGTGTCCAAAGATAAGCTAAACAGGAGTAAAATTATGACCCAAGTTGGATGCAGAGCCAGACTTTCAATCCTGCCAAGAGATGGAGGGTTACTCATGAAAAATAGCTTGTCTGCTTGAGTGAGTTTATGCAGGCTGTTCATCAGCACCGTAGGCAGAAGCATGAGCACTTGTGTTTGCAATGGCCAGGAACTGTGGAGTAGCTCAGGACGATCTCTCCTTTCAGAGCTGTATAATCCCAGCTTACAGGGAACTTCTTGCTGAGCTCAGAGAGATGAGCATGGGCCTGAGCATTTGCCCCATTTTCCACAGGCAGTGCTGGCTCAGCTTGGTCAGGTCCTCACTCTGAATCTATGGCGGGTGTGGGGACCTGCTCCAGTGAGACAGCCAAAAGACACCTAGACAACATGGCTCTCTAAAGGCATTGTGAATTTTGGCACATGTCAGTGACTGCTCATCCTTCTCAGCTGCTCAGTCCTCCATTCTGAACTTGGCTCCAAAGGGTTTGTAGGTCAGGGTTTTCCTTTGGACACATACAGAAGTGTGTGATACGCAGCAAGGAACTAGTGCAAGGAGATAAAATTGAGGAAGAACCACAAGAAGGAAGAAGTGGTGAGGCAGCAGAGCAAGGCCAAAAGACCAGCATGTAAGTCCTGTTAAGAGAAAGGAATGCTTTCCTTCTTTCTCTTTCTATTTGAACTCTCCCGGGGGAGGTGAAAGAGGATGCCCAGCAGCCTTTTCTCAGGTTTGCTCTCAAGACAGAGGCTTAACATCCTCTCTCCATCGACTTCTTCAGGGCTTGGTTTGCTTTGAGCGAGCAGAAGTGGAAGTTGATTTCTTCAGCCCCATTCAGAGGCTGGTAGGAACCTAGAGTTCCAGAACTGTTCTTGGAAAAGCTTCTGGGCAGAAAATTAAAGAAACTGGGTAAAAAGTGCAAGAATGTTCCTCACATGGGGAGTAAGTACAAAAAAAGAGGGAGCATGAATAGCAAAGCAGAATGATGAGAACAGGTTAAGAGCCCATGACGTGAAGCTGAGCAGGGCTATAACACAGCACTAGGGCCAGCTTTTATTATTTACATGTAAACAGTTTGACTTTCTTTCCAATGGAGAGCAAAAATAATTTTTTTCTCATTGTTGTGAGAAGTTACAAATGGGAGGTTAAGAAAAATAGAGTATGAAATATGATCTTGAGGAATAAAAAATATTTTTTTAAAGTCATTTTTTGTGAGCAAGACAGAACAACCTTTATTCTGTCCAGGGACTTGGTTAGATAGATGCTTTTCTCCAGCTGAAAAAAAAAATAACTTATACAGCAAAATCTGTCAGCAAGCCACTGAGCAGCCTTAGTGAAACATGAGATATTCAGATGTACTTTTGTTTTGCGTATTAAAAGTCTGCTTTTGATATAAATAACCCCTCTCTCTCATCTCTACCTGCATGTTTTTATGCACACCCACACATAGATATATGCATGAATATAGGTCTATTTATTCCCAAAATTTAAAACTGTTTTTAAAACACAAGTAAGTATTCATTCATGGGTTCATACCAATGGCTGGAAAAGCAGGTCTACTCCCACTAGCATGGCTGTGAACATCAAAACGTATAATGTCACTGGGGCTGGGGCTGTTGCATAGTCCCACTACATAGCTACCTTCATCCACTTGGGACCAACTGGTCTGGCCTAATTTTGGCAGAGGGTGAGCTGCCTTTATACTTTTGGGGTGGACTGGTCCAACCCTGAAAGACAGCCTGTTTGTAGGGGATGGTGCTGGTGGGGAAAGGGGCTTGTGAGAGCCTGGTGCTGGTATTAGCAATGAGAAATGTGTCTCCTGAGCTGTGGGAGCAGTTGTGCAGGAAAACAGAAAAGTTTCAGATGCAACCTTGTTACCTTCTAGTTTGTCATCTTCATTGTTTTTGTTTTGTTAATTACATTTTAGAGATGCAATGCCATGCTTGGGACCTATTCTGACACAAACTGGGTTATGAGCAGAGCCTGTATGTATCCCTGGGGACAGCCAGAGACTTACTTATCTCTTACAAAAGGTCACAGAGTTTTCTTTTCCTGCAGAACTGGATGTATTTAGCTGAGCAACTTCTCTTGCTCTTTTGTGCATCTTCCTACTTGATCTCTCAGTTGGCAAGCAACGTATGAGTAGTTCTTGGATCTACACATCTCCAAGCTACCCGACGCAAGTCATGGTTCCTTGGGAGCTGAGAAGTGGGAGAATAATATTCCTACTACAAGGGTACATGCCCAGAGCACCAGTCCTTTAATTATGGAAGGAACTGGAGCCAGCTTCCTCCTGCCTTTTCAGATAAGTGGTTTCGCTGAGCTTATAGGAGATTACAGCAAGAAAAATTTGGCACCTGGCTCCTTTGGCATAAAGGGGCTTTTTTGCCCACGCAGACTCCTGCCATGGAAATCTGTGCATATTCAAGGATCCACCCAAGTGGATCCAGTTGCCATGTCAGCAGATTAGTGCCTACAAAAGAGCAGCAAATACTGGGCAGAAATTTAGCATCCCATCTCCCATGCCTGTGAGCTGAATCCTAAAGACATGTATTTGTCCTCTTCATCCCACGTGGGGGAAGTCGGCCTGAGCCCACTCCCCTGCAGGTCCTGTGGTTTTCAGAGCTGGGAAGGCAGCAAGCAAGCCTTCCCTGGAGCCGGGTGCTGCTGCAGGCTGTTCCACTGAAGAACAAGCCAGCTGTGTGTGTGAGGGAGCGATACCTGTGCCGTGACAAATTGCAGAAACCATACAAAATTCATTGCGCTCTATAGCACTGACTTGGCAGCCTCAGAATAGCTTTCACTGTCTGGTAATTAGGCAAAACACGACCTTGTTTTCCTCCATTGCAGTCTTGTAGTGGCTGGTGCAGTCTAAGCGAGGGGATGCTCCCCCATGCAGGGAGCTCTCGCGCCCAAATGGTTTCATATCCAGAGGGCTGAATTCAGCTGAGGAGAAATCAGATCTCAAAAAAAGCATTGTTCAAGTTCCAGTGGATACCGTGAATCGTTGTGCTTGTGTTTCTTGTGCTGAATTTGTCTTCAGAAGCTTTGGGAGAAGAAATCCCAATACCAGAAACTTGGGTGGAGGCTGTGGAAATTGTCTCGGTGTTGGCCTAATGCTGCTAATTGCAGTGAATGCTAAAACTAATACAGACTTCAAGGGGAGCTGCTACCCCAAGGGTAAATCTTGAAGATAACTAGGGTGCTTGCTCCAGATCTGTTTACATGGAGGAAAGACTTCATAGCTGTGTATTTACCGTGACTGTTCAGGAGGGAGAGTGACATCCGAAGAAACATATGCAGGCCTTCTTCTCCAGAGGTAAAACTGGATGAAGACAAAAATGACCTAAATAAATACTGGAAGATCATAGGAAACTATTCCTTGGAGGCAGAGAGGAGGAATATATACATGTAGATAAGGGTTGCTTGCAAAAGTTGAGTGTTGTTCTTTGGGGAATTTCAGTGCATTAAAGGAGCCTGGTATCAGTCTTGGAATAACATCAGAAGAAATGTTTTCTGAAGAAAAGGAGTAAGAGGGGGTGAAAGACATTTATTTGGGAAGAGAAGGTATAATGGACTCTCCATTGTTACATTTTGAGGTGTTTTCTGGCTTTTCCATGTTTTGCTCACCAAGCTCAAATAAAGTAGGGTTTCTTTCTGTTGAGTGTGGGAGAAGTAGCTCAGCAGCCTTCATGGCAGGGGCAGGAAATCTGAAAAAATGTATCGAGTCTGTATGGCCTCAATTTTCTATCTCAAGCATAGGCTGAAGTAACTACACTTGTGTCTGCTCTACCCTTGTACAATAATGGTCTGCTGCCATCAGCCCACTGTGCTGGTTCTCCAGTGTGCTGATGGACCCTTGTGCACAAAAAAATAAAGGGGGGGGAAGGGAGAAATGAGGCTATGGATGGGGCTCCTCCAGGCCAGCACAGCCTGCTGATGCCCTGGGAATCAGTGTGGCTGCAGCAGACGCAGGACCTGGCTGTCTGCCATGTGCTGGTCATGGGGATGCTGGAAAACACTGCACACCCAGGGTGTTTGGCCTGTGGTCAGCCTGTGAGCGCCCTGGGCCCTGCAAGGAGCAGGGGGTGACAGAAATGGTCCTAGACCTGAGGGATAATTTAGGGAGGAGAATGCCATTGAAGCAAATAAGTGATGGAATTCAGGAATACTTGAAGAGGGTGTACAGCACAGAGGGCTGATCTCAGAGAGAGATTGAAAAAGTTATTGTGACAGAATTTAGAATTTATTGCAAAAAAGGAAGAAAAGTCAGTGCAGGGCAGAATTTGCTTGCTCCTCCTCATCTCCAATTTTTAGGCCAGGCTGCAGGTAAGCCAGATGGCAAGAGGGAAAGTGCAACAAGCCATCAGTGACCAGGTGGAAGTTGGTGTCCTGCCGGCAGCAGAAGTGCAGCAGGAGGAGGATGACTTCCTGAGTAAGATGCTGGTACTCATGAGCAAGTCCTCATGTAAAAACACCAAGAATTAAATAAAGCTTCCAGACAACACTGGGTTAAATGTATCATCTTCAGAGACATCCATGTGCTTTATATATCAATGAACTTACACTGCGAGCTACAAAAAGTGAATTAGCTTTTAAAAATAGACTGTGTGTCTGAACGCAGCTCTTCCACTTTGAGCCTTCGGTTTGGCTTGGCCAGGATGCTGGCAACATGGCAGGCATGTGTGAGGGCCTGGAGGCAGTGCTGGGCTGTATTTTTAGCTTCAGGTTTCTCTGGTTCTCATGCCCAAGCCTGATGGCACTGCACCATTTTTATGTGTCGGGTGAGTCACTGTGCTGTCTGGTATGAGTTGTCCTGCCATGGGCCTGGAGGTTGGCTTTGAAATAATGGAGGCAGCAATCAAATTCTGCCCCATGTGGTATTTTTCTTCTTCATGGGAAAAAAAAAAAGTGTGTCTATTCTGATATCTCTGATATGCTCCAATATCCTGTTATTCCTCTGGTACTCTGTTGAGAAGGACCGCATTGAACCCCAGAAGCATGCTGGTGTTTCAGATGTCACTTCTCTGCCTTTCCTCTCTCAGCTTCACTTGCTGCAGGAGCCTCACTTAGTGTGCATCTTCCTCAATACTTCTCACAGCAAAGTCTTTGAAGGGCTTTGCGTGAAAGACGTGGAGAGAAATAGGAGATTTAGATCCTTTTTGCAACCTGAAATCCTAGCCAAGTGTGCTGCCATTCTTTGTATTTCAGGGCTGCATTAGGTTAACACAGTCATGAAATGGCTCTTCATACTGAAGAAAATACAGGAAAATTCTGTTGTTGTAGTTAGTATCTGAGAAGAAATTGCCACACCAAAGGCAAAAGTGCCTTTAATGCATGGTAGGGACATGCCTGGAGGGGAGGCCCCCATGCATCCCCAGGTGAAATCCTCCAGGTTGCTCTTGATCTCATGTTGATGGTCCCAGGGCCATGGTCACCAGTTGTCTTCTTCGCGAGGGAAATTGCTGTTAGTGGATTATATTTAAGGTATGTAAAAAACATCCTGAAACTCTTGGTCCAACAAGAGAAAACAAACACCTGTGTGAATTATTCTTGTACTTACTCTGGGCTATTCTCATGCTGGAGGTGCCTGGACACTGGCACACAGAGGCCGTGGGCTCTTGTCTTTGGAGATCTTCAGAAGCCCCTTGAATGTGGGGCTTTGCACCAGCTCTGGGTGCCCCTGCCATGCCTGGGTCTGCTTACCAGGAAAATGGATAATTTTGCTATCTAAAGAGATTCTCCGTGATACCCTCGTAAAAAAAAAAAAAAACACCTTCCCTACAGAAGTATGTTTGCCAAACTCCAGCTGTAGGCACTGGTTCCCTAGGCCAAGGCACAGAAACAAAAGATGGTGAACATGGGATAGTCAGTGGGCATTCCATGGCCCCAACACAGCCACGGGTGGTATAGCTGGGCTGAGGTTCACCACATCTGCTGGCCATTAACAGGCAGCTGTAAGTAAGCTGTGATGGCTGTAAGAGCTCTGCCCTCTCCTCCACAAGATCCACGCAAGATGCTTATGCCACAAGAGAGAATTTGAGTCTGTGGTTTTTGAGAATTTTGAGAATTTGAGAAGTTTAAGGACTGCAAAGCCCAGCACTAGGAAATCCCAGAACTGAGGCCGTGTGCACATCCTAAGTTTGATCTTCTTGTGGATAAATGTTAAAATAGTCTTTTCTTATAGGTTTCAATACTATTTCTTTCCACTTGGTGAATGGAGAGTCACTCAGTCATCCTTCTTATCCTTCCCATCGGCGTGTCACTTTATGGATTATCCATCAGTGTCAGGACGCAGCAGCACTGAATAAGGAACTCTTGCCTTTGGGGTGTTTCACCAGAATATCAAAACAATGCACAAGCATTAGTGAGCTGCAAGCATTGTAATCCTATACAATTAGCTGAGGAAATTAGACAGGGGTGATACTGCTCCCTTTTGCAACTAGAGATCTGAGGAACAGAGATTAAGGCTGTAAGTGTCTATTAATTTCCAGTGTTCAGTTTCAGATAATGAGAGCTTAACTTTTTAATTTAATTTAATTTAATTTAATTGCTCATGCCTAGCAATTAAACTGTACCTCACTTGTTCAACCTGCCATGGAAGCAGTAGCTAAGCTGAAACTCTCTGTACCTTGAAGTAATCCTCATTTTAGGGAGCTGAACCAAGATACAGAGGCAGGAGAACTTTCATGGCTCATACGCACTCCCACCGCATTGGGATGTAATGTGGTTCTTCTCCTGAAGACTCCAGCATCATTAAGGCCATTTTGAAATAGGTGCAGCACACTGGTAAAGCCCTCTGTTATTATTTTCCATCTCTGAGACAAACTGTGTGTATTAAGCAATGTAAAGTTAGCGACAGGTCATGGTTTCCTGCCTGGGCTTGGCACTCTCTGTGTGTGGGTAGGGGCGTTGGGCTCCAGCAGAGCGTTGCCTCTCTCAGCACCCAACCTGGCATAAACATCTGCTTTCTCATAGGGTTGTTGTTCTGTCAGTATATTCAAATCTTGAAGGGCTTCTCAAGATCTTTTCAGCTCTGCTGGTTTTGTATTGGATTATCTGTGCCTGGCTTAGATGGTGGCTGCTCTGGGGTCTGCATGCAGTTTTGTTCAGGTCTGTTATTGCTTCTACACCGAAAAATCCCCCATGCACCCCCTAATCACCCTTTAGTGTCACAATGAGATAAATGCCACTTGCTTTCCCCTTTTGTTCCATAAGACCTGCCCAGCACTGATGGAGAGGAGGCAGAAGGCAAAGCCTGGTTTTGCTGTAGGTGTGTGTTGCAGTGAGCCGATCCAAATGAACAGTAGCTTCAGACATCTCCCATTGGATTCGACTTCTGAGCCTTGGCTTCATCTCTGCTGCCAATGTGTAGAACTCTGATATACATCTCCACATATATATGTAAACCCCGTTCTTTAATACCTCCTACAGCAGCAAGCTGTTTCTCTTTTCCCAGCATCTCCAGATGGTGCTGAAATCTTCAGATCTGTAAGGGTTTATTTGTTTATTTTTAGGTAAATTCTAAAGGCTCTCATCAGGATGCCTCAGTCTTTCCATTTACCAAAAGTCTTGATTTTAGTTCACTTTTTATCCTCACTGATGGCCTCCTTCCCAGACAGGTCTACGATGAACTGTCATGTTTTATTATGCATGTTGGTGCCAACATTCATTTTCTAATTCTCTGTTGTTCTCCAAAATTTGCAATTTTGCCTTCTGTTTCTTCCTGTGTAGTGATCTCAGTTATTTGCTTACCTACACGTGGGATCCAGCCCCGGTCCCCATGAGGATTTTCAGCAGCATGCCTTTTCAGCAGCATGAGCAAGGCTCAGCCCCATGCACTGTCCCCGTTGCTGCAGGCACCTTGAGGTTTGGCTATTGAAAAACAAAGTAAAAGTGTTTTTTTTTGTTGTTGTTCTTTATTTGTTTTGTTCAAAGTATAACCCCAAATTGCTGAGTCTCCTTTGAGGTCTCTAGAACTAAGTGGATCCCACCTCTGCACTCAGGATGGGTTTGGGGATGGGGGAATGGGTTTCAGTCCTAGGTCTAATCCTGGGTGCCCTGCAGCTTTTCCAAGTGCAGCTGAGAAAAAGACTTCTGGTTGCTTTCCTCAAAATCTCCTTTTGGATCAGCTGCCTTTCAGGTTTGCAGTGGACCTTCATTTTTCTTGTTGAAGTAAGAAAAGCAAGTAATGCTTCTTAGTTGTTAAAAAGAGACAAGAAATCACAACCCCTCATCCTTTAGACTTTGTTGTTGTTGTTACATTCGCTTTATTTTTTTGCGTGCCCCATAAAAGCTTTTGTCATACTTCAGTTACCTCACCTTCTTTGGGATATAGCAGTAATAATATACTACAATAAATAAGTAAATAAACCTGTCGTCTACCAGGACCCCCAGGTCCTTCTCTGCAGAGCTCCTCTCCAGCAGGTCAACCCCCAGCCTGTACTGATATATGCAGTTGTTCCTTCCCAGGTGCAGGACTCTACACTTGCTCTTATTAAACCTCATTTGGTTTCTTCCTGCCCAGCTCTCCAGCTGGTCCAGGTCTCGCTGAAGGCAGCACAGCCTTCTGGCATGTCAGCTACTCCTACCAGCTTTGTGTCATTGGCGCACTTGCTGAGGGCAGACACTATTCCCTCATCAAGGTCGTCGATGAAGATTGAACAAGACCAGACCCAGCACTGACCCCTGGAGAATACCACTAGTCACAGGTCTCCAGCCGGACTCTGTGCCGCCGATCACCACCCTCAGAGCTCGGCCAGTCAGCCAGTTCTCACTTTACTGTCTTCTCCTCTATCCCACACTTTCTCAACTTTGCTAGAAGGATGTCGTGGGAGACAGTATCAAAAGCCTTGCTAAAGTCAAGGTACATGACATCCACTGCTCTCCCCCCATCTAGCCAGCTGGTGATGCCATCATAGAAAGCAATGAGGTTGGTCGAGCATGACTTCCCCTTGCTGAATCCATGCTGACTACTCCTCATAAACTTCTTCTCTTCCAATTGCTTGGAGATGGCATCCAGAACAAGCTGTTCTTGTTCTGTTCACAGAGTTCAGACTAACTGGCCTGTAGTCACCCAGATCCCCTTTCTTGCCCTTCTTGAAGACCGGAGTGACATTGGCTATCCTCCAGTCTTCAGACACCTCTCCTGTTCTCCAGGACCTTTCAAAGATGATAGAGAGCGGTATGGCAATCACCCCTGCCAACTCCCTTAGCACACGAGGATGCATCCCTTCAGGGCCCATGGATTTGTGTGCATTGATCCCACTCAGATGCTCCTGAAGGACGGGGACTTCCTGAGGTCCCCTCCAGACTCAGTGTCTGTATTGTGCTACAGATCTACTGCTTTGCCAATCTGACAGGTCAGAGAGATAATTTAATGCCCCCACAGGCAAAGGATTCAGAGGAAGTTTGATTTTTTACTGGTCGTGATCACTGGGATGGCTCCTGCAAAAGAGCTGCAGGCTTCCCCACAGCCTGTGGCACTTCTTTCCTGTGCAGGCTGCAGTCCTGGCTCTCCTTAGTGCTTTCTGTCTCACAACCAAGTCAAAAAATATCTGAGTTACTGAGGTTTTCCCCAGTTTTTTTGTTGTTTAATGAGCACCCCTGGAGGACTGGATGGGTAGTGTAGAGGGAAAACGACTGAAGAGCACTCCATCCACTGCTCTGCTCTGCCTCTCTGACTGATTTGTTCTGTCTTCTCCCCAGCCCTTTTCCCAGTGTGCCCAATTGTAACACCAGGATTTTTCTGTCTCTTCTCATATTCCTAAAACCCATGATTTTGTGGAACAGGAGAGAAGCCTTTCTTTGACACATGCCAACAAAATTCAGCTCCTGAAGGCAGCAAGAGAAGTGTGATTTTCCCCCCCTGCGCCTGCACTGTGCAATGCAAACACCCTTCTTCCCTCTGGGTTCTTCCTTCTAACAATCCACCAGAGCAACATTATTAAAGCAAATAAATGTTTAAAAGGCCAGTCCCTTCAGACTGACAGCAAAGATGAGAGAAAAGCTAGGCTAATTATTATTTTCCTTCCCTTACACAGGCCTCTCTGTGAGGCCCTAGCAATTAAAGATGATGCTGGGGAACAAGCTAGATGGGAATTAGTTTGACAGGGGGAAATTACCACCCAGAGGTTTTGGGGGGGCGTTGTGCTGCTGTGTAAATTCCCTTTGTTCAGTGTAAGCTCTTTTAAACAAATACATTGCTTTGACAATGCATTTTAATGCTGGTTTAAAAAAAAAAAAAAAAAAAATCTAAAATGTTTGCAGCCAGCCCTGATCCTAGCCTGTTTCTCCCAGTGGTCTTGCAATGCAGACACCCTCCTGAGCCTCTTCCCTGGCAAGCCCCCCCTCACCAGGCCCATACAGCCCAACTGAGATGTGGGAGCCAAGAGGAGAAACCTCTCGCCTCCTCATTCATGTACGCCAGCCGTTTCCCTTCCTGTGAAAACAAACCCGTAATCCCAGCATAACACCCACACTGTGTGAAACGGTGTGCATGCAGGAGCTGTTTTCTCTGGCCTCTGCCACCGTGACAAAGGTCTGTGTGTGTAATCCTCCAGGCACCTTCTCCTTCTCCAGCAGCAGTAGGGGCCAGCTGGATGTTGGCTGACGCTACGCCCTCGCTGCAGTGTAATAACGTGCTTTGGGTGGGCTCCTTCCTGGGCTCCCATTCAAGGATGGGTCTGACTCTCTGGACAGTAAATGTGTTGGAAGATGCCATGACCTGCAAGTGATTTGCAAGTTTGATTTTTTCCTTCAGCAAGGGTCCTCAGAGCAGCAGAAGACCTGGTCAGATGAAATGTTAAAGGCTTGGTGGAGAAAATAATACAAGCATGGAACTTAGCACAGAATCAAATATTCCTGGCGGAGAAGAGCTCTGTGCATTTCCATGAGAATTGGTTCTGATCAGATGGGAAAGAAGCCTTTGAGCACATTCAGCCTCCTGTCTAAGGACCCATTCTGCACTCTCTGATCCCCATCGCAGCTCCTTCACACGTCTCTTCCAGGAGGGATCCACCAGCACCCAGCTTGGCTGGTGGGGCCTGGATGCCCAACAGTGCCCACAGTGTCCCAGAGATGGGGCAGGTATCTTGTTCAGTGGCATCGGTGCTGATAACTACTGGGTTACGTCACTGCTGGAAATAGTTTGCCTGAGAGCTCCTTGAAAATGCATTTCTCTTTTCATAGCCATGCTATTTGGTGGCATTTCACTGAGACTGGCTAACACATTCAGATCCTGGTTTCCATCAGCCTGTTGGAAAACCAAAATATACCTGGACATGCAATGCTGCCAGCTGGACAGAGGTATTTTCTGTCTCTCAGTTTCATTTTCTCCTCCTCGCATGATACTCTTCCTCCTCCTTTGTATCTTTTGCTGCCTTGTCACTTAATTGGTGTTGTCCTTGAGATTAGTTTGAGACCATCAATAAGAAGAGAACAATACCAGATCCAAGGTCAGCCCTTGGACAAATCCATGAGTAACTTCCTTCTACCATGATACATGCGTGCAACTCATGATTTATTTCCTAAACAGTTTCTCTTCTGGCTTTCTATCTCAGCTCCAAACCCATTTAGCCAGTAATTATGGTTGCTCTCTGTTTTGTAATTTTGCTTTAGCAATAGGCTAGGCAGAGTATCAGCTGAGCCCATCCCTTTTTAGGACACTGATGTTTATAACTAGTAGCAAGCTGGCTCTACGGAAAATAAGCAACATGTTTTCAGTGCTGGAGTTCCTGATCTTTGATTTATTACTTTATTTCTGTTTTCAACTTCGTTGTTGTTGTTGTTTTGTTTTGTTTTGTTTTTCTGTAAATTAAATTTTATTGAGAGAATGACCACTTTTTCTTTTGCTCTGCTGTTTTTCTGCAAAAGGTACCATATTTCTAAGAACAGTACGTTTCTATTCTCAGCCACTTATTTTATAAGGCAGTATATTATTTATGTTGCATTATAGTCTTTTACATTGAATATGATCTTTTGTGGCAGGATTCAAGCTGGATTTTCCCTCTGGATATCTATTCTATGCTTTCAAAAGATGCATGTACAAACCTAGAAGGGTTCCTATATCTCTGCACAGGAGGTGGGCAGCTGGGATTACTCTCGTGCTAGTATCAACTTGCTGTCACAACTGATAACACTTTATCAGTTGTCATTCTTAAGGATATTCATTCTTGTCATTCTTAAGGATATTCACTTGTGGAGATAAACTTTTAATTGTGATGATCAATACAGTGCTTACAGCCTGAAAATTGGGTCCTGAATCTCTCCACAACCATAGAGGACAGAAGTAGCTTATATTTGCTGGAAGGGGAGATGAGATGGGAAAGAGTGAGGGCTGGGGCAGGTTTTGAGAAGCTCACCATGCTGACTGTTTACATAGAGGATACTGCAGTACCCAACACATGCAAACAGTGGAGGCAAAGTGTGCTGGCTGTCTTAAAGACCCTTTTGTGGTGTTTTGCTGTAAAGCTTGGCAAAACTGACCTTGCTTCGCACCCTGCCTCCCTTGCTGAGGAACCAGGGTGGGAGGATCAGCTGCAGAGGATCCAGGCAGAAGGGAGGGATCTGAACACCACAGGGACTTGTTCTTGTGTTTTCTAAGAGATAGAGGACTGGGCAAAAGTCAGTGTCCTGAGCCATGTACCATTCAACATAACTAAGTTGTGTAATGTGATTAATAACTAGGGAGGCTTAGCTGAGCCTCCAGAGAGTACCAAAATCATGTTCTCTTTCACTCCATTATGTAAAAGTCAGACACGATAGAAAACCGCACCCAGCAGCTGGCTGGTAGTACCACAAGAAGGTAAGGTCAGCCAGCATGGGGAGGGCCGGTGGAGCACAGGCCATGAGCATATCAGGTGCGTGCTTCCTGTGCTGACGGGTGGCACAGGCAGATACCTCAGAAAGCATTTGGTTTCCACAATTTTCAATGCATCTGTCTGGGAATATAAAAATATTACGGGAATGCCTCTAAAGTCATGAGAATAACTGAGGTATTAAGGACTGCATAGCTCAGGGTGCAGAATTTCACCTTGCGAACAAGCGCTGTGCTGGGGAAAAGACGTGAACCCATTCCCTGCCAAGGATGTGTGCTTACAGGGTGGTTTTGTTTCCTCCTTTTGTTTGCAGGAACCGAGCAGCAGCGCAAGGCCTTTTGCAGAGCGCCCAGAATAGGAGAGCTCCAGCTCAGCAGTCTGTAAGCGCCCTCTGGTGCAAATACAGCTGGCTGGCTTCAACCCACTCCGCCCCACAGATTCACCCAGCAGCTGGCCTGAAAGCCTCCAAACAGGGCGTCTGTTTGGGTGTTTTGGAGAGCAGATGGGGGTCACAGCCACCCTGGACCATGGAGGCAACACGCTGCAAGAGAGAGAGCCTCCTCTGCTGGCTGGACATCGGCATGCTGCTGGTGAGAGCTGACTTCCAGTTGTGCTGAGGTTTTGGGTCGGTCTGGTGGAATCGAGATGCCTGGTTGGTACCTGGATTAGGACAAGGAAGTGGTGTAGATGGCTTTTTAGAAAAAGTGCGGGCACCCTAGCAGAAGGCAGTGGAAGCAGGAAGGTTGGAAAGAAAGGGGAGTGTCTGGATAGGGCAAATGGCATGAAAAGATAAATTTGAAGGTAACAAAGGGCAGAAGTGTTACTTATGAAACATGCCAGTAAAGGGAAAAAGATGCAAAAAAGCTCAGAAGAGCCACTCAGGTTTGGCAAAGAAAGCTTGGTGGCCAGACAAGAAATGTGGGGAGAAGCTGGCAGCTGGGTGTGGATGCAAAGGGTGATTAATGAGATGATAAAGCATCAGGGCAATACATTATGTCAGTCAGGGGCAGAGAAGACAACAGACAGCACGTAGCTAACAAGGAGTTGGAGCATTCATTAGTTTACCCAAGCAGATGGGCTGTCAGTCAGGTTTGCTGACGGTAGTGGCCAAGTCCAGGTCTCCCCAGGCTCATGGCACAATGGAAGTGGGCACATCTGAGAAATATGGAAGGAAAATGAAAAAGAGATCACCCCCCTGGGATGCTCTGAAAGATGAGGTGCAGCTGTTTTTGAGGAGTTAGGCAAACCTAGTTGCTCATAATTTAATTTCTGGATGAGGATTAACTGTTGGTGTGGCAATTTGCTGTCAGTTGAAGTGGTCAGAGATCTTCAGCAGTGCTTTGCGGGCTAGTACCTGCTGTAGCTGGGTCTCCTGAGGCAGGATACAAAGCAGGGGTGCACCAAAGTGCTCAGTGTCCTGCAAAATCAGGGAGTGCTGAGCTGTGACAGTGATATGAACGGTGGTAAGAAAGCTGTTTAAAAAGGAAACGGGAGGGAGGTGAAGAAAGTAGACAGCTCTTAACAGAAGGGATGGGAAGGACTGAAGAGTTTGGTGTAATTGCTTCAGCCCTGCAAAGTAACATTTATTGATGGGATGATTAAAATGGAAGTAGAATAGGAATGAGAGAAGTAGAGGGAAAAGGCTATTCAGTCTGAGAAATGTCAGTTATTAGGGCTTGAATTCATCCCATTTTATTTGCTTTGGGTAATGGCTTAAGGAAGTTTAAAACTATTGGACTGTAATGGAGGATGGGAACATCCCTGGGGACCAGAGGGGGTTAATAGTAAGCCCATTTATATCAACCAGGACTTACAGGATAGCTGATGGAGTTTAGATTCCTGAAAACTACTGAGACAACCTATTAAACAGCTATTTCCTACAGATCTGCAATACTAGTAGGATTATTAGTAAATTCATATGGCTGTTTATTAGGGGGAAAAAAAAAAAAAAAAAAAAAAAAAAAAAAAGTTGTAAATTAAACAAACAAGCATCTTTGCTGGGTTGCTGACCAAGAAACGGGAAAGATTAAAATAATTTGGTGTTAGCAATGTAACTGATGTTTCCATGTTGTGTGCAAGCAAAAAATCCTATGGAAAACTTTGCCCAGCTTGAGTTACAAGAGGAGACCATGTCTTTCTTCTAATGATTTCTGAAAAACAGAAGTGTTTTGTAGGAAAGCTGAGGCCCAATCTGGAGGGCACAGGATCCTGTCCAAGGTGTGGTTTGGGAGCAACAAGCCTTCACCTGCTCACCGCATGCTGAGCAGCGCTGCCAGGCACTGTGCTGCTGCTGTGTAAGGGTGTTTCAAGCAAGGTCAGATCGCGAGCTGTCCTTCACTTGCCTGGCTGCTCCATGCTGAGGTTGCACACACCACACGCAGCCACGGGCGTGTAGGGAGGAGCCCACCGCCCAAACACACACACATGCCTCTGCACACAGGTGTGGAGAGTTGTGGTAGTTACTCTGCTGCAGTGCATGTTCCTTGGCTGCTTCTTGCAGCCACAGCCCCTCCTTCTGCATCTGATGAGGCTTCCTGCTTCCTGACCAGTGGCTTTTTGCACAAAATGCTGTGTGTGCATCGCGTGTGATTAGGCTGAGTACAGGACAGCTGGGGTGATGATGCCATTAATGCCTCAAGGAAATGAAGCTTGCATAAACAAAAGCAGACACTTACTTATATAACTGGACATCAAGTCTCACCATCACATCCATACAAAAACATCTCTGTGCTTTTCTATCTTTCTTTACTTGGTGAGGAACTTTCAACGCAAATATCTCCCTTGAAGAGAAAAAATACTTGAAACAATAATCTACCAGAATGTGATACTCTGATTGTATGATTTTAAAACATAACTTCTGTTGGTCAAGGGAGATCAGTAAAACAAATCAAGCTGTGCTTAGCAAATAAAACTTGAAAAAAAAAAAAAAAAAAAAAAAGAAAAGAAAGGATGGCAAGATGTAGCCTGTAAAATCTTGTGAACTGAAAGGAGAGATTGAATTTGTGAAAGTTTTGAGGCTGGATGTCACAGGTCACAGAGTAACACTTGAATACTTTAGGCACAGCACCAAGATCCTATGGATTTAGGAATTTTAATGAGCTACTGCTCTGAACTGATACACTACCAAGGGAAGTCTTCCTATCTTCATTCAGTGCCTGGGACAACAGAAGCCCTGCTTTGTGTGCTTCTGAGCTGACACAGAGAAATAATACCAGACTTCAGTAAATGAACAGCACAGCTGGCTCTGAATTTATTAAAAATCCCCATGTTGACATTGTAATACCTATGGGACAAACAGTGCAATGATACTATTCTTCTTCTTCTTTTTTTTTTTTTTTTCCCTCAGAAATAAAGAACCACTGCAATCTAAGGAGACTGGAAAAAGGCCTATATCATCATTCTTCTGTGGGACACATGGCAGAAATCAGCCTTCAGACAGTTTCTCCAACATAGCTCCTGAAGGGTAAGCAGTTTTCAGTATATAAAAAAGAAGGCTCAAATTATGCTCCTCTTTCTGTGACTAGAAATTATAAAATGACAGGAGGAAAGCTAGCATCAGTCACACAGCAAACTACAAAATGTCAGTATTTTCTAGAAATGAAAGCACATTGCTTTTGGATTTAAGCATGTGTTGCTTAAAATTCTTCAACGTGTAGTATGTTACAGCCTTCTTCACAAAAAAAACTACTCTTTTTCTGCACACACTCACACTGGGGTTGAAGCATAACAGCTTATAACAAGGATGATTTACCTGATGGTATGTGGCCTAGCAAAGTGTTAAGATTTGCTTTATGGAATAAGTAGTAGAGTACATGAAATATAGATGGTAAGGTCAAACAGAGCATGGCAGGAGTCACACACAGGTACCCTTTTAAGGCAGTGTGGCATTGGACCAAAATAAAATTACATTTTTCCTCCGTGAGGGGAGCAAAACTGAGAAAAAGATTATTTTCTTTGCATTTCTCGAAGGCCAAAGCCGACAGAGTTATGGTCTCCCCTTGCTCTCTGGAAAGCAAAACCAAACAACAACAAAAAAATTTTGTTTCTGAGTTCATCAGAACATACACAGCCTCACGTATGGTTTGTCCAATTACCAGGTCAGGGTACACATCTGTACCGTTGTATCCCATCCAAACTCATCCTATGCAGGATCAGATTAATAGCTGAGAAACAACAACAGCAGGAAGCAAACCTTTCTGAGCCGGTATTAGCTGCCAAAGCTCTTACCTCAGTGCACCACAGCCCAAATGTGAGGAGGTAATTATTAAGATCGTACGGTCATAACTTAAAACAGCAAGAAGTATTACCAATAAAAAGATCAAAAAAGCAAATACCCCAAGTCAGCACTGCATGGTTCCCCTGGATGTTGGTGCTGGTGGCGAAGCGGAGAAAAATGTTTTTCCTCTCTATCCAAGGGCGCCATGCAGGGCTCTGGATGTCAGCACACCCTTCTTCCCTCTACTTTTGTTGGCAAAGCTGGGAGGGCTCAACATGTGCTGCAAGCAGGGGAACACCCCAAGAGAGCTGATAGCGAAGCGAGTCAGAGAAGGAGTTATGTCCCTGGCTCAGACTAGGTGGCTGTAAGACACTTGCAGAGTCTACACTGAAATGTCATACGTGGTGTGAGGGCCTTCCTGCCCTGAGCTCTCCCTGCTCAACTATTCTGCCTCCCATCATATTTGGCCTAAATAGATTTAAGCTCCACAATTGTAAAAACATCCACTCCTGTTGTAAGGATACCAATGCTTTAATGATCTTTCACGTCCAGCCTGATTTTTTGGACTCTCTCCCATTCTTATAACCCATGCAAAAAAAAAAAAAAAAAAAAAAAAAAAAAAAAAGAGCTCTTGTGCTTCAAATTTTGAACATGTGGTCCTTGGCCACATAAACGTCATATGGACATTTTTGTATTCAAGAAGCTGCTTCTGGGTTGGCATTTGATTGCCAAGAAATGCTAAGTTTAACCTGAAGAAGACTGTTATGTGAAAGACATGGAAAATTCCTGCAGAAGAAACTGAAAGCCATTTTTTTTCCCCTTAGCTTACTCCTAGCTGAATCATCTCAAGCAGCCCGTTTAACTACCAGAAGCTATGCTAAAAAAAAAAAAAAAAAAATAGAAATAACACTTGGTTTTGAAACCTACTTGCTACATTATGGAGATAACAGCTAGCACCCGTTCATAGCGTAGGTGGTGACATGCTTTAGTGATGGCAAAAAACGTGCCCCATTGTCATGCTCCTCTTCAGAGATTTTAAGCACTGCCTTAAAGTGAAGCACTAAAAGTGTGCTGAAGCTATTTCAGTCAGGAATACCAAAGAGAGGGCAGGGCATCATTTAGCCAACTTCATCGCACTGGGATGCACACAAAGCACTTGCAATTCTTGGACAGCTATCCAACATTGTATGGGGAATAAGAGCCTGCCTGTGCTTTGGGATCATGACCTTTACCTTGTGTGCATTCAACTGCATGGGTCAACACTTTCAGGTGTGGTTAATCCAGTCACAACTTACCTCAGGAAGGGCCTGCCTCTCTGCTCACAGGTTCTTGAGGCGGACCTAGGGCCTCCCCTTTCCTAGTCTACATCTACACTTTATTCTAGTAGCCTCTGGTAGTGCAGTAGTCAGTTTTCCCTCTACAGATAAAAATTTCAAATAAGGTATTTCTGGAGAAACATTTGTTCTCCAAAAAGCAGGGGAGAGAAGATCAAGCGTTCAAAAATGTAACCTGGGAGGTAGCACAAGTGTTTTCAACAGCGTTAAGATGTAGGAACTCTGTAAACTACAAAGCCCTTAAATCAGTAACAGTATTTCTGCCAGAAGCCATTAATATTTACCTTTAACCAATATTTATAATATGGGTAAGGATGTGTTTATTCTGTTATGTACCCACACAGGTATCAATCAGAGACTAGCATTGCAACTTTCTCACAAGTATATTTATTAGTTAGGAGCAATCTGTCTCAAAAGCATGACCCATTTCGTATTTCAAAATGGTGTTTTATTACAGTGTAGCTGCACAAAACTCAATTCCCCATGAACATACGCTTGATAGGCACAACACAGAGTTTTACAGACTACTTATTTACATATGTAAGTTCCTGGATTTGTTTTGGTTTGAGGACAGTAGTTCGAGGAAAGTCTGTTTGTCTTAATTATTTGGAAAGCTTCTTTCTTTTCTTCCAATGTTTACTGTCCACATCTTCAGTATTGTCAGGAGGCTCTGGTATTACAAAGCCATCAGTAATTTTATAGTAGACTATAGTAGAATCCGACTCAGCTATGGCCAAGGTAACTGACATGGGGGTGTCAGGATTGTCACATGAGAGAGAAGCTTTCTTCATGATTTCTCTTAACCTAGAAGAGAAAAACAGTTAGCAAGGACTGTAACAATGCAGTCCTTTTGTGATGGCACAAAGGAACAAGTGCAGTATTGATGGGTTTTGTAGGTTTTTACACTGGTGACATTCAAAGCAGAAAACAGTTTTCCATACTGTCATGTAGGACAGTCAGATTCTCTAACTTGAGAGATGTTTTTACATACTATTTTATTTTCTGATCTTTAATACCATGCCTATAAAAAACATGCTTGCCCCCAGAAAGCACAAGAAAATTCATGCAAAGCTTGGAAGGGTGGAGGAGTAATTAGAAACTTGTATTTGAGCCTTTCAAGAGGGCTTTAACACAACTGCTGTTTAAAAAGCTGCAAGAAGAAATTAGTGAAAACAAAAACAGGCTTTTTATTGGATAAAGAAAGTGTAACATCTGTTCTAATAAAAATCCAAAGTCCTATAATCAAGCAGCAATTTCTTAAATAACAGTGAAGCTTATTTTTTCCTAAAAAATGCATTTGGATGCATACATCTCTACTGCAAATAGCTCAACATGAACTTCTAATTTTTCCTTAGCTGTACTACTGTGTACATACCTCGACCATCCTTTCACCACCAGACTCAGAGCATGGTAATCTCTAACAGCCATTGTTTTCATTAGAATAAAATAATCTAATTGAACACCATGTGTGAGGGAGAAAAAAAAAAAAAAAAAAAAAAAAGAGACATCTTCCATTTGTAGATAAGTCTTCCAGTCTGTGTGCTACAGTTCTCCAGTTCTCTGTGAGTCTGTGGAATATTCAGGAACCAAAGCCAGGTTCCTCTACCTCCCTGTCTAGACTATAAGCCACAAGACTAACGATCTTCCTCAGGAAAGTCTGCATAAATAATGTGTTCCTTAAAAATTCACAACAAAGTTATGCAATTTTTCCTGTGCAGTTTTTAAAAAATAACATGCTAGTTGCTTTTTAGTTCAGAGCTGAGAACAACATCAATTCTTGGCATGTTACTGTTCTGACCAGGGCACAAGCGCTGAAGGACCGTGATGCCCAGGGGCAGAAAGCAGCACTCCCCAGAGCAAACATTACCACAGGGAGCTTCCTCCTTCACCTGGAGTCCAGGTGCTGCAGGGTTCTCCCGGGATTGCCAGAGAGGGTATGCACTGGGGAGAGATCAGCTCTGCACTGTGAAAAAAAAAAAAAAAAAAAAAAAATCACCCCTCACATCACGTGCCCATGAGCTCTCTTCCCCCCAAAATGCATTTCTGAAGCTGGGCACTATAGTTGAAAATAAGGCTCTTTCTAAATATGTCAGCTTTTAAACTTTAATCATCACCTTCCCTCCCAAACCACTTTGATCCCTTAATAAAAGCCAAACGGGAAGTGGCAGAGAAGCAGCAGCACCCTGGAAAGCCTAATGGAAAGCCTACGCTGTTAAGCCCATGGCTCTCTAATGTAGCTATCTGTGTTCTGAACTGGTCATAATTCAACTTGCTGAAGTCAGTAGTGCCTTTCCTTTTCCTTTCACTGCTGGCCCATGTATAATGCAAGGCAAGACATTTAGTGCAGTCAGTCGGTCCATGTAGCAGAGACACTAAGGCTGTAAAAAGCCATATTCTGGTCCCCCTACTGTCAGATCTTGTAACAAGAGAATAAGGAAAGATACATTGGCCACCATCAGAAGAGAGGCATCTGCAAAAGATTTCTGCTTCAAGCAGTGTGACACTGACTGCTCTGCTCCCTGCCATCCTGGCACATTTCTTTGGCTGGTGCCTCGGCCTGCAGCTGTGCTGTGGGAACACTAACTGCGCTGTGGGTAGCCAGGAGAGCGCAGATGCAAGCCTGCCTTCCAAAGCTGTAGGCAAGCTGTGGGCTGAGGTGCTCTGGAAGAGGAAGGAAAAGAATCCCCATATGAGCAATGCCTCAAATACACCAAGGCCTGCCAGTGGTGCACTACCTGGTAAGTCAGTGGTGAGGCCAGTCTCCTGGCAGAGATACCATTAAGAAAGAGCTAGTTATTGGTTTTGTGTAGCGGTGGAGGTTAATCTCTCCCCCAGCCTGGGAATGAGAAACAGAACTATCATTAAAAAGTCAAATAACAAAGGGTACAGCTACCTGAGGAGAGAGATTCTGAGACCCAAAGAAACCAAACGTGTGTTGAGTGTGGCATGTGCTTACCTGTCAGCCAGGACAGAAGCTCCTTCACAATTTCCTTCATAACTGTCACCATTTCTCTCCCTGCTCTGTTCAGGGGATGGAGATACAGTGAGGCCTCAGATCTACGTTTCCCATCACTTGCGATCTCTTCTTACAATGCCAAGCACAGACACATGAACCTTTATTCCTCTTGTCATTTAGCACTTAGGCTTAGAAGATGTGCCATGATCACAAAAGCAGCCAGGGCCTCACAACGGATCAATGAGACTTCTTCAAGTCCCTGGCCTACTTTTCAGAGGACTGAGTTTCGGGCTTGAAGTAGAGAGCACAAGGACATTCCGTTGCTTCAGGATGACCTGCTAACACTGCTGGCCACAGAGCCCAGTGCTCTGCACTGCAGAGGATAAGCCTCTGTCAACTTACAGAACTAGAACTTCAAATGCAAGATTCTCCTCTACCCCCTTTCCTAGATACAAGCAGCACCAAAACAAGAGCTACTATTCGTACAGACTACAATGAGCTATAATGCAACCAGCACATCTGCAGATTAGTGGAAGGTATCTTTTAAAAGATTAAGCTTTGGAATTCAGGAAGTCTGTATCAGACGCTTGCATTTCCTCTCCTCCCCTGAAGGCATCGTTGTTAGCCTCTGCATCCAGTGTGCTCACAAAACTGCAGCATCAGACCTCTTAAAGGAGGAGTCAGGGAAGAACATCTGGGTTTGCCCTGATTTCACTGCACTTGATACCTGCCACAAATACAAAAGATGAAATATTGCCGGAAAAGTTTATTTTTAAAATTATTTTGGATGTGTCTAATGCTCTATCTGGAGGGGGGGAAAAAGGGCAAGAAGTGCCATTGGCCTCCTGAAATAAAATGTGCAGGAAGTTTTGTGCTGAACAAAAGTATTTCAGTGATGAATCCCATGCAAGTACTGCTGAGAAGCAGAGGAAATACTGGAAGCTCTGAGTAGCTTTATGGAGGTCGCATAGTGCTCCATTTAGCTGAAATGGAACTGCTGCCTTCCTTACCATAAAAGCCAGAGGCTTTCAATCTGCCCTTTGTACCGGGATGAATAATTCATTGCAGGCTTGGCCAGCCTGAATAGCTCCCTCCCCTCCATGCTAGGCAGGCCTGAAGAGTCAATACAAGTTGGTCTCTGTACTCTGCATCGGGTGCACACCATTGTGCCAGACAAGCTCAGATAGGCCCCCTGACAAGAGAATCAAAGCAGAGGAAGCCTCCTATAAAGCACAATACCTTGAATTTTGCCAGCAGTATGCAAACAGAGCAGTACAGTCTCTTGCTCACCATCAGGAAAACGCTGCTCCAGACACTGCTGCCTGCCCTGAAGTTAGATGAACCTGGGGCCTTGAAATATAGGGGAAACATGTGGTGTGGGGCAGGGGAGATGGTGTGTAAATGGACACCATTGTTTCTTGTGATTTGCTTCCTAACTACAGGAACATGAGATGCTAGAAAAAAATCATGTTTTTGTAATGGGAAATAAAATAGAACCAAAGAAAACACCACGTGCCTCACTGGTCAGAAAAGGAAATTGAAACCCCAAGGAATATAAAGTTGTTTTTTTCCACGGAAGTTGAAAGAGAAAACAAGATGAATTATGCAAAAGGGAGGAATTGCAGTTCAGCAAAATTCTACATGGTACACAAGCTATAGGAAGTTCAAAGATAGTGTTGCATGCCTAACTCAGCTCTGTAAGCCACATCAATCACTTTTAAGCTATTGATAAAGAATTTGTACTTAGAAGCCAGTTTATTTGTACAGTAAAGCACACATTAAAACTCAAATAATGCTAACTGCAGAACTACTGACAAAACTGTGAAAAGGCTGCAAGACGAAGAGTATGTCATGCTTCCAGTGCATTTATAACAACAGCGCTGCTTGTAAGCAAAATCACTTCAGATTAGAGGAACATCTATTTCACACAAACTACAGACTTAGAAGAGGATAAATCACTTCCAAATGCCAGGTTTGTTTCTAAGGATGCTTATTAGCTTTAAAATGAAATGTTTTTTCCCCAAAATTAAGTTACCATTTTAATGAAATAATCCTTTCCCTCTAAGCCTAAAACAAACTTCACAATCTTCATAACCAGACGTAACCAACTTCATTCTTCAGTTCCAGCACTTGCACGCAAAGAACAAACAGGACAGTGACGTATCATTTAATCTAATGGTGTATTAGTAACAGACATTTTGCTTGGACAGTGTTATTTGTCCAGGATAGACAGCACCTAATTCCATTAGATCCAGCATCTAATTCCTTGATCCTGGAAGGCTCAAGGCTTTTTATGCTATCTAGCAAGTCTAGCTGTCAACACTACAAGCTCTCAAACACTCTCTGAGCTTGGTTTATCCAAGTAATTTCTGCTGGCTTTGAAACAGGGCTACCTGTATTTAACTGCTTCAGCCCCTTTGGGGAGCCTCAACTCTGGAACGTACCAACAATTAGATACTCCCTGTGCATTAAGATGTTGTCTCTGGTAGTGAACAGGAAACACCTCCCAGTGGACCTCTGGATTCCTCCTGCAAGTATGTGTCACTGAATTCAAGGGAATGTACGCACAAGGTTCTCTGAACCTCGTGTGTTGGGAGAGTGGTCCAAGAGAGGAAGAAATTGCATCTTATTCTCCAGGTCTTTACTCACAGAAGATTTACCAATCTCCATTTTAAGAGCAGGTACACAAAGCGCAAGACTGTCATTTGCATTGGTGGTCACTTTGCTCCAGACTCCATAATTCTGTGATTCGGTGAACTACCATGCATGCCAGCAGCTCAGGATGAGCAGCTTCCTTCAAATTTATGGAAGGCATTGAGCTTGGTAAGTAAAACAGCTTCCACCTCAAGCAGTTAAGTATAATGTGTAAATTGGACACAATGAAATCTTATAACAGGCTAAAAAACATAGAGCAGATTTTTTTTTTTTATGGCACTTTCATTTATCTTTTGCTCTGGTACCTTGCTGGTAATTTCCATATCAACTTTATTATGACCTTTTAAGGACACTTTCCTTTGAGTGTCGGCCAAATACGAATCTTCACAAGACACCGGGGAAGGCAGAGCTTGGCAGGTCTTTGCTGAAGTGGCTTCGAGAGGAAAACCACCCCTGCAGCCCCTACTCTGGCCTTACTGTTTAAGCAAGGAAATGCTGCCCATAAATGCTGCCAACTGCTGCACAACATTTCCAGGTCCAGCAATGAGGACAAAATATTTTCACATTCCCAACCACCTCCAATGGCTTACGTTTCAGTGTTAATTGAGCTGTGTTTCCTTGTACTTCTACCTTAGAGCAAGTAACACAAAAACCCAGCACACTGCTTTTGAACAGAACAGCAAAGTAACTGAGTATGAATGCTTTCCTGTCTGCCTACAACTTGGTAAGTCAAATGAGAAAGCATTGTTTAAGACATCAGATACCTAACAAAGCCTCCTGCTACCAACAATCTCAACAACAAAATATTCACAGCTGTCAGAACAAAGAGGCAGTAGCACTGTGCCGCTGTGTTTCCCACTCCTTTAGGATGCCTTTTTAATGAACTCCCTTCTGCACTGCCTATATCTGAGGCACGGTTATCATCCCTACCCCCTTTATTGCCTCCTGTTCCAGCAATGGAGCTGAGTTGATTCTGTCCTTTCTCTATAAAGTTAGACCAGGCCTCTCTGATCAGTGGTGACCTACTAATGAAATTCCAAGCATGCATATGCACATATAACAACACAAATTCCCAAAGCTGTTGTGAGGCAGAAGGATAGTATACGCTTGTATCAAGCACATACAGGCTTTAACGGACTCACCTGGCATCACAGCACTGTATTCAGCTCATTTTAGTGACAACATGCTCTATGTGCTTACTCTATAGCAAAACCTAGTCACAGACTGTACTTTTAATCAATGTGATGCATTCAGTCTGTGCTTCTCTAACACACATCCTTCCAGTAATGGATTCCGTCCACACCTGGTGCCAGAAACAGAGCAAACAGTATCACCACAGTACAAACAAGATCAGAGGCTCCAAATGAAAAGCCCCAATGAAACAGTACAAGATAGGACATACATGCAGCGCAGTATCTCCCTGTCATTAAAAACCAATTAGAACTTAGTTGCTGGTGTTGACCCAATGCCAGGAATCAAAGTTTCCAGCCTAGGTGGAAACCTACTACATAAAACAAGCACAATTCGGCATGTAGGAGTTATTTCTCAAAAATCCCATATCCTAATTTGCTGCTTTCTTTTCCCATCCAAAATCCAGTTTGAACTCTAACACTGTGAACAGCAGTGTGTCCCTGTCACACACATACAGCAATCAGCTGCTCACAGAGATGCTGAATGATGCTCAGTATTTCATGCTGGAAGACCTGTCAGCAGATTTACTCTATCACACTGTATTTCTCTGTAAAACTAAGCCAACAGGAATGACTGACCGCCAGTATTTGCAAATGGAAGATTTTTCAGCAACTACATAATATGTAAATCCATCGATATCTAGTAAGTCATTTTCTTCTCTCTCACAAATGAATTGCTTTTGAGCATAAACTCTTAGGAAAACACATACAGAATTAAGGTGGAAGTCTATTTGCAAGAGACTTGTCACTTCTAAAACCTAAGAGAAAGCAAAAAAACATACCATGCCTAAAATGTGCTATGTCAAAATCACAGTTCAAAGGAGAGTTATATGTTGGATACTGGAGACGTAAGAGGCATTTCCGTTTGAAAGCAGCCAAATCATACTTTCAAACCAAAAAGCTAAACAAATGAAACACACCACCAGGCTTATCCCTGAGATCCAACAATTAAAAAAAAAAAAAAAAAAACATTCTTAGACAGGTCTGGGGGGATTTCTTTTCCTATTTGGTACTTGAAAGCCCATTGACATAAAGAAGCATCATTAGATTTCCCAGACTACAAATATGCCACACAAGAATGTTCAAAACATAAGCTGTGAAAGTCCTGGGTTTTAACCTCGTCTCTCAAACACATACTTTGATATCCATTGTTACATGCTAGTGCAAATGCAACTTCTAAACAATATGAAGTGTTTATCAACAGAAGGAATCGATTGCTGTGGGAAGCTGACATCAAAGGCTTACCATTTCCGGGGAGGAAGAAGCAGAGACTGATGCAGCTTAGAAAAAGAAATCTCAACTTTAAATATATGTTTGCAGCATCCAAAATAACTCTGCTTACGGGCTGAGATATTACTTTCCTTGTGATATTCCTTGTTTTCTCCCACTTCCCCCGTAAGGAAATTATCAACAGCCTGTTAAGCATACCTGCTCTTCTTCTTATCATATTAGCAGTGGGATCCAAACACTGACCACAGCCTCACCTTTCGTGGCTTAATGATATGTCCACAGGTACTGGCACCATCACTTCGAGACTGTCCTGCTCTCTCTCACGCGCCTGTAAACATATGAGCTGCAGTTCTGCTAATCCGACATGCTTCACTTCATGCCAGTTTCTCCCTAGAAAAGTTCGTCATCAGTGAGATGGACCAGAGCACAAAACACAAGTTCCAATCGTTCAAGTATCAAGTTTCAAATTTAATTTAACATCTTCTGTTGTTATCCCTTCCTCTCCTTACTGGGAAGATAACTACCCCATACAACTGGCAAGTTTTCTTTCTGAGAAACAAACCTGCTAAAGAAACCTGTGGGAGCACTACTACGGTGTTGAGTTCAGAGCTACACTGATGGATGGTGGCTGGGGATCTGTTTGACAAGATCTTGTTTCAAAAAGGTAAAAAGAAAACAAAAACTTATCTTTAGTCACCTGCAGCATAAAACTGTAATACCCAGTCTGAAATTTATCAGTACCCAAAACTGTGTGGAACGGGTGCTACAGGCATGGTTATTGATGACACACAGTTCTTTCTTTCTTCTTGAAGAGATGAAGCTAAAAGTTTTCATTGCATAACTATAGGAGCATTCTCTTAGATCTTATTAAGACATTTTCTTCAAGGGGTTTAACAATAATTTTAACAGATATGGTGCTTTCTGGCCTGTAATATTCCTCCATACCCTGACACTGAGAATCACCAGCCTCCAAGAGAAAACCATTATTGGTACTGGGCTGGCTGGCTGCCTGCCTATGTGCAGTCCCTTCTCAATAGAGCCCATCTAGGAGAACTGCAAGCAGAGGTTTATCATTACATAACACTAGTCCACTCCTGTAAGGCATCAGAAGACTATGCTGTTTGTCATAATTACTGTCACCAGATTTCTAAGCAGTCTTCTCTCCTACAGGAATCCTTGCCCCTTCCAGAAACCAGCATCCTAATCAGACTGGCACACTTCAGGCATTTTCTAAACTGTAATCTTAGGGAGATGCTATGATTTAGTAGCTTTGACATTAACCTACAAAAGAGGATTCTATTACCAGTACAGACACTGAACTTACAACTCTGCCTTTCTATACCCCCTTTTCTTCCCCTACTCCTCTTCCACTTTTTCCCAAGCCAAGTGTCTTTGCTCTGGAAGGCCTGCACCTGTAACTGCAACTGCTGGCTGAAATCTGCTGGCTGAAAACTGCTGGCCCTCATCTTTGTAAAGGCTCTGGGTAGGCACACAATAGAAATCTGTGGTTCTAAAATACCATGTTTCTTAGGTACCCATTGCTGCATGAGGTTTCAAATGCCAAGGACTTTTGCAGGAAAGGCTCTGATAGTGCACAAATCTTAGTTAACACCTAACACGTTAATACATTTTTGGTACATCTGTCCAGTCACTTAATTGAATTACCTTCTAAGAGGTCCAGGTATACCAGAAACGCAGCATAGATTTGACTACTGTCAGATATATCAAGGGACATCATTTCTGTGAACTGAAAGACAACATTGGTCAAAGGAAGATGAAGTTACATTAAAAACACCAGACCCAGACTCTATAGCACCAGACTCTAAAAAAAGACCAGACCCAGAATCTATACAGATGTCTAATCTCTTGAGTCTGAAACCAGTTTTAAGGACTAACAAGGAATTAAAAGACAGGAGCGGTTTTCTGACAATATCTTAAGAGCTTTTTTCCACATCCCCCCTACTTCAGCACTTAAGAAAACAAGCCAAATAAATAAGCAACAGAGGAAATGCAATTATATCTGGAACAGAACTGGCTTTGTGGACACCTATGAATTTTACCTATTTTTGCTGCAGTACATCAACACAAGGTGACGGCCAAATTAAATACCTCTGTGTTTTCAACATGCTAAAAATTCAGATGGATTTAAAAGTTTACATTTGCATTTTCGAGCTACAGTTTCAGCGTCTAAAACTTCACCGCCTGCTAAAGCCAGCATTCCCCCACAACCTTGCTGGCTTTCATCACAGGCCAGGAGATAAGCTCCCACAACAGACCCAAACCCCAGACCCAAACCACCCGGAGTCCTGCATCCAGCACCAGAAGGATGTGGGGCTGTTAAAGTGGGTCCAGTGAGGCCTCACGGATGTTCAGCACCTCTCGTGTTCAGCACGGATGGAGCACCTCTCTTAAGAAAGGCTGGGGGCGAGCCGGCCTAGCGCCGCGGGAGGAGTCCGTAAACCCCCCCCCAACCCCCACCCCGGGCCCCCCCGGCCGCGGAAGTCAGCGTGGGCCCTACCACGGGGTGCGTCGCCATCCAGTTGCCGCCGGCCCCTCCCGGGCAGCGCTGGCCGCGAGCTGAGGAGCCCCCAGGCGGGCCGCAGCACCCCTCCGCCTGGCCGGGCTCCGGCTGCGGCTCCATGCTTCCCCTGGTGCAACGCGACTCGGCTCCGGGCGGCGCCGCAGCGCCGCGCTCTCCCCAGCAGCCGCCGCAGTTCCGCCGCCGCCGCGTTCCGCCGGGGGCCGGGTCCCCGCGCCAGGCAGCGCCGCAAAGCGTAGCTTGGCCGTCCTCTCGCATATTAGGGGGAAGGCGGGGATTTCGAGTAACCAGCTCCAGCCCCCGGCTCCCTTTCAAGCCCCTAGGGGGGGAGGGGTGGAAAGATATAAATTCCCGTGGAGTGGGGTGGCCCTCC
>CM021772.1:15344755-15642146 GCA_011076525.1 Nettapus auritus
GCAACGCGACTCGGCTCCGGGCGGCGCCGCAGCGCCGCGCTCTCCCCAGCAGCCGCCGCAGTTCCGCCGCCGCCGCGTTCCGCCGGGGGCCGGGTCCCCGCGCCAGGCAGCGCCGCAAAGCGTAGCTTGGCCGTCCTCTCGCATATTAGGGGGAAGGCGGGGATTTCGAGTAACCAGCTCCAGCCCCCGGCTCCCTTTCAAGCCCCTAGGGGGGGGGGGGGGGGGGGATATAATAAACCGCGCCGCGGGGGGGGGGGGGCCCCGGGGGGGGGGGGGGGGGCGGGGAGGGGTTTTGAGGCCCATTCCCAGGGATGGGAATGTTGATGAGAATAACTTACAAGTTACCTTTCCCTTCCCTCCCCGGAGTTACCGGGTAAAAGCACCACCTTCCTTTTATGGCGCCCGACGTGGGGCTCGAACCCCGGACCCTGGGATTAGGGGGTTTGCTGCTCTGCCGGCTGAGCTAACCGCGGTCTGTGGGGAATGGCCGCCGAGAAAGCCGGTTCCATCCTCAACAGAACCAACACAGTTGGTAGAGCGGCAGATCCCCTAATCCGAGGGTCTCGGGTTCGAGCCCCACGTCGGGCGCCAAAAAAGGAAGGTGGTGTTTTTACCCGGATGGGCACAGGTGTCCAACGCTTTTATTGACTGGTTAAGACGTTTAGATCTAAGGTATTGTTATTAAAAGCACCTCAGACTGCTTTATTTAGGAATATCTCGGACTGCTGGTACAAGTATACGTGCACACATACAACTGCTGGTCTGGTTTACCAGCTGTCTGTCTCAGTGCCTCCATTGATAAATTCAGACACTGGTTTAAATGAAGTCAGGCCTGCGCCTTACAGCATTATGAATAGCTTCGAGCTGGTGTCCATACATGAAAAAGCACTTTTAACAGATATCTAGAGCATATTGTTGTAACAGCAGCTGAGAGACCACAAAGCCCTTCCTAGTGCACTGTGCTTGTTCTTCATCAGGCTACACCAAGGAAAATCTGGCTGACGTTGAAAACAGGCCGACAGCTACACTGATGAGAGGAAACGCTGAGTATGATCTTGAGATGATCACATTGATGCAGATCCTAGCAAAAAATGAGACACCGCGCTGGGGCCCTTGGAGTTAACGAAAGATTTCATCTCAAAAAGGGCTTAACATGCCCAAATCCTATTAACTTCTAAGAGCTCTGCGATTATTATGCCTCTTTTAAGATGACGGCCCAATGATTTTAATTACTGTAACGTGTTTTATACATTTCGTGTTAAACCGTCACCTGCCCCTTAGCAGCAACGCTCTCCCCGTGCAGGGGAACGGGTGTCGGTGCGGGGCACACCTTCACGGGGCACGCCTTCACCTCCCCGCCTTCACCTCCCCGCCTGCAGCCCGGGCGGCCGCGCTCCGTGCCCGTCCTGCAGCCGGAGGGTGCCGGCCGCAGCCCCGAGCACCTCAGGAGCGGCGGGGGCGCGACGCCCGGCCGGGCGCTGCTTTCGCGGTACTCTCGTCTCCAGCCCAGGCTCCCCGCCGAGCCCCCGCTGCCCGATACCGGCGCCCTTGGCCGCTCCGCCCGGCGGCCTGCCGGGGGCGTGCCGAGCCGTGCCGAGCCGGTGGGAGCCGAGCCGCGCTGAGCCGCGCTGCGCTGCCCACAAAGGCCGGCTCTGGGGGCGCCGGGCCGGCACCGCTCCTCCCCGCGGCTCTGCTCCTGCACCCGTCATGGCTCCGCTCGCCCCCCGTCCTCTCCTCCTCGTCCTCCTGCTGCTGCCGGGCGGCTGCGGGGTCGGCCTGCCCCCGGAGCCGCCGCCGCCGCCGCCGAGCCCGCAGCTGCAGCCCCAGCCCCTGCCCGAGTCGGCTCGGCAGAAGCCCACCGTGCTCCTGGCCATCATCGCCCGCAACGCGGCGCACGCGCTGCCCCACTTCCTCGGCTGCATCGAGAGGCTGCGCTACCCCAAGAGCAGGATCGCCCTCTGGTAAGGGGCTGTGGGGGGCCGGGGCCGAGCGTCCCCCCCGCTGGGATGTGGGACGAGAGGGGCTCGGGGGTGCTGGCGGCGGGGCCGTGCCTGGGAAGGGGCAGGGGACTCGGCTCAGCCCCCCCCCGCCGGCCGCCCCGCCGAGCACCCCGGGGCTGGGGGGTGAAGCTGGCCTGAAGCTGGGCAGCTTTCGAGTTGCCTCAAGTTATGCCAGGGGAGGTTCAGGTTGGAAATGAGGAGACATTTCTTCTCAGAAAGAGTGGAACGGGGTTGCCCAGGGAAGTGGTGGAGTCACTGTCCCTAGGGGTGTTTAAGGAAAGGTTGAATGTGGTGCTTAGGGACATGGTTTAGTGGAAGACATTGGTGGTAGGCTGATGGTTGGACCAGATGATCTTGGAGGTCTTTTCCAACCTTAATGATCCTATGTTTCTTTGAGTAATTAGCATTTGTCCAAACCTGCAGACACCAAGTACTCGCAGCTCGGTTGGGAGAGTTGGGCTGCTAGGCTGCTGTTCCACTTGCTGGCTGCTAAATGCCAGGCTGTCTGGGGAGACTGCCGGGGTCTGCCAGGGCTGCAGGGTGGATGTGCTGAGTAGATGCTGGGGGGCATTGAAAAGGAGCATTGTTGCAAGGCTGTCCTCTGAAAGACGCATTCAAAGATGTATTCAGAAATCACAGCATGGGGGCAGCTGTGGCAATGAAGCATATGTGTCGGGATGGAGGAATTAGACCAATTTGGAAACTGGTCAGTCAGTCATTATCTGTATGGATTAAAAAAAAATTATTTCCCTCTCAACTTGACATAAATGAGGGGAGCAACAGGACCTGCCTGGATGGGTCTAAAATAGTCTCATTATTTTAGTTGTGGAAATCATGGAAATTGTGTAAAAATAAGAAATGCTGATGTAGGGCTTGATCACAAATCACTGAAGTCAGTGGGGAGACTCCTGTTGACTTGGAGTTGATACAGTAAAGTGTGCCTTTGCATAAAGGGATGTAGGGAGGATATGTACCCTTCATACACCCCCTGGTCATTAATTGACACTGAAGTAGCATTAAGTCCGCAGGACTAGATGTTTCTGCCTGTATTCCAGGAACATGCTTGTTACTTGTCCTCAGGTCCTCTATGGGTCTTTACAGAGAACTAGCTGCAGCTTTAGTTAGTTAGTTATTTTAAGTTTAGCGTGCACAAAAAAATATCACGATAGCAGCACAAACATGGTGTGCTGCACAGACAAGGTGCCTGTGCAGTTACAAGTAGATGTTTAGTAATGGGTGAATGCAAGGCTCACCTGTGTGTAGGTATGTAACCCTGCTTTCATTTCTGTCAGTAGGAGTTTTGCTGGTTTGGATTTCATCGTATCAGATGAATCAATCAGTCTTCAAAAAACTGTGTAGATGTGGTGCTTAGGGATATGGTCTAGTGGTGAACATGAAAATGTTGAACTAAAGGGTGGACTGGATGGTCTCGGAAGTCTTTTCCAACCTAAAAGATTCTGTGCTTCTGTAAGATATATATGAGTAGATATTATCAGACCCTACATACATAGCCTGTGATTGAGCAAAGTGTGCTTGCCTGAAGTCTGTAAGCGTAGACCTATTCACTAAAGCAAGGCACATCCTGGAATGCTTCTCACTGTAGAAATGCAGAAGTGTTTGGTTTTGTGTTTTCTTTGACTTCTTATCAAAGTCCTGCAAAGCATTAACTACCTCTACAGCTTTTAAAATGGAGTGGTATCCCTAGGAGGATTGTGTGCAAACACAAGGAGCGGATAAACTAGAAAAACTGCTGTTGAACATGGCAGGCTTTTGAAAATCAGAATGACGAAAATGTCATGGCACCTGAAAAGGGACTTCTGTAGACCCTGCTAGTTGCATCAGAGGGAAAGGGAGCAGCACATGCCAGGTGGCATCAGTTCCTAGGTGAACTTTAGTCCTGGTCACTTCAGCTCCCCAGTGACAGGCTTTTTCAGACCTGCGGACATTCGGAACACAAGCACCCACTGAGAGAAGGCTTACAGATTATACCTGTCAAGTCTCTTGAGCACAAATGAAACAATAAAATCAGTTTCTGGAAGTATATTGTGTTTCAGCCTCTGTACCCGACAGTACTTTCAATAGCTGAATTCCAGATTTACCTGTGTCCATGTGGCACGGCTTGTGGGGCTACTTTGGTTGGAGTGGCAGTGAAGTGGTGGCTGTCAAAAAGCTGCATTCCTTCTCTGCCACTTGTATTCTACTTAACAGTTTCTTGAGTAAATCAGCATTTAAAAATATCCAAATGCAGGTCTTGAAAATGAAAATTAAAAACATGTATAATCTCTTTAGCTTCCATATGGTCTCTGTATTGCTTGAGGGCCTAAATTCTACAGTGGATTTCTCAGTCAGATCTCTTGGAGGAAGTTTTATTGCTGACAGCAAAGATGGGTCAAGAGACAGTGAGTTTGAAGCAGACAATGAATTTTCTGTAAGCATCCTGTGTCAGTAAGTCTCAATCCTTGTTAGCCTGATACCAAATGAAGGGCGCATGCTGGACAGTCCTGTACTCCCTTCTTCCCTTTGGTCTTAATTCTGACTTGTTCAGCATCTGTAGTTGTGAGGAAGGACTTGCTGGCCACATGCTTCCTAATGCACTGAGCAGGCCATTTGGTCTGAGGCCAACTGGCATGTTGTGTCCCTGGTCCGTTCTGTTAAATGCTTCCTTCCTTCCCCCTCCAAGAGTCAGGAGGTCTGTTGGGAATGGTCCCTAGTCTGCCTTAACCCCAGCTGTCCTTGTCTTGTGGAGCCTGGTTGGCACCAGCCAGGGCTGTCTTAGTGCTGCAGTGGCGGGGACCTCTGTGAACTGCTCAGGTCTTTGACCAGACTTTGCTTAGCCTGCACTGCCCACAGCCTGTCCGGAGCCCTGGTGCTGACCACCCGACCTGGGGCCTGCCAAGTCCCTGCCTTAGCAGCAGAAGGCCAGTTCATAAGGCTGCCTCAGGCTTACCTTGAGGGTGGCAGCGGGGCCCTCCCGTCAAGTGCCTGCCGAAAGCCCAGGCAGTGCTGGGCTCCCCAGTGTGTGGTACCGCAAGAAGCAGGCCAGAGACCTGTGGCACTGGAGAGCACTCAGGAAAACAAGGCTCTTGGATCCAGATCAGCACGTTTTTTGGCTGGGGGGTGTTCTAATACGCTCCTGGTGTGTGTGCAGTTGGCATGTTTCCTGGGGTGGGCCAAGTCAGCGACTCTTTGTTGACCCAACCGAGCCGAGTAGGAGACTGGGGCACGTCGTGGAGACTTGCTGCAATCTTGCGCTGGGGTCAGAGGAGAGCTGCAGAGGAAGGGAAGAGTGTTCCTCTGTCTTGGACAAGAATGACCAAGAAGCTACACAGTGGGCATGCCCCAACCCCTCTTTTAGGTGGTTTGGGGTGTTTTTCTTGTTTTGAACAGCAGCAGTACAGAGATTTTTTTATTTAATTATTGAGCTCCACTCAGTTAAGGAGCACCTTGGCTGTAGTAAGCAAATTAAAAATGTGTGTATTTAGCATTTTATCATGTCAGTTTACACTTTTCTTTACCCCCAGATTAGGTGACAGTGTAGCAAAGAAAGTTATCTGTAATTCCATCTTTAAATACCTGTTCATTTTGGGCCTTCTGTTGTCTCATCTTTCACTAACATGGGGATTAAGTACCTTCCTAAATGAGCTGGTACTTGGAAGCGATAATTAGGTTCTTTTGTGCATGAAACTCTGTGCCTGCCTTGCCGATTAGAACATGCTTACACTTCAGAAATGAAAACAAGAGCCATAGTTCAGATGGTGGGAGCTGAGAGAGATCCTAGATGATAGAGCGCTGGATGTCTGTAACTGTTCCCAGTGAGCAAGTGGTTTAGACTTAAAGGAGCTAGTTGTAGCCAAAAATAGAAACTGATGAGATCAGTACAGTAATGATAACTTTCATAATTATACATCATTAGTCTACAACTAGCTCATGATACTATAGCTAAGTATTTTCTTGTTCTTCAACAATTTACTTTTAAATATGAGAAGTTTTACGTGAAGCCACTTTCTGGTAAGATGTAGAGATCATTTGAGACCTTACTAACTGGGAAGCATTGGCTTTCAAATGTGCTGTGTTTTCTATGCTTGTGTCTGTGCAACAAGGCCACACTTATCTTTACGGTCAGTATCAGTCCCTCAGGAATGCTGAAGTTTTGGTCCCTGGCTCTGTGTGCATTCCTTCTGTCCACCCGTGTCTGGTACCTATATACAAATCTCTCACCTGTGCTGTGACTTGCATATCACAATATTAAAACTGAAGTTTTAGAAACCAAATTGACTTTTCACTTGGTTTGCAATTTAAACCTACTGGATTTAGTTTCCCATTCATGTTTGTAGATTTAAAAAAAAAATTAGATTGCTTTAATAGCGTAGTCATAGAGGGTGATTATCCTGTTGTGCAGGATGTCGTGTTGAGTCTTTCCTCCAAAGAGCTTGCACTTCAGTTACAACATCAAAAGAAAGACTGGGAGTAAAATGCTTTTAATTCCTAGCTGGGGAAATGAGGGAAGAAAGGTTAGGTAACCTATACAAGATTTTTGGATCTGTGAGGACCAGAGACAGTATTCCAAGTTGACATTTCTTGAAACTTCTTTCTTGGTGAGGTCACTTTTACACTTCAGTCCTGTAAATTTATGTAAGACATGGAAAATCGGGGAAGACTAAAGAAATGATCCTACCCCAATATCCACAGAAACTTTTTTTGTCCTTTGGGTCTGCCTCCCTCACATAAGTCTTGGCAAACTTACACAAATGACATCATAAAATCCTTAAATGGAAGCATGTGAAGGGAAGCTGAAAGTGTCTGCTGTGCCTAACTGAGGTCTGCACAGCAAGACTTAGCTACTCTTCAGCTAAACACTTTGCAGTGCTGCAGAGAAATGTTACAATAAGCATCAGCTGTATGGTGGCAAACATTTGCTGGGTAGCAGCAGTTTCTGTTTTATTTTTTTCCCATTGTGCTCTTAAATTGCCAGATTATGATGCCTCTGATTGTGCTAAAGAACATTGTGAACCACATCTTTTATTAGGGTCTACTAGACATGAATTTGAATACTGGGATCTTATATAAAATCAATAATGAGCCCTCTGGGAAAAGAGGGAGGGAATTATAACACAAAAATGACATCATGAAATGCATAAACATTCTGTGAAACTAGTTAATACAATACAGTGTGTTTGTTTTGGTTTTGGTCTAAATTCTGCATACTTTGTGTCTTTGAAAATGAGAGTTTGTTATTAGCTGTTTTTTTTTATTATAAACTTCTGCATGCTTTCAAAGGTCAGGGATTTTTTTATTTTTTTTTTTAAAAGGTACAAAGTAGGGATGAAAAGACCTCAAGGAGTCATCTAGTTCATTGCTGCCCAGGGCAGGATCTCACATTATGCCTTGTCTGTCAAGCTGGCTCTGATGTTCCCTGTAGTGGAGATTTTTCATCCAGGCAAGGCTGCAGACCGTCAGGTTTTTGTACTGTCATGTCTTCTGAAGTCTATGCAGTGTGGGAGAAGTGGGAGGCAGCTGTGGGAGTTTTGGTGAACCAGCTGCAACCAGTGTTGGCTGTAAAGTGCTGGAGTTAATTCTTTCTTTAGAAAAAAAGGAAAAAAAAAAAGTTTCATTTATACGTTTCTGGCATACAAGCTATTTCAGCTCCTTACCTTGTGGTGAATCTGGAAGTATGGATCAGTTAGGAATGATCCAGATGAAGTCTGTCCAGTTCATGCTGTCCTCCTCCAACTACGAGGACAAACACCTCTTCCCTTCTGCATTGCTCCGCCAGCTGGAGCCTGGTCCCTAGGCTGATGTGGAGTTCAGGTAGGAAGGTGCCTGAGGAGGTCATCCAGTCCCAACTCCTGCTCAAAGGAGTCTCAGCTGGAGCAGGCTGCCCGGTAGCATTTCATTTCAAGTGCTGAGTATCTCCAGGGGTGAAGACTCCACAGTCTCTGGACAACCTGTTCCAGGGAGCCAAGCACGAGCAAGAAGCATCTTGGAAATTTTTATCAGATGAGAGTGAGTCTAGGAGGGTGGCAGACCTTGGGGGGGAAAGGCAAACTTGCACGAAGAGTGTTGCTCCAGTATATTTTTCCCCCTTTTTGCTTGTTCTTTCTGCTCCATTAAGCATACCTACTTTTCAGAACGGTGCCAGGTCTCTTCTTCAGAAGTCTGAGAAGGGGCAGGCAGCAGGGCAGCTATGCTGTTGCTCATCAGGATGAACCCTCAATTTAAAGCATTTTTTAACTTTTATGTAAAGTACCACAGCACCTGCAGTTATTTATCTGAATCCCCTGAGACTGAAAGCCTTCATGTACTGGGTCAGGATTTTCTAAAAATAGATCAGTGATACACATGGTGTGCAGAGCACTGGGAGCTGCCCATTGGCAGCACTCGCTGTCATTCTTCAGTTGCTTGGGTCACCCAGAAAGGCCATATGGGCTGTAGGAGCAAGGCAGGACCAAGATGAGTGAGGACAGGGTACTGTGTCTGTCAGAAGCTGGTATTTCCTTCCTGTGGGATGATGTCTCAGACTTGGTGTTATTTCAACCTATTTGTGTGCATTTAATTTCCTTTATTTTAATGATGCGTAGCTTATGCTGATTATGTTTTTATCTTCATCTTCAAAGGTGGATTAAGGCTAATGGGGCCCACATGCATCAAAATTTCAGGCTAAGGAAAGGAAAAAAAATATTAGTATTTTCCACATCTGCCAAAATGCCCAGCTTCTCCAGACAATCATGGCACTGCTAACAGGCCCATCAGTAAAGAAAAAGGACATTTTTTAAAATGGAAATGGATATAGCACATGAATCCAGTTTTTAAACACTGAAATGATTGCTTTTGGAGTTTGTGTTTGTTTATGTATATAAATAAAATAAAAGTTCCCAAACTTGAAGTAATGGGACCAGAGTGCCACTATTTCTGTGGAATGACTCCGGTTTTCTTCTTGGGAAGTTAACAAGGGGCCTAGCAAATAAGTGGCAATTTGAACTTTTGCTGGCTGACTAGAATTGATACGTGCTTTCATGCGGGGTTTAGTTGCCCCTGTTTTCTGAGAACCACCTTGGTTGTGATAATGTTTGATAATGTAATGTAGCATGTTGATCTCCATCTGGACAGACGTGGCACTGCTAAATAAATGGCTTCATGAGGCTGCAATAGGAGTTTCACTGCAAAGGGCCTGAGTTGTGCTCAGGCACTTTCTTTGAGAGGGGATTCAGGAATGAAAGCTGGCATGTCACCAGTTATTTACATGATCAGTATGTCTTCCCCGCTTACTAATATGTAACTCTGCAATCAGGTAAAATGGCATAAAAAATGATAATGTTATTTTGGGATTGGAATATGTTTTTGCCAAAATGTGTCCATGCTCTTTTCCAGGGACTTTTCAAATGCTGGTGAAGGTGTCTGCTTCAGTGTTGTTCCTGTTGCCCATGTGGCTGTGGTACATGAAATTAAACAGGTTTCTAACTTAACTTTTTGTTCTGCCTGTATGTGCTGGTAGGAATAACATATCTCTGCATAAGCAGATCCTGAACTGGACCAGAAAATACATTAAACTTGGAACTGTCCCATGTGCTCTCTAGGACTTACGAGGGTCTAAACTCATGCTGAAGCAGAAGACGGGAGTCCATAGAAACCGAAATGCCCTGGTAGGGCTCACAAAAACTCTTTCACATTAGTTTTGAAAGACTTTAGTTCCAAAATAAATTGACTTTTCAATCTCCCTTCATTCTTATTTTTTTTTCTTTGATCCCTCTGCAGGGGAAGGGTTATGCATGGCTGCAGAATGGTTTGAATTTTTCCCACTGGCAAACTAGGTTGCATTAACTGTGATGTGTTGGTTTGCCTTGAAGCTGATAGCAGGTGGCTCTCTTTTGTTAGCAGATCAGAATCTTCTTGTGGCCACTGGCTCAACAGCTGCTCCTGAAAGAGAGAACTGCACTGAGCCTTTGGGAGTGGCGTAGGAATTCAGAGCTATCGTTTGCGTTATTTCCTCAGTGTTTTCAATCATTCCTGTCCTTAAAAGGTACTTAACAAAATTGGAGGAAAAGGCTGGTTTCCAGCACTTATACTTTGAACTGCTAATTATGACGTGGATGTTAAACTCTGCCAAATTGCAAGCACCATTTTTTTTTCCCACTTATTAGTTTGAAGCCATGAATTATTCCCCACCAGACTTCAGCCAAACAAACAAAGTTCCTGTAGTAAGACTAGTAAGTGATTTTTTTTTTTTTTTTTTTTTTTGTCAAAAGCCACCTTGTAGCAGTCCTGGAAAGAGATTAACTAGGAAGCTTGAGTTTTAGGCAACCAGAAGGAGTAGTGAGAAATTTTTGGTTCCTCTAGTTGCTCTGAGAAACATGAAATAGGAAGTCTTGCTAATGTTAATGACAGCAGCAGGGCTCTTCTCTCTCCTTTAATTATCAGCACTTAACCAGTTTATGGAAGGATGCAGAGATATTAAGTCAGCTTTGCATCAAAAATAAATCAACGTGTTTAAGTGAGATTAAAAACTCTTTGGAGAGGAGCCAATGTGGGTCTTTTGGTTAATTTTTAAAAAAATGTTTGCCGCAGGGAAGAGGAGCACAGGTGCAGAGTGTTGACCTCAGCTGCACTGAATTGGGCTGCTGTAGCTAGTTAGCTGTTTTCCCTGATGAGTGCTGGAGTGTGGTCCTTGGCTGCCTCATCTTGCGTCCTGCCAGCAGGGAAGTGACTGTTTGGGGTAGTTATGTCTCCCAGCTGCAGCTCTTTGTGAGAAGATAAATAAATTCTTCAGCAGCAACACAGCCCCTGGAGAGGTGTGGTGGAGGCACAGGCAGGTGTACTGATAGAGTAATACACCAGGGTGCCTACTTTCAGAGCTATTTCAGGTGTGAAATCCCATGATCCTGATGTTTAGCTGCAGATTAGCTACTCAGGGGAGTTTCAGCACTGGGATGCATATTAATGCTATTACCACCCCAAGAGGTTTGATGAGGAATGTGTGTTTGCTCTCAAAAATTCTTCTTATATTATTAGTGTCCATTCCTGTAGTCTAACAAGAATTTGTAACTGATGCTATAACCCGTACAGGCAGTGAGAAAAATGATCTAAAGAGAAGTGAGAAGCACAGCAATTATGTGTACAAGTCACTGCAGGGATCCTAACAAAAGGGGAATGATGAAGGATGGAGTGGGGTGGGAACTACATGTCTAGGGCAAAGGCTTACATTTGTGGTTTGGAAAACAGCAGAAGCTGCACTATTGCTCTTTTCTGCACACTGGGAGGTTAAAAAGAGTACTGGTGTCTTCAGGAACTGGTGGCCCATGTTTTATTTTCCATTAATTCTTGTTTAGGATTGGCTAGAAAGATGGCATGAAAGGCTGTGGTTATTCCATCATTTTAGATCAACCACAGTCATTGGAAGGGGTTGGAGCTGAGGCTGCAGTTAGCACTTGGGGAAAAAGGTCCAAGCAGTCACTGTTTTAGAAAACTGCTGCTGTTAAGGACCGAAGTATTTGTCTTACGTTAAGATAGTATTGATTCTCTGTGCGTAACTGGAAAAGTCACAAAAACAGAGGGGGGCAAAGTTCAGATTTTATGCAGAAATCTCTGCTGCTAATGAGTAGTGGGGTGAGGAGTTTGAATTCTCTTACTGTGAGATGGAATGGGACTTGGGTTTAGAATTATTTTTACTTCAGAAGCATGTTTATTGCTAATTGTGCAGGGCCCATAGTTTCTGGGAGGAGGCAGTTGCCTTGTGGGCATGGTACCTTACGCTCTATTTTACTTGAGAGATTGGTCTCCTCTGTACGAGTAGGACTGGGAGTAGGTCTGGGGATTAGACTTATGGCTGAGGAGTATAGAGTTTTCAGGTTGTTCCAGGCCTTGTCTGTGGTCAGACATTCACATCTTAGAGGTTCAGAAAGAGGCCAGTTGCTGATAGCACAGACAAGCATGATGCACTCAGCTCCTGATGTGTAGGTACCCTTTTTGTGATCTGCTTTCAGGGCAAGGCTGGGGAGCCCAGAGCTTCCAGGCCCCAGAATGTTGTAGAGCTGAAAAAATAGGAAGGGGCTGATGTTCTCTTGACAAAGCAAAATAAATCTCTTTGGACCTGAAATGAAACAGGCAGTCCTAGTGATTGCTGGGAAGAGGCACCAGCATAGCCAGTTCTTGTAACTAAGCAAGGGTGGTAGACCTAAGCAAGGGTGGTACCCTAAGACCCTAAGCAAGGGTGGTACCACCCTAGCAGCAGGATGGTAGACCAGAACCATGCTTATTTTTCCCAGTAATGTGCCATTAGATTTACTTGACTCACTGGCATCAATCAGTTTCTGGATACTGCTGGTGTGCTCCAAATGATGTATGCGTCGTCAGTAGGAAGTTCTGGATGAAGTTCCCACTTAGTTGTCATCTATGACTGGCCTTGGGGCTCTGGAGGAGCCTACCCAGACTCTTCTAAATAGGATAGCAGAGAATAATAATTGCTTCTGGGTCTTTTGCTTCTTCGAATATTTTTTTCCTCCGGCTCTGGCTGTTGGAGGCATTGGTTACACTATTTTTCAAAACATTAATCTGAAATGAGTTCAGTGTGTGTGAATGGAATTTGAAAATGTCACTGCTGCTAAATATCTTAATTTATTATTTTCTGAATGTAAAGCAGGATTTAAATATAAATTATCATCATTAAACCATGGAGTGGGCTTACATTACACATTTAATCCTTCCTAGCACCGATGCACTCACCCCTTCGCCTCCCCCCATCCTTACTTCTCTCACAAACAAGTGAGTTGTGTCCACAAAAAGTCTTGTCAATGAGTTGTTATTTCAGACTAGTGAGCTCATAGCTGTCTGCTGGCAGAACGCTGCTCTGACTCTTCATACAAACTAAGGCTGTTGCCAGGATTTTTTGTTGAGTACCTGAGCCTTGAAGGAAGCTCTGTTTTACAGAACAAGAATCAAACTGCTATCAGTGGGGTTTCCTCATGTTGTGACTACAGACATCACACCTGTCTTTTTGGACCAGCCAGTCTTCATAAACACAGATATAGGTTTAAAGGATAAAGTGTGTTCAGAGCTAGGCTAGAGCTAAGTAAAGCAGCCGCTTCTTTTCTACACTCAGCCAGCTGCAAACCTGGTGCAACCACGTTGGTAGCAAAGATCACATACTCAACCTGCGGATAGCTTCACTCACCTTTGAGTTTGCTGTATTGTCTGTTGCAAGGTGGGTGCTGTGTGGACTGTCATCTGCTGCTGCACTCACTCGGACTGCAGACTACATCAGTGTTTGAATGCAGACTGCCCAGCCCCTGCAGAGCAGGTGGATCTAAATCACAAATGCTAGCAAGCATAAATTCAGTGTACCATAGAGGTGGCTTGCTGAGGGGAAACCTGGTTCAAGTCTCAGTTATTTTTTTTTTACCTCTCCAGTTGAGTGAGAACTCTGAGGGAAAGAAATTATGTATTAGAGCAGTTATCGCCCGCCTGACAAATCTGAGCAGCTCCTGTTGCTGCTGCAGAGTGCGTGGCCAAGTTGGTTACTACACATACGCTTTGGGACAGCCTGCAGATAAAGAAAAACATCTGGTTATAACAGCTTGGGCACATAGCTGTTCAACCACACAGCACATAGACCAAAACTCCAGCATTTTCTGCTCTGGTAGAGATACTTCTTCCAGATCTACTCGACCAACAAAGATACATTTCCTCCAGGTCTCCTGAACTGACAGCACAGATGGAGCAATAAAGCAGCACTAACTCTGGCATGGAAGTTATGAATACACTTGGAGGAAACCAACTAAGGAGCCAAAGAAACTGAGTTTTCAGCTTGTTAGATCTTGTATCAGGTTACTCGATCTGAATGGGCTAGTAAGCACTTTAGCACAAACGGTCTACTTAATCTTGACAGGGCAGAAACAGTGGATGCTGAAATGGTCTTGCAAGGTGTCTGCTGTCTGCCTCAGGTGCTAAGTTTGGAGCATGAGAAAAAAAGGCTACAGACTGGAAACATCCTCAGCAGACTGATAGATAGCTCAGAAACCTGTTATCTGTTCTTTGGGTTCTCCCAGACAGAGACTGAGTGAGAAACTTGGCAGATGTTTAGGAGAGACCAAATGATTTTTCAACTGAGACAAAACTTGTCTCAGTTTTTCCATGAAGAAATTAACTGATTACTTCTATTTCATTTATTTAACAAATCCCTCTAGTGGCCAGTTATTTACATGACACAGTGGCAGTTTGCAGATCATGTAACAAACACATCAGTTGCTGCTGTTGCATGGATTTCAAGTGAAACTCTTGACAGCTTATATGAAAGCCTTCAGAAAAAGAGTCTGAGCCAGTTTCAGATGAGAAAGCTTTTTTTTTGAGTGGCAAGCAGATGATGCTAAAATTTTCAAATTACTTAAGGTGACACTAAGTGATGCTTTGCCTGTGGTATACAGCAGGTTAAATGTCCCTTGGGGTACCTTGGAGTGTAACTTCTAAGAAACTTGGTAAAGAAAAGCTGAATAAGGAATTAGGTTTCAGTTTGTGTGTCTCCTTATATATCACATTGCTGTTTAAAACCCAAAGCCTCCAAAAGCACCCTATGTTATTTTATATTAAGTGGATACTTGATTTATCTATTTTTACTGTTTTATTGTTTTATGCTATCTGCCATTCTGTATTGTAGTACTGGAATCATGGTGTGGATGGTGTTTTTCACTAAAAGGGCGAGCTTGAGATTGGCTTCCTATGCACTCAGCTGACGCTTCTCCTTGTTTTCATCCCAGCCCCAGCAGTGCCTTGTGATCAGCTTGTCAGATGTTCCAAAAATTTAGAATTCTAGCCTTTGAAATTGCCTCAGAGCCCTAGGGAACTCAAATGTCCAGGCATAAGGACACTGCTTAACCAGTACCATAATACAAGCAAGGGCTATTTGGGTCAGTGCATGGCCCTGTTGGATCTAATGCCTGCAGATGTGTGTGGGAGTCTCCCCACTGATGGTAGAAAGCTCTGTCTTTGACCTTATCTTGTGCCGTTAATTCCCTGGCTATAGCTATTTTAATGCTGTGAATGTCTCACACTGGTGGCCTCACAGATGGAAAGCACACTCGGCAAAATAAAGGTAATTTATGGAGCTTCCAATTATCCAATAAATTCAGTAATAAGTGGTTGCTGAGATTAAGTGCACATTTCATTTCTTTATTTCCAACCCCACAATGAAGGGGAAAAAAAATAGTTATTCTCAGACTGTGTCTTTGTCAGGTCAGGATTAAGCCTCAAGAAGTCAGACTGAATGGAGCATGCACATTGCCACTCAAGTGGCAAAACTAAAAACATGTTTCGCTGCCCACTTGGACAGCTTGCTTAGAGACAAGACCTTTGAAGTACAAAAAGATGTGAGGCAGTTAATGAACCGCCTCACAGTTGCAGCCCACTGCACCTTTTCAACCTGTGAGGATGGAACCAGGGCCAGATCACAAGGTCGGCAAAGGGAGCGGTCTTGTGACCAATGAACTCAGCAGATATGGGTGTCCTATTGAGATGCTAAAAGAGTAGTAAGTCATGTTGAATAATGCCACTGTGGAGGCTGGACTCTAAGTGCAAGCACTTCACTGCTTTAAAAAATAAATCTGGAAGTACATCTCCAAAAACCTAGAGCTCTTTTCAGTGATGAAGGCAAAATACTTGATCAGGAAGGGAGGCTTTGCCTAAGAGCTTCTGTGAGATTCTTGAAAGCTACATGGAGGAAAATTTGCTCTTGAGATTGCAATGGCTGCAAATTTACCACTAGAATGACAAATACTCTGTGAATGTGTTAAGTAAACAGACCTACAGAAGCTGAATGTTTGTAATTTATTTGTGTATATACCAGAAGAGAGGGTAGGCTCAGTTTATCATTCCCAGCCCTGACACCCACTCATCTTTTGTGACTTGTAAAAATCCATTAATCTCTTTGCTTTTGTTTGCCTCTCTGCAAAATGGAGCTCTAACGCTGCATCAGTGCAGTGCGCATGGAGGCTGTGACCTTTGCTGGAGGTTTCAGGGGCCTCTGGGCATGCCCTCTAACCCACCTGATTCATGTTGCCTAATTCCCAGAGGTACCTAGAAGATGAGTACACCCAACCATCAAAGTGAGAAACTGTAAAAATCTGTCTCTGGTAGAAATTCAGAAAATTTTGAATTGATACATTGACTATTTCTTGTTCACAGAGTGCTGTGCCATTTTTTTTTTTTTTATATTCATAATCCTCTCAGTATAGAAGGTATCACATTTCCAGCTGTTTCTTCATCTAAAATGTGATGGACAAAATTACAGATGACATCCACCAAAACTCTTTCATATACAAGCGTTGAATATTTTTTTCCAGCTTGGCAGAAGTGGTTGTTTTTCTAATCTCTTAATTATACATAAATAATTTTCAGCCACTTGCCAGCAAATATGACATAATCCATTCATTTTGAAGCCCTGTACCATCCCATGTAGTTCAGAAAAGTTCTGTTTTCCAGTCTAACTGGCTACTTAAAGGTTAGGCCAAAATTATGAAGTCCCAAGTACCATGCTGGCTTCTTCAAAGTGCAACTAAAATAACTTAGTCATGACTGCTTAATGTTGGTGAACCCAAAATTTGGTGTAAAGTACTTTTTACCAAGCAAAACCTGTGCCAGTGAGAGGATAATGAAGCCCACTATGTTTTAGTTTGTTGAGAATTTGCAATAGATGAAGACAAAAGTACAGTATGATGTCATTAGATACTGTGTGTGATTAACTTTATCTTGTATGTTCATGGGAATTATGAATTGCTTGGGCTGCATTTTTCCTGTGGGATTGCAGACCTCTGTAGAGCAAACTTTGACTTATGTACACTAGACATGCTCTTCTCTTAAGTTACCTTTCACAAACACATAAGAAACAATTTCCAGGCCTCTGCTGATCATAGTCTGAAAACTCTTGCTCTGGAGCAATAGCGAAGATACATTCCTTTGAAAAGGTCTTACTGACTATGCTGTTTCTATAAGTCTAATGCCTGGTATAGTACAGCAAGGTACCTCATACTGATCTGCTCTAAGAATCAGGAAGGGATTACCCTTCCTGACTGGGTTCAAGTTTGTATTTTTGTTCTACTCCTGGTCCATTGCAGATCATCAAAGTGGAAAGAGACTCCTGTGCATAAATAACGAGAGGAAATAAATGTTAATTTAATTGTTGGAAATGCTTTTGCCTGTGCAAAGCAAATCTGGAGCTCTACGTCAAGGTCTAAGCTTTTAAACTTGGCAAAATTATCCGTGGGAGAGCATGGCAAAAAGGAAGCTTTGTCTTTGACAACAATACCTCGCGCTCTGACAGCAGGGCTAAGATTTCTCTGTGACTCTAGTGATCTGTTCAGCTAGTGCATGCTCCTACCACAGCCCGCTCCCTCCCCAAACAGTGTATCCTTTCATGAAGGAGAAATGCAGAATCATATTTCTGAGCATAAATTGGCCAGGGGGTGTATTTGTAGTGCAGGCTCTGCCAAGCTCCTTCATTTCAACAGCTACAGAGTGAGAGAACTGTGTGGAGCTGGAAGGGGGCGAGAGCCGGTGAGCAGCTGTGTGTGCGTGGCTGGCAGGCAGAGCAGCCCAGGGCTGCTCCTCACCTCCTGGAGCCTGTCCTTCTTCAGCCAAATGCTGTGTACTCTGCTTTGTCTCGGCATCTGTCTTGATCAGATGCTACATGGTATGGTACAACTGAATTAGAATACTTTCCTTCATCAGCCTGTATGCCCCAGGAACAGGGTGTTCCATAAGGAACATCCCACTCCTCAGGGCTAGATGGGATACTTCTCCGGTGGCTGCATTGCCACGGGGCGACTGCTCGCTCAGGGTGCTGCTCTTGGCCAGTCCTGAACTTGGTGTGGCGACCAAGTTCAGACTTCCTTCCTGCCTGTCTCTGCCCTATTCCAAGCCTTTGCAGGCAAAGCTGGATGGCTGTGCCTGGCGGAATGGATGTGCCCCCATGGGGCATATGTCTGTCTCAGCTTCTTCCAGCTCCGTGCGGCTGCCGACCAAGGAAGCCTTCTCAGCATGTGGGGCTGGTTGCAGAACAGGTCCTCCATTCAGCTGTCCAGGTTTAGTACAGAGCAACATGACTGCTGTCCAAAAGACTAAAGAGGTGATATTTTGCAGGCTGTAGCACAGCAAGTGTGTACGTGAATCCATAAAGTTCTCCAAACCTGCTGAACTGGAAGATTTCTCTTAGTCCTTGTGCCACGTTTTCCAGAAATCATTGCGCCGACACAAAAGGCTTACTGTTGAGATTTTCTTTGTCGTGTCTCTGTGCACCTGAGTATGTAGGCAGGTTGCATCTTGCTGGAGATGAGCACCAGCCTGGAGGGCTTGGTGCTATTTTCCTATTGACAGTACTATTCCGTCTGCAACAACAGCAAAGGATTTCCTGGGTCCACCAGAGAGATGCAGGGTCTGGCTGGTGTTTTAGCTTCATACACCTATGTCTTTGAGCAGATTCTGGCCTTCAAAATCGATCTTGTTGTTGTTACCAGAACCAAAATATTTCTAAATATCAATGTTCCTTCCCAGGTGTTTACACACTTTCATTAATCCTGGGTTAGCTGGGGCCTCGACTAGCATTGGTGGGAACAAGCTATCCCTTCAGAAATTATGGAACTGTTGCAGTTAATTCCTTATTTGAGCAAATTGATTTCAGAGACCAGACACAGCCCTGATCCTGTGCATATGGGATTTCCTGGGCTTTCTTCATGGGAATTGTTCCTTTGAAGCCAGGTCTGCTTGGTTTAAACGCTTGCAAGGCCAGATGCAGATGTTCTTTTTGTATGTTTGAAAGCTCTGTCCATGCTGGAGCTATCATGGGGAGCACTAAAGCAAGACAAAGAAGGGATTTGGGAATGAAGTGGCAGGAACTTCTGTTGCACTGAAGAAGAATCCCTCGTGTATGGATGCCAGAGAAGCCATTACACATGGATTTCTGACTCTGAGGCAGCTGTGAGCAGCCCTATTGTGATGGCTTTTCTGTGGAGATGTTGTTTCCCCTTATGTGCTTTCTAGAGGCTGTTGTCTGTGTCCACTGGGCTTAAGCAGGTATCTGTCATGGCACTGTGCTATTAGCAGCAACCCCAGAATTTGGGGGAGTGAGACACTACTACTATGTCCTACGATGTGACTACATTAGTGTGACTGGGAAACTGCACTCCAGAGGTCAGTCTCCAAGTACTTAATCTCTTCTTTCTTTATATGCTAAATCAAGCCACAGAGCTGTGTCATGCCTCTCTGAGATTGTATTGCTCTGGGTTGAGAGCTGAGAGTGTCTGGGAGATTTATTGAGGTAGTGTGGAAAGAGCAAAGACCCTAGTGCGTTTTCATATGTGTACATTTATACACATCTGCGAATCATTCTCTCACTTAGGCTTGGAACGTCACTGAAGGAATCACTGCTGCTGCCAGCAAAATCTGTTATCCACCAGTTGCTGAGTGGCAAGGAGAATGAGTTAGAGGGGAGACACATTTGTTGCATTCTTGCACTGTGAGGTCCTGTTCTTGTGCAGCTGCCCAGCCTGGAGAGGCTCCCACCGTTCCCTGCCACTGCTCCAGGCCCCAGCTGCCTCTCCGCTGGGAACTCACATCTGAGGACCCAGTTCGAATGAGGGAAGAAAAAAAAAAAAAGGCAAACAAGAAGAATATAAACCATAAACAAAACAACAACAACAACAACAAATCCAAGATCAAAAAACAAGGTATGCTGAAAAGCCTGTCTTTAATTAAGGAAAACCCTAGAACATATGGTGATTCCCTATAGAGCCAAAAAGGCTTATGAACACAGTTGAATTTTTAGCAACCTGATTAAATGCTTAAACAGTTCTTTGAATGTGGGCTTGAATGTCGAGTCCTTATTCATGAAGTGTTGTGAGCATAATTGTTCAAAATTAAGTAGTGACAAGAAAGGTTTACATCTGTTCAGTCTCTGAACTGCATTGTTGTGAGCTGACTTGGCTGGGGCCCAGGCCAAGTTATTATCTGATCCCACTGGTGTCAGAGGGACTTGAGGTATCTGTTGCAGATTAATGGCTGCAAGGTAGAGCTGGCAGTCCACCGAGCAGTGCCAATGTCTACAAAGCAACACACCATTTCTAATGAAACAAAAAATTAGCTGAGTGAGTCCTGTTTGGCTTGCTGTGCTCTTGAGAAGATCCTGCACAAGAGACTGTCGAAATGAAGCATTAGAGTTGCCTAACTGGATGTTGAACTGCTCTTTCCCTACACATGAAGTTGTACAAGAGGCAGTGGAAGTCACCTGCACTGGGGTGGGAGGGAGACTGCTTTTTCACTGGGTTCCCAAAGTGTTCTACCTCAGTCTTGTTTTGAACATTTTTTTCCTCCCCTTTAGAATCCATACCTTCTCTTCTGGTTTCTCTCAGCTGCACTGCCTCCTAGTCAAGGTAATTCATCTCTGGTTCACAGTGGAAATTGCCACTTCAGTGGTTTTTGTATTTTTGAATTCATTTTCTAAGTCTGGCAGTGTTCAAACAAAAAGACAGGGAGAAATGACTCTTCTGTTACTTTATTTACCATTTGTTTTGGGAAATCTGTGTTCATATTTGTATTCGACTCACATTAGGACTCTACTGCTGGATTTTATTTCTTCAGTTACTTTTGGCAGGTCTGAATTCCCACCCAGAATAAACTCTGTCATCAGCCAGGGTAGCCTCTTTGACACTGAGCTCCGTTCTCTGCTCAGACCAGGGCGTTCTTTCTGAGCTGCCAAAGGTGACTGGAAGCAGCAGTGGGCTTTTGCTGTTAAATTCATGCCCCCTGCTCCATTCTTCATGTGTGAACCATTGTAGCACCTCATTAGCAATGGCTAAGGCTGGGTGAAGTTGCATGACCTTTCTAATTCTGCAGGGTTTGAATTACAGGATTATTTCCCAGGGCAGAAACTGTCATGAGCTCGCAGAGCCCTGCTGCAAGGGCTGTGCATTAAGGTCCTCTCAGAGCATCTCCTAGGTGGCTTTGGCCACAGCATTCGGGCCTGTTGGCATGTGGCTCTGCTGGCTCGGAGCAAGCCATTTGGCAATGGCACTTTGGTCTCTCAGGCTTGTCCAGAGACTAGCCAGATTCCTGATGAGGGTTTGTGCTGGTGGGAGGCGGCTTCATTACGGATGACCGTAGAACTCTGCATTTCTTAATATGCTGAAGGTGGCAGGCTAAGTGGCCGTGCCAGTCTTCAATCTAAGCAGAAAGAGAGCCATGCCTGAGCTGCAACATTCCTCATGGGTGTGTGATTGCCTGCAACGAAACAGAAGTAGGGGACCATGCCTCAGGGCTTCCTCCAACAAGAAGAGGAGTAATGGTCATAGGTGACTCACTTCTGAAGGGAACATAGGGCTCCATGTGTCAGCCGGACCCTACCCATATGGAAGTCTGCTGCCTACCTGGGGCCTGGGTCAGGGATGTTACCAGGAAACTTTCTGACCTTGTTCACCCCTCCGATTATTACCCCTGGCTGGCAGTGATGAAATATCAGACAGAAGCCTGAAGGCTATCAAAAGAGACTTCAGGGGACTAGGGTTGTTACTGGATGGAATGAGTGTGCAGGTGATGTTTTCCTCTGTCCCTTCAGTGGTAGGGGGGGTATTGAGCTGACCTGGAAGGCCTCAGCCCAGCCTGGAAGGCCCATGGCTGAGAGGCTGGTGCTGTCACAGGATTATTTTTTGATCATGGGGAGGTTTACTTGGCACCTGGCCTGATGGCTACTGATGGGATCCACCTGTCCCAAAGGGGGAAACAGACTCTAGCTTGGGAGCTGGCAGGGCTCATTAAGAGGGATTTAAATTACATACAAAGGAGGACAGGGGGGAAATAAGACTCAATAGAGATGAGCCTGGGGGAGCAGTCTCAGGGTTGGGGGTCAGGGCAATGGCGTGACTCAAGTGCACCTACACCAATGCATGCAGCATGTGCAACAAACAGGAGGAGCTGGAAGCCATTGTGTGGCAGGCAAACTGTGACCTAGTCGCCAGCACTGAAATGTGGTGGTGGGACCACTCCCATGACTGGAGTGCTGCAGTGGATGGCTACAATCTCTTCAGAAGGGACAGGAAGCTAAGGAGAGGCGGTGGCATGGCTGTCTATGGTAGAGAGTGTTTTGATGCCGTTGAGATTGGGGTTGGGGATGAAAAGGTTCTTGTGGATAAGGATCAGGGGTTGGCCAACAAGGCAGACATCCTGGTGGGGTTCTGATATAGACCACCAGACCAGGATAAAGAGACAGATGAGATGTTCTATAAGCAGCAGGTGGAAGTCGCTCAATTGCCAGCGCTTGTCCTCATGGGCAACTTTAACTTCCCAGACATATGCTGGAAATACAATACACCCCTGAGGGAGCAGCCTAGGAGGTGATAGGACTAGAGGGAATGGCCTCAAGTTGTGCCAGGGGAGGAAATGAGGAGACATTTCTTCTCAGAAAGAGCAGTCAGGCATTGGAATGGGTTGCCTGGGGAAGTAGTGGAGTCACCATCCCTGGGGGTGTTCAAGGAAATGTTGGACGTGGTGCTTAAGGACCTGGTTTAGTGGGTGACATTGGTAGTAGGGTGATGGTTGGACCAGATGATCTTGGAGGTCTTTTCCAACCCTTATGATTCTATGACCATGGTGAATCTGCTTCCCATCCTCACTGCTTCAGACATGAGAGGCTATGGAGGGAGGGGCTCTGCAGCTGACAGAAGGGAACCTCCATCACTGTTTTGCTGTGTAACCTCTCTCTGAATGCTTGATTGCTTCTCTCTTCTGTGTTACTTCACACTGGGATGGGCGGAGAACCCCATACCCTCAAGTCCAGCAGTCCTCAAAGCCCTGAGGGGAAGGAGAGGGATCCTCATAGCTTCAATGTTTGCAAACCAGCTGCCTCCAGTCTTAACTCTGCTTTGTGGTGTGCAGATTTTGAACATTAAATACTTACCAATGTTCAAAGTGCTTCACCCCTAGCTGTTTGCCAAAGGGGAGAGTTGTTGATGTTAAACTCAGTAGGAAAATTACTGCAAGCCTCTGGCTATGGAGTTTCCCAAAACTTGTGTCACAATGTGACCTGTACGCTTGAGCCAGGGGCACAGTGTTGTTTTTGTCCTGTAGTACTTTTCCTCTAGTGATGGTGAAGGTTAAAAAAAATTCTCTGACCCAGTGCCTGAGGTGTAAATAAACTGTAAATAGCTTGGGAGGGCACACTGGGATGTGATTAAGTGAAAAAAATGTGATATATTTTTTTTTTTTTCTTTTGGGGATGAAAAGAGGAGAACCATCAGAGCCTAAATTAACTCCTTGCAAACATGGAGTTTGAGGAGACATCAGGCTAAAAATACAAGCAGTTTATAAAAAGCACATTTTTCCTCATATGCTGCTACTCACTTTTTATTTAATTAAAACAGTAGGTGCTTAATGTTGCGCTTACTTTTCCACTCTTTATGGTACTTGAGTTTTTTTGGGAGGGGCTACTTTGCTGCGTGTGGACAATGAGGGCTTGTGTCCGTGGTAAGACTACTGCTAAAAGCCAAAATAAATACTGAAGTGGTTATAGTTATGCCGACATATGCCCCTATATGAAAATTCTTCCTCAAACTTTTTTCTTTTAATTTAACTTTTTATTGGAAATGGGTTTAAATCTGAGAGGAAAAGCTGCCATGTTACTTGAATAGGAGTGTTCATCTGGAGGTCTACTCCTACTACTCTTTTCTTGTTCTGAAAAGTGTGGCAGGAGATTTTTTATTTTTTATTTTTTTCTTGTCATTCTGCCAGATTTTCCTGTTTACGTCACACAGGCTTTAGGTCGTAAATCCTATGGGAGGCCCTTTTTTTTTTTTTTTTTTTTTTAAATCAAATTTGACTTATTTTTAATCTGCTCTTGAAGTTGTCTCTCTTTTAGTGCAAAGGTCACTGATGTAACCTGTCCATCTTTACTGAAATTCACTTTTAAAATCTTCAATTAATAGTTGCAGACAGGGTGCATTGGCTTTCCGTTGAGTAGCCTGCAGGGAATCTCTTGAAATTCATCAAGTCCTGTTCCTGGGATGAAAGAACCCTTTGCAACAATGTGGGCTGGGGACTAGCTGTGGGACGTCTTGGGCTCTGTGGGATATGGTGTACCCCTGAACATGTTCCAGTTGTGTACCCTGGAAGCAAAGACCAGATGCAGTCTGGGCGGGCTGAACAGAAGCACAGCCAGCAGGTCAAGGGGAAGGATTGCTCCCCTTTTGCTAGATGTGATTGTTTGACTACATCTGTGACACTGTCTGGCTTCAAGGCCCACTTGTTGCAAAAAAGGTGTTGGCGGGTGTGAACAAGTCCAGCAGAGAGACATGAAGATGGTGAGGGGTTGGAGGATGGTTGGTAAGGATCGTACTCCTTCTTCCTTGCCAGCCAGCTCTGTATCTTCTCTTCCTCTGACTCTCTTGTAGCTCGTGCTGGGTCTTAACTGCACAGATGTTTCAAACACTTCCAGCACAGCTGTGTGATGCTTTCTTACCATTGATTTTTCACAAGAACAGACCCATCTTGTGGCCCTGTCTTGCTGTACTAGACGCAGCAAAGTGTTGGCTGCTCTCTCTGTGTCTCAGTCCTTCCTGACTGTCATCACCCATGGAAAGGACAGCCAGTTTTCCAGAGGGGAGTTATGCACCATGGACAATAGGCCACTGGTGGTGGTGATATCTATAGCAGAGATGGCTTTAGTATCTTAGTGTCTTCAAAAGAGTTTAAGAATGAACTGGATCCAACTGGTCTGTCCAACCAAGTCAGAGTGCTGAAGCTTTGACTGCGATACTCAGGCACTTTAAGTCCTACAGATCATCCCTTACACAAGTGTTTATTGACAGAATATCCTGTTGAGCCTCTTACAGATTGAGAAGCTGTTCCTGCCAGTGGGAAGTCCTGCTCATATTTTATTTGCCTGTTTTCCTCATGTGGAGGTTGTCATTTTATATATATGTATATATATATATATAAATGCTTGTTTTTCACCATGCAGTGGTATTGCAAGCACCATATCAGCTACTTTTTCTGGGGAACTAGGTGGACTATAGTGGCTCAGGTATTACAATAGCATTAAGTGCTGATCTATTTTCAAGTTAAATGTGAATTATCCTGAAACTAATAGTAATAATTGTCTTTTCGAATGTGGGTGGGTTTTCTTTTCTTCTTCTTTTCTTCCATAAAGCCGGAAAAACAAACACTTGCCAAATTGCTAGTCATAGGGTATGTTTTATACAGGGTGTGACAAACTTTATTGCCTTTGAGAACTCTGGGCTTAGAAATGCTGCTGGGTGGATAGCCTTGAAGGCAACAGTCCTTTATTTGTGTCAAAGCTTTTTCTCATCTATTTTCCTTTGTAAAGGTCTGCTGGGTTGGGAATTTACCTTCTAGCTAACACCACCGTTATGGCCTGGGCAGTGAAACGCCATTTTCCTTCTAGCAGTTCCCTCGTGGGCAGCTCTAGAGCTTCCTCTGGGTTGCTATTCACATGTCTCACTTCTGGCTGGAGGCTATGAGTTCTTGGGGTCTCTGGGGGATGGCTTAGTCAGAGGCACGCTGCCCCACCAGGGGCAGGATGGAGAGTCCCAGCTGCATGTACAGGGCTGAAAGAGACAAATCTCCAGGCCAAGACAGAAAAGCAGCCAGCACAATGCCAGGACTAACCTGACTCACCCATCCACCCACCTTCTCCTTTTTGTCTCCAGGCTTTAGCAAACCCCCCTGCATCTCCCACCTCACCTTCTGTGAGCTAGAGAGACTGGGATGAGGCTTGCTGAGGGAAATGTGCACGTGCTGAGCTGTGTGATTATTTTAAGGGACTAGCCTGGACATGGCAAAAAGCATGGAGTGAGCTGGGCTCCATCATTCTTCAGGATGGCCCCTGTCATCTTCACTTGGTTTGCATGATGCCCGGTTGCTGTGTGGTCCCACTGTATAGCAGGAGCTTCTTGATGCACTGCAGCTCCCATGACAGCCACGAACATAAAGGCCTTTTCTCAGTTTTCTGTGGCATTTGAGGAGTTTTGGAGCTGTTGTTCAGTGCCTGTGCAGCTGGACTGTAGGAGGAAAGCAGAATAAGACCAACAAAGTGAGCAGTAGCTGTGGGACGCCCAAGCAAGTGTCCTCAGCCAGGGGTATGAGTCAGTGATCCGGAATCCGTACAAGACATGGGACAAGTTTGGTAGTCTGTTCTACCCAGTCAGCAGTGACTGGCAGTTTTCATCTGGTGAAACATCCATGAAAACTAGGTTTGCAGTGGGGTCTAAGTAAGATTTTGGTCAAAAGCAAATCCCGCAATTATAACTAAACCCAGCCTTCCTCTGTCAGGTGAGAACAGTTGATAGGAGCAAGAAACCAACATCCATTCACTTGCTGAACTTTCCTTATTTATTGTTTTAATAAACAGGAATCAACGTTCAATAAATAAGCTTCCTGTCCTTAAGTTATTGCATTCTTCTGATTATAAATAAGCTTTAAATCTGAGTTCTTGGTTGTGTTTTTTAATTTAAACCAGCATTTGGTTTAAAAAGGAATATAAAGGGACTGTGAATTCCTCTGGAGTTTGCAGAGCTGTGGCTGCACCGGCTGTATCCTGCCATGGAGCTGTGCTTTCCTGCCTCCCGGCCAGGAAAAATGAGCAGCCCTTCAGCTAAAGGGAGTTTGCTGTGGGAGTGGCTGTGCCCGTGGGAGCAGCTGGATGTCCTGTGGCAGAGGTCCCAGTCCCTGGGAAGCGCATAGTGGGAGGGAGCAGCTGGGAACTGACAAGGCTTGCTCCCCCTGTAACCCTGAGGCTCCCAGGCAGAGATGAGCTTGTGACTCCTGGGGCTCCTTTCCATGAGATGGCCCTCAGGGATGTGTCTCTGAGCATCCTGTTTGGTTTGTGAAGCTATACTACCCAACCCCTTGGAAAAAAAAAAACATCCTTTGGATCCTGCTTTCCGGGAAGATGCAGAGGCTGGAGAGTAAGCAGGCAGGTTTCTCCTACCCCATAGTATGAGATGAAGTGCTGTTACTGGCTTTTACCATGGTGTCTGCACAAAGCTCCTCTGGGTGTTTTGTACAAATTCATTACCTCTGCATTACACTAAGAAGGCGAGATACCTCTCTGAGCCTCACTCTTGCTGCTTGCTGGCTATAGCTGGGGGTGAAGGTCCTGATCCTGCTGGACATCAGATCAGGCATTCCTGCGTTCCCCCACCACCTTCACGTCAGCTTGACCACCCGGGGGACAGTTGTGAGGGGCTGGGCAGGTTGCAGTTCAGAGGCAAGTGGATTCCTAGGCCATCAGTCCCTGTGCTGCTGAGCAGCAGGCATGGTGTTCCTTCTCCTCACTTGCTGTGTGTTTTGGCAGGGGCTCCTCTTGATGTTTCAGCAGAGCCTCCATCTTGACAAGAGTGATTCCTGGGGTGGGAGGCAGCAGAGCATGCCATGCAGCTTAAGTGGTGTACGTGCAGGGCAGTACAGCTTGCAGCATAAATCCTGGGGCTTCCAAAGTTGTGACCTTTGTGGCTGGCTCACCATGGGCCATTCATTCATCATGCGATGCCGTCCTATCTTTTCCAGAGGAGGAACTGAACGCAGTTGAAGGGATGTGATCCTGACAGTCAGCAAGGGAAGTTCAGCACATGGGCATTACCAGCAGAGTTCAGACCTGCGCCAGCTTAATGACAAAGCTTCTGGGGTTCCAGGGAGGCAGGGGACCAGTGAGAGCGGAGTGGTGTGCAAGGCTGCCTTCATCCAGGGAGTGTTTTTGCAGGAATGGGGCTCTGCTGTGTGCCTTAACATCTGTGGAGCTGCAATGAGTATTACCGGGAGCTGGATGTGCTTGTAAGAAATAGGTTCTTTCTGTGATCAACTCATTTACCACCTGGGAGAAGGTTGTGAGCATAACCTTCCTCATACCATCCTAGGCCACTGCAAACAGGCAGACTCAGGGATTTAACTACTCTTCATGCCTAAATCTTGTATGAACAGTGGTATTTGTGTGTTTTATTTTTCTAGGGCAGCCACTGACCATAATGCTGATAACACCACAGCAATCCTTAGAGAGTGGCTGAAGAATGTGCAGAACCTCTACCATGATGTGGAGTGGAGGCCAATGGAAGACCCGCAGTGAGTAATGCAGTGAGGGGCTGGCTGAAGCTGTTTAAACTATATATCGAATTTTGTAGGGTTTTGTTTGTTTGTTTGTTTTGGGGGGGAGGTCTGTTCTGAAACTGTGTTCTGGTGGAACACATAAAAAGGTCTTTGATTTCACTGAAGCAATTCATGCAGAACATTGGAGAAAAAAGCATTTTCCATTCAGTTATACAGCATCTCCAGTTGCTCTCTTTGCATGGTAAAGAAATCACATCAAAAGCTACAGGGATTAAAAACTGCTATTCTTTATCTGCAAGGGAGCAGAGAAATCATAGCCCATTCCTATAGTTTCTGTGAAAGTTCTGTCCCTGGCATCAAATAATAAATTCTGAGCCAGGGAACTACGTTCAGCATATTATGCCTTTGTATATGACTTGCAGGATTATTCCTTTGAAATATACTGTTAGGTTTAAAGGCAATCCTCTTTCAGGGAATTAAGAACTACACCTACCTAAATACATGATTTTGAAATAGAAGCAACATGTTTAGGTTTCTATTATTAAGATCAGCTGTTCCTTGATCTTGTTCTATTTTCTGTTTATACTATTTATAATATTATTTATTATACTTTCCCTTTGGTTTAAGCTTGCTTTTATTTTCAAGGTCCTTAGTGGGGTGGTGTGACATTTGTTGTGCGAACCTACAGGGGCAGGTTGTTCTATTGATTTTATTTTATTTTATTAAATCTTTTTAATCCTCACATTGGAATTGACATTTCCTAATCTTGTTGAACTTTTTTTTTCTTAAGTTCTGTACAAAAAAAATAATAATAATTAAAAAAAAATCTGAAATTCTTAGCTTCTTCAGTGGCTTATGCTGGCACTGTTTCAAAGCCATGAATTATATCTCACATAAGGATCTGTCCCTAAGTTTCCTTCCATCTCTGTTGCAAAGGTTGTGCTTTTGGACCTGATCCTGAAAACAGAGACATGCACATAACTTTGTTCCCATGATTGGGCCCCTGGGCTTGGGTGTTGGGTGTTTGTTGGTTTAAGAGGTGTTACCAGAATGTGTTAACAGTTACTAATAATACCCAGAGCCTGAGAGAATCTACAGTGCTCTTCATATTCACATCCTCAGCTGTGTTGATTCTGCTGTCTTTATAGACTTAAAGCCTAGCAGAGGACAGAGGGCTTTCTACCAGAGGGTCAGATGAGGTAAATTAGCTTCGGTTCATTTTAGGAGGGTAACCTCTGCTTACCTCAGGTGAGGGTCTGCCTGCTGCAGAAGAAACTGCTGGTTTTGACAGTGCAATTTTGCTGGTGGCCACTTGGTCAGCAGGAAATGTTGTAATGCTGCTTGTTTTCTGCTGTCTTGTGTACACACGCCAGCGTGAAACTTGGAGTCATTTTCCCTCAGAACCACTTTGTTTTGTTTTGTTTTTACCTCTCCTGAGTTGCCTGACATGACTCTGATGCTGCTTTTCTTTTTCACAGAAGGCAGCAAGGGAACTAGATTTTTTTGATTGCTTTCTCTGCTAGGTCTTACCCAGAAGAAATTGGGCCAAAGCATTGGCCAAGCTCCCGGTTCACCCATGTGATGAAACTTCGACAGGCTGCCCTGCGTGCTGCGCGAGAGAAGTGGTCAGACTACATCCTGGTAAATACAGTGTTTGATTTATTAACTGTCCTCAAGCAAAACCTTTTCAGGTGGTCAGTCACTCTGATACTTGGAGCTGTCTGAAGATTTCTTCTCCACATAAAGTAAAAGCTCTATGCAGTGAGATGCCTTGTATCATTTCATGTTCTGATGAGCAAGACTTGGCAGTTAGAGGGACAAGTCCCTGGGTAAGCCAAAGGCTTTATCCACAGGCTTAGGGGTTCAGGCTAAGCTGTGTTTGTCAGGATTGAATACAGTTCAGGTGGCGGGTAAGTACCTGCAATGAGACCCACAGACTGAAACATGGCCTGCTTCTGGTGAAACGTGAGGGGAATAGATGAGCAGAACAGCTGTGGAAAGATGTGTGCCTTTCGGTCGCTATAGCAGCAGTTAATGGTAGTGTTTCTGCAGCCTCTGAAGAAGGTGAAGGTGTGGGGCCTGTTTTTTCAAGAGTTCTTCCTGATCCTCTTCACAGAATAGACCGATCTGACTTTCAGCATTGTTATTTTCCCTTGCATCTCCCTTGCCCTCTGCTGGAGTAGTTCTGTGGAGTCCTCTGAAAGCTCCACATCTTTTCCCATCCCATATTTCTGTCATGGGGGCAGCTACTCCCGCGTTTACCTATAACAGACATGTACTGTGGTATCAAAACCACCAGCTCAGTGGTTTTGCCAATAACTCAGGCCTCTGGTCACCTAATTCCCAAGAAAATGTCATGGGAAGAATATTGTTTCATCTAATAACAAATTTCTTTTTCTCTTCCCCTCTTCTTTAGTTTGTTGATACAGATAATTTACTGACCAACCCACAAACCCTGAACCTGATGATAGCAGAGAACAAGACATTGGTGGCACCAATGCTCGAGTCTCGCTCTCTCTATTCTAACTTCTGGTGTGGCATTACCCCCCAGGTAAGTGACCTCATGAATGGTGACAGGTGACTGTGTAAGCTGTGCTTTCAGAGGCTCCTGTGCTGTGTCTGTGAAGCAGGGGGCATAGTTTCTGTTTTGTAGACTTTACCACCTGTGTTTGTAATATAGACTGCTCCCTCTTCTGAAAAGTAGCTGCTGTTGCTATGAGGCATGTCATGAGGATAGCAGTATCACACAGTCACCTAAGCTTGCACCTCTCTCAGTGGTGGGATCCAAACCTTGGGTGTGGGTATCTTTGGGAAAGGACTGTACGTTTATGGGGAGTCTGGGAATACAGGTAGAGGGGACCTGTAGTCTGTAACTGTTTTTCATGCTTTGTTTTCTAACTGAGCTGTATGTATGAGCAAAGCAATACATGTTCTGCATTGGGTGTGCAGACAAGTTTTCCTCCTCCTCTGAGATTCCTCACTTTTAAAAAGTTGTATCTGGAGGAAGCTGAGCTTGATTTGAGTGATGTTGTTCCTAACCAAAAGTCTGGGGATGTGATACAATCATGCTAATTGTGTTTAAAAAAAAAAAAAAAAAGCCACGATACCCACAATCACACCAGTATTTATTTGAGGTGGTTCTATATGTTTGTGTAATGGCCTTAAAACTCTTGGTACATAATTTTAGACCAGCTTTCCTGTATATTGATGCTAATCTAAGAGGAATATGCTTTTTTTTTTTTTTTTTTTTTTACTACGGCTCTCTGTTTTATATAGGTTATTTTTCTCACATGTGAACAAGATTTATGTGGTGGACCAACACCCTTTGCCTTGAGTGGCCTGTGTATGTGCTGAAGCGCATATGTAAAGGACAGAAGTGCCTAGCCTAGAAATCGGAGTTTTGTGTTACCTTTTCAAATCGCATGTACTACATGAAGAATAAGATACAAAAATGTGCTAGTAGAAATAGCATTCCTTCTTTAGAGACAGAATGAGATGAAGCTGTCACCTGTAAGTTGCTTGTGCAGCATTGTGGTGGGCTGATTCCAGGTGACAGGAAAGTCCCCCTCCAGTCACTCCCCCCTAAGGCAGGATGGAGGAGAGAACTGGAAGGGCAAAAGTGAGGGGAATCATATATGGGTTGAGATACAAACAGTTTTATAAGTGGCAAAGGAAATAATCGATGCACAAACAGTAACTCACCACCAGCAAAACAGTGCCCAGCAAGTCCCTGGGCAATTTTGGATGAACTTTGGAAAATCTCCCCCGGGAGATTTTTTCCAAAGAACACGGTGGTGTGCTGGCACCGTTGGTGCACTGTCACCATTGGTTTGGTCACCAGTCTAAAACATAGCAGCATACGGCCTTCTGTGAAGAAAATAATGTGCATCCCAGCCAAACCCAGTACAGTCACCTTGTTTATAAAATGATTTTAGTAAGAGAATCAGTTACATAGAGGGGCAGATCTATCACCACAGTCATTTTAACATTTTTTTTCCTACTGTTTTCTTTTGCAATATTTTTGACTAAGCTCTAGATGGGCTTTCCAAGGCATTGAAGCTGAGATAAGGAATGTAGTTAGTGCTTTTTTTTCTCCCGGCCCACAGGTAAACCTCAGTAATGAGGTGATTTCTTTGATCTGTTCTCCAGTCAGCTGCCATCATATATTTTGTCATGTTCTGGGGAGATGGGATCTGTGTATCTCCTAACCTAGCGAAATTTTTTTCTGCTCATGTTTGCCCTGGAAAGTTTCAGGATTTGCATTTTCCTTCCATCCCTGAATTTTGTCTTTCCTTCATTGTAAATACAATAGACAAATGTGCTTAAGCCTGAGCTGCAGATATATCTTTAAATATCCGTGGGGCATGTGAATATGAGTACTTCAGAGGGGCTCCACAGTCCTAACCTTCCCTTTCGTCTTGCTTTATTGTGGAGAGCTAACTGGATACTAATTGTCATTATTGTTGGAATGAAGCATTTGTCTGATGTAAAACATAATTGTTTCTGGTGTTACAAGCAAAGTGAAAACATAGCAACTGTTCTGTAAATCAGAAAATGGGTTGCTTGTATTGCTTGTACAATACATAAATCAGCTTTGCTTCACAGACAGAAGTGGATCCTTGCCTGTGTACACCAGCCTCAGCCCTGGCCCGTAGTGTTACCTGTTCAGTAGCAAGTTTCCATCAATTAGCATTAGCAGAGAAGAAGGGGAAAAAAAGTAGCAGCAAAAGCGTCTTGCAGAATTTGATGAGAAAAAAGCTGCTCAAATTAAAAGGAAAGTTCCCTCTTTTATTCTTTTATTCTTATTTTCTTTTAGTTGCTGCTGGCTTGTTTCTATGCTTGCAGTCCCACATCTTCGCTCTTCTCTCTCAGCCTTGCTCTCCCTGGGGATCTGGGGAGGGAATAACAGCTGGAACACACCCTCCAACAGGGCCTGCAGCACTGAGCAACAACAAGCCAAACCCAGCTCCAGACAGCTTGATGTTTAGTTGTCATGAAGCTAACCTGAAGAAAGCAGGACAACAGTGCTGACAAGTTGGAGTCTTTCTTGATTACACATGATTTACAATCAGTAAAAAGCCCTAAAACCCTGTAGTGAGTGATTGGAGGAAGAAAGGTCAGTTTCCAGCATCTTTTACCAGTGGACAGTTTCCAATGTCTGTAAAAGGTTCAGCGTTTTAACCCTTCGGTGAGAGTGCTAGTAAGGTCTCTACCTGCTCACTTTTCAAATCAGGCTGGCTGTGTTTGAGATATCTGGTCCTCACAATGTGGTCAGAAGGTATTTGAAGGGGAGATGGGGGACCACAGATGCATAAACAAACAGATGCACCGCTCTCCTACACAATACCAGGGTAAAGAGGTTTTGCAGCGATCTGCTTGGCTGCTGTTTCTAGAATCCTCATGGAAAATGTAACGTAGAAATAACATCAACTTATTCTAGTGACTCATCATTTCTGTAAAGACCAGTGTCTACTCTGGATTCAACTGTCAGACGCGTTCAGATGCCTAACTGGTGCCTTAGGACTTTCTTTCTGAAGGAATTCTGTATATTTATTTCCAAAACTGTTAGCTTTAGATGTATTGCACCTGCAAAACCAGCTGTGAGCTGCACACCATGGGTGATGCACCCACAGGGCTGGAAGGTTAGCAAAGCTTGTGGGTACAAAGAAGGGAGCTGACTGAAGTGCCTTCCCCAGAATAACTCTATGGAGAGAGCTCAGGAGTTGGTATTAAACCCTTTTGCCTTCGGATGGAGGAAGCAGGGATTGTTACACAGCTGATAGAGACACAGATGTTGGCTTCCCAGAAGTCAAGTAAATGCTTTTTGAAGTCATGGTCAGAAATAATTTGTAGGTCTTATTTTAAGAGATTATGAACGCCCTTTGTGCATGTTGAACATGGGGGATGCCACACATGCTCAGCAGCCTCCAGGATCAGACCTGAGAGTCTGAGTGCAATAAAGGTTTTTGGAGAGTTGGGGTAAAATATCCCAGGTTTGAAGCTCTATTGCAAGGTGATTTTACAGTGGAAAGGCTCAGATTTCCATTCACTACTAAAAGACAGGGTCAAGTTTTACCTTCTGAGATGGGAATTGTTTGTAAATACTTGACTGCGCCCTTTTCAAACGGGGTATACTTCAAAATCTGGGAATTGGGCACTGATTCATCCCTGCTGGGGAGGGCTAAGGGTGAGAGCTTTTGCTAGGGAGCATCTATGAAATAAATCTCTTGTAACAAGCATCCTGCTCATTGTGTTTGCAGGGCTATTACAAAAGGACCCTGGATTATCCCCTGATTCGGGAATGGAAGAGGACAAGCTGTTTTGCTGTCCCAATGATTCATTCCACATTCCTTATCGACTTGAGGAAAGAGGCCTCTACCAAGCTGATGTTCTACCCGCCCCACCAGGACTATACCTGGAGCTTTGATGATATCATGGTCTTTGCCTTCTCCAGTCGCCAAGCAGGTATGTCTGGAACCTTTGCTGGGGAGGATTCAATAGTAGACATGCAGGTCTCTGCTTGGAGTTTAGAGGCTGAAAGCCATGTGTTGATTTCAGTGGTGAGTTTGTACTGGAGTTTGTACTGTACTCTTTTTAGATGTAGCAGTTATTGTGGAAAACAAACAAACAAAAAAAAACAAGTTGCTTACCCACAGTGCTCATGAGGCCTTGGTTCATGGCAGCTCAGCAGTTGTACAAGAGTTGTTGGATTTTTTGTCTTAAAGCAAAGCTGGTGCAACTTTCAGGCTGTGTTGAGAGGAAATCATAGCCAGGCAAGGGTGGGTTAGAGCTGATGTGTGAGTAGTAAAATCTTTGCATAGTTGGCACTGTTCCATTGGTATATGAGGAGAACCAGTCAAGCACTGAGCTGTATTGAAACACTTGGAGCACAGTGGAGAGAGAATGTGCACCACTCTGGCTGATACTGGGGTCTTTGGTGGGAGGATGTCTGTTGGACCTGAAATACAGGAGTCCTTTTAGGCTAAGCCACAACCTTGATGTCCTCATCCCTGTTCAGGAATGGCTGTTGGTGTTAGCAAAGAGCTCCAAGTGTCTCAGAGGAAATGTTGTCTCTAAAATGCAAGATGCTACTGCTGCTTGTACTTGTGGTGAGGATGTTAAGTCCCGTTTATTCTCGGAGAATGGATCTGATGAGTATTCTGCCTCTAACAATGTTCTGGGTAGCAGCAGGCCTATATGTAGCAGTGTCAGAGCTGAGGGTTGCTCCTGGAAAGCCTGTCTTTAAAGGCTATTGTATTTTTCTTTGCCCTGTTGTGTTGGAAGGAGAAAGTTTAAGGCTTTATAAGATAAACGGGACTGAAGAAACTTAAGCAGCACCAGTGAAAAGCACTTCTACCCAGAGCTTCATGACTAGTTTTGCTGGCTTGCTGAGGTGAAATAGTATTGTCATCACAGCATGTGGGTTTAAAAAAAATAAAAGTTGTTTGTGGGTCCTCTGAGTGATGGGCATACAGCTAGTGTTACCTTTGTTTGTTTGTTTATTTTGCAGAAGAGGCAAAGTTAGGGTGAGAAGGAAGGGCTGTTCTTGTGGGACAGACAACTGGAGAGAAAGTGAAGAAGCATAGCTTGTTGGTGGTAGTCACCTCTGAAGAACAGACAGGGTGAGCAGGCCACTTTCCCACCAGCACAGCATCTACCAACTGTTTACAGCTTTTCTTTTAGTGATCCTTTTGGTTTGAAGCTCATGACAGCACTGCAAAAGATGGTGTTGTCCTGGCAGACTAAGCAGGGTTTTTTAAAACTTAGCTAAAAGGGTATGAGGGGCTTATAGTGAGAAAGACAAATGATAGAGGAGTGGCAGCAAGAGCTGAAATTACAACCCTTGGGAGACAGAAGAAGATAGGGGAGGTGAGATTTAAACCTGCAGGGCCTGTGGAGCCCTGATGTTGAGAGTCAGGACTTCAGTACCTTGGCTCCAGAGAAGTCTGAATAGCAAAGTGGGCTCCTTCAGATCTACCTGTTCTACTTGTTCCCTCTCACAGGTTTCCCAGAGATGCACTATCCAATGAGAGTGGTAACTGCATTGCAGTAGCTCTAGCTGTTTAAGAAATATTTCAGGGATTCAAACCCATCATTTTTTCCTTTGATTCTAGGGGAAACATCTTAATTTTTTCCAGTACTGACCCATGACATGAAAGCCAGTGCTTTGGCATTCTGGCCCGTCAGTCTGTTGGCTTTTGTCCTGGGCTGAGTTTTGCACCCTGGATAAAAGGATAACATCCAAGTTCAGAAATGTGCAAAATGTATGGACTTTGAGGCAAATTTCTCTTTGGAGGAATTTCACTTACTTGACTAAAGTCACAGTGATGCTGGGTTTTGTCCAGCCCAAATACTACACTTAACACCACATATCAAACGAGCAGCTTTCAGCAGTGAATCTGGTGCTTGACACAGCTGTTCTGTGAGGCTCCAGAGAGACTGTCCCACTTTTGCTGAGAGGACGTGGCCCTTGATGGAACTACTGACTTGCAACAAAGCTCAGTGCAGTTGTTTTGTTGAGTGATGGGCCTGCATACTGAGAATAAGAGATAATAAGAGATCTTTCTCTTCTTCCTTTCTTCTTCCTGCAAAGGTGTGAGGGGCACAGCTGAGAACAGAGGGAGGTTGACACTGTAGAGCTGCTTGCACTTGCAAGATAGCATTTTGTCAGCCATATCTCCTGAGCTTCCTTTCAGCCTCAGGCTCTGAAGACCTAAAGCCAGCCAGCAGGAAGGTCCAGTTACAGGGGTGGGGAATTTAGGTTGCCTGAGTATGGCTGTGGGTTTGGTCACAGCCACACAAAGGCTAATAAAAGTATCTATAGCTTTTCCCTTGTAGCAGTAGTTGTTTTTATTAGAAAAACAGAGCTGGAGAGTGAGTCCCCCTACTTGTTTTAAGGCAGTTTTACTATTATGAAGTAGCCTTTATCCCAGAAGGAACAGAAGTATTGGTATGAGTCTACACAGATTAACTGTGTTTAAGCCAGCGGAAGATAAGAACAGAGATCAGTGAGCCAGATAAGATTAGTTGATTAGATCAGTGCCAAATCCATTAATGTCAGCAGGTCATACTTTTTTATTCTGCCATTTACCTAAACTACAGCTGACATCTGAATGTGTTTTGGCAAGTAGTGCAGCCAGCAATTTACTTGCAGAACTTAAAGTGGTGTAAACATTGGAGTTGTAATGCAGACAGTTCTGCACTGCTAAAAATACCAGGGATTAAGGGGACCAATACATGAAAGCATCAACACACCAGGTAGTGTCTGCTTTTCATTTATTTTCTAGAGAGAGGGGAGTGTTCATGCTTGCTTCATTAAATAGGGGAAAAAATGCAGAAAAGCTTCCAGGTTTTAATTTATTTATTTATTTTAAATCTGCACGGCCAGTTGAATGGGCTTTAGCAGCTTTAAGATGGTGGTTAATTAATAAAGGACCTTGCCAGAGCTCAATGCTGATCATGAATTGCTGGGACATTTCCGATGAAGAAGCTCAGCAGTGGGTGGGTCTCTCCCTTGCAAAGGGGTCTGCTCTAAGAATCATAGAATCACTAAGGTTGGAAAAGACCTCCAAGATCATCAACACCACGTCCAACCTTTCCTAAACACCCCCAGGGACAGTGACTCCACCACCTCCCTGGGCAACCTGTTCCGATGCCTGACCACTCTTTCTGAGAAGAAATGTCTCCTCATTTCCAACCTGAACCTCCCCTGGTGCAACTTGAGGCCATTCCCTCTAGTCCTATCACTAGTTACCTGTCAGAAGAAGCTGACCCCCAGCTCCCCCACGCCTTCCTTTCAGGTAGTTGTAGAGAGCAATGAGGTCTCCCCTGAGCCTCCTCTTCCCCAGACTAAACAACCCCAGTTCCCTCAGCCACTCCTCACAGGACTTGTGTTCCAGGCCCTTCTCTGGACACGCTCCAGGGTCTCGATGTTCTTCTTGTAGTGAAGGGCCCAAAGGTGAACACAGTACTCAAGGTGTGGCCTCACCAGAGGTGAGTACAGGGGGATGATCACCTCCCTAGTCCTGCTGACTGCACTATTCCTGATACAAGCCAGGATGCCGTTGACCTTCTTGGCCACCTGGGCACACTGCTGGCTCATGTTCAGGCAAGCATCCACCAGCACCCCCAGATCCTTTTCCTCTGCACAGCTTTCCAGCCACTCTGCCCCAGCCTGTAGTACTGCTGCATGGGGTTGTTGTGGCCAAAGTGCAGGACCCAGCACTTAGCCATGTTGAACCTCATCCCATTTGCCTCTGCCCATTGACCCAACCTGTCCAGGTCCTTCTGCAGGGCCTTCTTACCCTCTGGCAGATCAACACTTAACCCTCAACTTGCTGTCATCTGCAAACTTACTGAGGGTGCACTCAATTCCCTCATCCAAGTCATCAATAAGGATATTAAAGAGGATGCTCCCCAACACCGACACCTGGGGAACACCACTGGTGACCGGTCGTCAGCTGGATTTCACTCTCTTTGTTGGATATCTTCAGATTCAGCTCATTGAGCAAGCAGTGAAAGCTTTTAAGTAGAAGGAAGTGACATTATCACTTTTTTGAAAGTATCTTTCCTCCTCACTGGTACCTCTCTGTAGGATTTTCCTCTCATCTTCAGGCAACTCTAAAAAGTATTCCTAGAGAGGAGAGTACTGTGGTGGCAGACTTGAGATTTCCAAGATGGTTATCAAACATTCCTCAAAGTTCTTTGCCAACACAGGTGAAAGTATCTTGTTTTTATATTGTAGCCAAAGCAAGCAGAAGCAGGAAGATATTTGACTGCAAAACTCTGACTGAATTGACTGCAAAACTCTGAATTCCTTGCTAAACTAGTAACAAACCCTGTAGCTATACCGATACCTTGGGCTTGGGCTTTGCAACTTCATCCTGTATTATTCCAGGTGGGGCCTCCTCTCACCACAGAGTGATGGGGTGTCCAATAGGACTACTTCCCTTTCACCTGAACCCCTTCACCCTGTGCAGGTTTGTAACAAGTGCAGCCCTCCTGTGTTTCAAGGGCAAGTCCTGCCCTCTCGTGAGTGGAAATGCCTCCACCCTGAGTTTTGAAGCCTGCATGTTTTCCCTGCCTTAGAGACCTATTTTCTCACTCCTGGTTTGGAGACTGTTGCTGAGCCCTGGATCTGTGCAGGGAGAGAGGCTCCATGCCATGTGTTCGCTGCTGCTTCTCCTTTAGCACATCTGCAGTCAGAAGCCCATTTGACTTCTGTGCCAGCCATTTTATCACTTGAGGCTGGCTTACTCAGAGATTGAAAGCCTGTTCCAGTACCCTGCTTCTGGCTCTGGGTCTGTGAGGGCATTGTGTTAGGTGAGGTACCAGGTGTGAGCAGTGCAGTTGTGGTTTTGGGGATGGGGGTTTCTGTGGTACTCTCCAATTTTCTACAGTAGTCCTACAGAGTTTATCAGTCACTGTGTTTGCTAAAGGCCAGTTCTGCCCTCTGCTGTAGGATTTCTTTTATACTGTGAAGGCGACAGCCAGAATAGACCCTTTCTCTGGTCTAAGAGGTGGGTTCCCAATCTCTCCTAGGAGAAAACCGATTGCAGTTAAAAACCCTTGCTGTTAGGGAGCAAGTAGAAATTGTTTACATAGGAGAGGCCAATTGACAACAGAAAATGGCACAGTGATTTTTATTGACTTATGAAATACCCTGAGTTGGAAGGGACCCATAAGGGTTGTTGAGTCCAGCTCCTGGCTCCACACAGGACCACCCAAAAAACAGACCCTATGTCTGAGAGCATTGTCCAAACACTCTTTGAACTCCAGCAGGCTCAGTGCCATGACCACTGCCCTGGGGAGCCTGTCCCAGTGCCCGACCACCTCTGGGTGCAGAACCTTTTCCTAACAACCCAGCCTGACCCTCTCCTGTCCCAACTCCATGCCGTTCCCTCAGATCCTCATGAGGGAGCTGCAGGCCGCCATGAGGCCTCCCCTCAGCCACTCCTCACACATCTTCCCCTCTAGACCCTTCACCATCTTCATAGCCCTCCTTTGGACACTAAGAGCTCTATGTCCTTTATATGTTGTGGTGCCCAAAGCTGCACCCAGTGCTCGAGGTGAGGCTGCCCCAGCCAGAGCAGAGCAGACCATCCCTCCAGGCAGAAGTTTGGTTATGGCTATATATCAACAGAGCACTGAAATCTGCTGACAAAAGACCTGACTCTATTTTCTGTTTTTTTGTAATCCTCAGGAATTCAGATGTACATCTGCAACCGTGAGCACTATGGTTTCCTTCCCATGCCCCTGAAATCACATCAGATGCTGCAAGAAGAAGCTGAGAACTTTGTGCACACATTAATTGAAGCTATGAGTAAGTCGCTGTGCCCTGCTGTGATGGAGCTCCCCAGTTAATGATGGCAGAGCTCTCCTGCCAGTGGCCCAACTCTTCCCCTTGGGAATCCTGATCTGTTCTCACACAGTTTTGATATGCAGGTTTTTCAATTTCCACAGCTTTTCTACATAGAATTATAATCACGGCTGGGTCAACTCTGTTCACAAAGCCCCTCAACTTTCCCAGGTCAATAGCAAAATTGCATCTTTAATTGGGAAAGGATGCTGCAGAACCTCGCCGTTATCACGAGGTCTGTTTGGCACATAGGTGCTCCCTTCTGCTGTGCAGTGTGGATGCTTTCTGCTGCACCTACTGCTGCCCTGACTGCACATCCCAGCTCCAGGGGCTTTAGGCCCAGTGATGAAGACACATGTAGATACATTATATCAATTAAACGCATACATCAAGGTGATGGTTGGGATTTCTCCTCTCTTACAGTTGATCGTCCTCCCATTGAACCTTCTCAATATGTCTCTGTTCCTCCAAAGCACCCTGACAAGATGGGATTTGATGAAGTAAGAAACTTAATTTGCTGTCCTTGTCTTCCCATTCATTACTTAAAGGACCTGGGTTCTCCAGGGAGCTGAGCTTCCAGGTGTTTCTCTTGGAGTGTGTATTATCTTTTCACACAATTAGTTCTTTCCCAATTAATTCATTTTTGAATAATTTGACGTAAACTTAATGCAAGGAGAAAGCTATCCTTAGCTATTCTTATCTGGGGAGAAGTTCTGTTGAGTACACATGTGGCCAGCCAGGTCTGTGAGCACTTAGAACCCGCTACATGGCTTCTGATTAAACGTGCTGGTTTGTGCAAGGGCAGTGTCCAGCAAATCTTTGGGATTCATATCTGTTAATGCTGTGGATGTTTAAATCCAGACAAAAGGAGATGGCAGAACCGAAGGAGAAAAGCAGGTTACTACCTCCACATTTCTTGTCCTGTTTCTTCTAAATCTGACTCTACAGAGCAGCTTGGCAGTCCCTTCAGGCTGTGATAAAAAATAGTCTTTTAGGAAAGCTCTCCTGCTCTGAAGTGACAGAGGAGAATGATTTCTGTAACCTGAGAGACACATTATAGAGCCAAGAGCAGCTGAGGGAGACAGGCCTTGAGCTAGGCTCTAGCCCAAGTTGGGTATGTCCATGAGATCACTCATGAGGCCACCTTATTGTGGCAGCAGTCCCCCTGTCCTCTTTGATTGCCACATTTTTCTGCTACAGCCTTAAGTAAAAAATATCTAGAAATTGCTGATGCTGGTAGTGACCCAAGACCTTGCAGAAATTCCTCTCACATCCCTTTCTCACACTGTGGAGAGAGTAGGCATTGAGGGGAGAGGGCTGGAGAGGGATCTGCTGTGCAAGTGATTAGCTAGCGTCCGTGTTTTTCACAGAGCCATAACCCTCTTATGTATACAGCTGCCAGGGTGCAGTGGCACCGTGACTGAGGGAGTTGTGGTGATCAGGGGAGCCTTTGTTTTTGTTGCTTATTTTGCTACATCTGTTTATATGACTTGTATAGTAAAGTCTGAACCTGATTTGGCTGTGTGTGTTTGAGTGTCTGTGTTTAGAACACAGCTGGCATAGTTTTTTTCCATGTTGTCCTTTGTGGCTGCACTTTATTTATCCAATTTATTATTTTTGCATTTGTACTGGGCTGGAATTTGATCTGCTTCTTACTGGGATGAGGTTTTGCTCCACAACCTACAAGGCTTCAATTGTACTTGTCCGTCTGTGACTGAAAAATATCCCTGACCTTGTGCAGTTTTACCTGCAAGTGAGGCTTCAGTCCTCAGCCCTCCACCAAGGTGTCTGTTTCTTCCAGGCTTGGACTGAGCCCTACCCAGACATCTCTGTTCCAGGCCTTGGCTTTTTGCTAGGCTCTCTGCTCTGGCAAGGATAACAGCATTTTCAATGCCTGAAGTAATTACAAAAATGTTCTCTTTACTGCGTCTTTGTACTTTTATAGTGACCCTGCCGATAATCCTAAATATGGGCAATTGCATCTTTGTGCAAAGACATGTGGGTCAACATTCTTCTTGGAACTGGAGCTGGCAAACAAAATTTTACTTTGTGTTTAATAAAAATCAAAACATCCTTTATCTGTGGAAAATACAGGTTTGGCTCTAGCTGTCCTTCTCTCATCTTTATTCATCACTGAAGAACAACTTTCCCTTGTTCCATAAAAGGTAGTTTGAGAACAAGCCTCTAACCTTTCAGCTCAAAACCAATCCTATTTTTTTGACAAATTCTAAACAATCTTGAATGAAAACACACCTGATATTTTAATAACATCTGCTTTTCTTATGGGGCTGCTAGAAAAGAGTGGATCAGGACTTCCTGTTCTTACTCCCTCCCATACCCGGATGCTGATGTCTTTCTCTTCAACCTAGATTTTCATGATCAATCTGAAGCGTCGGAAAGACAGGCGGGATCGGATGCTGCGGACTCTCTATGAACAGGAGATCGCAGTCAAGATAGTGGAGGCTGTGGATGGAAAGTGAGTTTCAGCTGGGGTTGCTGAAGTTTGCAAAACGTGGATTGTGCTGAAGTGCTTTGCACCATCTCCTCGGATGCTCTGACCTTCCTTCTGGTGAGGAAGGGTGGGCTGAGGGGAGAGGTGAATGTCACTTTTATTCACGCGTCTAATGGTCTAAGTGGGGCAGTTCTGCTGTTTCTTCCTTCTCTTGAAATCAGTCATTCTACATGAGAGAACCAGGACAGTGTGGTTCAGGTGCAGTTAGGAACCGACATACCATCTACTGGTCTTGAGTCTTGAGTACCCATCAAGACCTCCTAGAAAAATATTCTAAGCCAAGCAACAAACAAGTAAATGGTCCCACAAGAAGTTACTGGCAACATTAAGGGTATGACCTGTCTGTCCTCGGGTCGTTATCTGCCTTGTGGATTTCTCTAACAGTGTGTTAGGGAAACAGTCTGTAAACAAAAGTGGTTGTGACTGATCTGATTTCAGCTTCAGCACTGGTAGTCTCAAAGCAGTCAGGTCACAGAAAGTGAGGGTGGCAGTTTGGGGTGAAGGTTTTTGTGATGGCAGGCTTGAAGGGGAATGCTGCTGGAAGGCTGCAGCTTTCTGTAGACATCTGTCCAGACATTTCCAGTGTTCAGTTAGATTTAGAAATGTAAATTAAGATTTTTTTTCTTCAGGTTTTTGAGCAAAACAAATACAGGAATTCCTCGACATACGGCTTTTCCCTGAGCAGCATTTCCAGTGGTCCTTCTGTGTCTGACTTGTAATTGACTTTTTTTTTTTTTTTTTTTAAATGGTGATAGATACTCTCTTTCCTAGAGCACTGAACACAAGTCAGCTCAAAGCTCTCAGCATTGATATGCTTCCGGGTTACCGTGACCCGTATTCCTCCAGGCCACTAACCAGGGGAGAGATCGGCTGCTTCCTTAGTCACTATTACATCTGGAAGGAGGTAAGAAATTTTTGGGTGCTCAGGGTTCCTGCAGGACGACACTGTGGGCAGACGTAACAGGAAAGTACACAGCTAGTCTTAAGGCATCAGATATGGTAGAGGTTTTTGGAAGCATAGCGTAGAAATGTTTTCCTCAGTTTATAGAGGATCATACACAAAGTTTTTCTTGAATGCAGTGTTCAGCTTTCCCTTCTCTGTATTCTGTTTGCCAACAGCTTTGAAGGAGTTTATCAAAATGCTTTCATGACTGTTTTTGCAGACCATCCAATAGCATGCTTGAAGCAAATCTGTTCAGGGGAAAGGCTGGAAGGTTTTGAAGAACAAATGATACTAAAAAAAAAAATCCTCTTTTTTTTTCTTTGGTTCTACATCTGTGCTGAAGCAAGTTCCAGTGACTCTGCTGATTTGGCTTTTTCAAGTTGATGTGTTATAATTATTCATACCAGCAGGGACCTCTGTTACTTGAGCTAAGAGAATCTTCTTTGGTTAGTAAAAGTTGTGTCTTCTGGCTGTCCCTGGTCACATGGGGAGTGATGTGCGAGAAAATCTGGGCTGCACTGGTCAGAGATGCTGCAATTGCATGTCCTGACATCAACGGGACGCTGTGTTAATGAGGTGTGGTAGAGGCAGGAAGAAAGACTTGATAATAAAAGATGGATGGGCAGTGGCAGTGGTTGTCCAGATCTGACAGTGAGGATTGCACCTGCTGGTGCATGGTCCTATATGGATGTATAAGGAGACAACCCCCTGCACTTAGAGGTTTTAGTTATAGCACATCTCCACAGGGCGTGGCATTGATCTGAAAAGCCTAGGGCCAGCAGGAGCCATCCTGCCTTGACCTCGGTCAAGGCAGGCTGAGCTTTTGGGCTTGAGACTTCCAAATCACCAACAGTCAGGTAATAACGGGAGCTTGTATGCAGGATGCATTGCATCTATATTCTCTAAGTGGTCAGGATCAAACGTAGGATATGCTGGATTGTCCCCCTTCCCAGGCAGCTGTGGTGGCTGTGGTTGTGCTAGTTGGTAGCTCGTGGTGCAACATCAGATGGCTTCTCTAGGGGCACCATGTTACAAGTGCTCAGCCTGTAGGATATTTTCAGGCCAGTTCTCAGTCTCTCCCAGCTGAGCTATGAATTTGAGAGTGGTTCTCCTGCCTCCCTGCCAGCATGGTCCAGAAGGTACCGCCAGGTCAGGATGACCCCAGCAATTTCAGGGTGCAAGGAGTGGCCCAAATGGGTTGCTGTGATCACTTCAGTACCCTCTTGTTTCAGGTGGTGAACAGAGAACTGGAGAAGACACTTGTTATCGAGGACGATGTGCGCTTTGAACACCAGTTTAAAAGGAAGCTAATGAAGCTGATGGATGACATTGAAGAAGCACAGCTAGATTGGGAGCTTATGTAAGTAACTGGCTCTCAGTCACCTGAGAACTCCTGGGCACACATACTTTGTCATGGTAGAGATGCAGGTTAGTGTCAGCCAGAGTTGCTTCTCAGTCGGCTCTTCCCATAAGGAGAGATGTGCCTCCTGGGGCAGGCCACTGCTGGAGGGACCGAACTGTGATGGGTACTGTCACTGCCCTCTGTGGGCAGGCCGGAGATACTGCTGTGACAGAGGAGCTGCCACAGCCCTGTCCTGAGGTTTGGGCAGTGGCAGCCTAACTCCCTGAGTCTTTCACAGCTGTGCCGCTGACTGGGTTAAGGCACAGCTGTGAAAGATTCAGGGAGTCATTCAAATTCACGCTCAAATTCACAGCTCAGCTGGGAGGGGCTGCAAGAGCTAGTGAGAACAGGCCTGAAAATATCCTTCAGGCTGGGCACCCTCCATCTGATGTTGCACCACAAGCTACCAGCTAGCACAACTACAGCAACCCAGTCTGACAGTGATGCAGGACAGAAATTTGTGAGGGGGGATTACTTCTTGGATTGGCTCTTTGCCCTGTCCTGGTCAAAATAAACTGTTGTGTGGTCGTAATTGCTGCAGATTCACTTCAGCTCAAAATTCTATGTTCTTTTCACCCTTTCAGATACATTGGACGGAAAAGGATGCAGGTGCAGCAGCCTGAGAAAGCAGTTCCCAATGTCATGAACCTCGTGGAAGCTGATTACTCTTATTGGACACTGGGGTATGCAATCTCTTTCCAAGGTGCTCAGAAACTAATTGGAGCTGAGCCTTTCAGCAAGATGCTGCCTGTAGATGAATTTCTGCCGGTCATGTACAACAAGCACCCTGTGTAAGTAGGATTCCTTTGTTGCTCAGGTTTACACGAGCTGGGTCTTGCTGAATGATCTCAAACCAGTTGATGATGTGTCTCGCTTCTGTAGCCTGGTTGGTGGGGAACAGGGATAATCCTTGTACTTTTTGGTTGTTTGCAGCAGAGCTGACACAGGTCAAAAGAGGTGACAGACCTGCTGCAGAGGGGTTATTTTGCCCACCCAGTGCAGGGCTTGCAGGCTGGTTCTGAGACATGTGACTGCAAGAGAGGCTCTATGTAGGTTGTCTGTGGTTGTTGTAAGGCTGTAGAGTGTCAGACCTGCTTTAGACCCACCCCAGCTACTACCTTCCTGTCCCGGGATCTGTTTGCTCAGTGGATTGACTTGCATCTTAAAGTTATAACCAATGGCACTGATGAACATTCACTCTGTTTCTGATGATTTTTCTCCTCCCTTTAGAACAAAGTACATGGAATACTATGAGTCCAGAGACTTGAAAGCCTTTTCAGCAGAACCACTGCTTGTTTACCCCACCCACTACACAGGGCAGCCAGGCTACCTCAGCGACACAGAGACCTCTACTATCTGGGACAATGAGACCGTGTCAACTGACTGGGACCGAACACACTCCTGGAAGTCCCGGCAGCAGGGCAAGATCCATAGTGATGCCCAGAACAAGGATGCCCTGCCTCCTCAGCCATCTCTCAACACGCCATCCTCCAGGGATGAGCTATGACTGCCTGCTTCCCCTGGGCTCTGTTGACAGCTGAACCTGCCTCACACCTGCTTTGCACCCTTGAAAGTTGTAGAGCAGCTGTTCACGTGGTCTCCTTCCTGCTGCCTGGAATGGCAAAGCCGGGTGGTTGGACCTGGTTGTGTTACAACTTACCAAGCTGCTTTTCCAGGACTGCGAGGAGAGGAAGGAAGAAAAAGTGTTCCAAACTGGCTGAAAAAAGGCAGAGATTGGAACAAAAGCCTTTGCAAGCTTTTGTAAACAAACAAAACAAAACAAAAACCTTGAACGACGTCTTTCTATAGTATATTGTGTAGAATACTGTATTTATAAAGATTAATATATAGAGGTGTACAAGTGTTAATACCTTTCTGGATAGCTGTAACTGGGCTGCTGTGTAACTGTTACTTCTGGTAGGTTTGTAGGCTTTTATAACCCTGTTTGCTGAGAGAAACTGCAGGCAAGTGTTTGGGTTATTTGGTTTTGTTTTTCAAAGGGATCCCTGTCAGAATCAAGATGGTTTCCAAAAATGTTTGATGCACTGGAGCGGTGCTCCAGTGTGGTGTCTTCTCCTTCATCGCATTTCTGCAGAATAACATTTCTGGCTCCCCTCTAAATGTAAAGACTTCCTAGATCCCATGCAGGTAGGTCTGCCAGTCTGGAACTGATATCTTGGCATGTCTAGAATCGTGGAAACTAGCAGACAAAGTGGTGGTTGCCCCTTCTGTTTTTCTCTGCACTGTCTGAAGGGAACATGCCTTGCTTTCTCCCTGCCTCAATTTATTCCTTCGGGAAAAGAAAGCCTGACAACCTTTTTGCAGGCCTGTTTAAGTAGGCCACAAAAACAAGCATAGGACTTCTAGGAAATTTGACTTTTATAGTTCTGGTTACGAACTTCTTATACTACCCTAACAGAACAACTGACCAAAATGTTAGTGCTGTCAACTGTACTGTTCTCAACAGCCTTGATAGAATTGTGTTACAGGACGGAAAGGCAACTTGTCTTGATATTTTTTCGAGTGAGGAGCAAACTGACTTGCCGTTGGCTAGCATGTCAGCAGTGTGTGATGTTTGTTTGTTTTTGTTTGTTTGTTTTTTTGTTTTTTTAAAGGTTTCGTAGAGGCCAGGTGATTGTGGACTACATTGCTTAGGTTTAGCTGGCACAGGTCTCAACCTGCAGGCTCTTGTTGCAGGGGGCAATGTTCTCCTGCAGTAGCAAACTGGAGACTCACCTGCTGGCTAATCTGTACAGTTGAGTATGTGTGGTTGTTTGTTTTTTATTGTTGTTTGTTTTTAATAATTACTGATCAAAGTTGTGCTTTCTGCTAAAGAAGACATGTTATTGTTACCTGTCAGCGGGTCTGATAATACATAGAACCTGGTGCAAGACAAGCAGTTGTGTGTACTCTTCATTGGGTGGGAGCAGGCCCCAGCTGGGGAGGCCAGTTCTCTGCCTCTGGGCTGGCTCACACTCAGCTGTGTTGAAGTGTTTTCCAACAAGCCTGCTCTGGCTCTGGGAAGACATTGAAGTCCAAGCTAGTGAAGTCAATAGTGTTTTCAGCTATGTTACTGTACCGTGGAGTTGTTGGCCATTTGTTTGTACTGCAGCTATTGCCCTGAAGCCATGTTCCTTCTGCTGTTCAGGATGGAGCAGGTGGACCTGCAACATGGTGAGTATGGAGGGCGGGTCTGCCGTGTGCCACCACGCACAGCCTGGACTATTCTTCTTCAACAAGCCCTCCTGCCTCTTCCTTAAGCCTTGCTTTACCAGCAGCAACTCTGACCTGTTTCAAGTGTTGTTGACCATGGCGATCCCAGAGACATAGGTAAGAAGCTTAATGTGGCCTTCAGAAGTAGATCTCTGAGCTGGTGAGCACCCAGCATATTGTCACGTGTCGCTATGTGTAAGAGTACAGTGTTATGAAGTTTTTCACTTACGTCATGCTTCCCTTGGGACTGAGGCTGATTCCTTCAGGCCTTTGGTAGTGCTGTTTGAGAGCTGGGTAGCTGCTGGAGCCGTGTTGGGAAGGGTGCATGAGAGGAGCAGGGCCCCAGCTTGGTGTCACTCCCCGTGGGCTTGTGGGCTTGCTAACTAATGTGCGTGTGTATCTGAGACTGGCAGAGCAGGGGGGATGAGCCAGTGTGGGATGATTAAAATTTCAAATCATTTTTAAAAAAAAGTCTCTGCATCACCACTACAGCCTTTTGTGTTGGAGCACTGGGCTTCCCCAGCTTCACAGCAAGCCCCGCTGATGTGCAGAGGGGAAGGACGTGCGACTGGGTGAGGCTGGCTCTGGTGCTGCACGGCCGCTTGGGCATGGCTGCCTCTCAGCGACTGCGCTGGCAGGCGTAGCTGGTGCTGTCTGCAAGTGATGCTGTTGGTGGAGGAGCTTTGGAAGCTCAGGTAAGCTTAGTTTTATTTAGCTTTGATTTCCTGGAGCCGAGCAGTAGCAGTTTATTAAGAAACGACAGCTGGGTTGGGTTTGTTTTTGTATTTCTTGTGTGTATTTTCTTTTAGTCAACTCTGGAAGTGCGTGTAAAAGGTTTGGTATTTCTGAGGGGGAGTGAAACAAATTAAGAATGAAAATTATAATTAATGAATTAAGTGAATGCTTCCATTTCAGAGCAAGACTTGGCCTCACTCTAGCTCATTATTATTTCACCTATAGACACCTGTGTGTGTGTGTACATGCACAATTTTTTTATTTCTATATGCCAGATGTGGTAGATGGCAGTGGTTCTACCTGCTATGACAAGTGCTGTTTTTCCTTGCCTCAGTTCCTTGGCAGGCGGTGCTCAGGCTTTGCCGTACTCAGAATGAGCTGTGTTTTGGAGACATAGGAGCCAGTTGAAACACTTCTGCTGTTTTTATACTTTTCACGTACTTATTTTTTTGCCTAATGTCATGAGCTTCAAAATGAGTGGAAGCAGGAGCTAGCTTGAAGCAGCCTTCTGTGTCTGGCTGAGACCCTGGTTTGCTACGGCCAGCGCAAGACACTGGGGCATGAGGGGTGAAGGGGTGTCCCTGCGGCGCCTTGCGTGGGCAAGGGGGTGCCTTGTGGTGCAGCCCTGGGCTTGGGAGGCCTGGCTCAGAGCAGGCAGGCGGATGTGGTCAGACTTGGGATGCAGCACATGAAGTTGCCGGGTGAGGAGAGTGCAGCCCCTGTTGTCTGTATGCTGGTTACGCATCTTGAAACGGGGTTTCTGTTAGCAGAACTTAAGCGGTAGGAATTTGCCTTGAGGAAGCAAGGAAGGTTTTTATTTTTATTTTTATTATTTTTTTCTTCCCTCCCTTCCTCACATCAGGTTTTTGCTTTGCTGTGGAACATCTGTGCTAAGCCCCAGGAGGTGTCAGCTGATGAAAACCACCCAGCAAGTGCCTACTGTGCTGAGGCTGGTGACAGACCACTTTGACAAAGAACAAGCAGCATGACAGCTGAAAAAAGCAGCTTGTTTGCAAGAAAGGTTACAGTGACAGGCCCTAAAAATGATTATCTGCAGTAAGACTGCTTGTAACCTAACAACTCTGTCTTTGCTTTTGTTTAAGAAGTGCTGTTTATAGTGAAAAATAGGGCAATACGAAATTCATAGTTCATGCCTATATTGTGTATATCCTGAAGGCTTTGCTGTTGTTGGTTCCTAACCCTGCATCCTCCCCTCTCCGCCCACCACTAGGTAGTTTAAGGAGAAAAAGAAAAAAGCTGAAGCATAAACTGAGAGTGTTCCTTCTTTTGGTTCTGCTTTGCATTATGTGAGTGTCTCTAGTGACAAAGACAACTTCCCCACCTCACAGCCTGTGGCAGATGACTGCCGGTAGTTTTATGCCTCTTGCCTGATGCGAAATGGCAGGTCGGCTGCAGGAGAGCCACAGACAAGGGGAGGGGGACAGGGGGACGAGGAAAAGCAGCTGTGATGCAAATGCCCCCTTTTTTGTACTATTGTGCAGGTGGCAACAACAAGGGGTTGTGAGGCCAGGAGAAAACATGACATGGTGGTGAAAAAGGGGCAAAGATGGACCACTCAAAACATTCTTTTTTTTTTTTTTTTTGTATTAACTTGCTGCAGAAATCATTCAGTGACTCAGAAGAGAATGCTGTCATGAAAAAGTAAAATTTGTGCATAGTTGATGTTCCCCAGTTAGCTGCAACAGAAACATTATGCAGAAAGCTCAGGAAACAGTGTAAAATATTCCATAGAAAGCAACAGATTGGTGTGTTTGTGATGGATGTGCTGGGATGGCTTTTGCTTTGCTGACGTTTACCTTTAGCCTTGCAAGTTCCTTGCATTCCTGCAGCGTGGTGATGGAGGGCTCATGTGCAGCTGCTGCCACTCAATGGGCAATGCAGGTGAGAGAGGTGACTCAGAAGCTGTCATTATAATATTTTTTTTTAAAGCACTACTGTGATGCTGATGGTGGTCACAAACAATATAGAACTACTGCTTAGGGGGATGGCGAAGAGTGGAACAATGCTGAAGGAAGATTGTAGCTAAAAAGTTAAAGCTAAAGGTAAGAACAAGCTGAAACCCTCTCTTTCCAGGTCTGGAAATGGCAGATGAGTTGTGGGAGCTGGAAGAAGCTGAGAACAGTTAAAACGATAAATGTGATGATGTTGAAGATGTGACAGTGACAGAAGGTAGTGTGAAATGTAAAAAAATAAATAAATGCAGGAGTTATAAAATCTAAGAGAATTAAGTAGAGTAACTTCAGACGCTATTAATTAGTGAAAAAATGTTTATATACTTACTGTATAAAGATTACAGATTAGCAGTTAATTTTTTTAAAAATATATAACCTTTTTTGGGGGGGGGAGCTGTCATTTAAAAATCATTTTCAGCTTAATATGGGCACACAACCTCAGAGTTAGCAATGCTGTAGTTTACAGAGGATACGGTACAGACATCAATGCACGCTTACACAGTAATGCGAAGAAAACAACTTCTGTTGTGAACTTGTGCTAACTCTGGGCAAATGTTAAGGCTCAGTTATAAACTCTATATCCTCAGCTTCTCACCAGAAATAGTTGGAGCTTTTGAACTACTCAGGCTATGACCTGGGCTTGTGACTAGAGGTCACAATCATGGAGTCACATCTTGGTGTAGTGTAGAACATAGCACAATCCACTGCTGCTTGTCTCATGAGTTTATTACTGATTGTTAAAGTAATCTGAGCCCAGTTTTGAAAATGGCAGCTACAGAAGTGGTGGAAAAAAAGCCTCAGGCATGTGTAAAATTCAGTATTTGAGTTTATTTTAACTAATACTAATGCAGCTCAAAGACAGCCTGTTCTGTAAGGGCTGTTTACAATCCAATGTCTCATTTATGGCTTTTTAAAATCAAACCTCTGTCCTTTCAAGGAAGCCTATATTCTGGGAAGAGACTAGAAAGATGTTACTTAAAGTTTCACAGAGAACAGATGCTTAAACTCTTTATTCCAGCTGAAAGAATGTACCATGTCAGGAAATTCATTTAATAGATGTATATAAAGAGCAAGACAGGTAGCTGGAGATAACGCGTAATAATGCTACAACTATATAAAAATCTCTGTTTGGTTGGGGTAATGCTAAAAACCTGGCTATTTCCTCTCAATATCCACTTTAAAAATAAAAGGTTTGTAGTTGCCTCTCATGGAATGAAACTTGGATTAATGCAGGCGAAATTTTGCTCCTGAAGAAGAGTGATTGCACATTACAAAGAGGTACGTCAGTCATTTCAGAGTTCATGTGAAAGGCATCAGTTTCTGTTGAATGGGTTAGCAAAGCAAAGGAAAACCGCACTGTAGTGGCATTAAGACAAGCCCCAAATCCATGCACGTAGTGTTTGTTGCCTTGTTCATTAACAAATCATGACATTCATCTGAAAGCAAGTGCGGTCCCTTCTCTTAATGTTCTGGGGGGGGGGGGGGGGGGGGGAGGGGTAATTTTCTGGCTTTGAACAAGTGCAAAAAAGAAGGGTGCTAACAGTGTGCCAGCAATATGCGCACTTGCAGTTACTTCTTCTTTCTCCAGAGATGAGCATTTTGGGGACTTACTTACCCACATTGCTTTTTCATGAATGCAAATGCCTCTGGAGGCAGCAGTGGCTAGTGGCACCCAATTCACCCACACATTCTGCAAACCAGGGCTCCTCTCAGGCAGCTGGAGGCTGGCTGGGACCTCCTGCTTGGTTCTGGCAGAACTGCATTGTGGCTTTTTTTCTCCAGTTTTATAAAAATAAATGTAGGTGTTCTTGTTCTGTGTAATACTGGCACAACAAAAATGTTTTTTCACAAGAAAAGTTAGGCGTATGTGGTGTTCTGAAGACAAATGTTGCAGTCCTGATTTCCCCTCTAAATGGGGCTCTCACCTTCCTAGGCTAATGTGCAAAACAAAACAAAAATCTTAGTCCGGACTGTCTCATAAATCCATGTTTGTCCAGCTCCAGGGGAGGAGAGACATATATCTGGCTGTAGGTCTACCAAATGCTCACTTTGCATCTGTCTCAAATATTTTCAAAGTTGAATACTGACACATTCATCTGCTGCAATTCTGTAATACTGGATGGTAGCAAAGGTACAGTCCTCATTCCGTTCGCCTCAGTGTGGCCTTGCTCCCCCTCAAAGCGTAATTTTGCTGTTCCTGTTACTCCAGCACCCCCGTTTGGCAGTTCTGGGGAGGGTCAGGCTTGACCGACTCCTCATTTTCACCTCCTCATCGACTGAAGCTTTTTTCCGCAGGATGAAATCGAAGTTCACCTGGCTGTTCATGGCATAGAACACGTTGGCGCTGTCTGGTATCACCAGCTCTGCAAAAAAGGGACAAGAGCGAGCATGAATTTGTGGTATTGCAAACTGCAGGAGGAAAGGCAGGGAAAAACAGGAAGCTGGTGAGTAGATGCGTACACGGACAGCTGGGGAGTGCTGCCCCCTCTCCTTATTCTGCTGCCCCTCTTCAGCTGTCCCACAAAAAAAGCAGAGTTATGGAGGACAAGAGATGGAGGCCAGACCCAGACCAAGTCCAACTGGACAGAAGCCCTGGCAGCCACTCCCAGAGGAGGCTGTGCCAAGAACTACCTGTTTGCATGGCCTGACAGTGCCGCAGGGATGTCAGCCTGCCCTGACTCTGCCAGTAGCCCCATTGGCCAGGCTGGGCTCAGGGAGCACAAGCAGCTGTGCTTCAGTAGTCGCTCTGCCATCATGGCGTGCACACAGAGGCCTGCCTGTAGCAAGTGGCGTGCTGGCACGGGCTGTGCTAAATCACCCCCATGTGTCAGTTATCTAGGGGTTTATTCTCACTGGCAGCTATAATGACACATCTGTGGCATTTCCACAGTTGCTTCACATTTTACCCCTGCCTTCAAAATGAAGCATAACTTTTCAAGCAGTATCAGAGTTCTGCTTCCTTACCTTTATCCTCGGAGATGACTTGTACGAGTTCATACTCCTCAGCTGCATCAGATTCCAGGTTGTGCTTTGACATAGCTCTCTGGATGACAGCAGGAGTTTTGTCTTGGCTAGTTAGCTGGAAAGATAGATTTGTTATGAGAAATTCTGCTTATTCACTTATTATATAATGATTTAATGATTAGTAAAGTCCTGTCTTTTTGTAGCCCATTTGGTCTTGCAAAAGATTTTAGGGAACTGAGACATTACAAGGGATCAGTAATGAAGCAGTAGATACTAAGACGTGATATATGTGACATTTGGTGGTGGTGTTTTTTCTAATTCAAGAAAACAGGTACTGTACTAGCAGACACAGCACTAAATCACAGTGTCTGCTCCTCTGAGCAACTGCTCTGAGAGATGTTTTTTTCTTACTAGCCATAAACTTCCACATAAATAACTGTCCCATCTGTTGTTTGCAGACATCAATTAATCTGGAGTGTCATGTGCTAAATACCTTCTCTGACATTCTGCAAAGAATTTTGGCCTTGTAACTTAGTGTAATGTCTGCTGTGGAGGTACATTGTGTCCAGAGCAGACTCTGTTATATTCAAACCTCTTGTTTGTACTGTGCTCCACATATTTTGAATTTTAACATTTGTCATTTTTACTTTCAAGTCAGTTCTGATTAATTGGCTCAGCAAACAGGTGTTTTCAAAACTAAAAAAGAAAAAAAACACCACTTTGTGTTTTAGCCATCACCCAGAATGAAAAACTTCATGAACGATAACAGTGGTTTGCTGTTCCACACTGCTCACCATGATGCTCTTGTACATATTGCCATTGTTGTCTTCTACACTGATTCGGATGATGCACGTGTCTTCGTTCTGCTGGTTGTAAACAGGAGGCAGTACTGTTGAGGTAATGGACGTCACGGAGATAGAGCGCTTGTGGATCTTGGGGTTGGAGGACAAGAAGGGAGGGGATGAAATTACGTTGGTTAAAGATGACACCCCTGAGGAAGACGTGTCCATGGAGTGGATGGAGGAACAGGAAGAGGAAGATTCTGAGAGCTGTACAACAGAAAGAAAAAACACAAACTTGACATTGTGTGTGTGTGCAGGGTGTCATTCTGGAGGAAGAAGCTGAGAAAGCAGGAGGCGCATACAAAACCTCAGTGATCTGCACTTTGTCCATGCTGGCAAGGGTATTTGACACCTCCAAAGAATTAACTTGATTAATGTAACAGTTTTAAAGCAAACTTGCTTCCAGGTCTGTGTACTGAACACTGTGTGCTGCTTGCTTTCCCACCGCTCTCAGGAAGAGCAGGCCAGGAGGTGGCAGCAGAAACAACGAATGAAATGAAGTTGTGGGCTCCGAGCTGGGGACAGATGTGGGAAGAGCAGAGTGCCATACCACCACTGCTTTGCAGCGAGTCCCAGCCTTTACATGGGGAACTGGACTCAAAACTGGTATGAAATACTGTCCCACTTCCCTGTCCTCCCTCCCCACCACCACTGTTCTTTGAATATTCTTTCTGCCTCCTTTTTCCCCTCCTGCTCAGGGTTTCACCTTTCCCTTCATCTGCCTTGCTCAAAAGCTGCTGACAGGATGGTGCCTCTCCAACTTGCTCATCAAATTCACCGCCACAACTAATCAGCTAAACTGTTTGAATAGTTTAGATGTATGCCAATGTCTGGAACCTCATCTTCCATTTGGTTTAAGAACATTAAGTGCAATTTAATTTAAAATGTCCATCAGCTAAAACCTAATATACCACTCTTTACCAAACCATCCCTAAAAAGGTCTTCAAAGCATTTTAGTACAAAAAAAGGATGTGTCTGCTGGTAGGAAAGACCTTGTTGGTCTAAAACAACAACAAAAAAATCATCATCAGGCACCACAAGAAACTATGGTTTTAGGGAAGCAAAACTGTAGTCTGCCTTGTATCCTGGCAACACAAAAGGGATTATGCAAAAACTGACTGGACTGCTTCCATTTTTACACATTTATTTTTAGACTCCCTCCATTCTACTAAAAGCAGCACTCTACTCAGGACTAACAGGCCTGGGAAAACATCTAGCTCCTGCCTGAAGTATGGACAGTCTGTCTTGGTGTAATTTATGCCAGCAATGAGTCCCAGACTGTACCTTTTTCTGAGGCTCATCAGGAGTGTCTATGGGCGTGATGCAAACTTCCTCAGACTCCGAGTGATTAGACTCGCACGACGAAACGCTGACCGAGTCCATGCTTTCACCAGAGCTCCCACTTGGAGTAGATTTGGGTTGCTCTTTGGTGGGTGTACTATTGGTGATCACCTCGGATCCTAGGAACAGTCTAGTATAGAAAACAAAGCATAACAGTCAGTGAGTAAAAGTGGAACAGAGCAGGGTTGAACAAAGCTGTCTTTTGGTTCACAATCTTTTGTACCATTTTGGTTTTCTGTCTTTAGTGGCCTATTGTTTTCATTTCCTCTACACTGTTTATATGATTTGTCAAGAGAGTTTGTTTAACAGAATACTATCTTGACCATAAATTCCAGCTGCAAGACCAAAATCAGAGCTAATGCCTTAATATCGTAAGTGAGGCTTCTTTTCAGTCTTTTTAAATTTTGGACTCACTTGCCAGAAAATGATTGATTGTAAATTGTACATTCACAAACCTAGTTAGGAGGCTTGGCAGCTCGCTCTGCCTTACTGACTTGTGCATACTGCTGTCACAGCCCTGTTCCTCTGACACAGGTCAGCTCTAGACATATTCAGTCGCTGCAAGTAAGTGAAAAAGCATGTGACAGGTAATGTAGGCCATATACTGGGGAGAGGTCTTCAAAAGGCAGGCTCATCTCTGCTGCAAATTTTTTTCACTCAGTTAAGGTGCCGCAGATACCAGTTTCTCTCTAAGAGTCTAAATGGACATGTACACAATGAGGAGATCACAAGAAAGTGTAAATTACAGGTTCGTCCTCTCCGAAACTCATTTCTAAATGTGGGTCAAGTAATTTTAAAGGAGTGTCAAAGGAAACAAGTTTGTATAATATATACGGTAGAGAGACAAGGTGACTTGGATATTATGTCAGCAAGCAGTTAATTATTTAAAACAATTTAGAGTGGTGTCACTTGGTAGTTCCAGAATAAATTATTTCAGTCTTTTCTGCAGTATTTGCAAAATACATTCAGACTGCAGATGAAACCGTTCTTTAGACAAAGACTGCACAGTGCAAACAAAGTTGATAGTACAGTAAATTAAAATACTAGAGCCCTGAAACACAGTCAGAAATGAGAGCCTAATCAGTAGCGATGATTGTTACGCACAGTTTAGGCATGCACCAAGAAACACTTGTGCAAGGCCACTGAGAGTTGAGGCACTGCTTTCAAAGCTCATGGTCTTATCACAACCAACTTGCATGGACTAAACAAAACACTTTCCAAAGAGCTGCCCACATTTCATTTTCATCGTTTTGCAGATCAGAACACAAAACTATTGATTGAATATTTTTTTTCTTTCAGAGCCTAACCTGCAGTAGTGCTGCTCTGAAATGAATGGCTGCTCGTTCTTACGAGGAAGCCAGGTAAAAGAACCAAGTGCTCTTAAATTCATTTTCTCCCTCATTTTGATGATGGCACTGATACATGGGAGCCTCTTCATATCTCCTCTCACCATCAGGTTCAAAATTCTCACCTTTAAGATATTTTTCCTTTGGCTCTTGATCTCTGTTTTCATTGCCTGTAGCTTTCCCTAAATTCCTGCTAGTCCGTTGTTTCCTCTGCCTGCTTAGCTGCATGCCCCTGTTCTTCACCCACCTCCTGTCTGAATCTTTAAGGTATTAGACTAAATCGGACCATAGCCCTGGGATTATTTCTTTCTCAAACCTGAAGGCAGTTAGGCTGATTGTTTCTGTTATCAACGCCTTTTTGCCAACCTTAATTATCACATTAAAATCCTGCAAGAAATTTTTGCATGTGTGTAGTAAATCAGACTAATGATAGGCTAAACTTTATCCTCATTTACTCTGTTTTGCTACTGCATTCAGGGAAGTTACTACACAATAGATAGTGAATTTATAATCCATCACTAAAACTGTTCTTTCTTTTGACACTTTAAAAAGGCTTGTTTCTAATCTCTTTCATCATTAATGAGCCTTATGATTAGTTGTAACAATAGAAAAGGACAACTTCAGCAGAACTATGAGTTTATAGCTGATGGTGTCTCCTTAAAGTAATGCAGTGACCAACTTTTTCAGCTGGTGAAATGAGTACTGCTTGTAAAATTTATTCTGGTTTGTATTAACACACCAAAGGCCACTAGCCCAGTCATACTCACAGGCTGAGCCTCTTCACCATGCTTTTCCGAGGTTTTGGTGACGTGGTGCTGGTGTCAACAGCTGCTTCAATCTCGCATGAAAGGCTGTAACTGCAGAACAGAGGCCACTGGGTTAATTTTTACAGCTAATACCATTAGTTATGTATGTCAAAGTAGCAATATTCAAGAAATTTGAGAAGTCTTCAGTTATTTCCACTTTACAGAAGGTTGCAACGCCACAAAGAGGAACATAGCTCTGTCCACATTTTACCACAGTAAAGGGGCTATTTCAATCCTTTAAAATAGTTTTAGAGAGTAAAAAACTACTTTTTTTGAGTGACGTTCATAATTTTAATTAAAAAAAAACAAACAAACTTACAAACAAATTTTTAACATGAATCTAGGACAAGCTGACCTGGTTTTTGACCACACCTCTTAGTACAATACAGTATGCATAAGACTGCACTGTCTTAGAGAATAAGCACAGTGGCATGATATTCAAATATATAATGGGGATATTAAAATGCTGTAAATAAGTTATATTAGGTTTGTCTAGCAGTGTGTGCAATAGCACAGAACTCAGCAGAGCTGCAAAAGCGAGCCCAAACGCCCAGGATCCGTTACCCATTTCTCTGGTGAGCGCTCAGTGAGGTCTGTGTTGCTGTGGCTACCTGCTATCTGCATCAGCCAGCCCAGCGCTTGGGGACTGCATCTCCACATCCCTTGGGATCATCTTCTGAGTGTGCGTCTGGGTGTACAGACAGGCCAGACACAACAGACTCATATTTCGAAGTCAGAAACCACATTTCCAATCTCAAAACTAAACCCTGCTAAGTGTTGGACAGGTTTTCTACAACTGTTTAGCAGCAAGCAGCTGTATTTCCATATTTCCACTCTCTGGGAGCAGCAGTATATTTAAGTTCCTGTAAGAGGATATCTGAAAGCTGACGTAACTCATTCAGGTGGACATGGGGTAAGAAAAGCCTGCTTTGCCAGCTGGATTGGGAACCTTACCTCTCCTCCTCGGTTAAAAGCTGCTGTCTCCTGAACCACTGTATGAATTTTTGGTCTGGTGTCATGCAATAACTGTTACATGCAGATTGCAAGAGCTTAATTTGGGCAATTACTTCAAATTCCTAAGAAATAAATAAACAAGAATGCTATTTAGAAAACAAGATAAAACTAGACTCATTCATATACTAAACACATGCAACAACAGATCCACGAGAAACTTAATATGACCTCAGGTTCAGTTTCAGTTGAGTAACTATTTCAACAGTCAGTTTACAAACAATGAAATCCGCCTTTTTTTCCCCCCAGCATCCTTAACATGCATTGAAATATGAACATTTTATCAAAGGCACACAAATCAGAAGACAAACACGAAGAATCACACTCCACCACAGAGCTTTTCCCAAGTACTAGCCCAAGTGCAGCATCAGCGCAAACCGGCCAAACAGCAGCACTGCAGTTTGTCCTCCAGGAGCAAGGGTAGTACAGGTCACAAGTTCTTCAAATTACCTCACCTGCTCATCTCAGCCCTGCACTGGCTGGACCAGGGCTCAGAGAAGAGCTCTGTACTTGGGTGGTTCTCAGCCAGGGAGCAGGAATAACAATTAGGGTGCCTGTGATGAAAGTTGCATCTGACTCTCCTTGGCTTTGAACTTGAAAACTCACACTTGCACCAGGCAGAGATAAAATGCTACTCTTGATGCGTGCAAATGGAATGTGTCAGTCTTATGTAACTCCATTTGTACACACACTTTGCCAAAATTATTCTTAAAAACTTCTCATGTCAGAGTGGATTATAGGATCAGGATACAGCAATGGAGCTGAGCACTCAGCATGGTTCACAGGGCAGCTTTGCTGCTGGTTTGTACAAAGCTGAACTGATCAAAGAGAAGCTCATGTATCTCATCACTGATAGCCTGAGCTGTGCATTTATACATAAAAGACAAGTCCAAGAAGTGGTCTATAGATCTGAGAATCCTTTAAGGAAGGAAATAACTCCATCGTAGCCAAATCCAAGTCTGCTTTCAGGCCTCAGAACGGAGATTTGGCACAACTTTATTCAGATAGATGTGACCCCAGTACCTCTACTCCTACATAGCATTACTTATCTCTGAGCAACAGGGACCAGGCTGAAAGAAAAGACTAATACCATGTATTTCCCAGTCCCATGTACCTAGTTCACTCTCTGCAGCCTTTTACCTACAAAACAGTTTATTGCACTTAACAGAAGATATTTACAAACTGTATTTTCTGAAAAGCAAAGGTCTCATGCTACCAGGTCTAATTCATTCTCGACACATAGGGCGTAGGCATACATGTAGAACATAATCCCATGAACATTAAACTGAGGGAATGTGCATGCCCCAGATGTAGAACCATGGAAATGGCCTGCAGCTCCTCTTCCTTTTACTGTACACATATGAAAACAAGGTTCTCCTTCTGCACCACCTGTCACTGCTTGGTGTGGGCTCACAACATTTCAGGGATCTATTCTTTCCTCACATTATGTAACTTACATTAAAATTAGTAGCTGTTGTATATACCTGAGCAAAGATAACAGGCCTCACCATAAGAATTCTCTAGATGAGGGCATCAGTAAACTAAAAATCACAGAACATTCAACTTACCCTTCGTCTCTTCTCAAAATTAATCAGGCCACCCTGTTGGAAGCAAAGAGAAAGGATCAGAGTAGAAGAGCACGTGCTCGGGTGAATTTAATCACAAACAGGATGAAGTGGCTACACTAACTTACAGCACAGACCTGCCCTGAGCAAGGACCTTCTAAAAATACCTGTTTCCCAATCAGGTAAAAACCACAACACTCATATGTATATATATAGGTCATATATATATACTCATATACATATATATACATATATATATGAGTCTCCAAACAGTATCTGTCCTCATGGCCTAAAATGCATGCAAGATGCAAACTGGGCTTTTGCCTATACTTTAAGTTTAGCAGTGTTCTAGTGGGCTTGAGGAACACCAGCTCAACACAAAGCACGGACAAATGAGAAATTGCTCAGAAGAAAACGGATATATAGCAACTCTACTCAGGCCTGCCTTACTGCAGTTTTGCAAAACAAACGCTTGAAAATTGGCCCCATCCTCAGTAAATGACCAGACTGCCTTGCAGTCCTTTTTCCCTTCCTGTGTTCTGTTGGTGTCCCTCTGCTTGTTCAGCTAAAGAGAAATGAGAAAAGTCTTTAAAGTCTTTATTGCTCAAGTACATCTGAGTAAATACTGAAGCACTTCAGTGATCCCTCTGAAGCACCAAATTTGTGATTGTGTGCTTTACCAATTCTTCACAGACCTTTTTACACCTAAAACCTTGTTTTAGAAAAATAAAATAGAATAATGGAATGCCACCTTCTTTTTTTCTTCACATTTGCTAACCTAAGATGATACGACAAAATGCAATGCTGAGCTTGTCTGTTGTAATAAATGGCATTCCTAAATTCATGCAAGGTTCTTGGTGCTAATAAAAATGCATATTCCCTCCTCTTTTTGGAACCAGATTCTTCCACTTTTGAGAACCGCACAAGAACACATAAAAGATACAGGAACACATGCAGACAGCGGTGTAGAAGATACACAAATACATACAGTCAACACTAAGCAGGCAGGGAGAATAATTAGGATTCAAAAAATTACCCCCAAATACCTCAATATAGTCCTGAAGGGCTGTGTCCAGCATGGTGAGATCGGTGAGAAAGGTACCCAGGTAAGGCACTGTGCCTTGCATTACTCCCTGGAAACGATCAGAGCAATGTTGGATTGACTGAGAAATGGTAATAATTAGAATGCTAGAATATTACTGTATTAAAAAAAAAAAAAAAAAAAAAAAAAAAAAAAAAAGGAAATAAAAGTAGTTTGCTTAACAAAACAGTGGTCTTATAAATGAAGTTTTCTTTTATTGTAATTCCCTTGGTATCAAACCTAGAATTCAAATGAAATCCTAATGAGAAGCAGGATGCTCTCATTAGTGCCTTTCTACTGCAATAATGTCACCATACATTGATTTTTAATGATCATGAGGAAACCCGGCTTGTGGAAGGAGCATTGAGCACTGGTGGAAGCATTCCTCAGTTACCTGCTACAAGAGAGAGGGATGGGAAATGGTCCTGGCTAGCTTGTGTGTAGGGTTTCTCTTTTTGCTTCATCCAGTGGGTTTTTAATAGGGAGTTTTGCCTCCCTATCCCAGATTTCTCTTCCCTGTCCTTTAAAATCTTTGCCAACTTTGAGACAAAAGCCATTTTCACCAGCAGACTGGAAAACGGATTTTACAAATCAATCTCTGTAAAAGTCCATCTAATTTTCAAGCTATCATGTAAGAAGCCCCATGAGTCTGTTTAAAAGTAAATGAGATTTCTGCTCTAGCCAGAGCTGATTCTCTTTATTGCAAGGATCCCATTATTTACGTTACATCTTCTACTAAATGAAAACCGTCGCTTTTGCCCCTGATACTCTCTAAAGGTTAACACGAGTAGCTGATAGGCTTGTAGGAGAGAAACAAGACAGCTGAAAGTGATGAGTAAATGTTTATACTCATCAATCATTTGTTACTCTTTTATATGACAAGGTTAGTAAATCTCAGGGAGACCTAAAACTAAGTGAACCCTTGACTCAGCATCCATCCTGAACAAGTGGTTTGGATGTGAAACAAATGCAAGCAGGACAGGAGTAGCACCTGTTTATCCCCTGTCAAGGAACAGGAGAAGCTTGATGCCAGAGAACATACTGTGGCGCCTGCATACACCCAACAAATCCTGACATTTTGGACTTTTCTCAGAATGAGATCACTGAAAACACTGGACCTGCTGATGCTTCACACAGCCATTTCCTTCAGCACTTCAGTACTAGGCAGGCACTACTGGAGTAAAAGGAGAGCTGGGTTGCGCTGCAACCCACAGCTGGCATAGCTTGGCAGCACTGCACAGGCCACGCAGCATGTGCTGGACGCAGCAGTGTACCACCAATGTAATTCTGTAATTGTTCATACATCCAGATGTTTGCATGTGTGTGGTGGCCTATACATATACATATGCACACACACACTTATGTATATATCACAGAATCACAGAAATATAGAATCATCTAGGTTGGAAGAGACCTCCAAGATCACCTAGTCCAACCTCTGACTTAACACTAACCAGTCCTCCACTAAACCGTATCACTAAGGTCTACATCTGAATGTCTTTTAAAGACCTCCAGGGATGGTGACTCAACCACTTCCCTGGGCAGCCTATTCCAATGCCTAACAACCCTAATCGTCCCAGTCCCCTAAAGTCCTGTTTGATAGCCTTCAGGCTTCTCTCTTCAATATCGTGTCTTCCAGCCTGGACTATCAAAAGAGGACAGTGAAAAAAAAGAGGGGTGAACCAGGTTAGGAAGGCAATGTCCCTGACCCTGGACCCAGGGAGGCAGCAGACTTCCCTACGGGTAGGGTCAGGCAGACAAACAGGGTCCTCTGTTCCCCTGAGAAGGGAGTCGCCTACAACCCCCACCCTTCTTTCTTAGCGGAGGCAGTCCTGAGGCGTGGAGTTGACTTCCTTGCCCTAGGCATCCTCCTGGGTAGACTTTGCACCTTATCCTCACCCACCCGTCTCTCCAGCTCCAGGGACTCAAACCTGTTGTGTAAGGGCACCTGGGAAAGCAGGGCCAGTAGGGAAGGGGGTTGCCTGCGACACCGAGCAGGGACCTGTTTCCATTCCTCCTCATCTCCTAGGTCCCCTCCCTCTGCTCCGCCGGGCAGTGGGTCCACCACTGTCTCACCCCAGTGCCTTTCCTTCAGGCCTTGCAGGGAGTTGCTCCACAGGTCTGTCTCCCGCTCACACTCCCTGATGGACCTCAACCTCTCCACCTCCTCCTTGAGCTCTGCCACCAGGCTGAGCAGGTCACCCACCTGCTCACACCTCACACACATGACATAGTATATATTACTTGCTTACTATGATCCATGGCATAAGGGAAATACAGCTCTGGGTATATATCTACAGGGACAAACATTTTGACTGCATTTTCAGTCTAAACTTTTCAGTTCACTTGCTTAGTATCAGTTAATCAATAGTACTGATGTTTTAGCAATTGTTTTGCACAACAGAAGGCATATTCAAGAGCATTACCTATTGCCCACTCGCTTTCTTAGATACCTTTCTAGATTTTGCTTCTCATATATCTAGATTTTGCTTCTGTCATATCTATCTAGATTTTGCTTCTCTCGTATCACCAATTCTAGGGTTAATCACATTACCATTTCAGAAAGGGGAGGAAAAGGACACCAGACGCACCATATCTTTTTGAAGTTGAAGTCGCCTCTGAGTTCTTTTCTGATTTTCTTTCACACTGCTGTCCAGATTTGCAAATTTGGATGTTCCTTCCTGTAAGGGAAGTAAAAGGCAAATAATGGAGGAGCAAAGTGGTAAGCTGGCAACTACATTTGTGTAAAATAATTGGAAATACATTTAACCAGGCAAGCTAGATTAGCAAAACTATTTGCTATGCAAGTAAATGTGTGTATATGTGCACATGATGATTTTCTGGGTCTCAAGCACTGCTTCGGAATTCTGGAAAAATCCCACAGGATGACCATAGGGGAACTTTTCTGCAAAATCTTCTACTCTGACCAAATCTAAATGCTATTGCAAATCTCCTAAGAGTTTAAATCGGAGAAGCTTAGGTATACTTCAGGTGTCCAGATGCTTCTCTGAACTCCATCCTGACACTCAAGCTCAAGATTTCTGTCTAATTTCCTAATCAGGACTGCTACAAGTAAACATCTCTATCTTATGTAACGCTTTGCTGTTTTTCTTATGCTGCAACAGAGATCCAGCAACTAACCTCTGTGGCTCATTGACTAACCCAAAAACATGCAGGAAATGGAAGTAATAGGTTTTGATCTCCACAATTCCTATAAATGGATGAACTATTTCACAATAGATCTGCACCCTTTATTTTCCTAGATCCATATGGGATGCTGCAAGTTACTGTTATTTTTTTCCAGTGGCCAGATAGATGTGGCATGAATCATCAGTGTCTTTTTAAGCTTGTAAAAAACAACAGCCTGCACTTGTAAAAGAGCCTCTCATTACGCTTACTTCTCTCAGTTACAGCTAATGAATAGATCAATTAAACTCTGCCTTTCCTTCCTCGGCTGAAAAACAGAAGCAAATGAAGAAGGAATATCAATGTCCTGAAGATACTGACAGGTAAATGAGATTATCTAGCAGCAGCAAATGGCAGGCAGGACCAGAAGCAGCTGCAGCTCGCAGCAGAGACGTTGTCTGGGGAGAAGAGAACAGAGCTCTTCCTCTGTGCCGGACAACCCATTTCATACGGCACTTCGTCTGCTCTGCACTTTAATTTGCAGGTTGGATAGGCAAGATCAAATACAGCTTCCCTGCAGAGACTATTTATAGTGAAACAAAACAAAGACTTTAAGGATACAGTGGACATTAATCCTCCAATCATTATGAATTGGTTCAAGATGAGAACCAGGAGAGGGGTGTGAGCTAATTCCTTGGAATTTTCCTCCTCTGCTTTCAGAATGTTTGGCAAATCTACTTACAGCACCTGAAGAGAGTGATTTGGTGGGAGTCAGAAGGTCTGGGCTTGAACTGGGCTGTTATTCTCTCTTTTTAATATATAGTTCTATAAGCTGTTCCAAACGCACTTTAAAAATTGAGCTACAGGTCAATCATAAGTGGATGATAAACAACAGACTGACAGGTTTGAATGCGCTCACACACCATTCCTGAGCAAAATACAGTGCTTCAGATATCAAGGCAACGGGGTAAGGTAAAAATGCCAAACAGACTGGATAGAACTGCCAAAAAGTAAACTAGTTAACTGGTTTATAGAAACTCTTTAGGTAAAAAGAAGACTTTGCCACTGACACACTCCCTAGTTTCCAGGTAATACAACCTTTCCTTGCTATTATTTCTCACTCCTTTCAAGCTCCTGAGCTTGCTGGGGTTTGCCCAGGATAGCATACAAGTCACTCTGTTTCAGACAGAGACTGCTTTGTTGGCCATCTGGCCACACACAGAGCAGGAAGCCTGTTCCTTCGAGATTCCCAGCCCTGTTTTCTAGTTCCAAGAAAGGTACGGGATAGTTGGATAAACATCTTAGTATAATTCCTCAGTGGCATTGTTCCAGTGAAGTAAAAGGCACTACAGTGGTGCAACCCAGCTGAGTTGTTTGGAGCTACTTTCTACTCATCAGTACAGACATGAGTCTTTCCAGAACTGCTCAGAGGGTGCACAAGCTAGCAGCTCATCTATAGTACAGAGCACTATAAAGCCAACATGCTGACTTGTAGGTCATGTCAATAAAATTACACTGTGCAGCACCTGTTAACTCTGGTTGTGGCTCCAGTGCTACCCACAGGTACAATGCAGCACACGCAGCTGTCCCTGAGCTAGACATTGCTGTGCCCAAGGGAGCATGACCCACCACTGAACCACAGCAGCCTGACATTCAATCTGGGGGGCTCCCAGAGTGAGGACAGTCCTGACCCACTTTTCTGTGAACAAATCAATACAGGACCTGTGCAGCTGCAGCCTGCTGTTTGTGGGTATCCAAGTTCAACAGGCTAATGCTGGTATAGCAGTATTTCAGGGACAATGAAATCACTTCTCATCCAAGCAGAAAACCCCAAACTTACAAGCTACAGACCAATCTTCCCTGAAGCACTGCATACAGTATCTTAGGAAGAGATTAGCTTTGGCAGCTGGCTGGAAAAGTGGCTAACCTCAGCTTTGAGATTACAAACCTTGCAACTCAAGCTAATTCTCACCTTCATTAGCAGCTCCCTACTTGTCAAATAATTGTCGTGATCTGAGAAGATATCAGACAGCTCTTCGAACATCAGCATTCTGTCCCTGTACAGGAAAAGTGTTGAATCATTCAGATTATTAGTATTTTAAATCAGATCATATTACTGTGCAGCTCTTTTTCTTCATGAACTGGTAACAGCAAAGTATGTAAAAGATAATACCATGATGCATTCAAGGAGATCCTGCACATCTCCTAGGAACCCTTCCGAGACCTGGTGCTCTCAGTAAAGCCTGAGCTCTATTTGACAGTGTCATAAAACCTATAGGTACTCAAATTCTGAGCAGGGTCTTCAATCACGCTAAGATACAAAATTCTTGTAAGAAAGTGGATAAATGGATACACAAAGGAACAGAATACTAGCTGAGATCTGTATTCCAAGTACTTCATTTTTGCCTTGTTTCATGCCCTCAGTAAAGCTATAAGAATTTAATATGTAAGTCCCTTTCTATTGCCCAACCCTGCAAACTCAAGACAGCACTATTTTGAACATTTCAGTGGAACATTTTGAACATTCAGTGGAAGGAAAAAAACAGCTCTTTTTCGGGGAAATGCAGAAGCACACTTCATGGCAGGGTGACAGTTTTCTTTGTTTATTGAAGAAAAAGGAGAGAAATCTATTCTTCCCAACAGAATAAGCAGAACAACATCTTTCCTACACAGAGATTTCTGGTAGCATGCAGTAAATACTCCAATTGCACCAAAAGGTATTCCACTGTAAGAAATATTATTTTAAATACAGATCTGAATTTTGTAGTTTAGGGATATATTTTAAGGAAATCTCAGGATAAGGAGAGAGTTTCTAAGAACCTGGACCTCCTCCAACTTCATGGGAGAGAAAACAACAGGCAGCTACCATGGTGCCATTCTGCTGACCTGAGAGCAGTGCGCATGAGCTGGGAAAGCAACTAGTCCCATATTTTTCAAAATAGGCTGTGGAAGATCCAATATGCTATAAAGTGGCTATATGCCACTGTCCCACTGTTCCTGAAGGCAGGCTGTTATCTCTGTATCAAAGAGGAGCTCACAGCATTCAGACCCAAAAAAGGGTTCTGAGCCTCACAGGAATGGCAGGTTCTTCTGAAAAAAAAAAAACAGATGTTCATGAAGGAGTGTGGGAAGACTGAGAAAAACGTGATGAAAAGAAAGAGCCCTGAACTTTTTGCCTTTGTCTGGGGCTAGCCACAGGAGCAGACAGCAAGGGGAGAGGGGGAGGCTTACTTTGGAATAGACGCCCAGGTCTTCTTTAGCCGATAGATGGAGTTGGACTGCAGTGCTGAAACGATGGCCCTCAAGGACGAAAAATTCTTCAGGATCCTACATTCCTGTGAAAGGAGCGGTTTAGAAGTACAGGAGCGTTAAATATCAGTATTGCGGCTAGGTTAGTGCTCTTCTGTTTGACCTGTGCCATGCTTGCTACATATGTACAGGCAGCTGCACAAACACTAAGCATCAAAAATACCACCCCCATTCCATTCACTGAACACTTTATGGGCTTTGACACGTATTTCTTGTTTTCCTCACTTTCACATATTTGTGGTGATGTTGCAGTGTTATGGGTTCCAGTTCTATAAAAAAAGTTGAAACAAGCCCGTGAAGCCAGGCTAAAGAGCACAAATGTCACACTTCTCAAAAGGTCCTTTATAATTACCAATCCCTTTTACCCTTTGGGGGGGGGGAAGGGGGAAACAAGCTTTGCCTCTTTGTTTGTTGCATTTAAAATATAAACCTTCAATCATCTAAACGTCAATTAAAAAAAGACATGCAAAGGAATAACCTGTTATTCAAGTATGTGCACCTTGTTAAAGAGAAAACCTTCCAAGTTTTTCCAGAGTTTCAAATCCTGACAGAGATTGGTTCATAGACATTTCTTATAGAGCTTCTCTATGGCAAAAATTCCTGTGAAAAGAGACACAGAAAAACCTCGTCCTCCAAAAGAAGAGCACAGCTTCCCATTAAAAGAGATGGAAGCAAGGAGCGGGGGAAGCCTGGCCTGTGACTCTTCAAGGGACTCCTGTTTCATGCTGCGTCTTTCACAAGGGAAAAACCAGAAAGAATCCTACACAGTGCTCAGAAAGAACTTTGATTTTAAATGTTAAGCATAACCGGATATTAATGATTTTTACTTTTTATTTTTAAAGAAAATATTGTGTGCATAAAATTGGCTGCTTCTGCTCAGGAACCTCAGAGGCAGGTGGAACAGGGAGAGCTAGCAGTTTATTCAGTTTTCCTTGTAATCTAAGAAATTCAATCCAGAAGTCACAGATAAGTAATGCAGAACTCCATGCTGCTAAGTTACAGTCAGCTATCAGTGAATAACTGCACTTTAATTAGTGGATTATTTTCTAATTTGGGCATCTAACTATTCAAAACACTCATTTGCATGCACAAAGCAAGCAACTTTCCTCAGAAGTGGGCAGCTAAGTCTACTTGCAAGTAGCTGTTCTAGATATCTAATTATTTTGTATAGCATGCACATGCATTTTTCATGTGCTTAGCTAAGATGGAGAATTTAATTATGTGTGTGAACTAAGTAAAAGGAGAAGTATTGGCTTAACAGAGGTGGAGAACAAGGTTCTCCATTCACAAAACAAGGATCATGAGCATGATGCCTGGCCGGGCTTCCCTGAGCCTTCCTGATGTCCCATGATGTCCTGATGTCCCATGGAGCACCAAGAAGCTGCTCCATGCTTGCTCATCCAGACTGCAGCCCAGCATGCGCCCAAAAGACCCCTGTAGCTGGTACCTCTGCAATCCGGAGATCTGCACACAGAGAATAGGAACCAAATTCCCTAATCCATTCACATGAGCTATAAAGCAGGCATCAGATGACAACAAAAACAAGTCAGCATGAGTGCCAAAACAGAGCTGAAAGACTATTTCCCCATACCAGTTTCCTGAACCATGCAGTTGCCAGAGCTTGGGTGCCAGTACTAACAATGCTGCCTTTGGAAGGATAGAAGTGCATTGTCAAGGTTGGAAGGCCTCTGTCTGGCCTGAGCTTTTATGACTGCTTATTTTGTATAGCTTTGAAGGAATCCATGTGATTCTTAAGACAAAGTCAACACACATCCATATTAAAGTGCTTTAATGTTCTTTTCATAAAGGAGACCTAGTTTAGTGCCAGCTGCCCAGTGCTTTGAAGGGGAGTTAAAAAGGTTACAGTGAAATATAAGAGATAAAATCTAAGAAATTAGCAAACTTAGCAAACTAGAGTTACGTAAAAGTGTGCTAAACTCTTTTGTGCAACGATTATGAAACACAGAAATCTCCTATACAACAAAGGAAGCAAACGGAATAACTTGTTAAAGAGAAATACAAGACAATGACAGAGAAGCAAGAAGATGAGACTGGTGCCATAGTATACCTCTGCTTGTTCCCTCTGGTCACTGTTTCCACCTCTTTCTGTGCCCTCCCTTCCTCCCTGCCCCCCATTCGTTTGTATATACAATGTAAACAGGGAGTAAGTCAGTAAGCAAATGACTTTCTGAACTGTTTTGTTCTGGAAACTTCTTCAGGCCAAACAATATTTCATTTTTCCCATGTTAAAAAGGTTACTATTTCTTCGAAGCTGGTTTTGTCTGCACTTACTTAAAATCTAGTATTTATTTGACTTTTATATAAACATACACACATATATAAATGTATATGTATGAAAACAAACAGCTGTGCTATCTCCCACCAATCTGACTTCAGCTCCAAAGGGGCTCACAGATGCAGGGGAGGGAGCATGATGCTCACTCACTGAATATTAATGGCCAAAGGCTGAATAAAGTGCAAAGCTCATTCTGACTGCCTACTACCTGCACCACTGCCGGTTCTTCATTCTTGTCCAACCTTCCTCTAACATTTGGGTGATATCATAGAATCACAGACTGGTTTGGGTTAGTAGGGACTTTAAAGACCATCTGGTTCCAGCCCCCTGCCATGGGCAGCGACACCTCCCAGCAGCCCAGGCTGCCCAAAGCCCCATCCAGCCTGACCTTATACACTTCGAGGGATGGGGCATGCACAGCTTCTCCGGGCAGGCTGTTCCAGTGCCTCACTTCCTTCGCAGTAAAGAATGTCTTCCTAATATCTTATCTAAATCTAATCTTCTTTAATTTAAAGCCATCACTGCTTGTCCTATCACTTCACTCCCTGACAAAGAGTCCCTCCTCAGCTCTCTTGTAGCTACCTTTAGGCACTGGAAGGCCACTAAAGGTCTCCTTGGAGCCATCTCTTCTCCAGACTGAACAATCCCATTTAAACAACGGTTTAAAAACATTACCTCTTGTTCTGTCACTACACTGTCTGATAAAGTGAGTGTAACAAGGATCAAACGCCACGTCACTTCTTTCACTAATACAAGCAGCATTTTGTTCCTAGGGAATTGAACTAGTTGAATTTATACCCACCTTACCATTAATGTTATATTATCAAGTATATGGCACTCTCCATCTGCAGGGCACAGTACCTGTCTCATTGATTAATGAGCACTCCCAATGCTGCAGAGACCAGCATCAATCCCATTTCCACAGAAGGGGAGGAACTAGGGAAAGGGGTGGCGAGATTTCATCTCCTGTTACCAAGAAAGCTGGTCCAAACCAGAAAGAATTGGAGCTGAGATGTTCACTGGCCTGGGGCCAACGCATACAACCCCTTCCTCCCCTTCCAACAAATTCCCTCACTCCAAAGCACTTGCACAAGGAACATCAACAGTCTAGAATAAATACTTTACATGTGCAATATGAATCCACTTCTCAATGATCTTGGCTCTCTGCTGCGTTTTGAGTTCCTTGCTCTTCAGGACAGTGCTGACAACACATTTGGTAACTGCATTGAACTGAGCAATGGTGGCTCTGATGGTAGGTGCCAGGTGCTTGTTTTCTTTCTTGTCCCTTTGAGACCAGATGCATCCCAAACAGTGGTGGGGCACAACTTTCTTGAAGAGCTTCTAGAGTGAAATAGAGGTGTCTAAGTCAACAGGATTCTCCTAGATCTCTATTGTCAACAAGAAACATATGTTCACAGTACAAATTAGAACTAATACCGTATTACAATGTAAATATTTGTTTTGCTTAGATTAAAATATACACTTTGGCATACTCTTCATAGGCTTGATGCCCTAGAAGAATTGCCAGCTAAGTAGTCCTGGGAAAATAAGAGACATCTTTATACAGGTTGCATGACAAAGGGGGAAAAAATTATATAGTGATATTTTGAAGCAAAATGATACAGACAAACCAAATCAGAGCACTACAATTAGAGTACCTCTACATCTTTAGGCCAGGCAGCGATATAGTCAAAATGTGGTATTTTACGGTGTCAAATGTTGAACTTTGAAAAAAAGACTACATAGTATACATTCAAACTTTTTTTTTTTTTTTTTTTTTTTTTTTTTTTTTAAATCTGCAGAATGACTGAAGGAAAAAGCCCTGTGAATAAACCAAGTTTGGATAACCAAGCAGAGCTGTGTTCTCTGGACCAAAAACAGACCTGTTCTGGACCACTATACTTACATTGAGATAATTTAAAAAAAAAAATTAGAAGCCCAGCACTATTTCCCCTAGCATTTCATGTACTACATATACTCTACATACTGCATCCATGTATGTCAGCTGCTCTGCCACAAGGTCTTCTCGGAAAAAAGAGAATTCTTCTGGACTGCTAATTTCCATTTCCTCTTCATCATAGAGGTTACAGGGGGAAGTGCTATTGAACCCATCTGTTCAGGATGGAAAATATGGCTTAGTCAATTTACAAAGCAAACAGTAAATCAAAGCAACTGTTAACTTATTTCAAAACATCAAACTTCAAAGTACATATAATAGTAGAACCCCCAGAAGGTTCTGTATGATGTAATGTCCCACTGCGCTACATATTTTAGCGAGAAAAATGATGCAGAAGAATAAGTTAAGGAAAAAAAAAAAAAAAAAAAAATGTAAAAAAAAAAAAATTAGAAAAAAAAAATATTTCCAAGGTTTATTAGCGGGGAAGCAGCTCAGCCCATCATTCTTCTCAAAAAAAAACAAACAACCACCCCACAAAACAACTACTCTATCCCCCTGCCCCCATCCTTGAAAAAAAAAAATCTTATTAAGATTGTAGAATTTTGTTATTCTTTTTCAGTATTTATACGGATTTTTAATAATATGAAAAAAATCAACTGGCAAAGGGACTAGAGCTTGATTATATACTCAAAATATTACATTAGGAATGTTCTTATATCCAGATTACTTCTCCCATACACAGAAGGAAAAGGAGACACCAGATTTTACTGGCACCATTTACACTTTCAGAGGACTACACAGACAATATTAAAAAGAGGCTGTTCCAGCACTGATCATCATCCCTCTCTGGGAAATTTTCCCACCAAAGGGAATAAACTGAGCATCTACAGCATTTAGCTGAATGTTTCTTTCAGTCTGCACTGAGCAGCAGCAAAAAGGTGCAAGAGGACAGCTCTCCTCACCAAGGGACCAGATCCTGTGCCAAAGGGAATGGATTTCACAGATGTTCCCATGTTACCTTTTGGCTCCCACATGGAACAAAGCTACATTAAAAAATATATATATATATGCCCTTATTTCCCATGGTACAGGAGGAAGTCAAACAGAAAATCCTTAAAATAAATCCTGTTCTTACTCCCTTTCACTGGAGGGCAACAGTAAGCACCAAAGAACGAAAAAAAAATGGGACTTTCCCTCTGTTGAAGATGAACAACGAAAGTACTGAGTTTACTACCAGTGAAATTTCATTAATGAAAACAAGCAGTGCATGTCAGAGTATGTTACGCAATACTTCATATCCAATTAAAGCAGAACAAACATTAAAGCAATAAAAGTAGATAGTGGTACTTCATCGTTGTTTTTCAAAATACTTGTTTTTTCGTTCTTCATTCATTTGCAAAACCTGAGCATCAAAACCTGCTACAGTTCTGATATAGCAAGTTATAACTACTGACTGTATCCAGATTTCCATCTGTCCATTCCAACTGTACAATTTATTGACAGAGCTAAATGTGATAAACGGAGACCTCCATTTCAGTCTTATTTTTTTTTGTGGGTGTTTCATAACAATATGAATAACTAAATGGACTTCTACTCAGCTGTTACAAGAGTTACACATTTTGGCCGTGTAACTCCTCATTCTCCTTTCAGCTCATGAAATTCATCTGAAAATCCTCACCACCGAGTTGCAATCCTACTCAAAAACTCGCTGTTGCCTTAAAATTAGGTCCTTGAGTGCAACCCAACGTTTTCCCTTTTTTTTTTTTCATGCCCGTTTCTCCTTTCACTTTCACGTCCATAAAAGTGTAACCAGTCTTCTCCCTACTTCCTAGAAAGCTGGGACCCCTTTTGTACCAGAGTATCTCCACTTCTTCAGATCTCTCTGATCCAGTCAGCGCTCTTAAAGGCCTGCTGCACTCTTGACTCACAGAGAGGGACAATGCACCCTGTCAGAACTGCAGTCTCTGGCTCACCTGGCTTTGTGTTGCTGAGGCTGGGAATAGCTTTTTTCTATGCATCTGGGACTGCAATCTAATCTACTGGGATGGATGATGGCAGCATTGAATGGAGGTTTGATTATTTGATTACACAAACCAAACTGTAAGATTAGGACCACATTTGCAAGTTTACAGTACAATATGAATGCTTTAGAACAATAATTATCAGCTAATCTTCAAATCTGATTGCAGACAACACATAAGGAGTTTTGCAAGAAATCTCTGAAATGAACAAAGACGGAGCATTGAAAAAATAAGTGACTACTCTAAAACTCTTCTCTGTAGAACCCTCAGGTTAATTGCATTCCCCTGCTCTTCTTTTATTCTAAATAACAGCCTCTGTTCTGCCACAAATTGGAAAACGTTATCATTCAAATTGACCTGTCCATAACCAGAAAAGAGCCTTTTGAACTGTTACTTCTGGAAACAAGTGCAGAAGCAGGGCTGCTGGGAACTTGTGCTTGCTTTGAACAACAGATTAATCTAAATATAGCTCTTTTAGGCTCTCTTTGTTTGACCTGTGGGAACCAAACCCAGGAAAGAACATCAATAGGCACATATCAGCAACCCTGTTCACTTACCTGTGTTCAGTAAGGGGACCACCTGAGCTCTGTGCAGTACTCCTTTTTATGTTTGTTTTGATGGCAGTGTTAATTTGGCAACTTACCATAATTATGAATTGACACGGTATTTCTGGAACATCCGGCAGACAAGATTTTATGCCAGGGATGAAATGTTTCTTTTCTGTCATTTCCTTTATTTCATGAATTACTCCCTCTGCCAAACCTGGAAGTTGTTTTTAGTTCTCATTCACACACTGTGTGAGTTCCTAGGACTCTTCAGCTTATGCCACAGGAAAGTTTCTGATCAGGATAAGGGTATGTGTCAGGCTTGACACTGCACACAGCATATTTGTGTTACTACAGTTCACTATTGCTTCAGTAGATTGTGACCCCCAATAACGTAAGCTTTTCCTCTGTCCTTGGATAGCAGCAGCCAGCCGCTCAAACAGGAAAAAACAGCCACAGACACTTCCTTTGACAAGATGGTAACTAGGAAGAAAAGCTTCATGGCAACACAGCTTGTGACTCAAGACTTATTTTGTTGCAGCCCAGTAAGAAGAGCTTTTTCATTTTATTTTTTTAATTGGTTTGTTTTGGTGATGGCTTTTAAGTGAGAATACCTGAGGAGCAGCTGTGTGTTTTAAGTCAATGACACAGGGAATATGCTGACAGTTAACTACTTGACTGCTGTAACAATCTTGAGACTTTGGCTGAATATTAGAAGTGCTGGAACTCCCAGTCCTGCTTTGAATGAGAAGGAAAAGGTACCTACACTGCACTGTACTGTTCACACAGAACCTGCAGTCTCATTCAGAGATTAAAAAAATAGTAATTGGTGAGCCTGACAATATTGCTTACAATTAGGATGAGTGTTAATGAAATGCACTCCACATAAATCCCTGTGGTACCACACAGCCTGGGAAAACAGAAAGAAAGAAGGAAAGGATGCTTACTATCGTTTTCCACTTCTTGCTTCTGGAACTGCTCCAAAAGGTTCTGCGCCCTCCTCTCTGGGTCAGAGCCAGGCATGCTTCTCTTCAGGTAATCCAGCAACTTCAGCAAGCACGGGTAGTTGGGCGATTCTCTGAAATCCTCAGAGCACTGATCGAGCCACGCTCGTAAGATTGATGCTATGGCACTGAAAACAAATACACAGAGAACACGCTGGTTGCATACGGTCTGTATCAATACAACTGATGTATCCTTAAAATAAAAACACTGAGACATTTGCACCCCTCATCAAGGCAGTATGAAGAAGCTCGTGAGCATAGAATTGCATTTGTTCTTTTTTTATGCATGAAATCTTATTAAGATACCACTCAGATTTTGCCAGTGACCTCAGTGAAGTTGCTGTTGATTCACACTGCTACAAGTGGATCCAATTACAGCCCCAAAATGCATAGCAATGAAGAATCAAATCCACGTAAGCTATATGGAGTCCCTTCTATTAAATTCAGAATATCAAGTAATGACAGATAAAGCAATTAAGATAACTAATAGAAATAACTCTCTACCAAGCATGTAAAAGTCAGTACCTCGAATAAAACAAAATAATTTTCTATCACTGGCATTCATTATTTGCCTTTGTCAAGCGAGCAAGGCAAGACTTGCAAATTACCTTGGAGTTACGCTTTTTTCAAATAGCTGAAGTATCTTTGCTTAGCTGTACTATGTCCATGTTTGAATAATACTAGACATTATGCACACAATCAAAAGCAGAACATCATTTCTTAATTCACTGTTGTGCCAGTGGGAAAAACTGTGGCCTGGTGCGGCTGCAATGTTTGCTCAGTTACTGCTCCCTGGGATGCTGTGGGAAAATACAAGGGAGGAAGCAAGGTATTCGTAGTTCCTTCAGGGCAGCAGCTTCCCAGTGGAAGTGCTAAATCAAATACTTCCTCCAGTGCCCTTCCTCTCATCTATCAACACCGCCCAGCCTGGGGACTCGATCCTAAGCTGTGTAGTCCCACACCCTGTATTACTCAGATGTGTCTGCTCTCTTAGTAGAGAGACTGCCCATTGATCGAGTCTTGGGATTTATGTATGCTGCAAAAAAGGAGCCTAAGCCTGATCCTAAGCCCCAAGAGCACAGACTGTCAGCGAGGTTACCGTGTCTGTGAAGATAAAACTCTAATCGTGGCATTAGCAGCCTGGCAGCGCTATGTTGCCAGTGCTCCGTGCCAGGCTTGAATAGCAGAGAGAGCTGAACCCAGGACACAGATCAGTTTTGTATGAACTGTATGAAATGCAAAACAAAAACACTTTAGCAGAATTTGGATTTTACCCTTAGTCCAAAGACAAGGAGGTGTCATCAGATTATAGCACACAAGACTGTATATCTCTCTTGTGCAAGGAAAGAATTCTTGAAAGTTATAGGAGTGGTTTAAGAAAGGTAAGACTAGGAGATCTTTGATTCTTCATAGCAATGTGTCAATAAGTCAGCATATATATTTTGCTGCACCAATTAGAACTGCCCACAGCACAAATCACAAGCTGGGGAGTCACAGATGGCATGTTAAAATACTTCTTAAAGAGACTTTATTTTACCTGAGCTGACAGAGGGATTAAGGGACCGTAACCGTTGGGTGCAGTCACATAACACACCAGCCAAGGCCACTGTTTTATGATCACCTACTGAGAACAGGATGTAACAGGAGAGAAAAATACCACGTTCCAGAAGAAAACGTGCAATTAACATCAAGCTTCCAGAGCAAAGGAAGCCCTGAAGATTTTCTCAAGGACACTGAAACCATCCCTGTCTTTCACACCTCTTGTAGACAGCAGCTATAAGGGCTGCAGCAGGGAAGAGAGGTGAGCTACAGTTCCTGCTTTCATGGAAATTGGGTGAAGATGTTTAGGAGAGAAGAAATGCCATTTTTTAGGGAAGCAGCTCTCATGAGATCCACTGGGCTATGCTTTCAGCAAAACCCCCTATCTTAGGGTATACAGTCTGAGCCAGCACCATGTCAGCCCAAAGAGCACCTGGGCTCTGGGCTTGTGACAGTCAGGCGCTTGGCTTCTAAAGTTCAAATTCTCAAACACACAGAACACCGAAGCAGTGGCTCTGGGTCTATCATGTTAACAGTTGCAAAATACCCAGGGACAAGCCTGCCAGGAGGACTGATCTCTTATGAGCCTGTGAGAAGAGTTCCGTACGAACATGGATTTCACATTCAGACTCCTGTGCAATGAAGAACCCAAAAGCCAACCAAGAAAGCTGTTGCAGCAGAGCCACACGCAGATGCTGGTACATTTGTTCTGCAGAAAGGCAACTACAACAACATCTGGTTAAGTCAGCTGCTCGGTGACACTCAGAATAAGCTAATAGTTAAGAAAGAGTAAAGATCGCCTCTCCTGCTTTCCTGGTCTCATCTCAAGAATATTGTTTCTTCCCCAAAACTCAGTTTAACTTTTAATCCCCCAGAGATGCCATTTTCCAAGTCCCATCCATTTTAGTCTGTTGTTTTTTCTATTCCCTCCTCTGATATTGTGGCAACTTCAAACTTCTAATTATTGAGAGTATTTGGAAAGTTGTCAGTAATACTGTTTGGTTAGGCTAGCTGACAGGAGAAACTCAGCAATTACAATTTTAGAGCTACAAAGAGTACTTACAACCAAAAATTAACATGCAAACAGTCTGGGTTTTGGGTTTCACTGCAAACATGGAACAGATGGTGCAGCTCGGAAGACTCTTCACATTTGAAAGCCATTTTGGACTGGGTTTTCACGACTCCGCTCAGACAAGCTTCCACTGCGCATTCAACCAGTCAGGGCTTTGCTGTTCAGGCCAGTGGGTGCAAAACTTTTTACCTGGGGCTCTCGGTCCTCTCCTCTCAGCTGGGACAGGTGTCACTCCAGTTCCCAAGGTGAGAGGACGGCCACGACAGAGACATCCGCATGATGCTCCCAAGCCCTTGCCCCACTCTCCTGTCTGCCCACACTTTTCCATTGTCCCCTCCAGCCCTGCACAAGCCCATCACAAACACCACTGCCCTATGCCTGCAGTAACTTCATTTTTGTTCTGCCACGGGCAGGGAAACACTCTACCTCACTCCAGGTCCTGACTGTGTTTTCTCCTGCTGTATACCGCCTTTCCCCACATCACAAATTCACTATCATCCCTATTGGCTCCACTGCCAAAAATATGTCGGGTATTCTTTTCTCATGAGCGTTTACCAGTTCAGCAATGATTTCATAGGAGGAGCCTCTCCACAGGACACTTTCTCGTACTGATACTGTTCGCATACTAAGCTCAATTTCCAGAGGCTTGGTTGATGGCCACTTTCATAAGCTGAAGAATAAACAGAGTTTAACACAGACCCAGTCTTCCAGAGCAGGGTGAAGAGTTCACAGCCATTACAGATGCTGATTTTTGCCAGCAAAATAATTTCAGACAAGAGGGGAAATAGGAAAGAGTAAAAAGGTACACTATGGCCTACTGACCTCCTATCGCCTGACTTCCTAATTGGTGTGTCGGGGGGGAAGCTTTCTGAAAACAGGCTGGAAAACTGCCCCTATCTTGCAGTAGCTTTACATTTGCTGCCCTTGAGAAGAAACGCCCTGTACTCAATAGCCCCAGAGACAGATAACAACGGGAGCCTTCCAAGATCTCAGGCAGAAAAGAAACATCACAGACTACATTTTTCATGGTTCGATTATGAACTACAAGTTTTTCCTTTCTGATATTTGCAGCCTATAAGAAAAAACTTTTTAATGTTTAACTCCTGCCAACTGTGGGCTCTGGGCTCTGTTCAGCGATACCTTCGAATTTTGCACCTATCAGAAAATCTTCCAGTTCCCATATCAGTTTTGCTTAGAATCCACCTCAGAATGTTTCAGCCTTTAAAACCTATCTACTGAAGTTGGAAGATGCGTATATGATTCAGTTGCTTTATGAACTGGAAACACAGAACTACTCACCCACTTATATTTGCCCACAAGCTGCCATGAAATGGGATGAGATTGTAGCAGCTTCAGGTCTAACATCTCTTAAGCTGAGCCAGGAGGGCATGGAGGAGGTGGAGAACAAGCCCTTCATATCGCACAGCCACAAGGGATGCAATAGGTTACACGGAAATTGGGCATGGCCCTTTCTCAGATGGGAAGACAGCTGTATCCCTGGGCCTGAAGAGGTCTGCATCAGAATTAAACAGAACACTTTTTGGCAAGAAGGGAACAGCAGTGTTTTCTTTTTCACCACAATTATTTCTAGAGAATGAATACAAAGGAACCTCAATGACTAAGGAAAACACAGAGAACCTTGGCTGCAAAAGAGATTGAGTGCCTCATGAAGTTAGTCAGACAGGAACATGGACAACACTTCCCGTGATCTGCACAGTGAAGCCCAGCAGTGGAATCATCTGCACAGAGGGTGATTTCCTCCCCTCGCCATACAATGGCTTTCAGGCTTGCTCATAGAAATTAAATTAAGCCAGCTGTATTTTCTCAGTTTTGCTTGTTAAACAATAACACACGGAATTAAGCTTCAGCTCTGAATAAGGGGTAAAATGTACGTAAACTCTGTGCAAAGGCTGGTGTAATGATAGCTTCTCACACCCAGCCTGTTTACAAATAACTTGTTGGTGGCTTGTAGAAAACGCTCTGCTCTTCTCTTGATTTGAGACTGTCTGGCTGAACAGCATACCAGGGGTCTTTCTGTGGGACACACAAAGTCACTAAGGGAAGGGCTCTGTAGTTACTCTGTTTTAACTGAGATGCCGATCATTATTTTTCTTTGCTCTTTTAATTATTCTTTTTGCTTGGTTCTGGTTGTTTTCATAACTCTCCCCCTCTTCAATTGCTTATACTGCCCTGTATTTGACTGCTTCTCGTGTAACCACATTGGTTTCTGCTGTTGTTTTAGCTTAATTGGCTTTACTGGAATGAATGCTGATTGTTGCTCTCCCAAACGAATCTTAACTGCTTCCCACCATGGATTTCCCAAGGCATCAGAAACTTCCAGCAAATTTTATTCCATTTGTCTCACATTCCTTTGGTGTCTGTTCTCCTGGAGTACAAAGTTTCAGGCCCATTTTTATTTTTGCAGCACTGTAACTGCGCATTCTGCTTTCCAACAGGGCTGCTAACCTCAGTAGGAAGCAGAATACAAGCTTTCTGTCAGAGCAGTTTATAAATGCACAAGAAGCCCTGGGACAATGTTTATTTATCTCTCTGACAAACTCCAAATACTGCAGTATGACATTACAAGTTTAGGTACTAGCTATTTTAATGAAGAAGCAGAAGGGTAAACACGCAAGACGTGCCATGTGGTAACTGAGTACCTCAATTTTCTTTATTTGAACTGTTTTGTCCAATTGCTGTGGAATAAAACAAGGAGATTTCAGTTTAGCTTCGAGTTGCTTTGTCTGTAGTTTCCAATCACGTGCCACATTCCAAGTTTTAATAACAAATTCCACATTTGTTAATAAAGCAGATGCAGCTAGGAGATGACATTCAAGACAACAAAAAAGCCCCAAGTATTTTGATTCATTTTTGTGGCCTGTCATTCACAACCAACGCACTCCGGATAAGCCGAGTGAAGCCAGTAGCAAATGGAAACCATAACCTTATGCTTCAAGAGGAGGCTTGAAAGGACTTTTACTGTTACTTGAGCTCATTCAGGACTTAAAAGCCTCGGGACTCAGCCACCTCAGTGCCTGGGACTGTAGAAGAAGAGAGGTTGAGGGCTTAAATCTCTTTTACTGTTCCTGCTTCCCAGTCAGCTGATCTGAGTTCTTTAAGAATCCTCCCTTTAAATTTTATAATGTTGCACAGGCGAGCCCCCAAAGGTACAGGCTGCTACAATATTTTGTACTTCTAAGACTTTAGGGTTCTTTCTCTGCCCTCCTCCAGCTCCAGCCGGGTCTTAGTACCTATCTTATGGAAGTGTTCTGCTCCCGTAGTACATCAACTCTTTGAATTGTTAGTTGTCTGCCAGCACTGATTGCCCAGAAATCAAATTTAACACCATCTTTTAGGATGGGGATGGAAACAAGGCACAAGTTCTTCATAGAACACTTTGCATAGAAAACAGCCTTTTAGCAGTGAGTAAAAAGTTAACTGAGGAGCTCCCCTACTTTGGGGAACAGAGATTACAGTGATCAGGCCATATCACCAAAAGCATTGTTTCTAACTATCTTACATGCAACACACACAACAATTTCATGAAGACTGAAGTCCTCAAACAGCCTTAATTGCTTGCCTAGCCCTTCCCAGAATATGTCAAGGGGCTCGAAATCTTTCAGACATGATTATCTCATTTAAATTTCCCACCATCATACTGATAAATTTTCATTTATATTTAGCACATGTATGGTTTTATTCTGAATGTGTTATATCTAGGTATTAGATCTATGTGTTCTGATTTGTTATATCTATTTATTTTTGAAGGTCAGTAAGAGTCCTCAGCTAAAAAACAAGCAATGAAGACAGAGACCTCCAAAGACAAGGACCACCCAACGAAGACGAGGAAGCCACTCTGTCCTACCTCGACACAAAGGCACCCTGATCTGAGAATCAGCCCCAGGAGGTTTTGTTTACATGACGCAAGGAAGAATAACAAAAAGGATTGCTAATTACGGGAGACAGAGGGTCAAGTAAGTTACTCCTCACGACTCCCTTATCAGACAGTTAAGAGAGGCATAGCATCGTATTTCTGGGAACATGGGCTGAAGTACATCTAGCTCAGACAACGCATTGGAGTGTGTGACCTTTCTGAACTGTATTCTTTCATACTGAGATCACAAACTTTCTGGCTGACTAAGAGCAGTGAGAACTGTGGACAGCAAGCTACTGAACATGAAATCTATGCTGGGACTTGATTCTAAAAAAAAAAAAAAAAAAAAAACACATGCAAGGCAGTTTTATTAAGGTCACAAAATATCTCACTGGTCAAAGCTTAATCATCATTCTAACATTGTTTAGAACTTTTTAAAGGTATGGAATTACTGTACCTTTGTTTTAACTGCATACTACTGAATACAGTTTTAAAGAAAGTGGCAATAATAATAAGAATCCCGAAAGACATTTGTGTTAAACATAATTACATCAGATCCTTGTCAAATAAAACAAATCTTCAAGCACTCCTGTGGCCCAAAAATGATAGGAATGATCCTTATGTGCACAAGAAAAAATCCCCATGGCAGAAAGGATCCTTAGGAGGCAGGTTCTGAGCGGAAGTCATCTCAGGTCAGTAACAACTCTGTGTCACTGAAACAAGTGTGAGAAGTAACTGCTGGCTCAGACCCAGAATTTGGAAACACAAGGATAGGTTTATAGCTCCCACAAGCCTCTCAAATGGTACTGTGCCACAAGCGTGCTCAAGCCCTAGTGTAGGGCTTGCAGGTTCTTAGCTATATTAGCACCGGGTGGAATAATAAAACTGTAAAAGAAATTCACGTACATCAGACACTTTCCTTCTCAAAATATATCATAACTCTATACCACAAGTACAAAACGAACAGGAAGTTTCAACAGAGAAAGTAGTAAACAGTGTGCTTACAGCATACCAAATATGACAAAAATCCTCTCATACATACCTAAGATTTTGCAGAAACCCCTATGGTTTTTTAAAGCTCCATGAGATATTTAGAGTCATGAATTCTCTTCCCAGCATTGTTTTTTCATTTCTGTAGCTTTTGTGTGTGTGTGTGTGTGTGTGTGTGTCTCAAATGAGCGGAAATGATTTAAATTTGTAATGCCTCAAATGGAACGTTGAAACACCAGAATTGTCACAACGGGAGTCTGACGCATGCAGAAGAGCCCTGGCCACAGACTGTGGGACTTCCCAAGAGATGTTTTTCCTCTGAGAAATGCAGAGTTAAAGGCAAGAAATAACAGTTCTCCAACTCCTATAAAACTGAGAACACACCTATATCATGCAACTATATTGGAATTATCCCCAGACAAGAGAAAACCTGAACTACTAGAACTACATGTTTCACAAGAGGACTACGAAGCCAACCTCTTTTCCAGATAGCATTAATCATAGCTACGAGACAAGTAGCCAGAGCAACAGACAGGTAATGGAAACTTTTAGGTCAGGAAAGTGAATTCACATTTATACAGGATCTGTTAAAATGTAAATTACTTTGTTGATAACTTCATTATTGAGCTTTCTATAAACAAGTAGTTGGGTATCAAATTTAGACATAAAATACAAATATTTTCATGAGGGCCAAAGGATTCATCAGCTGTGCTGAATATATTAATGAAAATTCAGTCAGATAAACTCATCAGAACTTGTGCTACTGTGAGAACTGGAAGACATACCCCACACTTTTGTCATTTGCTGACTGCATGAAGACGGTGCATGACAAAGGGAAGGCAGCAGGGATGCAGCAGGAAGCTGCTAGGCCTGGGGTGAACGACAGACTACGTGCATGTCAGTAGAAAAACAATTTTGCTTTTAAAATATAAAAGCACAAAAAAAAAATAAAATACAGACAATATGTTCCTACTAAATGGTATTTCAGTTGCACCCTCACCTTCAGACACAACATCTAATTGATGTGTTTTGCCCACAGCCTGAGTGACACTAACATCAAGATTACTTCCACCTGTTTTCGCTCCATCTCATAATCAAGCTCCTTCAAGTCTGTGGAAAGTTGGGGGGATTAATCCTGACACGGTTTATATTGGTGAAAGCATCTTCCACATCTTCAGTATACATCCTTTTTATAAATCTATTTTGCAAGAAAGGTACTGCTTTAGATCATATTTTATGGTTGGACTGGCTGAAATATGGGGAAGCCAAATGGCCTGCCCAAAGTAGGAAGAGTACTTAAGAGTTTATTTTGGATGACAGAGTAGGAACCGGCTGGCTAGCTATTATTTCCTTCACCTACAGCACTATTCTGCCTTCTTGGTGCTTGTGACCAAGATTTAACTATCGCCTGTTCTTTGATGGGTTCTTCATGGCAAAATGGGAGGAAAGCGTTAACAGCTCTCTCTTATGCCAACCAGGGAACAATCAGAGAACTAGGATCTGGTGTTGAGTCTCTTGGGGCAAGAGGAACAGCCCAAACCATTAGAGCTTGTAGCTTTGTGTCTGCAGTGTTAAAAATACTAAACAAATAAATAAATAAAGTAACAAGCACTAATATTTTGCATTAGACTAACTAAAGCCTTTTTTGAGAATCCTTTATCATTTATAAACATTAATTAAGCGCTACATTTCTTCTGCAGTCAAGCAAGCATAATTGCTTTTGTTTTCAGAGAAAGTTATTGAAACATTCATAGATGAGGGGGCTTTTGCCAATTTATTCATGGTGGTTAAACAAAACAATTTCTACATGGATGACAGAAGGCAAAATGACCCTACTGTCTGACCACTGCATTCAGACAGTGAAGGACAGGAAGTTGTTGGGTATGTTAAAGGACAATTTCTGGACTGGGGACATTGGAACCACTTTACACCAGACTCAGAACTCCCTGTCCTAAACACATATGCCATCAGAAATGCAGAGAGGTAAGCAGTGTGAAGGGCAGGCTCAGTATTTAGGAAAGGATGTGATTTGAATCAACAATCTGCCTGAATCCTAGAAATGAAAATACTGCACTATATTTCTCAGTCTTGACAGGACTGTGTATTTCATATGATAAAAAAAATAAATAAATCAACATTGTCTTCTATCTCAGAACAAACAAAAACTAAAGTTCTGAGGCCTCTTCTTCAATTACTCCTTGCCAAGTCACTGAGAAAAGATTGTTTTTTTTTTAAACTGATAGAAGATGAGGCAGAATTATAGAAAAACAATCATGAGTGATGCTGACAAGACTCAAGCTTCTCCACATCCTGTAACCAAACATAACCACTTAGATACGTTTTATTGCCACAGCGCATGCAAACCACACATCATACAGATGTCAAAGTACAAATTTAACACCCAATGTCTAAAGATAAAATGCAGTTTTATATGAAGCTAGGAGGATAATAACCGAACCACTTTTTTCCATTTAAACCACATTTCAAAAGAGCTTTGTTATTTTTCTTGCAACATAGGGTGACATCAGAGTTTAAATTTCACTCAGAAAGAGGCCCTATAAATCATAGGGGAGCTAATGAGGAAGATGCATGCATGCACGCACATGTTGCCTGAAACAACCTCAGCTTTAGTCTGCAGATGCAGACTATTGCGTTGTAACGCACAATAAAATCAGTCATAAGCAATAACCATTTACTGCTATAGATAAGGCAGGGAAAACAAACACTCCTTGTTTGTTTAATCAACAAAACGTTGGCCTGGATGCGTTCCTCTCTTGTTCAAATACAAGACAATTTCCCTGACTGACAAATCTCTGGGTTATACGATTGGATATGTCTCAATATGACTGTTGATATTTGGCTTTTAAACAAGCTTGTTTAAGCAAGCAAACAATACTGTGAATTTTCAAATGAAACAACAGCTATGCTGCCCACATCCTCCTCCAATACTGACTTCTGACTGAGGCTCGCTGTACAGTGCAAAACCACACTTACTTCCTGACTACTGTTTTGGATCCGGAGGAATTCTGGCTCCCAAATTCTTCACAGCTTAAGGTCTCCAGGTTTCCATACCTGAAAAAATGAGAAGTGTTTAGAGGAACTTCTAATGAATAAAAACAAAGCCCAAGTAATATAGTTCTTAAAAAAATTACCACAAGCAACCAAATAGTGTTTCTAGCTTGAACGACAAACATGGGATCTAACAGTTGGCAAAATTATGGAGCTTGAAGCTTGTTTCATTAAGAAGCAGAAAGTTCCTAAAGAGACGACCAATATTATCAAACCTAACTTGTTAATTCATATGAAGTAGCCTGCACATGGGAGGAAGCAACCAAAACATTTTCTTTGCTCAAAGACCAAGACCCTCTCTGTCAGTTTTCATGCCATCCGTTCCCTGAGTGATATGCCAGTGTGCAATACAGCTTTACAAACCACTTCTTCTGACTCAATTTCTGTTTTTCTAGTATTTGCCATTCCTTTCAACTCCAGGTGTGATTTCACACAAGTTTTTCTAGGTGGCAATTGCCTACTTGTGCCAAAAATCTTGACACAGTTGCCATGAGGAGAATGGTCCACAGCTCTTTGAAAATGCCACTGGAAAAGAAGAAAACAGAGGTGCAGCTCCAACAGCATAAAGCAAAATCTCTTACGTACATATGTAATGCGTGTGCCTTGCAGGCAGGATTATGCACTTCATTTTCAATGGGAGTACCTATTGCTTCAGATATACAGTACCATAAAGAATTTAATGACTCCTTACAGTCAGCTTAACAGAGGCACAATTACTCCCAGTTCAGAATAAGACCAGCTGATTTGCACATTCTGTGCTTGAATAACTGTGCTAGTCAGGCACCTGCAATTAATCTGAAAAGTTAGGAGAACAAGTACATCTTTAACTGGTTGTGCTACAACATTCTAGGAGCATCAGACAAAGAAAATATAGGGGACTGTTAGTTTGTATAGGGAAGGTTCATGGCAGAACTGCAACAAATTCATCCAAGGTGTTATGTCTTGAAGGATAGAAATAAGAGATGGTAGTTTTATGCTCTCTAAAGTATCAGTCTAAGGCTTCACATGTAAGAGCTGCAGATCACTACAGGAAGATTGTAAAGAACATGTTTTAGCATCCTCATGCCCCACCCTCATACTGACATTCTGCCCTGTCATGGCTCTCAATCTCAAAACTTCACAATACTTTAAAATAATAAGCGAAGTTTCAACAATCTTCTGACAACGGTTTAATGTTGGAGTATTCCACTATGGATGGGAAGCTGAGGCAGAGATCACTGCTCTGAATACACTGCTTATTCCAACGTGTTGCAAAGTAAACCCAAACTAATGAACGTCAACAAGTAACCCCTCAGACAGCAGCAGCATCACTGCAGTTGTAAGAAGGTCAGTTTGGGCTTACTTACCTTGAGAGTATTGCGGTAAGGCATTGTTTTAAAATAGACCCTGCATCTCCAGCTACACTGCAGGTAGCCATAACAGAAAAGGATTTGCTCGAGTTGTTACCATGCATCTGTAGCAAAACTGAAAACAAGACCATGGCTGCTTGACCCGAGTAGCTTCTTCTGACCACTGCACTGTCCCTCATGTAGTGCAAGATCCTAGACCGGAGGTGAAGACTTCAGATATCACAGTATTTTTCTGCCCAGATAAAAAAGCATACTACGTGCATAAAAACTTGCAAGCTTACGTTTTGAAGGGTACAAATTCTTCTCGGTTATAAAGAAACAATCCTGCTGATCCTTTAGGACTGCAGCAGCATGAGAAGGCTTTAAGGACTTCTAAAAACTGAAAGGGTCCTTAGCCATGGATAAGCCATTTCACCACAGGATAAGCCATTTCACCACTATGATTTCACATATCTGATCCAAACATCTAAAAAACATGCTTAGCCAAACAGACAATGGGGGAAGAATCCACTTCTAAACATGTTGACTAATGCCTTGATCTCCTCAGGATCACAGTGAATCCCGGCAGGAGCATTCACAAAGGAATCACCACTTGGTGGAAGAACGAATGTCAATTTTGTTCTGAATTTTTTTGGTGCATCAATGTCCTCTCTGCTTTCTTCTGTGTTTCCCAAGCATTGTCATACCCTATCCATGCTCCTGTTATTGAGATCAGCACTCTTGAAGAGGTAAAATTGAACAGACCCCTTCTTTCTGACTCTACTATGCCCAAATTCACCACTAAACCATACCTGGCCTCTCTCAGGTCCCAGTCATATCCTTTCCAATTCAAAGCGAATGCAATTCACTGCTTGAGGTACCACTGCTTGACTGCAAGGACAAAATAAATCAGAGAAGCCTTAGAAAATACTGCTAAACACCTCCACGAAGTCCAGCAATTCACTACACTGAAGTGTAAAGTTCAACCTATTTTTGCTTGATTTAACTCTACTGGCTTCAATATTTGCACTTGTAGGCCTGTAGATTGCCCTGCATTTCCAAATATTTTAACACTGGGTGACCTATCTTAACAAAAAGGTACAAAAAGATGAGGGCTAAGGGGCAGGGGACATTTAGAGAACTCTGCTGACACCTTCTCAGTGATGACTGCCCAGGACAGAACCGAGCCTTGCTGCTGATACAACGTGCTCCACACGCTGCGGTGGTTGCTCTTGTCCTGTTGCTCAATGGAGAGGATTTCACTCCCCACTACCATCTACTAGGTAAAATGACTAAAATGGATCTTAGCCAATACAAAAGACATTTTTCCCCCCCTACTGAGCAAGGAAAGCCCCAGTTCTTGAATAACAATTACATTTTTATATTCTCTTTTCAAAACTTGTCATTAGTTCTTTGAGCAAACTTTACTGAGATGACTCAGAGTATCACCATCCTAATACTGTGTCAAATAGAAAATATGTATTTGCAGAACATCAGGCACTTGCATCTAAATCCCACTAGAGATATCCATGCTGATTTTTGCAACATAAATTTATAACACAGTAAGAGAAAGCACGCAATTTTCTGTGCAAAACCTGAGAAGTATGTAACACTTTGTCACTTTGCCAAATGTAAATCTCTGCCTATCTCTCACCAAAAGGGCTTTGCATGAACAACAGGCCATTAAATATGGGTTAGGAGGAGTTAATGATACATCTGAGTCAAAGAACAGTATTTCTGCAGACTTCCACTGCTGCGTTCTCACCAGCTCCTGGACAAAGAGCCATTCACTATCCAGCCTTGTACGAATGCTTTGCATACAAAAAGAGACATGAGAAACAAAAGGATCCTGTAGCCCACAGAACTTTTCAGCCTTGCTTGGTGTTTGGGAAGTTAGTCTCCACTCAAAAGAACTGACTAAGCAAATGAGACCAGAATGTAATGGGCAGTACCGAATATCTGAGTACTGAAAAATAAAGTAGAAAACACAGCCCTGCATCTCTGTTAAGAAGGGAAGGGAACAAGAGGGAGGAAAATACTTTTTGAGCAACTAGGAAATAAGAAGAAAAGGTGATTCTCTGCAGAAGTGCCCAACAAAGCCCTAAATAATGCTTGTAAACGTCAAAGCAAACAGTAAATAACCGGAAGCATAGCTATTCAGCAAGAATTGTAAAGTGTTTTGAATTATACATGCAGGATCATGGAAATGAGATCACTTCTTCAGCTGGCACAAACCACCTGGTATACAGGAAAACAAGAGAGGAAAGAATAAAAGCTACAACAACAGCGGTGAGGCTAATGCCATATGAAGCTACTGTCCTAAAATATCTGGATCTGCTACTGAAGGACCTGTTCCTGCATGCCTCCTAACCCATGGTGGACATGAGGTGACTGTGAGGAGGGAAGCAGCTCTGGACGTAGCCAGAGACTGCTGTGCTGGAGGAGGGAACAGAAAGGTGAGCTATTCAGACCGTTCCTCCTCGGGAGAATCGTGCAGGAGAAATGGCACAAACACCCCAGGGAAAGCTGGGCACAATGGATCAGTTCACCCTACCTGTGACCAGGGGCTGGGGGGAGTACAAACTGACATCAGAGCCTGGAAAAACAGAAACAGCAAAAGCAGGTGCTTTGGGAGAGTTCTTTTTCATACTTTCTTGACTGACTATTTCTGCCCTCCTTGTGCAGGGTGGCCTAAGGACTCTCCCCAGCTTGTGCAGTGCCCTCAGTTTACTCTTGCCTCTTTATTCTGTCCTATCCAACCAGGTCCTCCTCAAGCCCATCTCCTCCATGTACATTCTCCACCTTCACATTCTTCTCTATTTACCCTCTTATTAAGCCATTCTCCAGCAAAAGAAATGAACTGAAAATGTGAAACTAACTTCTTACTGCCATTATACTGCTAGGCTTACCCAGCTCCAGCTCCCCACTGAACAGCATCAATTCCCTTCTCTGTCAACCCCTCAAGACAAGGACCAATTGCTACTTTATATGCTACTCTGCAAGCACGGTGCAGCCCTGCTTTCAAGCACCGCTGCAAGGAACAGGATTACCATGACAAAATAAAACACGCAAGGGAGGAACTTGGCTTGCATCTGCTCTCATCTGGACAGCAAAATCCCTTTGGCTACCATCACACTTGTGAGCACTGGATTCCACAGTCCTGCCGATAGCAGGGGGGAAACTGAAGGCTGGAACAAGGGTACCCGGCTGGATTCCTACACCCAGTACCTGGAGGAGCTCATCTTCTCCTGGCTCAGACTCCCTAGTCCCTTTGCCTTTTTCCAGGAACTTCCATCCTGCATTTCCATATCCAAATGCAGACAAGATTTAAAAAACAAACAAACAAAAAAAAAACCACTTTACTACCAACTCCTACCAAAGAGACCATACCAGAATGCATAGTGTTAAACACTTGGCAGGTTTTCAAAGCTGTCTAGGGTGTTTAGATGCCAAACTTCCATGCATACTAAAGGGATGGGGATGCCCAGTTATTCCTAAATAGGTCTGAAAATACAAGTCACCCCCCTCACTTTTCAACATTGCAGCCAATGACCAAGATTTTGTTTAGTTTGACTTCTATGTTAAAAAAAACACACCTTTATAGACTGAATAGAGCCAAAATAATGAATAGAGCTCCAGTCTCAAATTTAATAAAAAGCAAAAATTTAATTTGAAGCCACGCGGAGGGAAAAAAACAAACAAACAAACAAAAAAACATTTATTCAGTCTCCAAGAAATGCTAGAAGTTACTCAGAGAGCAAATAGCACATCTCTGGTTATATTAAAGAACAGGAATTACCAAAGAGCACAGTTTAAAGCCCACTACCACAAGCTTTAAGAATCCAGTAAGTCCCTTCTGAGTGATGCAGAGGGAACTGTATCTGTCTTAAAAATACTGTGAACTTGCTCTGAACAATTATAAACCTTTTCATACGCCTTGCTTGACATTTTCTGTGACTCTACTCACTGCACTGGACGTGGAGCCCTTAGAAAGGTTTCTCTCTGCCCAGGCGGTTTGTGCATTTCTGTGACAACAACAGCAGCACAGGATGTGGGAGTCCAAGACGCTGCAAGTAGGAACACCATGCAACTGTGTGACTCCAGCCGCACGCTAACTGAACCCATGTGTTTTGGGCTTTGGGAGGGCTTCCTGCTGCCCCCCTATGTCACGTGAAGAGGAATTAAGGCAGTGTAAGCAACGTGTGTGTCCCCTTACCTCATCCTGCTGTGCTGGGAGGGAGATAACTGCCAACTCCTCCACAGCCAGGCCAGAAATGAAGCCAGCAGCATGCAGCCCAGAAAGGCTCCTCCTGAGCACAAATGGCTGCAGAGCCTCACATACTTACAAACTGACCACTGCTTACTTCAGCACAGAAAGGCCCAAGGTTTTGCCCAGATTTCACAAAACATCACCACAGTGCAAACCTATTTAATTAAAGCACATCATTCTGAATTATTCACACCTATAAGGAACTCTTTTTTCTTGTCCTAATACTTAAGTTTCTCTAAAATATAGCATGTCTTTTTATTCACCTCTATCACTCAGACAAGCATTTCAGCTTTATGGGACAGAATAAATGTTTCGTGCCCCAAATTCAGTTAATGCTTACACTGCTTTGATAGGATACTCTGCAGACCACATCAAATGGATAATGAGTATTTTTCTCCACGCTTCAGGTATAAAACATCCAGCCTTCCCAGGACACCTATCTGAGAGCCCCAGGACTCTTTGTTTAATCAGAATTTGTGCAGACACCCCTGCGGCACTCGCAGCAAGGGGTGCATCTGCAGCACAACCAAAGGGAACCGAGTGCACTGAGAGCCACCCAGAGAGAGCCACACTCTTTTTATTTTTCCTTTTAACATCTGTTTTTCTTTGCAGGTTCATATTCCACAGCTGCATGTAACTCATTCTAACTTTTATAGTTTAAATTGAATCTATCTTTTGTCCCAACCCATAAAAGTTGGGATTATCCATGATATTTGACAAACCAAGAGAAACATCCATGGACTCTTAAACATTATACTCCTGAGATTTGTGAGAGGGGAAGGAAGCGGTGACCTCCTAGGATTTCCTGAGGATTCTTTCATTTATTACAAAAAGCTGGGGATAACATTGACAAGGTCAAGCAGCCTACGTGCCCCTCCTCTGATGGCTACATTATGATTTGCTCTGAGAGGTATAGAAGCCAGCGAGAGATCAGAATTGGGATCAGAAAAGTGAGTTCTGTTCCGTGGATGATTTTTTTCCCTATGTTTTCTTGCCCTCTTATGACATTTTCACCTCTTTAAATCCACAGTGGGAGAGGAGGGCAGACACCTCTCCTCCTGATCTGCTGCTGCTCTAAACAACCTGACTGCCCAAACAATCTGAACTTCCCCTATTCTCCCTTCATCCCCTCAAAGCCAACCCCACTGGGTTGTTCTTCTCTTAAAGCAGAGCTGCTGCCACAGCAGTGCATTACCAAGAGCTCTAAAGGGACAGGAGCTCAATCTCTTCAAATCCAGAAGACCACAAGGACACAGCAGTGCACAACATCAGGTAAGGATCTTTCAATCAACAGCCAAGAAGGCTATGAATAGTGAAGGCCTCATCTTTAGAAGAAGACTCCTATTTTCCTGTTTCTCTGCTTGAACGCTCAAATCACATCCATTACAGAATAGCCATGCACAGATTTCAAAGCTAAGAATTCTAAGAAATTAGTCCTGTCTGCTCAACTTCTTTCCTAACCAAAGCTGGTTTTCTTGCTCCTCTGATACCTGCCTGAGAACATGAAAGAAAGTCTCTCAAGTTAGACATGCCACTTCTTTTGTGCTGCAATCTAACTGTAATGTTACAGATGTAATACCCAGATATGAAAATATTAAGAATTTAATTGCAGAGTTAACTGAGCTAAATTGCACCAACTATACACTTTACAGCTACCTTTACTACATTTCACAGGAGCCCAAAGAGTTTAGGTGTCTCATGACCAGTGATTCTCAGAGAATGAGTAATTACTTTCTTCAGGCTGTTTTTAAAATCCTATAATTAATGCCTACATTTAAAAACAAACAACAACAAGAAAACACAAACAAAAAACTACATAGAAGTAGAAACTAAAGCACATGATGCATGAACTTCATAACAATGTTGACTTCTTTCCTTGCTCAAATTCCTGATATTTGAGTATCTGATTTTATGGCTTTGGTGTTTTACTAATTTTGTACATTTCTATTTTTAGTTTGCTATGATTCTTTTCTCTAGGGAAAATACAGAAAGAAAACAGAACCATTTATCTAGAGGACTTACTAATGTCAGTGCAAAAGCAGGATTCCCAAAAGACTTTTTCATCATTCTTATAGCAGTGCAGCCTAGCAGATTTTAAACATTTTAATGGCTAGTGATGAAATACCACAAAATCAAAAGCATAACAAGGCTGACTGACTGTAGGATAAAGTGTTGTTTCAGCGCTCCCCCCCCCCCCCCCCTTTTGTCCCCAATCCCAAGTTTAAAATTCTTCAATCCTCAATTACAGAGAGATTATTTAATTATTTCAGTTTTCTTTGAAGGGCTGAATTGACAGTTCTGGAGAGTGATGCTTCCTATTAAACATCAAAGGCAGAGAAGCTCGAGGAGCAGCACCACAGCCGATAGCCACTTCCTATGCCTTGGAATCACAGAATTGTTAAGGTTGGAAAAGACCTCCAAGATCATCTGGTCCAATCATCCTCCTGCCACTATCACCCACCTTTCCTTAAACACCCCCAGGGACGGTGACACCACCACCTCCCTGGGCAACCTGTTCCGATGCCTGACTGCTCTGAGAAAAGTCTCCTCATTTCCAACCTGAACCTCCCCTGGTGCAACTTGAGGCCATTCCCTCTAGTCCTATCACTAGTTACCTGTCAGAAGAAGCCGACCCCCAGCTCCCCACGCCTTCCTTTCAGGTAGTTGTAGAGAGCAATGAGGTCTCCCCTGAGCCTCCCCTTCCCCAGACTAAACAACCCCAGTTCCCTCAGCCACTCCTCACAGGACTTGTGTTCCAGGCCCTTCTCTGGACACGCTCCAGGGCCTCGATGTCCTTCTTTTAGTGAGGGGCCCAAAGGTGAACACAGCACTTGAGGTGCAGCCTCACCAGAGCTGAGTACAGGGGGACGATCACCTCCCTGGTCCTGCTGACTGCACTATTCCTGATACAAGTCAGGTCCCTCTGCAGGGCCTTCCTACCCTCTGGCAACACTTCCCCCCAACTTGGTGTCATCTGCAAACTTACTGAGGGTGCACTCAATTCCCTCATCGAAGCCATCAATAAGGATATTAAAGAGGATAGGCCCCAACAACGACCCCTTAACCCAGCCCTCCAGCAGCTTGGCCTTTTGGCAGAGCCACCCAGAATGCCCACCAACCCCAGCAGGGTCAGGCCTCCAGCAGAGAAACAACGCTCGTACACGAAACAACCACCTGTCCCATAATAGTGCTACCCACACCAAGTCCTCTGCCAAGCAGCACACCAAGCGGGGCCAGCACCCATGAGACCCCTTTCCTAGGCATACACAGGGGCTTTACACACACCAAAGAGGCAGCCCTCCATCAAGGGCCCAGGCAGCCTCTGCAGAATAAGAACATTTCCCTGAATCCATCACTTCAGTGGTCACCCAGCTTAACAGACTTGATGAAAGGTTCTGAACTTGCTTGTCAGATGCTTGGGGCCTTTTATAATTTATGCCAAGTAAATAAGAACCATATTTGTACTGCTCTTTGTGTAACAGTCTGCTGCCTCCTGAACAGAGTGAAAAATATCCAGACGTGGACATGTAATAATCAAGATCAACTGTCAACTCCAAAACTGTCATGTGGGGTAAAACCCTTCAAAAACCCAAAGAGAACTCTTTGCCTCAATATGCTCCTAAACATCCACCTAACAGTCTTCTCCTCTCCCTCTTTGTCTCTATAATCTTTTGACAGCAGAGGGGCTTAAGGGCGGGGGCTGTTGCAAACACTTTTAGGCATGTTTGTAGAGTGATTTGGAAAATGAAGTCACAGTCTCAGGTGGGATATTTACTTGCCTTACCAAAATATCTCAGTAATAGAGAAGTAAGAAAAGAAAAAACACCTCTGTTGAACTGGATGGCAAACACACAAAGATGCTTTCGGAGCACTTAAACATGATGTGTTACTAGAATTGCACAACCTCAGTGCCTTTCACATGTTATTCTTCAAAAAATGCATATGTGCAAAACAAAAAACCCAGAACTGAGGGTAAAAAAGAAGGAATCCCTCAGCATCTTTTTATTCCTGCGTATATGCACAATCAATTTTTGTTGCTTTTTATGTCCTGCATCACAATTTGTATGGACTGAGAAGTAAAGCTCACTGTAGTAAATCTAACTGTACAGTCTCCTTCCACGGATGGCTTCTCTTTCCTCACCTGACTTCTTACCTGGCTGTGAAGTTGCTGCATTTGAGCAAACAGTTATTACAATCTCAGCAGGCCTGGCAGTGAGGCACTTCAATAACATTATTAATTGAGCCACATAACATTCCAACTAAACAAGTGGTATTATGCTCCTTTTCAGACATAAAGGAAAAGGACAGATAACTTATCCATGCCTTGTTCCTTATCTACCTAGTGGGAGAGAGAAAATTAAAACCTAGGAGTTCTAATGTCAGTCCTCTAACTGCTATATGCCAAAATAACTGTTTCTGTACATCATTCAGTTTTGAAAATGAAATATATATGATACTTCCAAAAAAAAAAAAAAAAAAAAAAAAATCACCTCTGACCTAGCCATGTCTCAATTACAATTTCAGGTGAGAAAAAAAAATGTTAAATGTTCTAAGCTTTTATACAGATATAGCAGACATGATTAAACAGCCTTGCTATAAAAGCTATTGAGGCATCAAGGAGTTCCTTTTTGGAACACAGAATTCCAAAAAATTATGACCTCACATTCATATGAAGTAGCAGAAGTGGATGGTGCACTTTTGCCTATGTTTGTACAATCCCTGTTTCAAATCAGTAGCCCTCAAAAAAAAAAAAAATACAGTTATTTATGAAAATGCTAGTGCTCAGCAAAACATAGGAATCTATGCTAGGTATGACTTTGCAGCCCACTCTTTTTTTTTTTTTTTTTTTTTGGGGGGGGGGGGGGGGGGGGGGTAGCGGGTGGAATCTAGGTTAATTTTCTTGTGCTGGTCCCAGTTTGGTTCCCTAGCAGCCAGACATGGCACATTTTCCTGACATGGGAATATTTTCCTACCAGGCTTTGATGATAATTAGAATATAAGCAGCATACATTTACACATTTTATATCTACACTGGAATTCTGAATCTTGCAGTATTCTTGACATCTGTCCACTCGATTATTCAGTTCATGTCCAATGAAAGTAATGGAAGAAATTTCTGACGAAGTGTCCCTGTCACATAAATGACAGCTCAGATTCCACCATCCACTGGCTCTTACCTGTCAAGGAGAAGCTCTAGTACTTCCTTAGTAGAAGCAAAGCCCCTGTATGTTGAGAGAAAGATACTGATGTAGGTAAAATCATTATCCCCAAAAGCTGTCAGAAGGTTCTCCACAAGTTTCTCCAAAGTTCCAGCTTTTATTGTCCTGATCTTACATGTTTCATACTGGCTGACAGTATGTCCTGGAGGTAACTGGTCCCCTTCAACCTACGAAGTTAAAGCAAAGACAAAACACAAAAATCAGACAGAAGCCAAATCCCTCACACAGCCATCACACTAAAACAGATTAAATTTCAACTTTTCACAGGAACAGTTATTTGGTAGCCCATCTTTAGTTACTATTTTTTGTAGATTTAGTTACTATATTTTGTAGATTTGGGCTCACCAAACACTGTATCAAATAACAGAGGTTATTTAGTAAGTTGATTTTTCTGACATGTTCCACAGAATATTCAATATTTTGACTGCTATCAAGTTATCTTGTGATCCCACCATATATATTATGTAAAATAAAGTTCATTATCCCACAAAGATTAATATTGTTAGAGGAAACAATAGTGGTGATTCACAGTCTCACTTAACTTCTGAATAAGCACTAAAACTGACCACAGTTAAACTGGTGTCAGAACATGTGAATCCTTTGCTGCAAATACCAGCTTGGGGCTGATACAAAACCTAAGGTCACGAGCACATTCGGACACAAAGCCTTTCATGACAGCAAAGAAAGTATCAAAGACATCTATCTTGCAAACATGCCATTATAACACTTCAGTTATCTCCTACAGTTCTTGTTTGTCATAGTACTTGTCAACTAATCACACATTTGGGCTTTTTGGCTTGGTTGGTTGTTGTGGGGGGTGGGTGGGTATTTTATTTTATTTTTTAGTCAGTATTTGCTTCTACTGCTTACAGCCTGCTTCACGTCTGAAAGAACAAGAAACATTCCCTTAAAATTCATACTTAGAGGACAATTCAAAAAATTATGTTTGTGACTAGTTTAAATACTTATCTGTGATGAAAAGCCTTAAAAGCAGGATTATAAATTATACAAGCAAACAAAACAAAACAAACAACAAAAAAAAAAAAAAAAAAAAAAAAGAGTAACAAAAAAGGAAATTTCTCTTTACCGGTTGAATAGGCTGTCTGTGGGAAGGAATGTTCAACAAGGCCACTGATGACAAAAATGGCTGAGCCCTACAGAGGAAGCATCAGGAATAGTACAGCTTCCCTTCTGCTGCTGTTATTTAACAGGAACCAAACTGTCCTCAGCTTGAGAACATGCTGTGACGCACCTGCTCCACTACCTTGATCGCAATTACATGCATAATGACTATTTAATCACTGTAATCACACAGCACCAATACCGTAACAAAAAAAGCTGTTCCTCTCGAGAGAAAGATGGCCTCATCCTACCTGAGTGCTTGCAATCACAAACAAAAAGAAAAACTCTGTCAAAGATCCTCAGACATCACCATGATTTTTGTACATGAGCTTATTCACATTCACTGAGCTCAGAAAATGTTCTGGTCAAAGCAAACACGTATGTATCTAGGATTGACAGGATTATACAAAGGAAAAATCACGTCACCATTAAATATTTTAAGACTGTGAAAACCAATTCTTAAATCTGTTTAGGTTTGATTAATTATACCAGTTGAAAAATACTACAAGACATACATTTTCCTTAGTAAGAACAGACAAGAACCAAGCTTAGTCTTTGTGTCATCAGTTCTCCTTCAGTCTCAGAACAAAAACCAAGGAGTTCAACCCATTTTCAGTGTAGCACTATTGCTATGCAGATTTGCTTCTCATACATGCACTCACAGCAAGCTTTCAGCTGGGACTGCTGTGATGATGCTCTTCTGAATCACAGCTGTGATAAATAATACTGACACTAATCAAATTAACACATTTCACACAGCCTTCCTTACCCAGGTAACAGCTCCTTCTGCATCCTGACATGGCGTATCATCACGCCAGATTTCCCAGAGAAGCTTTACAGTAACATTTTACAATTTAACAGCTCTTCGGGGTTTTGAATATTGAATCTGTGTTCAAATGGGAGCAGAATGATCAATGCCACATACTCCCCCAAGTAACAATTTAAGCCATACTTTGGGTTTCTGTGTGGCTCCTTGACAACACGTCTCAAATTCACCCTGAAGAATCGCCTCCTGGACTAAATACAAGGTTCAGGCACAAGGCCATTTTGACCAGAGATTGTGCTTCAGAAACTACCTAATAAAGGATGAGTTAGAAACGAGGCTAAATGTTAAAACAACACCTTGGTACTAAAATAAAGACTTGAGGATACCACATTAATGACTTACAGGTGTTAAAGACTCTGGATTGGTATACTGACAAAACAAAAAGGGAAAAAAACAAAAAACAAAAAACTATTTATGAAGTAATTAGGAATGAATATCCTGTCTATTTCACATTAATAGCACTAACTTCCATTACTTTTCAATTGTTTATCATAGATAACCCTTCTTCTCTTCGGCAATATAGACATCCTTAGTGAGTCTAAAGCTCTGCTGCTGCACTAGGACATCTCACTTCCCAGCTTAGAAGGTCCAGCAACTTCTTGGTATAACATTAAAATACAACCTACTAGAACAGAGTATAAAATGGAAGAAAAAATTGGAATAATAGCTTCAGCATCTCTAAATACTACAGATAATTATTTACTTCTAGCAGTACCCCACAATGTTCCAGATCTTCTAGCAAGGAATGGTTCCAGGCACGAGGTTTTAGTAGAAAAGTGCCTGTGTGTGTGTAGGAAGCAGTGGACGATACAGGAGCATCTTGTAGGACCAAGCCACCAGGACCTCTCAACAGAGCGTAAATACCATTAGTTCAGCTGGCGAGCTGAGGTCCCAGGAAAGGCAGCCGTATCTCAGCAGTAAGGCGGCACCATTTCACAGCGGGTCTGTGTCACCAAACAAAGCCGATCCAGGGGCCCTCTTCTGCCCACCTGCTGCCAGTCTTTTGAGATGCTTTTCGTGCGGCCATGCAATGAACTGGGCTACAAAACTGTACCAGCTAAAACTGGGGTCAAGCGTAACCCAGGGCAGTTGCCCAACCTTTTTCACCCAAGGCTGCAGGATCACATAGGCCAGCAGGGTGAAAATGAACTTGGGTTCAAGGAGTAAGACAGTTCCTGGAAGCACTGCAGGTTTACCTCTGTAACAACAGACTGCAGGATTACAGACTGGGTAACGGCCTCGTGTGATGAACTGGTTCCTGCATTTCATAACTAGACAGGGCAATGCACAGGCCTGCTGCACCAAAACCCACAGCCATGTCAACGCAGCCCCACAGGGAATGATCGAAATTACACCAGAGTAACTTGCAAAATTCTGTACCACAGGTCCTCTGGCTGTTTTAAAGGTATATAATGTTATATATCTCGTTTAAAGGTGTGTATATTATTCTATCTAATCCCACCATTACAGAAACACCTAAAAGGATGTGTTGTACTATCACTGTACACTTCCATCCAAATTTCCACTAAGCAAAAATTGCTTAGAAAATAATATATTGCTGACCTTTCATTTTAGGATTAAAACATGCTTTTGAAAATAACTAGTTACACAACATAACCTCTTTCAAACACAGAAGAAAGTCCGCACCACAGCACTGAGCCATTAGTCTTTCACCCAGCAGATTTCCCTGCTCCATGACAGGCCGAACGAAGGCTGTCTTCTCCGCCCCTCTCATTCACTGATTTGAACGTGTACCAAGTGAGGACAATCTGCTTTCAAGACTGACACATGCTCCTTTAAATTCTCCTTTAATTGCAACACTGCAACTTTCCCAAGACATCATGTTAGGAGAAGCTTGTTATATTATATATACATATATATACATATATATATATATACACACACAACAACAACAAAAAACCCTACACACAAACAACAAGCAACAAAAAACCCTCCAAATCCTGAAAATCTAAAACTAAGTTTGTAAGCAAGACGTGAAACTGCTAGAAATCATTTTAAAATGCTTTTAGGGATTGTTTGTATTACTTTAGTAAGCTTGTCTGTAAGTTTAAAAGGAAAAAGGACTTGGCAGACTTTCAGAATAAGACATTGTGGGCTGAGCTAGCATGCTAACAGGAAACTGCTCAGTCTGGATTTAATCAAGAGGCCATCTCTTCACTGACATAAGCAGGCTACCCAAAGGCAAGAGTTTTTGTGTTTGCTTTTGCATTGACTGCCTGCTCAGAGGCATACTGTAACTACTGCTATTAAAAGATTTTCCTAAAGCTCTTTGCAAGTTTTGACAGTGGCACACGGTGGTCACTGTTATGTGGTACCAACTGAAGCCACCAGAAGGTTTGCTCTGTTTCCCTCTCCTTCCTTTTGTCTCCACCAACAACACATCCAGCAGCCTAACACAGGTCCTAGACCCCAACATCTCACAGACTCAGCAAGTTTTCTTGGCTGAAAAATCAACAAACAAATATAAAATGCCATATATATATATTTAAATAGTCTCACTTTGACTTTTCGGGCAAAGAATTACAGCCTCAATAACCTGCAAGAGTAATTGATGAGCAAATAACTTCCTACCACATAGAAGACATCATTCAGGAACAAGCGCAGAGAGGTTGAACTAAGGTATGTCCTTTCAACTCCTTATTCTTCAGACTGTGCGGGTACTGTCTTAGCATTACCGCAACACCTCCACTGACCCTCTGCAACACTGTGCCTTCAGAGGGCTTTGAAGCTCTCTGCTAAGGGCATTGTCCTACAGCTGTAGGGCAGGAAACATTACTCGTGCTTACAGTTCCTGCTGAAACGGGAGAGCTCCGTGCAAACTGAAAGCCACTTTAAGCTAAAGAGGTCCTCCAAACGCAGCCGCAGATGCCTGGTGCCGAAGGAGCTGTCTCTTGGTTCCAAGCTGGCTGCAGTTCCAGCCCTGCCCCTGCCCCGTCAGGCTGGCTCCTGAACCTGCACTCAGTCCTACTCACCAAGGCTTTGTGAAAGTGCAAGGCAGCTGCACACACAGTTGCAGGATGAGGAAGAGATGCACAGCATCTTAACAGGCGACAGATGTGGTCTCTCTGTAGCAGGCCCCAATACAGGGCTTGAGTAAGCAGGTCTGAGGTTAGGACATCCATCCTGTAATCAACACGGCTAACGACCAGGTGCGTAAAACCAAGGGGCCTTTCTGAAGGCACTGACACACCGTGAGCAGCCTTTCCAACCGCCGCCTCTCTTTCCCATCAGGCCTCCTTTGCAAGGACTGACTATGATACACCAATTTCTTGCCATTTTGTCTACTGAGGACAGAAAAATAAAGCAATGCCTCCACATGCCCCAAAGTCACCAGGTATTTCATTTAGCTTAACAGACAAAATGCAGCTCTTGGTGCCACAGCCTCGTGTGTCGGAGGTACAAATGCTATCTTCAATGGCATTGTAAGTTAAATTCCACCAACTCCTCAGTTAATAAAACTTCCCATCAACAGGAACAACAGGCTCTTCAAGGGAAAGAGCAGTTAAAAATCTGAACAGTGCAAAAATAAGCTGCGACCCAAATAGATATAGAGACTGCTAGCCATGATTCCAGAAGCGTCATTGGAAACAATCTCTTTTACCCCACACCCACTAATCTGCAGTTTTTTTCAATGCACATGTTGTCTGTTACGATTCTGAAAGTGAGAATCATGGAATGAAATCAATGTAATCACTTTTCATGAAGCAAACTGAAAAAATACTGAAGAAAACAAATGGCGTGAACAGTAAGTACATCAGATATCGAATACTAGAGGTTTAGTCATTTAAAACATTACCGCTTTACTAAAGCCTTGTTTTATTTAAAAATCCTGCAAAAATGATTTTCAAGAGCACATAACTAACTGCTGCCTCCTAAATTCCATTTGTATTGATTTTGACAGTTAGATTTTTAAATGCTTTTGACTTCGTCTGAAGTTTACAGCTTTTCCAGATGGGCAGTTTTCCATTCTGGTTATTTTTATTAACTTTCTGGACAGACACCCTACACTGGACTAAAACTGCCCAAAATTGCAGTCATTTGTACGTTAGGCAAAAATAAGTCTCTTTAATCTAAAGAATGACTGTTCCATTTCAGTGTTTGCCTAGATAACAATCATCTTTAACTTTCTGAAAGAAGGAATAAAATGCCTTTTTTTTTTTTTATTTTAACCTTAATTTTTGATAACACTTCTTACACAGACTCTCCAGCCTCAGCCTACAATATCCATACTCATCCTTAATTTTTTTTATTTTATTTTTTTTTAATTTATGGAATAATTAAGCTTCAAAAGTTCCAGAAATACAATCATCCATAACACTAGTCTGACAGAAGAAAATAGTGAGGCATCCTTCATTTAACAGGCAATCACACATCACTTAAAGTAGCTAAAACTGTGTTGTTTGAAGAACAACCATAACCGTATTACTTGGCAAAAAAAAAAAAGAACTTAAGCAGCAATAAGGCTTCCAGATGCTATGTAAAACTTCATTCACTTCACTTTGATCAAGTATTTTTGTAAAAGACAACTCCAAAGATAATAACTTATTTGAACTTATTTGGTTCTAATGAACTTTATAATTGAACCTGCTCCCCTTAGAAGGAAGCAAGCAAGACTTTCCCATGTGTGTATTGACACAAAATCCACGGCAGCTGACAATCATGCTGAACTGACTCAAACTTGCACACATTATGCTTACTGCCCCATCCAGACCCCATGATCATTAAAAAAACTATGAAGAACGGTATTTTTGCACTAACAATACCACATAGCAGTGTACAGTACAAAGATCAGTGACTGGCCTAAGTTTATTAAACAAAGCCCAAGGCTTGAAGCACTGTCAGGATAGGCCCCTGGGTGTACACATCTGTGCTTCCTCCTGCGATCAGTTCTGTGGTTCAGGCAGTATGCAGGAGCCTTGCATCCCACCACTGTCCTCTTTGTCCTTGGCCTCTGCACTGCAGAACCGTCAGCCTGGAAAATAGCTCACATGAGATAAGACTGAATTTGAAGCTGAATTTCCACTCTAGGAAACCATGGCTGGGAACGCAGGAGTGGGGAGGCCAGAGGTAGGATCTCCTGCAGCCTGCGGGCTCCAGGCATCATGGTGCTTTCCTTCGCAAGAATGGCTGCTTTTATCATGCCGCACAGTTAGAAATAAAATGAATTCAGAGCTCTCGGCAGAGCCTTCTCCCGTTGCTAACTCCCATTTCCTCATTCTAGATGCTGCTGAAAATCAGAATTGTGTGTGTTGACTGCACCAACCTCAGAAGCCAAAATAACTTTGAGCTCTTTCCTATGATCTGACAGCTCGGGGTATTCCTGGATTTCCAAAGCTCCACCCTTTTCCCTTCCTTTCTTACCACATAAATAACCTTTCTTGGCAGCAACCCCAAGTTTCCAAGACCAATTAATTCCATGATCATTGTTCAAAAGGCATTCTCATTTTCTCATATCCTTAAAGCTCACAGTCTGGCACGTATCTGTCTGAAGATCTGGCGAACAGTAACAAAAGCTGTGGGTCATATTCAGAGGTTTAAAAATAAATAAATAAATAAAAGCCTTACACAAATGCTGTTGCTCAGTTAGAACCCTTTCACTCAAGCACCTTGCAGCTACTTAAAGCCACTCAGGGGAAAATAATAACATGCATACCAAGGCCCTGAGCAGTGCTTCTCACACCTTCTGAAGTTATGCAAATTTAGACTCATTTGGTTATCAATAATGATGTGGAACTAGCTCTAAATAAATCAAAGCAAAAGTAAATAAACCTGATTTACATATCACGTCTTGCTGCATGCATATAAAGGAATTTAAGCGAGCCCCTAATGCAGTTGAATCTTCAAATAGACCTATATTAAAAATGATATTGTCCAACAACAGCATAAAAAAAATCTCTGCCAAGGGAAGATAGAAATTCCTCCTCTCGATTTGGTCCACTTCTTAGAGGCACTTACACAAAGGAATGCGGCTTCATTACTCAATGAGAATCAAGTCCTCTGGCAGGTTCACTACGTACTATACATGCTTTTTAATTGCCCCAACGGTGTAGTCCCAGTCTTCATCTCCAGCTGTCTTGTATGATTTACACACCTTCTCATTGCTTCCTACACTCAAAAAGCTCCTTCTCATTCTGCCCCATATCCATCTTGCTAAGCCTTTTAACAAGACCAAGACAAGCCCTCCTCCCCTCTTATCTGTCTTCATTGAGTTAAATGAACCTGACATATTAGATTAGTTCAACTCTTTATTTTTATTTTATATTTTTTTCTTTTGACACATTTCACAGGCCTGCAGTTCACCACAGTCAGGTTCTCTCACAAGCATCAGGCCAGTGACATTATTTTCATAATATGTTGGGATGCACAAGTATCCCTTGTGATGGTTTTGATTGCACATAGAAGTCAAGCAAGTTCCTACTTTAAAATAGGAAACCAAGAAAAATAAACCAGTAAGTCAGGTAGCACTCTTAGTCATGTGCGTTTCATACTGTTAGAGATATAGCTGTCATCAAATGACATGTGCTAGAAATATTTTTCTAACCCAACAAACAAATCTGTCCCATATTATGAGGAGAATTACTTCTATAAAACCTGGCATCCTCCTCTCTTCAGTGCATAGGAACACCAAAACGTCCAGTCACCAAACTGAGCAATAAATAAATGCTAGAAATAACGGATGGCTAAGTGAATAGGGAACCAGAACGAAGGTGAGGAAATAGGATTTATTCCTCATTTGGGCAGTAAACTCAGGCCATTCTAAAATATTTTTACTTCTGTAGATGAAGGAAATGCTACATAGTGTCTCCACATGGGAAGAACTGTACACAGTCTTTGGGCTTGCATTAAACTGTCAGAACTAATACAAGTTTTCACAGGCATGCGTTACAGAGAGTCCATGAGAGAGGGAAACAGGTGGCTAGGGCAGTTCCCCTGTGCCCCAGGAGCAGTAAGTAGTAATTATATTTTTCAGCTAATATCCCCTGTCTTAACTCCTCCTCCTCCCCTTCCCTCTCCATGCGCACTGCTTCCAACCTGTCCTGGAAGTCTGTAGGTGCCAACGCCTGCTTACAGATGCCAGGCTGAGTTGCTTACCAGCATGCAAAAAAGAGCTTTGTGTGTCCTTCTAGTCTGCGTACATAACCCTGTCTCTACAAACTTGACTCCTGGTCTTGTCCAGCTCAATGCCTCTGCTGTACTGCATAACTGTGCTGTCAAAGCTGCGTCCCCTCCCAGCACCGCAGTTCCCTATTTTATTGTTTTATGACCCCTGACTACTTTGACACAAGGCTAGGCAGCACAGTATTATTTCCAGTACAACTGCTTTTTGACACCACTTCACGTTGCTACAGCATCAGCCCAAGTACATCACCACCACCATCAACTGAAAATTCTCAATTATCCTCTCATTTATACACTGCCTGGATGTTAAAGACGACAACAACTTTAAATTTACCCTAAGAAAATCTATTATACAAATTCGGTTTGTGAAATACTGGTCAATGAAGCAATTTGCCACAATTCTTTCATGCTGTGATTTTTTAATAAATAACAAGTCTAGCGAAGAGAAGGAATGTTTGACATTGCCACTTTACACAGTCAGACATTTAATATGGCAAAAGTCACAGCATTTGATGAAAATTATAGGTCAACATGAAAAAAAATGAATTTTGACCACTCAGAAATGTAAAGCTCATTTTTCATCAGTTCCTACATTGGTGGTGGTCAAAGACTGTGATGCTTTCCCTGTGAAAAGTCACACCATTTTTTTCTCATCCAGGAATGTAATTTAATTTAATTGTGGAGCTCATCATTGCTTTCTGCTGACTCAGTAGAAACAAAGAAAGTCTTGTATGAGACAGCAGGCAATGCTGCTGAACTCAAAATGGATTTAAGGATGCCAGAAGTAATAATTCTGTTGCATAATAACAACATGAATAAACATTACATAACCCCAAATGGTTTTATTCATCCTGATTGTATCATTGGCTTTCCTTTCACACTATAAAGCTTGCTCAAACAGTATGCAGAAATTAAAATTATACTGACTTGGGAAATAAATGTAAACTGCTACTGCACTGTGTAAAAAACAAGGCAAGAGTGATGGATTTTAACAGGATGATGGAAAATAAAACTGTAGGTGTGGGGAGATTAAGTGCATTTGACAGAGGAGAAAGCATTTAGCAGAAGAGTGATTCAGATTTTAAAATAAATTGAACTGGAAGCATACAGGATTTTCATGGAAGAAAAAAATCAAGCAAATGTTGTTACACGTTTCATGATAATTACTATGTGCAATCTCTATTGCCAAGCTTTTTTAATATTTTAAAACAGAAATAGGTTAGCAGTAAACCATTTTTATGACCACAGCATGAACACATACCTAAACTGCACTATAAACTTCATTTCAATGGCTGTGCTTTTTACTACCCTTTGTTTTGAAACTAAGGGTGGGGCCTGAGCAGAAAAAGCAGTAATAGTAAGATAACATTACCTAACATTGAAAGCTACTAGCTTTGACTTTTATTGAAGTACTATCAGAGTCCAACAATATTAGTTCAATCAGTAGTTCAGGCCAAACTGCATTTTTAGTATGTTATCTAGATATCCCAGGGGATGTGATTACGGAGTCTCTTACGGTTCTCCTCTTGCACGCACACGTTTATGAGTACTCGTATATGTTTGTACCACACCTGTGATGGCAACATCCTCGTGCCATTTCTATAGCTCTATTCTCTATGACAAATTCTGCACTTTGTAGATAAACAGCAATAGCTTATGATAAAGAAGCGTATTATGTATAAATGACTGCATTCTGGTAACTACAACATCTGTCTCTTAACCCACCTCTTCTGACATAGCAGAAAACAGCACTGGTTGCGTGAGCTGGCTCCGAACCTGCTGCAGCCATTTGTACTTTGTAGAATGTTGTTGCAGTTGAACTTAAATCCTTGGGCAACGGACACAAACCAACACACGCACATATTATGTGGAAGTATTGAGTCAGAACCAAACAAGCATAGCTTACAAGTGAAAGAGAAAGAGCAAGCAAAAAACATCAGGCAGTAAGACAAAACAGAAGTCCTCCACAGTATTGTGTGTCTTGTGTGTTAATTACGCATCAGGAGTTAATAACATCTCTCTTCTTCTCTGACCTATTTTAACTCTATGACCACCTCAAGTTTTCTGAACAAGAAGACTGTTTCTCCATGAAGAAGAATGCAAGCTTCGTGGTTCAAGTAAGTGTGCAAGAGTTCATTTATGTTTCATCTGCTAAAGGGAGCAGCCAGCAGGCTGATCGCACAGCCAGCATCAATCTGTGGCACTCAACAGGAGGAATGCAGAAGTGTAAGACCTGACCTCCAAATGAAATACATTTATGTTACTTATGAAACATTTCCAACAGCACCACGATGGCTGCCATGTCAAAATGTAAGTCACCATTCCTGCCCTAAAGGGACTCGACTCTAGAAAATATAAAATGCACTGCAGTTAAGGCCAGAGATTACTACAAACCAACCAAACAGAAAAGAAAAAGGATATGTAGATTATCTTCCTAATCATTTTCTTGTTCTGTTTGCTTGTAATATATGAGCTGGCCTCCAAATGCACCTCAGGAGCATTTGGTTAACTAACCTCTTTTGCACTGAAGACTATGGTTAATCCTGAAGGGTGCAGTGCCTTGCCATTTGCATCCAACACCACTGAAGCTTTGAAGTGTTACCAACCTCATCTAATGAATTCAGTCCACATGAGTTCTGTAAACAGCTGAAGGACATTCTGCACTTAAAGATTTGAGTCAAAACAGCAAGTCAGTATGATTCAATGCACACAAGCCAAGATGTGGGGCATGAACTGTTTTCTCCTGTGTCTAGGGGTAAATAACCCCTTCCACTACTCTTTAATATGGGATGGACTATTTCTACTTCTGGATATATAGACACTTGGAAGTTTAAGCCATTGACTTCTTAAGTGTCAGAAGAAGCCACTGAGGTCAGGAAGCCTAAGCTAATACATAAATTATACAACATGTCTCCATTCTGAATTCGAACATGTCTCAACGCATTCAGCCCTTCCTATTGTTTAACCATTCCAAGGCCTTTGAATAGAAAAATGCCACTTTATAATAAAAATTATGTTGTTCTACTTGCACAAAGACCCCCTGGACTCCCCGAGAAAGAAACATCTCTTGACTGGGAGAAAGCTTGAACCTCTGCAAGAAGCAAGGCAACAGTAAAAAGCAGCTGAAGGGATGGGAGGGGAAAAGAAAATAATCCTTTAAATTGCTTTCAGAACAAAAAAAGTGGGAAGAACGTAAGAGGAAAACAGATGAAAGAACAGAATATAATAACAGTATCGCTAAGACAAAGCAGTTTAAATGCCTACACCTTATTAGCGTTATTGCCGCCCCGTGGCAGCACTGCCAGCTGTAGCCCATGGGCGCAAGCTGGGGACCCGTGCAGCACCGAAAGCTTCTGCAAACAGCGATGAGCAGCCCGCCCTTCCATGTGCCGCACTGCTGGGGTCCTGCGGGAAGGCTTCAGGGAGGAAGAGAAGCACTGGTGGCTCAGCCAGCGCCCCTGGGCTGCACAGAAAGGTCCGAAGAGCCGGGCCTCCGAGTCTCTGGGCAGCAGAGTACAGCTCTCCAAATTTCGAGGGAAAAGGGGCACAGCAGGGTCAGAGCGCACATCAGGAGGACTGTGCGGCTATGGACTCTCGACCTGCGTTATCTTTTTTTAATCAAGTATCACACTTGTCCTTAAGTAGTTATGATGCACATAACTTACATAGTAAGTAACATGCTCAATGTAATAGGCAGCAGTAAGTTTATTCTGTGAAGATTTCTTGTTACTCCCAAGTAATGGGAGCCAAGCGAAGCAGCAGCAGCTATGGGAACACCACGAATTTCACTGGTGTTTGAAGAATACAACTGTTTCTGCACTACTGCAGGACTCAGCTACACAAAGAAGGTTGCAAAAATCCAGCCACAAGTTGGTATTTGGACATAAGCTGGTGGCAAACAGGAACAAGTCAAAACCCCATCAGGCTGCAACCCAGTAGTGTGACAGAGGAAAAGGCTGGAAACTGCTACCACACAAAGGGGAAGAAAGCTTCACACCTGAGGTGGAGGCTGCCAGACTTCATTCGGGTTGCCAGAACTCTCTAAGGGCAGCTACACTCCGACGGGCAACAGATGGCTTATGCAACTCAACAGAGAGAAACGTAAGGAGCCAGCAAAAAAAAGTCTGTTGAAAGTACTACCCTCAAAGGTCACGCTGTGACACGCAGATCAGAGAAAAGATCTGAAGGGCCAGAGCAGGCAGAACATTAAATCTTTCAGCACAGCACTTGGAAGCAGCAACAAAAAGCAAACAATTCTGCAAAGTATAAATAAAGGGTACTGAACCAAGTCGAGGGACATTATTCTTCCACTGCATAAAAGGTCTGATGAGACCACATGTATAGTAAGTACTATGCTCTGTTCTAGCTGCCTTATTTTTAATAGCTTAATACCTTATTTTTAAGGCAGCTATTATGAAGTTGAACGGGGTAAAGCAAAGGGCAACCTACACGATTCCTACCTTCACGGAGTTTAAAACAGTGAGGATGCAGACATTTGTTTTATGCACAAAAATAGAGGCAGGATCTGAGCACCCAAAGTTCTTGTTGACCAGAATGAAACTGTAGGACTGCTGGAAAACAGGCACAGATTATGTTGAAATATAGCCCTGACATCTTCTGGACATTAAAGTTCTCATGATTCTTTTTATGAGTGCCTGTGTTCAATTTTATTCTGCCTCGTTAAATATTTGCTGCAAACAAATTGAAAACAGAACTTTATAAACAGCAACACATAATAATTGTCATTTTAAACTAAATTAGAGTATGTTCCTTCTGACAATGGCCGGATTCTATAGAGAAAGGTGAAGAAATAACACCCATAACATAAAGAACAACCAACCCAAAAGGAAAGACTCTGCTCAACTGCTGGAAGTGTTTGTTTTAAACCTAAATCGCCACAAGTTACATGTCTTCTATTTTAAATTTAATACAGTATTCATGTATTTGTTCTCATTATTTACATAAATGTCAAATCCTTTCTGATTGGCCTTTCCAGGCCACTGGACTCAGTTACTACCAGCAGTGTCCTTCAGGTTAATCACATACAATCAAAAAGGAAGTTTCTTTTCTCCCCTGGTTTTCAGTGCACTGCTTTTCTATCCCACCAAACACTCCCTGGAGACGAAGTGTTCCTACTCCACTCACTATTTGAAATGTCTTTGCTATATCCTCCTATTCATTTCCAATATCAAGCCCTGAGCCTGTAAACATTTAACAAGCACACTTACTGTTAAACCTGCATGTCAGCCCTAGTTGCGCCAAGACCCAAATTTAACAGCCGTCACCTTCCCAGTGTTTCCAGATGCCTACAGTCGTATCCCATCTCCGGATCCCTTTTCTACTTCCACAGCTTAGAGATAAGGGAACAAGAATAAAGGACAACAGAGATACTACTGTAATATCTTCTAGCAGCAATCTCTAAGCTCCACTCCATTCTCTCCCTGCCTGCTACAGCCTAGGATTTGAGGTTGCTTTCACAACTGGTGGTGGTGGCGAGCGAACGCTTCCACAGAACTCTGGACTCTCGGATGGCCAGGTCTTCTCCCCAAGCGGTTCTCATTAACTCACTTCTGGGCCTAAATTGTTTCAGTGTGCCGCTGTGCGCTGTTAGCCAGCTGCTCCTTGCTGCATATATGCCACGTGTGGAGAAGATACCCAACCGATAGAGCTATGAAGCCACTAAATAAGCATTACTATGCAACATTAACAGCTAATGCTTCAAACTCTTCAACAACATTAAAAAAAAAAAAAAAAGCCTTTTAAAAGTCAGATTACCCCAGTAATGCTTTTTTCTCCTCCCTTCCCCACCTCCCAAAATAAAGGAGAACTATACCAAACCCAAACACCAGCACTGCAGCTGAGTTGTAAGCCCCACCCAAACGCATGGTTCTGTCCTGTGCTACACTACAACATACTTCACATCGCCTGTCTGCTGAAAATCTGTGCCTATGCTTTCAAAGTCGTTTGGATGAAAGATGCTGTAAGAATGCAGCATTATCATTTCATTAGGATATGTTTTTACTTTCCTTCTGCTGAATTATCAGTGGCATGGTACTGAACTCCAAAGCAGCAGTGTTCAGGCACTAGCATGAATTCATTTTGGTCCAACACAGAGTGATTTCCATAAAAAAATCCACTCGCGCATTTTAAGAAAATTCTTATTCCAAGTGTAAAAACCTGGAAAAAAATATAACATTTGATATTTCAGCCCTAAATGTAGTGTTACCTGCTGGTGTAGCACTTATGGAAAACTACAGGTCACATCTCAAGAGCTCGTATGGCCACTTGAGCGTGAAAACAAAACTGAATTTTGGTGAGAATCAAGGTAGAAGCAGTTCTGGTAGAATGCAGGTGAGAATACTGACAACTCCCTGGAGGTAACTACCGTTCAGCCACTGGGTCCTTTACGGACGAGGTCTAGATGCATCCATGTTAAGTGTACAGAAAAACTTGTAAGTAGCACATACGGAAGTACCGTTCCATCCTACAAAGAATGGTCTGTCAGCCTCGCCAACATCCACTGGGCAAGAGCAGCTTTACTGCTGGCTGAGCAACCCACAAAGGATTTACCATGTCAGTGCAAGACATACATTCTGTTTTCCTGGTGTAAACAAACCACAACACCAAAATTTATGCATAAAGATGTTTTACAAGCTCTGATACTATCTTACTGGGGTCATAAACAACACTAAGACATCACACTTATTTTGCCTCTGGTCTGCAAGATACCACACGCCAGCTACACAGAGCCAAGCACAAATATGAATCCCACCGCGTTAACATTCAGTTACCCACTTCCCACCAGGTAAGCCCATTTTTCTTTTAGGAGCTAGGCCGTGAGCTGATTGCTTTGTGATCATTTCTGCACACAGCTGTACCCCCGTACAACACCGGCTACAGGAAGCTATATATTTAGAAAATAGATTCCTACAGCGGTAGTAAAAGATGCAAGTTCAAAGCATGAGCATACACACTGTCACTTAACATATTTTTAATTAGCTTTACCAAGGCTAAATTTAAATCCAAGCGTGACTAACATGCTTGCAATGCTTCAGCCTGTTTCTTAAATGAAAACATCAAAACGCAAACTGTAAAACTAATGGTTTCTCCAGGGCTGTTCTCTCTACAGCATCTCAGTCCAGCTCATATGCTACTTCTTCCAGGCTTTCCGATGACACATAGCCACATTCATTGCCAACACTTCTTTAACCCAACAAGTGACCTACATCTTCCAACATTCAGAAAGAAAATGCCAGTTTATTTTCAGAGCAACCTGATTTTTTGTTATTCCTTTCACTTATTTCTTCTTGGAGAAGCAAGAAAAGTAAAATTCAATGAAGTCAACAGCAGGACAGTTAAGATCCTATATTTAAGGGAGAATCTTTACCATCCAAGAAGCACAGTTTAAAAAGACACGGATCCTGGCTATCAAAGGAATTCCCAATGGAGAGGAATAATAGTATGGGGCGTTGCTATATTCTACATGTCACAGTAAACTGAAACATGCCAAAAGCAAATTTTCATACATAAGTAGACTGGCTGAAAGATTTCCAAAATGCAGTCACACACAATCAGTGCAAAAAAGCCAGAACAGCGCAGTCCACGGCAACATCTGCTCTTCTGAGACTTCCCTTACCTCTCATTATTCCACTTAAAAGAACAATCACTAGCAGGAGATGCACTCTGCACAGTCCTGTAGGAAGAGAGGCTTCCTGTGTGCCTCTCCCTAGTTCTCCGTGGCCTCACTCAGTGTTAATAACATCCAAGATTAAAGCACTGCAAACCTGTCACCCTTTGACAGTTTGGAATGTGAGGTTTTAAACTCAACCGAGAGCATGACATCATGCTGTAAAGCTAGTTACCCTTCTAATTCATGCATTTTGTGTTTGGGACTGGGAAAGTAAAAGACAGTAATTTTTCAGACTTCAATTTTAAAACTCATAAGCAGCTCAGGTTTCATTTTCAACTGTCTGTTCCAAAGACAGCACCTATTACCCAGCTGGTGACTGCATCTAAGAATGTTACCTGGAATATCCCTACAGCACAGAAGCGTGCCCAAACCAGGAAGTAAGGAATAAAAAATCCCTAAGTAGTCATTAATAAGTGCCACAATGCTGTGGTATGATTATGCCCACAACTGAAGGAAAGGGCAGGAGGAAAGAGCCTACTCAGAACCAAAAGGCAAGCTGAAGAATACTCTGGGGTTTTCTTTTGAAAACTACGTACCTGTCTATAGGTAAAATCATTGATTCTGCAATCTACTATACGTCTTCCCTGCGGGTCTCCAGCAGTTGGCAGGTATCTTACACCACAAAATCAACATGAGTAGTGCCCGTTTTTCTTCATTCGCCATCTCCAAGATCATTCCTCAGAATACAGCATCTGGAGTGGGACAATAGTGCAATCCGGTTTCTGCAGGGTGCCTGTCAGCTCCTTGGGAACTGCTCTTCTGCCTCCACCAAGCATGTGGCCAGAACTGTACCATGGCCTTGGCCTGGGTAGTCAGGACAGGCTGCAGGAACCTGCTTCCAAAGAGTCTGATTTAGCCGAAAGGGACCAACATATGCTATAAATCAAGAGACAAAACAGCAAGCTGCAGCAAGGACAGAGATCGGTAAGTCCTTGACTACTAGTTGCGCAGGAAACTACACGACAAGAACATCTGGGACCTAAGGGAAAGATAAAAAGAAATCACCGAGCTGGCTCAGAAGGGCACACAGGAGGGAAGGAGCAGGCTCAGAGAAAATTTGAGGCTTTGCATGTTCCTAAAATGTTGATGGTTCAAGGCACCATTTAAATCACAACCTGTATTTAGGAGGTCAGTGTTGGAAAGAAAAGGAATCCAAGCTAAAAGTTATTTTCTGACATTGCCTTCTCTTTGACTTGAAAAATATGTCCTAGGTCCTAACTGGGATACATATTCGTTAGAAGTTCTTGAACTGTTTTTTTGACTGAACTCTCCAAAACCAGCTTCCTCCAATGTATGTGACTGTAGAGGTATTTAGAAGCCAAACATGTGGTCATACGCAGCATGCTACACAAGACAAGTATTCAAAAGTCCATTTTGAAACAACATGCAGTTCTCAGAAAAGGTTATTATCCAATACTATCAGTGCAAAGAAAACATTACAATATTTAATGACAGAATCGGTACTTCTCACCTTTTCCCATCTCAGAATTGCAAAAACATTTAAAGCACCCTTTCACAGAAGTTCATTTACAGCTTTTGAAGAACATGTTCAGCTGTACACCCAATGCTGTAGCATTAAAGACACCTTGAGACAAGTAATATTTGAATCAATCTCTGAGTGAATAAACCCCAGAGCCAGAACTCCAGCTGTGGCCAAAAGAGTAAGCAGAAAATAAATAAATGCATATCTAAAATCTGCTCTAGAAATATAATGAAGGGCTGACTAGATCAGGCAGCACTGGCATGAGGGAGCTTATTATGTCACCATTATCCGGATATTTAAGACACAAAAGAAGAGCAGTCCGTGGCACCCATCAGCGCAGCAAGTATCTTAAGACTTGAGGACTGGCTCACAAAGCTCAGCAGCCATGTAAGATGTGGAGATGCAGGCTCTGTGCGGCTCCTCCAGCACACAGAGGCTCAGGGGAACTCCAGTTCCTGGCTGCATTTCCTGTGACCTGCCCCAGTAAAAACTCCAGAGGCAGAGCGCAGGTCTCCTCCTTTCTCCTTCCATGGTAAAACACTCCGACAGGAAAAACACTTGCAAGCATTAGTCTCCTGTCTCAAAGACTCATTCCTCTCTGCTCCCCTCAGATTCCTTGAGTGCTGGACACAATTTGCCCACCCCTCCCTAACCTCTAGAAGGGTGAGATAAAGCACTCCAGCTGCCTGACAGGGAGGTCTACAAAAGTGAGCTCACAGGACTTCAAAAACAGCTTGCTTTTCATTTTGTAATCTTGTCCATCTGCCCATGCCGCACCCATGCCTTTCACTGCTCATTTGCTGCAGCAGTGCATCCACTCTGTTCTCCTTATGCCACCATTCCCACTCCTCCAGTTCCACACCAGTATTTTCCAGCATTTTCTATCATCCCTCTGATACTTTTCTGCATCTGCTTCTCCATATTCTGCTTGTCAGGGTATATTCAGACAGCTGCACCAACAAGGCACTCTTCATCCGTCTCACTGCTGTCAGCTCCTGCCTTCCCCACAAGTACTCCTCTCACACTGCTTCCAGAACAACCTCAAAAGTAAAATTGTATTGGTGTTTTGTAAATGTGAAACTGGTGTTTTGTAAATGTGAAACTTCCTCTTCTCATCTCAGTCTCTCCAGCACCGGGACAGCCTAGCACCACTGCCTACCTTGAATCAAGGAAGGCTTTGCAACCCTGGCTTTTCTTCACCAGCCTCAATAAGACAATGGGGACTTCTACCACAAGGCAGCTGTACCGGTTTTTCTCTCCTCTCACCTTCATCTTCTACACATAACCTGGATCTCCTTTCTTCTTTTCATGAACTCCCACACTGTTGCCCCCAAAATTTCCATAGCAATGATCTACCCTGATCTTCCCCCTAGCCGCACACCTTCTTGCTCTTGTATTTCCACTTAGAAACATACAATTGGAGGATGTCGTGTTCTGCTACCAAAGGAAATTACCTTATAATCCTTTTCACCAACTAAACCAAATCCAATGTTGATGCTGCTGGGTTCTTTACCTCCTTCACTCTTCCTGGAGTGCTGCTCCATTATCTCATTGCTATGATGATTTGAAACTTTCTTCTCATTTCTAGCAAGGTCTATGCCAGTGTAAATTTATACCTGGTGTGAATGGTTCTTTTCCCTCCCTTGTGCTTATTTCATGACTTTTTATAGGTATTAATCACTGTCTTCATTTTGTTAAGCTAACAATGCTGTACTGCTCAGATAATAATCAGACACATTTATCATTTTCTTGATGATCCCAAGAATTCTCTACTGTCTCTCAGTTTAAACCAACTTTTATTGAAAACGACCAGAATTACGCAGTGACCCATAACACCATCCAAAGGGGCTTACGTTTCCCATCTCTGCTGGCAATAATCTAAAACATTCAAGCATCTCATTTGCCTTTGCTGTTTTACATTATGCTGGCGAGTCATATGTCTTTTGATTGATTAAAACACCCCAAGTTGGAAGGGATAAAGAAGGACAAAAGTATCAGCCTATAGCAGAAGTTATTTGAATTCTTTTATAAATACGCCTTTGCATTCTGTGCTGCTTAACCTCAACCCACTTCTGTTGCACTAATCCCAAATGTCAGCCTTGTAGGATATTTCCATCCTCCAGGTGTTTTCTTCCTCTGCCAGACCACCAGATTTCGTCAGCGTGCTTCTGCTTTTATGTCACTGACTGTAATGAACACACAACAGTTCAGTCACAGGACTGACTCATAGAACTCCTGTAGGCACCTGTTTCCAGACCAACAGTTCCTCCTTCAGCTCGAGCTGCAGCACCTCCTCCTCAACAGCTCCTTAACTGACCTTGTAAATCCTTAGTCTCTCCTGAGGCTTTTTTTTTGAGCAATTTCAATACTAGATTTTCAAACAAAAACAGATTAAACCCAGAGCCTTTTCTGAATCCAGAAGATCAGTTACCTTTGTGAGACAAATATCTTCTGCCTACCCATCTGTTTCCCCCCATCCCACCCCAAATACAGCTACCACATTTCCTATTCTCCAGTCATACAATGTTATTTATGACTTGACAAATGAATTCTAACTCCTTGCTGCTCAACTATTATTTTGTGTGTCAGTTCCTTCCTAGTGCTGGGCTGGAAACCAGCAGCTGCCCAGCGCAGGCGTATCAAGCTCTTAGGCGAAGAGAAAACTTAAAGACATGTAAAAGGCTCGCGTGCCATCATTACCATCAACCTTCAGGTTCACCTTTGTCATACTTGCAGAAAATATGCAAAAACAGTTTTTTGAGTTATATGTAGATTAATTGTAATTCCTATCTCATTCTCTCTGCAAAGATGACTTCTGTTATTGCTGCTGGTTTTATATGCCTGACAAACCTCTGACTGTTTTCATTTGCCTTGCAAGGCTTGACTTTGGCAACTCTGATTTTAATCCTTACATAAAACTTTCTCAGCTTACGAGCTTCTCAGTTTGTCAAAACCTAATTCCTTAAAAAAAACTTCAAGATGATTATTTTTACACATTTCTCTGAATGGCTTCCCCCCTGCCATTTAAACTCATAGTCAGTGTAGCATTTGCAGTTTTGACTGTCAAACTTCCAAGCTCACACATTCAGTTCCCTGAACTTCCTACCTGATTTCATTGAATACTTCCCCTAGTTTTGAAGCATGCCACTGCAAAACCAGGCATCTCACAGACCTACCTCCTCTACTTACCTTCCCACTGAACCTAAGAATTACCTGAAAACTGACGTAAGGTAACCCCCTTGACACAGCATCATCTCTTATTGGATCACTCATATTTCATGAAGGAATCAGGTAGCAATAATACCTACTGCTTTGGTTCAATTCTTGTCAGGTGCCAAGAATGTTCGTCCACTGAGGTAGCCTTAAATCACCTTGTCTTTGTTATTTACCTAGTCATTCATTTTCTTCCTGCCTTACTGTCCTACATCATTCATTCCTTTCTCTTTCCATCACTGTGAGGTCCGTCCTGCTCTCGCTTAGACCTGGTGCATCTTCAGTGTGAGCATCCGCTGGCCTCTGGCACAACCACAACGACCAGCCCTATTATCTTCACTAGAAAAGCCTTTTTCCCGCTCCCCGTCCTTCAATTTTGTCCACTCCATAGTCAAGCAACTTCAGTATTTCAATCTCATCTGCATACTTGCAGTCCTGGCTGCTTACATTCTCCAGCCCTCGTTCCTCTTTGCAAAGGATCACTTGAACAACTCTCATTTCTGCTGTGTGAGAAGCATGGAAGTTTCTTGCCTGTGCTCCTCCTCTGATCCTGTCACTTCTCTGACAGATCCCATCCCACTCCCTTGTACCTCATTCTCTCGTACCTTTTGCCTCCCATATTCTCCCCACTCTCCTCTTCCAGTCAAAATTTCTTACAGACTCTTAAAAATTCCCTCTCACTCTCTCCACATACTTCTTTCCCTGCTGCCTTTTCCTTTCTTTTCAACTCCCTGTTTACATTTCTGTTTGTGATTTGCAGGAAGTCACTGACTGGAGCTCACCTCTTCCAACATCATTCATACTCAGCATGCTGCACTTGGCAACAGAAATTCAGATGTTCAGCAGCTGATCTACTTTTAGAGCACTGAAGAGCCAGGGCTCTGATCAGTAAAGCCACTGCTCTACTCCTCTTATCTGCTTCTGGCTACAGTATGACTCAGCTGGTCTCTGAGCCTTTTTTCATGGGTACATCGTTGCCAGTTCAAGATCAAAAAGCCCCACACAATTCTAAACTTTTCACCTGTCTTTTCTGCTTTGTTGCCTTTTCTTCACGGACAAGAGCACCAGCCTGTTTGACATGCACAGTGCCAGCCTCCCTATGAGCTGTCTCTACAACCTCAGACATAAGCTGAATCTCATTCTTTGGGTTCTTTCTGTGTCATGGTTTTAAAATACAACCTTCTCTTTCTAGCCATATCATTAAGATTCTTTACTGCACTCTCAAACCTTCTAATCCAGTTACTGATGTGCCTTTTTCTCTAGTCTGATGTAATCCCGTTCAAAATGATGCTGAACGTCAACTCAAAAGGCTGCTGCAGAAAGCATTCGCATCCTGCCCTGATCATGCCTTCCATCTATGTAACTCTCTACTTCCCCTTCACTTCCCTTTCCTCTTCTACTTCCTTCTCTCACACACACACACAAAAAAACAATCCGACTCCACAGCCTTCATGCATTGCTCCCAGTCCCCACGCCATCTTGCTGAAGACCCTGCCTCCTACCACATGTCTATTCTGGAGACACCTACACCCACTTCATTTTCAAAAAAAATGTCTTCATCCTTTCTCTTGTTGAACTTTTCATGCTTGGGAGGGATTCTCTTTAAACATCTCCACATTTGGCTTTGGAAATTTTCTTATGGCTCTGTGTTGCCTTGATGTTTACAAATAAGTTGAAAAACATCATCACACTGCTGGGAAATTCATAGCTCTGCCTTGGACACCAACCATCAGATGACATAACATGTCTACAGACAAGCTTCATTTGATATTTGGTAAGTTCTTTCTGGTCAGGTTAGCACTTCCGGGCAGCATCTATCACAGCCCTGAGCTATTACTAGGGCTTCCAACCTCTTTTAGTACTGTAGTGCCTAAAATCCTAACCGTCACTAAATATTTAGTGACAAAAATAGTAGTTATTGTTGGCATCCTTTGATGTCTAATATTAAATTTAAGGCTAAGAAATTTGGTGTTTATGCAAAAGCTTCACAGTTTCGAAAGTTATGGAACTGCTGATGACTGTGTAAATCACAAGCTGTTTGTTTCCTCTTTTTATTAATTATAGAAGTTTGAAAATAGACATTTTTGCATTGAAAGAGGCAAGTGTTCACGGTGCTTAACCTGTAATCTTATGATTGGCTTTAAATGGACCATTCCCTCAAAATAGGGCCTGTCTTTCAAGAACCCCGGATGGTTTGTTAGGATGGAGAACTTTATGAAAAGTTTATTAGACCTCTTGAAATGTAAGAAATTTAGGGTCACTCACTTACTGGAACCTCTACAATAATGTTTTTATGGAAGATTTCAAGACTTTATGCAATTAAAGATTGGAAATAAGCACCAACACGCTTGGAACAAATCAGACCTTTTATATTCCCTTTAACACAGGTTGTATGAAATTTTCAGACACATAAGGTAATTAACCATCTAATGCTTTTCAGCTGAAAACTCTCCCAAGCACTTTACAAATGCAGCACCACTAAGATCAATCCACTCTGGAATCACTGGATCAGAGCCCCGCTCTGATACCACACAATATTTAATATCTGCGCGCAACACTGAGGTTGCTGAAGAACCTGAGCTTTTCAAGTCACTTGACCTGCTATGGTAAACCACCAGAACCTCAGTGACTCAAGAAGTTCAAACAAAGTAGACCTTTGCAGGATACAAACTGACAATGAGTAAGTCACTGTTTTTTAAAGTTAATGTACACATACACACAATCAGTAACAGAGTTACTATATGCACTACATTAAGGCTGGATACTTGCTGATCTACAAATACACCCTTCCCATATTCTTCAGCTGACCTTGAATCTTCAACCTTAGCTTGACTTACAGCAACATCAAAAAAGACCAGCAGTGATAAATCCAACAGCTTTTTAATTTAGTGCTATGAATTCCAAACCACTGAAAAAAAATTAACATCATAAAACCCTGTAAACTCCAGATTAAAAAAAAAAAAAAAAAAAATCACCTGATGACAATTATAAAAGAGACAATTATGCTTTTCAAGGCAAAACTGCTGGAGGTGGGAAAGCCTGTTCATAAATAACGTTCTGGGTTATAGGCTATTTATTGACCTTAGGACCACAGTAAAACCATTAATAAAACAAGATCACAAAAATAGCCTAAAATATTTTATGTTCTGAAGAGCTTAAGAGAAACGAAAAGCCCATATGTTTAAAAATATTTTAAAATAATGAGCATGAGATTATTGCTCATGAAAGACGCCAGCTTAGAAGCTGAAGTCACCCATTTATGCCCAGAACAGGTGCAGACTTCCGGCACGCTGCCCATTCCCCACAAAGAAGGCTCAATTCTGACCTGAAGAACCTAGCACTACACACAAAGTCAAAAGTCATCTCCATGACCTTGCAGTCCCTTGTCCTCTTAGTAAGATGAGCACCATCAGCTGTGTTGGTGGTCTGAGGAACACATACACACTCTCACTTTGCAAATATGACCAAGACTTTGCAACCTCCTGCTACACAGAAGGAACACCACCTCTGAAACAGGACAAAATACTATTTTTCCAAAGCATGCTTATGGGACACAAGTTTACTCACAATGATCTCCAATTCTTTCAAAACTACTAGCTGGGAAATTTATAGGAATTCAAAAATACTTTCTAATATTTTCCCCTACCTCCTGGTAAAAACAGGAGGCAGAGATGGGGAATCTGCCACTCAAAGGAAGCAGATTTGAAATTATCTGTTTTGATTAGAACTGTGTACTTCTTGCAAATACGGAAAGGGGAAATTCTAAGCACTATCTGTATGCAGGACAAAATTTGCTTATCTTTCTTGACTGTGGTTTCAGCATTTCTGTATCACTTTATGTCATGGAATTTCACAGGAAAACTATTTGATATAAATCTCCAGGTAGTTTTAAAAGTCTTTACAATACCAACCGGGATGCTAGCACAAACCAAGCTCTTACGTTACTGCCTTTGACCCTGATGAAAATCTATTAACATAAAATAGTACCAAAGTTATAGCCACCTCCTGAGAATCTGGCTCAAACTGCCACAGATGCACTGATTCCAATGAAGTGAGGACATTTTATATCAGCCAGGAACTTGGCCTGATGAGGTGAAAGCACTCAGCAGCATGCCACATTAATTGCGTGTGAGTTTAAGCTTATTTCACTCACCACAAAACCTTTGTGCTTTAAAACATACAGTTGAAAAACAGCACATAACCGTACTTCTTGCAGAAATGCTGACCAGTAAAAGGGAAAACAAACATCTCATCTGACTGAAGAAGCAACACTGAAATAAGACCCAAACACACATTCACTTAAATTTTGAAGAAGTTTCTGCTAATTTTTGAGAGGCTCTCATTATTTAAAATACCATGACTGTTTGGGGTACTCAAACCAGATTCCTAGTAGCAGAAACAAGCCATAGCCCACTCTGAAGTAACTGTTAAAATTAAACCATAAGCTAAGATCCTTATTTCTGCATTAAGTATCATCTGATCCATGGCCACAGCTGGTCAAATCGTTTTTATACACATTAGTAAAAAAGGAAGAGCCAACACAAGGAGAGAGTTCCTTCAGATGACCCTGATGGACAACTTTATCAGTGTTGTTTTTTATTTTAAATGGTGAGAGCAGTCAGTGCTAAAAGGTAAAATCATAGCAATTCATGCGGAATTCAGCTCCCTGGAGCAGGCTCCAAAGTCCACGACGCCAAAATGCCACTGCGCCAGCATTACTTACCCCTAGCCATCTTGCTCCTTTGTTGGCAGCCTGCTGAATCTGCACTCTTTTCAGGGTGACATGGTAAACAGCTCCCTCTTCTACTTCTTCACCCCAGTCCTGAATTGAGCTCTGCCAGGAAGAGAGAGAGAGAAAGGAACATTTTCCCCTCTTCTGCTAACCACAATCTATACCAGGTGCTCCACTGCTTCACACAGAGCTCCGAGCAGAAGATGGGCTGCACAAAGTACATACAACAATCAAAGCAACACGGGATACTTTTAGACTGAGGGAACACTGGAGATATTCTTGGCAAGCTGTCCCTTCCTGTGGTATCAAGATACCCTGACTTTCCATTTAGCTATTTTTCCTAGACTAGCACATATTTTAAATAGTTGTATAAAGTCTTTTCTAAGGAAATAGTTTGGTTTTGATTAGCAGTCTCTCTTCCCTCTCCCTCCCACCCCCTCTCTTCTGAAGCAATTAAATCTCTTTGGCCTTTCGTTTAAGGAAGGAATTGCGCTTTTTAAAACTGTTGAGTTACTTACGCAGACAGCCTTTAAACTCTGAAGCTAACAAGCACCTAAAACACAGCAACCCTTTATTTCTTCTGACAGGAGGGATCTAAAGCGCTTGCAGTTTGCTTTCCCAAAACCTATTATTTCAAGCTACAAAAACTTTACAGAGCCGAGGCTTTAAAACTCACAAAAAAAGATAAGGAAATATTTTTTAAAAAGCCCAACGTCTTCCAAACTTCCACATGCGCTGGGGTGACTGCTCTTCTCCCGGGTTCCGCACAATGGGGCGCGGGGTGTCCGGCGGGGCCCCGCAGCGGCCGCTCCCTCCCGTGCCCCGCTCCGGGCTCGCCCTCCCCGCAGCCACCCGGCCCGGCCGGTCCCCGCTCCCCCGAGCCCCGCCGCCCCCGCCTGACACCGGCACCCCGCGGGGGGGGAACGCCGCCCGGTTACCATTTTAGCTCTCCACAGAAATCTCATTCTCAGTTTCTTGCCGGGTGCCTCGACGGGGCATGCTGCTGCTGCTGCTGCTGCTGCTGCTGCTGCCGCCGCTGGGCGCCAACCCCGCTCCGCCCTGTCAGCGGCCGCCGCCGCCGCGGGCCGGGCCGAGCCGTGCGGCCCCTCGGCTCCGCGGCGCGGGAGGGAGGCGGGCGGGAGGCGGCAGCGCCAGGCCCCGCCTCGGCCCAGCCCCGGCCCCGCGGAGGGGCTTCCTGTTTATCGCGGGCAGCCCCGGCCCGAAAGTTGGCGCCGCTTGGCTTTCCTGGGCCGGGAGCCGCGTCCGAACCGAGCGGGGCGGCCGCTGCCCGCCGGTCACCGCCTGACAGGAACGGGGCCGAGACGGACAAAGGCGGCGGCCCTGGGTGTGGGAGGACACCGGGGACCGTCGGCGGGGGGCACGGGGTGGCAGGTGGGAGACGAAGAGGGCTGAGGTAGGGCCCTGCGCCATGCCTCAGTCCCCCGGGGGATTTTCGAACCGCTCGAGTGTCAGCCGCAGGCCCACGCAGCCCTCCACATCCCCCCAGGCTGCAGCCGCTCCCCCGCGACAGGGAAACGAGAGGAACGAGAGGGGACGGGGGACGTGCAGGAGGGGCGGAACAGGAGATCAGAAAACTGCAATACACAGCGGGGTCGTGAGGAACATGGAGCAGATGAGGGCTGCGTGGTCAGCGATGTAGGGGAATGGGGCTGAGCTCCTGGTCTAGAGAAATAAGTTTTAGGAAGATGGGAAACGGGAGATGGGGGAAGGAATTCCTACCCATTTGACCTGTACATCAGGAAACAAATCCTGGCTCTTTCCACCTGTCTCAACTCAAAATAAAATAAAATAAAACCAAAACAAAAACCTCTTCCTACTCCTGCCCCTGCAAAGTAATAACACATAGTAACAGGCTCTCCTCGGTGCTCAGCCATGAGGCCTACCATCACAGCAGCAGCCACAGCCCTCCAAGAGGCTGCTGGCTGGACCTTCTCCAAGTCCACTGAACACCAGCACAACATTAAGCTTGAATATGCACAGCAGAAGGCACTGACCGTTGTGCTGCCCCGTGAGACCCATACCTTGGTGCTTCTATCACCTACTAGTGCAATGGGGCGTCCCTTGTTCATGGACAAGTCTGCGTATAGCGTGACTGTCTTCCCTGTACAAGCAATAGCTGCAGACATCAGCATGGTAACACAAGGATCTCAAGACACCTTAAAAACACTAATTTAAGATGCCTCTTGAGCTGGCATCTTTGTTTCGGGCTTCTGTTTTTTCTTTTTTCTTTTTTTTCTTTCTTTTTTTTTTTTTCTTTTTGGACTTATAAATGAAAGCAAAGAAAATTTAAGTGTACAAATTATTGTACAAGTCAGTGAAAGAGGTAAGAATTGAACCAGAGAGTTCAGATTTCCTCAACAAGCAGCATATTAACATATTTATACACAAGTGTTACTACCAATTATTTCAGGAGCTATGCTGGTTCAGAGAGACTTGCAACTGTTAACATGAGGAAGCATATGAAAGTAAGAAACAGTATTTTAAACTATTTTAAGCTATGAAACTAAGTTTGAGCTGTGTTGTTACGGGTGAACAGAACTGATTATTTTACAGGCTATGCATTTAATTTATTTGCCTAATACTGAAGTGATCCAGAATGTGCTGAGGCAGATACAAACTTATTAATCTAAAATTTAATGTAGCACACAAATTAAAGTCTAGATTTTTCCAAAGTCCCTTGGCTTCTGTAAAACTGCACACAGCCTTTAGAATGCTGTAGATTTTGCAAATGGTTTTCCACATAATAATTTTTAGGTGCAAAAAAGGAGTCTGCATTGAAATCATGTAGCTAGCCCAGCAGGCATGCAAGCCGTTTCAGAACAAATTGCAATTGAATAGGACAAGCATATGTTAGCATATGAAAATGGATATCCAGCTACAAGGAATATAACAGCAAAGCCAAATAATTACCCCGTTTACACTGATTATTCAATGCTAGAAAGGGGGTGGGGGGGGTGAAGTACAGTACATTGTACTTTACTTTCATTTAGTTGCATTCTAAGGCCATTATGTAGTGTTCAGCAGCTTATTTTAGACCAGGAGATGGGCTCAGAAAGCATAGGAAAACATGAAGACAAAGCAGGATCTGATTAATTTAAAAGATGTTCTGTAAAGGTTTCAAGGACAGAAGGATGCATGAAAAAGTCGAAAAACAGCCTGCAACTTGGGTTACTAGAATTGCTGCTTTGCTCTTTCAGCAGACTTTAATCATGAAACTGATCTATACCCATGAAAAACACTCATGATCAACATTGTGTTAAATATTTGGTTCTTTCCAAACCATGTTTGCATGCAATAGCTACATTCCTGTCATAATCAAGCCATGTGTCTGCCCTTTCTACTGAATCAGAGTTGTTCCTCTCAAAGACCTGAGCGAGTATTCCTTCCCCCTCGCAACAAGAAAGAAATACAAATCCACTTGTAAACGCAACCTTACGCTTCTCACAGTGAAATGTTATATAAGGAAATGCTTTGGGGTTTGGAAAAATCTCAAACTGCAGATCATTGACCACTTACAGCCCAGAACTTGCTGACTGTCCACAGAGAAATAAGTTAGTCACACAGAGTGATGAGTTTTCCTTGTTTTCAGCTGTTGCTACAGCTGGCACGCAGGTGCTTTCATGAGAAGACAAAGGAAAAGACCTATAAACCAGCTGGAAATAAAGAACAGCTAGTCTTACTGCTTTTACTAGAGGCCTAGTAGAAGGAGAAGAGGAAACAGAAGTCAGAGATACCCAAAAAAGGAAAACATTCAGGAGAGCAAAGGAAAAGGACAAAGTAAGCAGGTGCTGTAAGAATTGCACCAGGCAGCTTCTGCGTGAAAAGCTATGCATCATGTAGCCTAAAAGGAAAGAAGCCAGGTACCAGAGCCCTGCATGCAAATTAGTGTCACAGGAAAATTATCATCAGTGGGAGAGGGGAAGTTAAAACACACAGCTGTTTCCGTAGTGTTTCTCCAAAAAAGGGCAAACACCCCTTGCATTACAAAACCTTAAGTTTCACTGACAGTGGCACTGCCAGCTCAAGCAGTTTGCACTCCCTGGTGCTTGATTGTGCCAGGGCTAAACATTGTTCAGATATTAACTTTAAAAAAAAAAAAAAAAAAAAAAGGCAGCAATGGCTACCGCTTCAAGGGCACTATCTAAACATGTGCAACTGTTAATTGGAGGAGAGGATTTCACAAGACAATCTTTGTGTTCATCCTATAGAAAGAACCAGAGTCTATGATATAGAATAAAGCATGTACAAAGAGACACCCCTGTGATGGATTGTGCATTAGAAGTGCATGCCTACAAAAGGAAATAAATACTGCTTCTATTAATACTATTAATGCTATTTCATTAATTATTATTGGTCTGGTTTCTTTATAACCGCATTTAGTCCATGCTTTCTGTTTATGGCACGTACCCTCAATTTGATAACTAACAAGTGCTGCAGACTGCAGTCCTTAAGATTGAAGTTATTTTAAAAGTTAAGAAAATTCACATGCAGGTGAGCCACAAAAGCTACATAATGTAGAGACTACAGAAATGTGAACACAAACCAGTCTCATATTGTGTTTTAATGACTGTGGTCTCTGACCTGTAGCTTGGCTGCAGAGAGCTCTTTACTACAGCTGCCATATGAAAATCACCTGATAATATTCCTTTACACTGTGCACACCTGAGTTCCTGCTTTCCTGTCAATAACTGTTTGCCAGGGAATCCACTTAACATCCCATGTGCTACAATCCTACCTACACTAAAGGTCCTTTACATCACAAAGCAGCTCTCTGCCATACATCTCATGCAGTAATTTCCATCAGTACAGCAGCAGTACTTTGCACATGCTGCGTGCTGATGTAAAGGGTGATAGAGGTAAGTCAGGTCCTCTGTCTTCCTCATTTGAAAATAAATTAACTTGCGTATTTCTATTATTTAAATGAATGAGATGCACTGTTACTCTGTGTCAACCAGGAAGAAAAATTATTGGGATGAAAAATTAAATTTGAATTTCAAACCACTGACTAACCAAAGAAACGTTACATTACACACCAAATGCCTGATCTGCAACTTTTGTGATCCGTACTCCTCTGCAAAAAGGGAAAAACAATGTTCCACACTCACCCTGCACAGTGTTAAAAGATGTGGCAATGTAGTAGCAGCTCAGTAAAGAACCAGATACACAAGTTCATCATGCTCCGTCTTCATTGACACTAGAACTAAATAGAGGCCTTCAAGTAATTGGAAATATTAACCAGCTTCATTGTAAGATGCCAGAGGAAATGCAGCAGAGCTCCCATATAAACCTACATTAATGTTTCATAAGGCTGCCTAATTAACAATGCTAAGTCAAAAAGTTATGTAGTTAAGGAAGCACATGTAGCCTTCCATTGACCTCTCATTTCACATATGATTGCAATTAGATAAGCATGCACTGTTTCACAAACCATGCTGCCCAGTAGGGTATGGGATGTTTTTGTATAATCTTAGATCTTGGTGGCATATCTGTTCCACTCAAGAGGAGCAAGTGCATAGCGTTCCATTTGTTAAGACTCAAAGCAATGTTACTTGCAAAACTGTGGTCACACCACCAGTAAACACCACTTGCAACATCATATGGAGAAACACTGGCATATTTTATTCCACATATCCTGAACCTTTTGACTTAAGAGGAGCGTAAGTAGTGCTGCAGCGTCTCTGAGTCTGATCTCAAACCTGCCCCCTACTTAGCATGCAGAAACCTGTCTGGTTCTTTGGAAATGACCTGTAAGAGCAGGAACACTCAAATCTCAGTAACACACATCACAAAGCGCACCAAAACTTTACTTTTGGCTATAAACGCTTTACGAGTCCTTTTGCTCCTCTCTTAGGTCCAGCATGTCCCTGCTGCTCCAAAGCACTATCTTTCCCTTTGTGCTGTGTAGCCACTCAGGTGCTTGTTCACAGCAAATCCTCCTGACTGCACCCTTCACAACCTTTGCAGGAAGAAACAAAACCCTGATTTTCATGCTGAGTACATGATTTTCAAAAGCCCATAACTCAGTCAAATCAAAGCCAAAACTAAGACACTTCACAGCTATGGCTATTTCAATGCCGAATTTTGGCATATGGGCCTCAGCCACACTTACTGCAGAGCTGTTCAAAAGAAAGCAGCAAAAAGTCTTTATGGAAGGAAAAAATAGTTTTCCACTTTCCTCATACTTACACATGGTTGAAATGTTTTCACTCAAACTTTCCAAAAAATTCACCTTTGAGCAGAGTCCAAGGGCTACATTTGAACAATTTTAAAACTTTCTGCAAAGAATAAATAATTTAATCATATAAAAAGACATCGCACAAGTACAAAGTTGACTGTGGATAATTATCCTGACGTCAATTCCATTTCTCCCAATTTACATGGTCTTGTGACCAGAATCAATTCCAGTGCCTGCAGAGAACTAATAAAAATTATTACTCCCTCCTCCAACAAAAAGTTATGGAAGACCGAAAAAAGAAGGCCTATATATCCAGGAAACATCAGATATGGGTATGTACAGTGACAAAATATACAGCACCATAAAACAGCAGACCAAAATGTTTAACCCTGTAAGCTTCATAACAAAATCTTCATGGCACAATGTGTATGAAAAATGGTGGAAAGGGAACACTCCGGAAGCATTTGAGGTTCAAGAGGACAATGGCTCCCCCCTAGTCTTCCCAAGCCACGGTGTAGTGGGTTTACGTGGCAAGGTTTTGGTAGGAGGGGGGCCATAGGGGTGGCTTCTGTGAGAAGGATCTAGAAGCTGCCCCATGTTTGGTAAGGGCCCCACTGCTGACCAGAGCTGAGCCAATAAGTGATGTTGTTTTGCGCCTCTGTGAGAGCATATTTAAGACAGAGAAAAAACCGTTGCGCCACTCAGCAGCTGGGAGGGTGAGAGGAGTGAGAAACAGCCTTGCAGGCGCCAAGGTCAGTGAAGAAGGAGGGGGAGAGGTGCTCCAGGCGCTGGAGCAGAAGTCCCCTGCGGCCTGTGGTGAGGACCATGGTGAAGCAGGATGTCCCCCTGCAGCCCATGGAGTACCATGGTGGAGCAGGGTTCCACGCTGCAGCCCGTGGAGGAGACCACGGTGGAGCCTGTGCCCCAAAGGAGACTGCGGCCTGTGGAAGACCCCTGCCAAAGCAGATTCCGGGCCAGGCCTGCAGCCCGCAGAGAGGAGACCACGCAGGAGCAGGTGACCCGGCAGGAGCTGCTGCCCGTGGGGGACCCAGGTTGGAGCAGTTTGCTCCAAAGGGATGGACCCCGTGATATGGACCCATATATGGAGCAGTTCTTGAAGAGCTGCTGCCTGTGGACAGCCCACGCTGGATCAGTTCGGCAAGGACTGCATCCCGTGGGTGGGACCCCACAGCACAGGGGACAAGAGTGACCGAGAAGGAGCGGCAGAGAAGTGCTGTAGACTGACCATAACCCCCATTCCCCCGCGCCGCTCGGGGAGAGGAGGTGGAAGAGGATGGATGGGGGGGGGAAGGTGCTTTTGGTTTCTTTCCTTTGTTTCTCACTTCTCTAGCTTGTTAGTAATAAGCAATAAATCTTACTTTCTCTCTATGCTGAGTCTGTTTTGCCCGTCACGATAATTATTGCGCGATCTCCTAGTCCTTATCTCAACCCTTGAGCCCCTTTCATCGTATTTTCTCCTCGCTCCTCTTTGAGGAGGGGGAGTGAGAGAGCGGTTGTGGTGGAACTCGGCTGCCCACCCGAGTAAAACCATCACACACGGTCAAACAGAGCTGACCTTGACATGCAGCCTGGCTTCAGGACAAGCTGGTGACTTCAGCCAGACAGAGATCTGGATTATGCAGCAGTCCCTGCATCACCATAGCAGACATTCACACTCAGCTGGTAGCATAGGCATAGGAATTATACCTGAACTGATTATGATTTGCCTGAGATTATCACTCTTTCATGGTAATTCAATCATTTCTCATAAAAATAAAAGTAAATATAATGCCACATGGTAAGATGCTTCATTCAGTAATTTCTTACTGAGTCATAAGACTAAAGTCTTATGAGGAGCAGCTGATGGAGCTGGGACTGTTCAGCCTGGAGAAGAGGAGGCTCAGGTGCAACCTTATTGCTCTCTACAGGTACCTGAAAGGAGGCTCTAGCGAGGTGGCGGTTGGTCTGTTCTCCCATGTGCCTGGTGACAGGACGAGGGGGAATGGGCTAAAGTTGCGCCAGGGGAGGTTTAGGTTGGGTATTAGGAAGAACTTCTTTACCGAAAGGGTTGTTAAGCATTGGAATGGGCTGCCCAGGGAAGTGGTTGAGTCACCATCCCTGGAGGTCTTCAAAAGACATTTAGATATAGAGCTCAGTGATATGGCTTAGTGGAGGACTTGTTAGTGTTAGGTCAGAGGTTGGACTCGGTGATCTTGTAGGTCTCTTCCAACCTAGATGATTCTGTGATTCTGTGATTCTTTGTAAAGAAGATGGTATAGAACAGCTTTACCAAGCTAAGGGTTTAGCTCTGAAGAGGTAATGAGTGAAGAATTCAGATACTGCGCAGTGCTTGAAACAAAGCTATCCTGAGGGAAAGAGGGGTATTAATAGAATCATAGAATCATAGAATATCCCGAGTTGGAAGGGACCCACAAGGATCATTGAGTCCAACTCCTGGCATCACACAGGCCTACCCAAAAATTCAGACCATGTGACTGAGAGCACAGTCCAAATGCTTCTTAAACTCTGACAGGCTTGGTGCCATGCGTACACCCCTGGGGAGTCTGTTCCAGTGTGTGACCACCCTCTCAGTGAAGAACCTTTTACTGATATCCCACCTGAACCTCCCTTGTCACAATTCCCCTGGGGCCTACTGGTGGTCACTGAAGAGATCAGCGCCTGCCCCTCCACTCCCCCTCGTGAGGAAGCTGTAGGCCATGATGAGGTCTCCCCTCAGCCTCCTCTTTTCCAGGCTGAACAGGCCAAATGATCACAGACAGTCCTCATACGTCTTCCCCTCTAGGCCCTTCACCATTTTCATGGCACTTCTCTGGACACTCTCCAACAGTTTCACGTCCTTTTTGTACTGTGGTGCCCAGAACTGCACACAGTCCTTGAGGTGAGGCCACACCAATGCAGAGTAAAGCTGGGCAATCACTTCCCTCAACCAACTAGTGATGCAATGGTTGACACAGCACCAGGATACAGTTGGCCCTCCCGGCTGCCAGGGCACATTAAAAAACAAGAGTTGCTTATGCTGTTGAGAATGCTCTGTTTGTAAATAATGGGACCTTGTTCCTTTATTGCTTCAAAGGGGAATAGGTAAGTGTGCATGCAAAGGAGAAGACAGTAAGGGGGAACTCACTGATTTCATCCTTTTTTGGGGGAAAATATGGTTTCTCACATCTTTTTTACACTTGCACATACACACTTTTCTCTTTAGTATCATCAATATTGTAAACACTGAGCTTTCTGCCACAGCTCTTACAAAGCATCATAATAAGTCAAAACATATGAGAAAAAATTCTTACAGACATTGTGATATAAATGGATTATCACGTATCCATCAGCTGAAAGACAGAGAACTCCTTTCCTCAACTGGGGATCAAATGGCTTGCTCATACAAAGTATCACTCAAAGGATTGCCTTCTCAGCCTTTCATATATTTTTTATTATTTTTTTTTCACCTAAGGTTTAATAATTAATTTGGCTGGTCATAGTACAAAAACATATTGGGTTGATTCAGCAAAATTCTTATTTTTCTAACTGCACTCATCTCCATCTATGGCCTGATTCTCCATAAGAAGCTTCTTACTTTCAGTACATTTACAAATTCATTATTTATACTATTAGCTAGTTGTTACTCAATCCCTCCCCCCATCATTCCCAAATTATTTGCTATACTTCATGCTCTTTTCTAACAAGCTTCAGTTTCCAGAACAAGAAATCTAATTATTTGATTAAATGAGCTCTCAGAACTTCCCATTTACAAACCTAACTTTCTTTTTGCCTTCTGCTGTTTCTTTTTGCTTTGATTACACATATACTGCACATATGCCTTTTATGGCCCTGTAACGGTATGTTTAAACAGTATAAACCTCTGTTGACTATTGGGATTTCTGTCTCCTTAATTTTCACTCTATAGTCTTTTTTTTTTTTTTTTTTTTTTCCCCTCATTTTACCTCTTAAAAAGAAATATTTCCTCCCCTAGGAGTCTGCATCACTCTGGTATCCTTTAATCCAAGTACTCCCCAGAGGACACTAGGCTTAATAATTATATTAGAGTGTCTATTATTTAGGATACTGGGAGTACTTCCCACTCTATCTGGGGCCTCCCGTTCCTCTGAACAGACCTTTGCCAGCTAGCTCTGTAACTAGTTCAAAGCACAAGGACTTTGTCCCTCCCACCCATTGAGTTATAATCAGATGGCATGTCTTAAGTTTGAATCATTCACTTCATGCGTACATAGTTTCCAGAAACAGTAAATGAAGAATTTCAATTTAAACACTGTTCCTACAGCAAATCCCAGTAATTACATGTTTTCAAAGGCATTATATATGCTAGACATCACAATTTAAACCTGGAAAAGTAACCCCATAGTTCAGAATTAAAACATGAGGAAAAATCACCATAAAATTGCCTTGTGAATAGTGAACCCCAAAACAAGGCTTGGTGTTTCTGAAAGTTATGCATGAACACAACACTGCTAACCTCTAAGAGGTCATTAAAATAACGAGAAAACAATAATCATAAATGTTTGTATTATTACCATAGTTTGTCTTATTTTCCATTTCAATCTAAGTGACCTATATTAAACTTAAAAACTATGGTCCCCTATATTGTGGGACATATTTCAAAATACTCAGAACTTCTCAGACCCCATTTTAAGAAGCCTGCTGAATACCTGTCATTTAAGAGAGCTCTTCTGGATGGTGAAGGCTGCTGAACGCCACGGAAAGGTTTCTTAGCCAGATCTAAAACAAATTCTTGCAAGCTTTCATGTATGACATGCACTCTGCGCAATTCTCTGCTCTCAGATCACAATGCTGTTAATCCAGTCCAACAAAGGATTCCCACTAGCATAACAGAAAACAGAATATGGGCTCCCATTCAGCTTGCAGTGAAGATGTAAGAAAGAATCTAATTTTCCAGTTGGCTTAGGCTACTGACACTACCTTTTTCCTAGTGCTCAAAAAACAGTAAGCCAGAGTTGTCATCTTTTTTCTTCTCTTCATTAGATTAAAAAGGAAATAATTGAAGTGAAGCAAGAATTCAGCTTATCTATGGGTCTTTTGTTTTCTTTAATGCTGCATTCATCGTATCAGATTTCACCAAACCCTGTGAGGATTTTATTACACTCTTATAGCCCTGCAACATAGACAAGTGGGCACCATTAAATCTGACTCCTACTCCACAGCTTTCTTTTAAGCACTGTTTAGATTTGCAGGCAGAAGCAAGGAACAAGAGAACTGTAAATAAAAATGGAACAATTAAAGTTAGAAATATATGTACTGATCCCTTGGCAAACACGTAGCATTATTTCATCATACATACCACTTCCCAAGAACTCAGATGTGAGGGATTTATTAGCTACCACAGCCTTAAACACAGAAATCCCTAAATCAGAAAGGATATCTTTATAATGCAATGCAGTAAAATCCAGATTGGGGAAGGGTAGGGTTTGGGGCTTTTGCTTTTTTGTTGTTGTTATTGTTGTATGTTAAAAAAACATCTCTAAAATATCTCATAGTCAGATGCAACAGTCCATATGCCAGTGACTTGCCTTCTGCAGTCAGTAGACACTTCTGCCCTGGACATCACTCAAGTGGGTTGCTCTTACACTATCTTCTACTTAAGCTGTGAAGAACCAGGTACTTGAAGGAAGAGCTCTGTGCCTATTTGAAAACACCGGAAAGGCAGTTTTTAACTGCATTTACTTTCAAGGCCCATTATGTTTCTGTCTTGTGAAACACAACAATTGAATTAGATCATTATCTATAAAGGAGGATGCTCAGTCATGTTCATTAGACACATTAGACACAGTGCCAGCCTCCCACAGCTGCTGGAATGGTCATGTACACCCAACACCCATTCCTGGCTCTCTTACACAGCACTTCTACTTCTCCCTCTTGATTACCATGCTTAGCAGATGCTATGTGCTAAGACTTCCTTGATCAGGACACCTCTAGACTAAGAAAACGGGTACTAAACATGCTTCTCAAAGTGACCTGTTTTACCAGCATATCTCAGCTTCAACCTTTTTCACTTTATGCTGTTTTACTCTTCCGCCTCCTGCAAACTCAGCTTTCCACAGCTCACATTCCTACCCCCTTGATCAGTCAAAATGCAGCATTAAGACCTTCTTTCCCATTCAGTTATTTAATAGTCACTTTTAAGATCCTTCAGAATTTGATAACTGACTCTCCTAATTTTTGCCTTTTAGAAGCTTCTCACAGATCAATGCCTACCACAAGCTCCCAATGGTCAATTTCACTGCTAAGCTTTTTTAAACTTAAATTCTCTTTTGCATGTTACTAATACACACTTGGTAACCATTTCAAACTGATAAAACCACCTTTGAGACAAGACACACCTATGTTTTAACCCCAAAATATGCATCTGCATTTCAAAACAATGACATGAAGTACTTGTGGGACAGGAACAATATTTCCCTTTATTAACAAATATTAAAAGATTTGCAACCTGTAATTGATTAGTATCACTAGTGATCTGCAAATACTTGCTCTTGCCAGCATTTACCTTCGTACTTTGCCCTACGTCTTTGCTATTGCTTGCTCTGCCCCTGTGCTGTCTTTTCATTTTCATTATGTTCTTCGAGACAGACTTTCACCTACTTGCAAAGGGTCCAGGACAAGATGATACAGCTAGCTGTGACCTTTGGGCACTATTACAATACAAAACACCATATATACCATATATACCTTATATACCATGTATACCATGGATCAAGAAACACCAATATCCAACAGTCATGCCATTTGATGCCGCTCTGGTGTAGATTATTACAGCACAATGCACTGAAACATGTTTGGATGCCCACCAATGCCTACCAAAAAGTTCTTTGAACTTTTGGGAGAAGCTTCCTCAGCTAAAGAGAAACCCCCCACTACTTGTGTTCTGGCTGATTGGTTGCTGCTGTAGTATCTACAACACTTCCTTGAAGAAGTGCTGATAGGGATGTTGGTGGATTTACTTGCAAGGGAAAGGTGACAGGACTAGAACCACAGTCTGTACCCTCTGGCACTATGTTGTTTTATTATTATTGGAGCATTGTGCTCAGACAGCAAAGACATGCATTTAGGGATACTAGTTTCTATTTCCAGCTCTATTACATCTATTTTTATTTGAACTTATTTAAAGACAATATTATCAACCCAGAGACAAAAGACAGGAAGGAGATGGAAGTCCAAAACGCTTAAGATTCTAGACAATGAGAGGAAACAGCCTGTGTTTTGAAAGTTCCCCCATTTCTCTTACAGATGATCTTTGCTAAATCCAAAAAAGCAAAATAAAAACATAAACAAAACCCTTTGAAGGGGAAATCCTCTTGCGTTCAGATACCAGCAGAGTGGAAAAAATTAGAGAGAATCCAGATCTAGAATATTACGTTATAAAAAAGATATCTATAAAAATAGAGGAATTGAACAGCATCACAACAGTAAAAAGACATGTAATGACTCGATGTTCCACTAGGAGAAATCCCACTGCCTGCCTCCAAGTAAAATTATAAATCAAAAAAACAAAACAAAAAAAAAAAAACACTATTCTGTGTGCTTTGTGATGGGTATGCTAACAGGATACTAAGCATTGGTGTTTTTAAAGTAAACAAGTTTTAGGTATATGAAGCCTCAGATCAAACCCATTTCTGAGACCACCACAGGGTCAGATGTGAAATGTACTTCAGTTTCTATGTGCCTACTACTATCATTAGTATATGAATATAAAAGCCAGCTGTATTAGAGAAAAGGTAGGAAGCCTACCAACAAGCAAGCCAGAAGTTTTGTGCCGTTCTAAACAATCACCCAGCTTACTGGCAGCGGAGCATTATTTAGCAAACTCAAACCCTAGCTGTTGTATTGGGATGACATTACAAGTGAGGTATGTTGAAGTTTTTAGATAGACAAAGCCCCAGTTGAAGTCAAACACCCATTCTCCACAGGGAGGAAAAAAACAAACAAACAAAAAAACAAACAAACAAAAAAAAAAACTTCGAACTTGGCTGAGGTTGAAGACTGTAACACAAAAGTTCAAACCAACTGTTTTGTTCTCCAGAGGTCAGCTGGAAACACACCAATAAACAGGATGGAAGATACTCTTTTCAAGGGAGTATTACAAATGGCAAATTAATTGTGCAATAAGTTACTGTACTCAGGAAGATGAACTGAATTGGAAAATAAAAACCTAGAACAGACAATTAAAGATGAGGCAGTTATATTAGAAAACACTGAAAATAACAACAAAAAAAGCCAGTGAAATGCAACATTCTTTCCCTTTGGGTTATAAGATGAACGCTGACTTGGAATTTGAGGGAACTTGTTCTGCAAAGGCTGCATAGCTACTGCATAGCTGTCCACAACAGGAGCAATATATGCACTGCATAAGCAATTTGTCAGTCTTGCTATAGCCACAGCTGCTGTCCACATTACAGGCATTTTGCAGGATCCTCAAAGTATGAATTTAAACATACAGTCTTTCATTCAAAGATAATCTCTTACATGAAACTGCCTTGCTAGAGATGACTATTCTGACCGCAAGGCTATTCTTTAGCAACACTGCCAGCAAGAATATCAGAAAACATCAAATATAATAAGGGAGTTAATAAGGTTGTCACCACCACTGTGAGGACTGGAATAAATCATCAGATGCATTTCCCATCCAGGAGCAGACAGTATGAGGTAGCAGCATGTTTCAGTCTTTGCAGATTTATCCTGGATGAAACCTAGCAAGCAAGGAGTGAAATGACTCTGTATCTTCCCCTTCGCCAAAATACTTGTCAAGCATTCTTTATGGCTTGTTTTCTTAACCTTTCCTTTGCAAAGCAAAAAGGAAGCAAAAAAAGTCATTGCTTTAAAATCTTTAATATATTTTTTAAGAGAACTTAAGCTTTCTGCAATCCACAACCAGACGTGCATTTATCACCATAATGTGCGTGATGTGTCAGTTGATAATTTGGCGCCCACTTAAGAGAAAGAATTTTGCTTATTTTTGTTCCACTAGCCAGTCCAAAACCAAGTGCAAAGTTGCACAATCCTTCCAACTTTGTTGAGGCAATATTTAGAATTAGGATTCACAGAAGACAAGAAAAAAACAGCCCTCCTTTCTGGGTAAGTGGTTATATATTAAAAACCAGGAGTTCAGCAGGGAAAAACATTGCTCTTTTGCTTTCCCAAGCAGGTTTCTTGCTCTTCCAAGTGGACTCCAGACTTCATGTGTTTCTTTCTCTTCCTCCCTCCCCCACCCCTTGATGATAGTATTTGGCAGGAACTTTCAATTAAAAAAAAAATCCAGACTGCCTTTGTGTTACCCCAGCAAACCTCTCTGGGGAAATGATGTTCTTTGCTCAGCAATTCCTGTTCAGCACAGAGTGCCAACACGAGGAAAACAGCTGGAGCGACTTCCTATTCTCCTTTAAGGCCTAGGAACAGTTCCTCGCAAAAAAAAAAAAGGGGCTGAAACCAACAAAGAATTATTGACCAAGAAATGTGTGATGACTTTTGTACAATGTTATTTTCAGCTCATTTTTTAAAGAAATGCATTCAGTCTCACATGATAACACAAAACTCGTTAACAACCCCAGCCAACAATCACCAAGCTGTGGAAAAAGCTTCCTATCAAGTGGCAACTAGAACAACAGCTTTAATGAGAAAAATGGACCTGTCGTAAATATTGTGCAGGGATGGCCAGGGCAAAGGGCTTGATCAGCAGCTACTGCAATGTCTGAGCCTGAACCCAGCCTCCAGCACTAACAAATACCAACAGCAACACAAAGCAACAAATATGTGTTCTGCATCACCACCTAACTGATATGCTGAGGCTAGAGTATACATTTTCTAGGCCAAACATGCGTCCTGATAGAAGTTATCTAGCCAGCAACTTTGCAATACATCATTATTTTATCCTAGTTAGCATTTTCCCTGAAGAACCTCCTGATTATTTCCTGGAGAGTCTTGACTTTCATTTAAAGACAATTTTCTATCTTCCAACAGCTGAACATGGCTCCCCCAGTAACTCCATTAACACCTAGAAAATAAAAAATAACACTTTCATTATCTTCAAAGTCTTGTGTTCATGTCACCCTTGTACAGAAGAGCAGGGGGAGTTTGCCAGATGGGATTGATAATTATGTGGCTGTAATCCTAACAGCCGTCGTTTAGACACAGAAGGATATTGTCCAGTTTATCTGAACACCAAGAGATGTACTTTAAACCCTTTCTGCTCTGTAGAAAAGCCATCCTGGCTATGCTGCTATCACCACATCTCCCCAGGCTTCAAGACTGTCTTGACTATCCTCTCCTCCCCCCCAATAAACACGTCTATTTATGTGTGTAGAGAAAGCCAACATTTAATCCAAGGATTACAGCCATGAAGACCAGCTATTCTAAATCACGCTTCTTCTTGGCCTTTAGTTCGAAAATCTGTACATTACTTGCTAACTTCCTCACACTTAAACCTCAAAATGCAAAGCATCTGAGATCGTAGCTGGGCTCTCTAAGAGACCCAACAGCTAAATCTCCAGGGAAGTCAGGCAAGGCTGATAACTGGATTCAGACAACAATATATATTTGTTCATTTGTTTTTTAGTGATAATGGATAACACTCCAGCCTTGCTTTTTTTTTTTTTTTTTTTTTTTTCTCCCCAGTTTTGCTCCCTTCTTCCTTTAAAGGAAATGTGACCTTTCTGATTGTCTCTCATCACTAATCACATCTAGATGATACTCCCCAACCCTTTACATTAGTCTAGGTGACTAACAGTTTCTGAGGGATGAAGAAAGACTTTCATTGTCTCAAAACCCCATCAAGAACTGAAACAAATCAGTTTTATGATGGAAAGTGATTTGGGATTCAGTTGAACTGCAGGCTAAAAGAAAGTGCACTCAATCTTCACTTGCTTAGTTAGGCCAATAAACAAAACTGCTTTGAGATTAGAGAGAATTCGAAAATATCGTTGCAAAATGAGACAATGTTTTGGAGCAAAGTAAAATTAGGAAATCTTTAAGAAGGATTGGTCACTTTAATCGACCAAAATATTGACCAAATATTGACCAAAATAGTCGAAGGGGATATAGGACACTTTTAACTCTGGATATGACTAAAAGTCAAAGACCCTCAAGCTTTTGCAGAACTGGAATCCAGGCTTGCCAAGGAGAACAGGGCTGTATACTGAGACTGACCGACTCGCAGCAGTTTACAGCCCTGAACCAACATACCATCTATTGGCAACTTCCATTTATAGGGAACCAGCCCATTTATATCTACAGTTAAGTGTATATATACCCAGTCTGGTCATCCACCTTCCCTTCCTTCTTCGAAATCAGACAAAATAAGTTTGTTATCCCAAAGATCCTTCTGCCTACAAGACGGTCACTCTTCAGCTTTGGCCATGAGCCCACAAAGAAAGAAATCTCCTTCTCATTCATTCTCACCAAGAAAATACTCTTGTTTCTAATGCCTATTATGATGGACTCCATAAAGCAACACCAACCCTGTGTCAGACACTTTATAAACAAACACAAAAATACTTTTCTCACACAACCAAGAGTTTAGTTCCCATTTGTAGAGCACTTTGAAGTTGCCAGACTGAAGGTACTACAGAGATAAATATTAAAAATCATTAAAAGCAATTAAAACAGCATGTCTTCTGTCATGTCAAGGAGCTATGCTTTTCTACCACAACACAAACCATACACTGGGTGGAAATCTAGGTTTTCCATTACTCAGCACAGTGCCTGGCCCACAACAGAACATAGCTCCAGGCCACCCATGCAGAGTTCTACTTATTTTTATTTTGAAAACCAGTTTTATCATCAGGCATTTTGAATTTGCTTTCACTGAGCATTTTAACAAAATAATTTTAACTGTATTATTTCTTAGTGAAAAAGTGTACAGCTATTTAGAGTGTCCTTTCTCCTGCTAAACTCAGAAGGGAAAAAATCATTCTAGAACAGCAGAACAAAGAAGATAAAATTATCACTAGTATAGGACCATAGAATATAAGTTTTTTTTTTTTTTTTTTTTCCCTAACATACAGCTACCCTGTATTCTGGGTACTAGCAGAAACTACAACCACGGAAGGGGAAACAATGAGTTACAGCTCTACAAAGCAAAAAGTGCCTGTGTCCTGTGCACAGCAAGTAACACAACACACCATGCAAACCCAGAAGCTCAGAGGCAGCAAAATATCTCATCTGGTGCTTTCGAGACTGGTATCAAAATGGAGACACAGCATTTTACAGGTTGAGTTATCAAGCATTTATACCTAAAATAGGGATAGAAGAGGTCATTTAGGTAGCATCCACATCTGTCAAAATCTACCTGCAACCTTTATATATTATATATATATAAATAAAATCAAAGATCGAAGCAAGACACACACAAGCAGCTCTGCATTGTCTTTGAAAGTGCTGCTATGAGCTACCCAAGGTATTTTTAAGTGCTGATGAGAAAACCAGACACAGCCCTGCTAAAACATTTGAAATCCTAAAGAAAAAGAAAAATCCAGTTGTTTAAGCATTTCCTAGATCCCAGCAAGATTTTTCTCCCTCTCGGGGATATAAAAGCCTCAGCTCTTTGCAAAAGGCATGGCAATACCGGATGTACATTTTTCTCAATCAAATCTGTTTTAATTTCTCTTTTAGAAGGATATGGTTTTACACTTCACATTAAAGTGCATCAAAGGGTTGTACAGAACAATAGATTACCTTCCATTATGATCTGACTTGATAGGCAAACCATACAAGCACAAAAGACCCTCTGTTAACTCCAGCACAGTTTGGGACCTTACAACTTGCTTTTTTTTTTCTTGACGTTTAGCACTTTTGTTACATCCTTTATCTGGTCTCCTCACATTTTACAGACTTTTACTGAATTAAACATCCCACGATTCTCTAAGAACCAAGGATGAAATGTTGCAAGGATGAATGCTACAGCACAGGAACTGAATCCTGGCAGTTAAGACACAGGGAGAGACTGGCTCTGTGAGAGAGCTGGGAATAAACCCCAGAAACCAAAGATGTGCCATTCTTTGCCCTAGCCAAGAGGTTCGGTCAAACTCCTTTGCCCTCAGATCTTTATGTTCTTAACTGAACAGCCATTAGGAGCTAACAGCTGAAAAGATGTTAATTTGAAGTTTTATTTTCAAGCAGGTGCTCCATGTATACAATGCTATGCAGTGTCAAGGGAGGTCTAAGCTCAAATGTTAACTTGGGAACTGAATTCCTGCTTCCTGAAACAAGAGGCTGGAGTCCAAAACTCACAGACTTATTATCCACCTTGCTAGTGCATCAGCTGGCCACAGCAAGGAAGGCAGTAAAGATCAGAGCCTTCTTTTCTACAGAGCTTCTTCCAAATACAGTCTTGAAAGCAGAGTAGGATATGATCAGGAGAGCACTTTGGGGTCACTCAGAAAGCAAAAGCATGCAGCTCCTCCCCTTGGTGAGTGCCTGCAGAAAATAATGTGAGAAGGCTACCAACTGTGTTTACTTCTGGCTTGTGCTACAGCACATCTGGCTTGTGATGGGAACAGCTGGCACACGTGAGCATCAGGGCAATGGAAGAAACTGCCGTTCTAGGGAAAAGTTAGTCTTGCTGCTGACACAAAGCTGGAAAAATATGGATCCTTTTCCTGGCTCAGTCAGTAACTCACCCGTACCTTGGTTTCTTGCTCTATGCAGTGAATGTAAAGGGTTGGGATTCTCAATGACACTGAACACTGCTGGTACTGTGATTTCACAGACACAGCTCAGAGAAATGGGTAGTTCATCCAACGGTATTTGTAAGAGTTTTACAAGTCCTGAAACAAGGGTCTTATAGCATAACAGGACATCAATACTTTGGAAACAATCTCATTCAGAACAAAGAAAAAAAAAAAGAAGACATTCCTCACCTACAGGTTTATCAATCTAAAATACTAACAAGCATTAAACCTTCTACAGTGTCTGGAATGCCTGGACAGAAATACCAGAACAGAGGCTTTGAGGTATTTTCAATGTAACCAGAAGCAGGAAGAACCAGACTTCAGAACCATGAGATTTAATTTGTACAGATGACTTCCATGCTTATCTGATCTATGTCTGCAATCTGAATCTTTTGAGGTTTGCCCATCACCACTGAACAAGACACCAAGTTGAGAACATAGGAAACCTCAACAGATTTAGTCAAGAAATCACATAAGCAACAAAATGAGGTCATGCGATTCTTGCAGCTTAACACTGACAAAAGGGAGAAGGGGGTAGAAAAGGGAGAGAAAGGAAGTCCTTTATCCTGGGAATGGGAGGCACTCCACAGCCAGCAATATTCCCACATTTCTCTTTGTTTCATCCACTTCCCTGTTCTACTTCCCCACTGTCTCCCAAGCTAGTCAGCAGCGCAAATAACATGAAACTCAAACTTCACTTCCCATTGTCTGAACACCATCAGTGATACCACAAAATGCCTGGTTCTCTCCTAAATGACTCCGATAAGGACCAGCTTAAATCACACAATGCACACATCTGGAACAAGTTACTAATTCACCTTGCAATTTTTACCTGACCTTGAAATGACTAACAGAATCTGGGTAGTTTACGGGAGTTGTAATTAACCCAAATAAGAGCTCAATGCTGTACACAGAAATAGCTTCCCCCTATTTAATCAGTGGCCATGTAGAGCTGCCCTCCACGTATCAAAGGAATCCAGATGAATTCCTGTCATCCACACTGAATGCATCACTTTATCCAGCCACGGCATAAAAAAAAAAAGCTAGCTCTTTTCTCATCAAAAAGAAAACAGCAATGCCCTGAAATCACATCTTCTAGGCAGCTTCCCAAGCACACTTTGTTTTCATTGACTAAAATAATGCCTTACAATAGAAATTGAAAGCAGATTTTCCTATTAAAGTCTTATCCTATTAGAGACCAGCAGATCCTGAATCACGTTATTTAGCCAACACATCTGTGCACATTGAAAGCTCATAGGTCAACTAAACAGAGAAAAAGTAGTGACTTTCTCCATTCTTCTGCTGTTTTATTGACTAGATTAGAGATGCAACCTGCCTGAAACAACAATCTGAGCCCCTTCTGAGCTGATTTGGAAAGGAGGCAATGGGTATGGTCACCCCTTATTGCGCGCCTAACGTTGATGTGCCTAGTTTGCAGTATTAGCAGAGCAGAGTCAGAACTCACAATGCTTCCATGCCAGTGCAACTCAACTATTTGAAAAGAAGCAGCCCTAAATTAGAGACGTGGAAGTGAGATCAGAACAGGACAGTACACTGGGGCAATTAGAAAATGTACACCGTTCATACAAAAATACAAGTACAAAAAATACATTTCTGCCTGTCTTATGACAGTTACCCAACTAGTTGGTAAAATTTTCTCTAGCCCCATGCTTCCGAAAACCAGCCTAGCTCTACTGATCTTCACTGCAGCAAATCTGTACACAATAACCACCTGACACTGAATTTAGATGATCTTTAAGATTCCTTCCAACCCAAACCATTCTATGATTCTATGATAATTTCCAATTATTTTATGAACTGGTATTTTCTAAGAATGAAATATGGCTCTTTGAGTCAAAGGGTCATCTTCATTTTAAATAGAACAAAGACAAAAGGTGGCATAGTGCCAGCAGTTGTGCCATACAATAGCAGTTCTCAGTCATATTTTCTGTTAACGTCTTCTTTCCACATGCTTTATGTGTTTCATGAGAGTGGCAGCCAACTCGGAAGACTTGCTTCATTTTTCAGTCTTATAAAAACTGACAGTTAAGTAATACCAAGGTCAGAAGTATTCTAACTTTAAAAAAGACATCTCCTCTCTTTCTATGTCTAAACTTATATTTCATTCCTTTTCTGTCTACAGAGGCTCTCTTGGCAAGTTCATTGATTTGTTATTGTTGTTTGTTTGTTTCCACAGGTTCACAGGTTGAGGAAACTTGTCCAATTGTTTGAAAATCAAAGCATACTGGTAACAGTTTAGGAAGCAATATGGAAGAATTTCTCAGCCTAGGATCTGTACTGTGACCACACTCAGAGGACGGGGATATATACATATATTTAATAATAAAAAAGAAAACAAGACCCTACTTTTTTTTCCTCACGTTTCTTACTATCCTAAAATTTAAACCATTCATGCTATGGCACTTAAATATCCCTTATTTGTTATTCACCTCCTGAGCAACAACTGGCCAAAGAGCCATCAGGAGGGCAGTGCATGCCTGACCCGAGAGGGTGAGCAGGAAGAGCATTGGTAGAGCGCTGAAATGAGTCTTGCAGAGAAGGGTGTCAGGAGGAGGGTGGATGTGACTCACTAGTTTAACCAAATGGATGCGACGGTGTGTATCTCAAGGTTACACAAGAGTCCACGAAGTATGAAGGAAGACTGATGGCTTTTCCTGCTTTGTGGCTTATAGCTTATTCTTGACTCAACATTTTCCTGCTTTATTTAAAATGGCCAATATTCGAAAGACAGAAAACATTTGTCTTTCATTTTCTCTGGTTTTACTTCTGCCCAATTCAGACAATTGCAATCTTTCTAAATAACATTCTTGCCTGCTTTTCAATATATATATAAAACAATCTGACAGATGGAGTTTTTCATCAGTTAACAATGGAATATATTTTTTTCATTTTCATGATCTAGTTGGTTACACTTTTTAAGTCTGTGAAGACAATCAAAACAGGGCCAGATTTTTCCCATATGCTAGCACAGAAGTAACCTCCTGCAACATACAAACTATATACAGAAACTGGCAAAACACTAACCAAACTATCAGCAATCCATTCTTAAGCAACAGCCAGGAAAACAAATAAAACAAAACCAAAGCCAAACCACCACTAATTTCTGTCTAATGAAACTTGACATTTTGTACTCTTTTCAGAAGAAGATATCAGTATCCTCCAGAAATGAGGATAAGTAACATGTCAAGTTTCACTCTGCCTTCCATACCAATAGCACATATTCTTCAACAGTCTCCAGCAAAGAACTGCACATAATTTCATGAGACCCCTCGTATCAATTTCTGCAATTGCATTTTCTGTTCCCTAGAAGAATGCAGACTTGAGGAGAGTATTTTTCTAGTACAATAGATAGAGATATGTACGTTCAGAGATTCATAAACTGGAAACATGATGGCCTTTAAGGAGATTATTATACAGGAAAATAAGGCAAACAACTCTCGTTCGCTGTACCCATACGGTTCCCTGAAACATGAGCACACGAATGTCTGGTTCTGATCATTCACCCGTGTCAGAGTGTGCAAGCCGGAGGCCAGCCAGGAAAGGCTGAGTGAAAACTAAGGAAATCTGTCATTTGCCTAAAGATAGAGCCAATGAAGTAAAAGTCAGAAAGCAAACGCACACATGAATGTCCCCTTCCTACAGATGGGCTGGAAGCAGTCATGAGCATAAATACTTCACCAAGTCCTGAAGAAGGGGACAAAAAAGGCCCCAGGGGTGACTCCTAGAGACCCAGGAAAGCTGCTTGGAGCACTTCTGCTACAAAGAAACTGCAAGAATAATTTATCTGAAAAGAGGAGGAACAAAAGACAAAAGTCAGAAGACTAAGATAGCACGATACCATGCATCAATGCTTTTTAGAAAACAGCTTGTTTCTTTTGAAAGCTAAAGTAATCCAAAGGCCTTGGAGGGGTTGAGAGGACCTGGCCAGGAAGACAAAGTTATACAAGAGAGAGATGGCTGGAAAACCCTGAGCAGGAGGTGGCACATGACAAGTACGTAACAACAAGCTTCACACTGCAGGATGAGGCACCTGCTGCCTCCCCATGCAAATCTCACCAGCATGGCTTGCATCCTTCCTCTCACCTGTGTTGGCAAAAAGAGGAAACAGGTTCAATGTTATGAAAGAAACTGATGCTTCTTTTCAACAGAAAACTGATACCGACACTTTCATGAGCTGGACCTCCTCCAAAGCCAGCAAAACTGCGGGGTTTTCCAAGATAAAGCAAAGTAGTGAATTATGCCTGGAACTTCAGAGTACCAGATCCTTTGCTGCAAATGAAGCCAAGACAAAAGGGAAAAAGTGACAACTATCAGCAGTGTGCAGGAGGAAACATGGGCAGAAGACACTGAAACAAGGCATAACTAATGCAGAATTACCTTGGACACTTTAGTCTTCTCCACAGATATGCTTTAAGAACTTTGTTCTACCTGAAAGAGAGATATGAACACACATGAAGTACAAACAATCATCCCTCTTAGATGGCAAAGCTCACACTTGGCCCCTGAGATAGGACTCCTGCAAACAGGATCAGATTACTGCCAAAGCACCCTAGTGCTTTTCACTTCTCCCAGTTTTGAAAACTTTTTCAAAGTTTGAAAGATTTGGTATGGGAAGGCAGATGAGCCCTTCTTTCAGGAAAAGGAGCTGAACTTTCATACCAGCCTCAGGAAGTGCTGAATGCAGGCACCAGTACCAGTGCAAATCCTGGATCCTAATTTATGTGGGGAACATACAAAGAAATGTGGCATCTGCAGCCATCATTTGGCATATCTTTTTTGCTAACAACTATTTACATTTTTTGTCCAACCACATATTGATGCAGCCTCGTATCTGTAAGACTAACAGCAGGTATCAATTTGACGAGTTTCCTCCAACGTTAACCAACCTTCTCTGCAGCCAGTACATTCCCTCACACAGTAACTAAAACATCTTTGGCAGCTGTTACTGTTCCAGTCCTGCAAAGAATTATAGATCTGCTTAAATTCATGCACATAAACAGTCCCAGTGCCATTAGCAGAAGCCCTTGTACTTATTAATTTAAACACATGTGTAGACTTAGTAGAATTAGGACATTGCCTAGAATTCTCACAAGCAAATCAAATCCAAGTCTGAAATAAATACGATTAGCATTTCTTCACTTTGTGTTTTCAGGTTCCCATTTTTCACAATGCCTTCTTAAGTGGCTTTACGCTAAAATGTGTGCCTTCAAGCCCAGAAAATCTTTCAAGAGCTCTTTCCTATGTCTATTCATTTGCTAGGGAGTGAAAAGCACCAAGAAAAACAGCACAATTCTTAGAAAACACTTTGATACCAGTTATAGCCATTTGCCTTGACATTTTGATAACCACGCTGAATAGAGATCTACACAGACTAGTTAAAGCCAACTAAATGAACCAAAGAGTAACCAGCTCACAAGCCAGTCTAGCGTTTTGCGCATCTATTTTTGTTAACCCTGGCTTAATCCAACAGCAACATGCTGTGAAATGGCCATTCCAGGTCACCAGTACCTACCTAATGAAAACCAACCACGAACTGGTGCAATGGATTCTGGAGAGAAGCACAGAAGTCTGAGGAGTGCTGGAGATGTCAGCTAAGACTGCCTGGTCTTCCTGATTCATGATTGTGCAGCTTCCACATGGAACTCCTTTCCTTGGAGCTGCTTGACTAAGGGCATATGAGCTGCAAGATCACAGTCCCTTTGTTACAGTTGCCAGGACTCATCCACAATGTGCAACAGGTTTTCCCATGCCTGATGCCAAGGTGAAAGGCCTTCGTTTTCAATTTCAATTCCTCTAATTCCTCAAAAATGCCATGGCTGAAATGCTTAACTGTCCAGTGTCCCTCACGGCCCCCTGCACGTCACACTCCCAGGCTGCTACACCTCCATGCCTCAGCTCTCACGAGCTGACATTTCCCAGTGCATTCAGTGTACAGCCCTAGCACAACGTTTATCCCTTCTCAAGTTTACACACATAGGAAGTGATTTTTAGCTACAAAGAATGATTTGGCAGTAAGTTGGTAATGTGTAGTGCTTTAGTACCCAACAAATCAACAGTACTTTCAAAAAGAAGCAGCAAAACTTCCATTATTATTATTATTTTTATTATTTTCAGCTTTCTGGGAATTCATGCTGAGACCTTCTGTCTAAGCTGATGCAAAATAAGTCATTTTTTTTTTCTCTTCCTGTTTCTGCAGGGTTATTAGCCTAAAATCCTAAATAAACAAAGCATATGTAGTCTTCCTGTCTTCCTGCCCAAATTCTGCTCTGTTCTGTGTGATTTCTGAACTCACTGACTCATGTGAGCCCACGGAACCCTGCTGAGAAATGAGCAGAGGTCACTAATATGCTGAGTTCCTACTAACTTCTGGAAATATCAGCAAACAAATGGACACCAAAGAAAGTGTCCCTACTAAGGAAAATTTGCCAGCGTGGCTCACCTGCTGCCCACTGGCTGAGCTGTACCTGCACGGCTTGAAACTCACTGCAGCCAGCACCTTTTTCTGCCTTGCAGCTGGTGCTAGGGGCGAGATTGCATGCAATGACATTAAATCAAGCAGCGGTTTCCAGGCAAGCAGGTGGGGATCAATAAGATGGACATAGAACAAAAGCTCCAGCAGTACCTTGCAACTTCAGCAGATCTGCTGTCTCTCAGAGCTGCTTTCTGACCACGTCCCCTGGAACGATTTGGCTCAGCAGGACACTGCACTCCCCGCAGGTAGCACTCCTGAGCACCCCGGCTGACTGACGTGCCAACCTAACTCACATGGAAGGCCAGCTGCTGCTCATCTGTCACAAACTGATCCCTGGATGGAAGAGTTCAGATGTAGCCAGACTATGCTTTTTTAACATTCCCTTCTGAATAGAGAAATAAGGGAAAAATACTTATTTTTTAGTTGTAGAGATAGAGAAAGGGAAACAAGCACTGGGACTCTGCAAAACCTCTGAACGAGAGAGGTAAGAAAAAATTGGAGGAACAGTTGTGTGGGCCTCTGATTTTCATACAAACTCAAGCGGGAACCGTTCCAAGCTTGGGACCTAAATCCCTGTTAATCTTTACAGACTGGTGGCAGAACGCAAAGTACCAGGGCTCCACTGGGGAGATGCGAGTTGGCACTCCTGCAGCACCAGGGATCTGAATCTTGCATGTCAAATCAACTTCAGCTTGCTGAGTGCAGAGCCAAGTAATTCCACAACAGCTCAGGTTTACGCTGTCTGTGTGGACGTGTTTGTTAGCAGTTTGGAAGAGCATTCTCTTTCTTCTCTCGCTTTCTCTGCTGCTTCTTTTTAAAATCTTACAACTGCACAAGAACTTCAGGTCCCTGGCTGTTTAAGGACCATGTGACTCTTCTGTACTTTGAACTCAGATAAACTTCTTACTGAATGAAGTCATGTGTAAAATGCTTTCCAACACAGATTATTTTGAACCAAGCCGTACTAAGAAATGCAACAGAATTTCAACACTCATATCTCAGCAGCAAAAAAAGGAACCATTCTTGTACAGAGGGCAGTGCTCTGGGGGGAAGCACCACATTCCCTCACACAAACAGAACTGCACTTGTATCAGACTATGGGAGTAGATCATGTTTTAGTCAATGGAAGAAAGAAAGATTAAGCTTCCATATAATCACACTCCAGAAAAACAGCTTTCGCCTACTACTGCATTAGGCTTTAATCTCTTCATGCAACTTTGCATCCAAAAGACATCTTCGTAAACCACAGTACCCCAAGTTGAAATCAGTAAAGCCAGTACCAGACCATTGAGTTCCAAACAGGCCCCATTGGGATGGATCAGTATCTCTGTATATTGAAGAAATATCAGATTTTAGCTAACATTTGGATTTTAAAAGATGTATGGCCCTCATCATCATGCCTTTTTTCTTCCCTAGGAGCACAACATATGGCTTGTATCTGGCTAACTTCCAATCTGAGTAATTACATTCCGACCACGTAAGCTTCCCCTGGGGTTTTAACTGGATATAGCATTCCTCTCCAGTTCCTCCTGCGAACATTTATGCCCTGTTGAGGAGCACTATTAAACAGCTACTGCGCTCTGCCCCAGAGATGGCTGCATTTTAGTAGTAAGTGAAACTATTTTTTGAAAAATGATTGTTATATTCCCATCTCCCCCAGTTATATTTTGCAGGGGGCAGGTGTGTCTTTCTTTCCTCAACCTATGTTTTGAGTTCCTAACTGTATCCACATCATGTGACTTTCTGTATCAGGATGATGTCTTCACACAATTAAATGGATAGATGAACATGAAGATGGTATTTTCCTCATGGACCTCAAGTGTTAAAAGACCTGCCCTAGGTCCATGAAGCTTATTTAAAATTAAGCATTTCTTCTGAGGATCTGCAACAGCAATATAGGCTCACGAAGGGCTATGTGTTGAAAAGGTTAATATTAGAGAAGATACAAGCAAGATTTCAGCTCAGACATGTGGGACAACCAGATGAAGCAAAAGAAGAGTTTGGATATCTTGCTTTTACATGGGCATTGCCTGCTTTCGTTGGTGTATTCTGTTTCAAGGACAGAAAGCCTCAGACAGAATGAGCTATACATCACCATGTACAGCACCACAGTCTAGCATGTATTTCAAAGATCTCAAAGCACTTTACAGCTGTTTGATGCCTATGGGAAGTACTGGAGACAACCATTAAGAAAGCTACAGAACAAAACTAGGTACCAGGACCAGGTAAAATTCTTCCCCCCCAAACCCCCCCCCCCCAAAAAAAAAAAGGATTGCAAACACTGAAGTCAAGATGAGAACTACCCAAGGGGAGTTTGGAGTACCTTTATTTCTGATTTCACAGCCTAAAACCACTGGAATTCCAGATTTTAGGCTTATCTAAACTATTAACTTCTGCTAAAGCCTGCAGCATCCACTATCTCTGCAGATGAATCAAGATCACTGTGACAAATGAGGCATCCTGCAAGTCAGAAGCCACTTTAGCAGCACCCCCTGAAGAGGATCAATATGACACTATAAACAGCAGAAATACCAGGAAGAAAGCCACTTACACCAGCCTATATATTTTAACCACTTGGTCAGATTTATAAGCTACTTTGAAGATGACAAATGCTACAGCACTGTTCAATATTATCAAATAAAATTGTGCATGGGAACAGATTTTTTTTCTGCTTGACAGCTGAATGAGGAGAACCACTTTTAGCCACGTAATTCTCCTGCATGTATATGCACACACTGCCCTATGTGCATGCAGAGAAGCCTGCAGAGGCCAAGCAGGGAGCCCTTGTCACCAAGAGCCCCAGCAGGCTCAGGGGGATGGCACTGGCAAAGGAGCCAAAGGCTGGTGTAGCTCACACCCTGAAAATGGGGTACCTCAGTGTTTGAGTGCCATCCTGTAAGGGTATGACACTGTTAGCTGAAAAGACTGAAAATTTGCTGGGTTTGGAACCGGCCAAACCACCAAAAAAAAAAAAAAAAGGCAAGTTTTAGAGGAAGATGTAAAATGTCAGGTCTCTCTGGCGGCATCCCTTTAAACATACTGAAGAGTTCAGGCCACTGCCCTGATCAACAAGCGTATAAAATGCAATGCATCTCCAATGTGCAACATTGCCATCACGCGGACACCCCAACTCTGCTAGCACACCAGCGGGGACAGAACGAATCAGAACCTTGCCCCAAATTTACAGCTTTTTAAAACTGTCTCTAATATCATCAGCAGCCTCCAGGTGGTGATAACTCTCTTGTAACGTGCCTCCCCCAAGAGAAACACTCCCTGCTTCAGACTTGTTCTTACATTAGGTAGCAAATGCACTTTTCATTTTCTGAGACACACTCACCCCTGCCATATAATTATGTTGCAATCAACACCAAAAAAATGTACAGAAACATGATAAATGACAAATGCAGCATTCCTGATGTCAGGAAGCCAATCTTTAGAAGTAATCTGAATGAGAACAGCACAATGGCTTGGACCAGGAAAGAACTCCAGCACAGGAAAATACATGGAAGTTGGCATAGAGTGAGAAGTGGAAAACAAAGCAAATGAGTCATTAGTAATTTAAGAAAAAAAATGAAATACTGACAGAGGACAAAACAGTGTGGAATGCAGAAGCAAACTGTAATAAAAAAATATGCAGATGGAAATATCGTACACCAGCAGAGCAGCGGTAACAGAATTAAACCAGATTCAAGGATGGTGAGTGACTCAAAATGGCAGCGAGGAACAGTAATTATCTGCTTCAGCACTTCAGTCAAAAGTTGTTTATCTGCAAAAAACTCATGCTGGCACTCAGCTGAAGCCCTGCCCAAGCAAAGCAAGCATGATTTCACTTACTCACAAAACAGCTCACTTGAATTACGATCTCACTGAGGGATATAACAAGACTTCTTAATGAAGGGACCATGCTGCTGCCTGTGTACGGAAGCAGAAGTACAACAGGAGCTTTCTGGAGCTACCTGGCACAGTAGCCAGAAACCCACAGGAATAGCAGGGACCCGGACTCAAATTTAGTAACATATTCCTCAGAATGTCCAACTTGCAGCTGTAAAAACCCTGTATCAAAGCAACACCAAAGAAACAAATAAATAAGATACGAAACAAATACTGACAGGCAACAAACAGAAGCTTATCCACCACAGGTGGTTGGAGATTGAAAGAAAACCCTGTTTGTATCCCCATCTCCTAGCACTAGGTACCTGTAAACATCCAAAGGAGCCTGCCCGCTGTCCACAGCTGGAGCAAAGTCACCACATTCGGACAGTCATCGGACCATGCCTCATGCCTGAGGGCAGATGGCAAACTACTGGCAAACTGGGCGGTGGGGAAATGTGCACAATGGAAAACTGATGTGTTTTCTGGAGAGCTGATTTGCCTTTTCTGTAGGAAAGGTCAATATATAAATGAGAAAAGTAATAATACGCGTTTTATTTATTTTTTCCAGACTGGTTTGCTCTAGTTAATTGTCGTACGTTGTTCTGTCTGCAGGAAAGGGAATTCTTGAAGAACTATGTCCAGCAGATAGTTGATATCAGGCCTAATTTGTTCCTTGGTGAGAAGGCTGTGTCTGAACGGCGCAGGACCTCCTGCTGGAGCATGGCGCCTCCCCCGCCATCGACGTTCAGCCGGTGAGCGTTTCATGAGACATAGGACTCCACCTTGTGGCGGATCTCTCTAATTTCTCCTTGTAGAAAGCTTTTTTAAAAATATATATATATTTTTTTTTAATTGTACTTCCTCTCCAAGAAGACAAAACAGACAAACCTAGAAAGTATTTTTTCCTCACTAATTTCTACCAACTCTCTGCTGTGCCCCTGCTGGCAGGTCTTTGTCCCCTGGGTTGGTTTTAGTTAACTCTGACTCATAGTTGTAGCAAATGCAACAATCTTCCCTGCCACCAGTAGCATTTGCCAAACAGCTTTTCCACGATTCTTATGTATTGAGGTGTGCATGTGAGTGACTGGATTTAACCCAGAGTTTACCTCACAAAGTGGGAGGTGGCCTAGATAGCACTGGCATTTTTTAGAGTAATCTAAAAATACTAGTGTCCTATTGTTCAGGACACTGGTAGGGAAGGTCCCTTGGGTGTCAGTCCTGAAGGGCAGAGGGGCCCAGGAAGGCTGGGCGCTCCTCGGAAAGAAATCTTAAAGGCTCAGAAGCAGGCCGTCCTCGTGTGCTGTAAGGTGGGCTGGCAAGGAAGAAGACTAGCATGGATGAACATGTCCAGGAGAGAAGGAGAGTTTATGTCTGGTGGAAGAAGGGGCAGGCAGCTCAAGGAGAATACAAGGAAGTTACCAGCATATGCAGAGGAAAAATCAGGAAGGCTGAGCCCAGCACGAGCTCAATCTGGCCACTGTGGTCAAGGATAACAAAAAATGTTTTTATAACTATATTAATGACGAGAAGACAGCCAAAGAGAATCTCCATTCTTTACTGGACACAGAAGAGAACATGACTACAGAGGATAAGAAAAAGGCCGAGGTTCTTAATGCCTTCTTTGCATCTGACTTTACTAGCCAGACCACTTATCCTCAGGGTACTAAGCCTACCAACCTGGAAGTCTGGAATGAGGAGCAAGAACCCTCCCCCAAGTTCAGGCGGAAATAGTTAGAGGTGCTACACCACCTGGACTGTCACAAGTCCATGGGGCCAGATGGGATCCAGCAAAGGGTGCTGAGGGAATTGGTGGATATAACTGCTGGGCCACTTTCCATTATCTATCAGTGGTCATGGTCATCTGGAGAGGTTCCAGATGACTGGAGACTTGCTAATGTGACGCTCATTTATAAGAAGGTTTGTAAGGAGGACCCAGGGAACTACAGACCTGTCAGCCTGACCTCAGTGCCAGGAAAGGTGATGGAACAGGTCATCTTGAACATAATCATACAGCATATGCCAGACAAGCAGGGGATCAGGCCCGTTCATGAAAGGCAAGTCCTGTCTGACCAACCTCATCTCCTACGATCAGGTGACTTGCCTGGTGGATTGCCTGGTGGAGGAGGGAAAGCCTGTTGACGTAGTTTACCTAGACTTCAGCAAGGCCTTTGACATGGTCTCCCATGGCAAATTTTGGAGGGAGTTAGATGCCTTGAAGCTTCTCTTGCCAACTCCCGCCATGGCCCCAGAGGCTGGGTTGGACACTGGGTGCTGACTCCGGCCAAGGCCCAGGACCCCACAGCGGACACCGAGCACCAACTCCTGTCAAGGCCATGGACCCCACTGCCGACACCGGGTACAGACTCCTGCCAAGCCCCTTGACTCCATGACAGACCCCCAGAGCTGACTCCCACTGAGCCACCGGATCACGTGTCGGATCCCAGGTGCTGACTCCCGCCAAGCCCATGGACCACATGATGAATCCTGGGGGCCAATTTCCGATGAGGGCCCAGACCCCACGGCGGGCCCCAGGAACCCACTCCCACCGAGGCCCCAGACCCTATAGCAGACCCTGGGCACTGACTCCTGCCAAGCCCCTGGACCCCATGGCGGACCCCAGATACTGTCTCACAGTGAGCCCTTGGACCTCACGGCAGACCCCAGGCGCCGACTCCCTCCAAGCCCCCAGACCCCACGGCTTACCAGGAATCTGACATCTGGAATAGGGCAGCTTTCTATCTCTCCCTCTGAAATTACTTCCATAGTTTGCTACCGATGTAAGAAATTTCTTTAACTGAATTTGATGAAAAGGGACCCAGAGCTCCATTAAAAGTTCCTTCTAAGCCTATAGAAAAAAGCAATTATGTCCATCATAGTTAGCAGCTGCCTTAAAAGAAAGGTCATTTAAGCTATCACTTAACATCAGTTAGAACTGATGGTATAAAAAATAAAACTAATTATGTTTTAGGTTACAAATTAAATCAGAAATGAATAGAGTCTAAAGGTCCTTAGATTATAGAGCAATAAAAAAAAATAACGCAGAAATCTGGGCAGCATCTCAGTTCTCTTAACCATCACAAAAATTCACATGCTAAAACTCATCAGTTTCTAGAACACTGTTACAGCTCCTGTTAAGCCGTCTGGGAAGGGATCAGCATCTTCCTCTTGTAGGGCAAGAGATCTACAAATAGAACACAAATAGATGAATTACTACTTTGTAAGGCTGAAGAAATATTATACTTTAAAAGTATTACAAATAAGAACCTTATTCCTAAGCTTAAAATGGAGAATTAATGTTCAGAGATCTAGGAAGTACTTCATTATTTTAAAAACTTACATATCCAAAAACAATATTGTTCGACCAGCTTCAGGCTTAACCCATCTTTCAACCAACCCATGCTAACTGGTTTCAACCTAATCCACTTACAAATATAACAATCAAGTCTACATAATGCAGTGTGGGGGGGATTTTTTAATGCGAACTTATAAACCATGCATGAAACAAGAAGTCAAGGCACAAATATTAGTTTCCTATCTCCTCTCTCAAACTTGCATTGTCTACTCTCCCAGCTACACTGAAACACAACAGCTGAAAGACTGCAAATACACATTCTTCAGAGCTGACCACCACTACTAGTCTTTCTGATGGCCCCACAACACTCACTCTCCCCAATTCCACAACAGATCACCAAAAAAAGCAAATTGGTTTACATTTGAAGAATCTTAGTTCTCCCTAACTTCTATCCACTCTCTGCAGAGACCACCTGTATACAGTGATAGTTACAAATTAACATTCATGTTCTCCAAGGGAAAGGTGCTCCAATTACACATATGATGAGATTTTGAAAAAAAGACTGCATAGCTACTTCTAGTAAACACTGCCACATTTAGGGGAAAATGATGCAAATTACTTAGCTGTAGTTAGAAAAGGTTACATCAAATATTTCCAGTTCCCGTTAGTCAAAAGCTAGATGAGAAGGAACTGAAAAAAAACACCGCACTGATAAGAGATTTGTAAGACAGCCAGCCGTAAACAGCATGTACATATACCGAAAGCACACTTTCCCAGGCACACGTAAAGGCTACAGTACCTCAAGTCTATTCTAGTAGATGTAGTCTGAATATATCAAAAAAAAAAAAAGTAACGTGAGTTGCTAAGATGCAACTACAATTTTTAAATAATCATAGCATCAATCAAGATTTCATTCAAAACAAATTTGGTAGTTAGAGGGAAATACTTGAAATACTTAACCATAGACACTTTAAACAATAACATTTAAGTGTTTTATTGCTACAAATCAGTACATCTTATCACAAAAAGCTACAAGGCATACTATTACACATACTCTATTATACAGAGTGCAATGCAGTCCCCAAAACAGCCACACTCAACAGCACAATTTTTGAAGTTTGCTCATTCTGTATTGAGAGGTAAATATGATAAGCACATGCCATACAGCATTTAAAATATTTACCCCACAGACCAGCCTTTCTTTTCAATTGATTAGACCAAAAACTGTTATATCCAACTTTCAGTACACACACCAAAAAAATAGGATGCTTAAAAAAATATACAACACAATGTTTTAATCAGCTTTAACAGTCAGTTTGCTATAAAAAGCTCAACTAAAATAGTCTTAATTTCATTTTAAACAAAATCAGAAACACAGAGGAATTATATAAACAAGTTCTCCACAGAATGGAATGCATGCATAGGGTGGGGAATCTTCAACAACTCTCCTTTGAGACTATTAAAGAGTCTTAGCCACTTTTGAGCAGAAATAAAAAGCTGTTTTGCCCCCCCTAATTTGTTTTAATTTGTGTTTTCTTTCACTTAGTTATCTTCAGTGTGGTCTAAGGTGAAGTCAGTTTGCTCTTCAGTTTCTTCTTCCTCTTCTTCCTCCTCTTCTTCCTCACCTTCAGCTGGCTCATCAGCCTTGTCCTCTTCTTCCGTCTGCTGCTCCTGAGCCTGATCATTAATTTCAAATGGATTTTCACCCTGGAGGAAAAAACAGAAAATAAACGCTTTAAATATTTTTTTCAAACAGTACAAAATAATGTTTTATCATTTCAGTGATTGGAAAGCTCCTAGTTTATAGTATCTACTGAATCCAATCAACTCATTGTCTAATCAAAGCCATAGTTGCCACAAATAAACAAACCCCCATGAATAAGGCAGAATTTTAAGATACCCCAAAACTCACAGTTAAAATTCAGGCCACTTTTTAGGTGAACCACTATTATGCAAGTGCTGAGAGGCTGCAGAGCACCAAGAACTACTTCACCCAATCTGTAACACTGTCTAACACTGAAATACCAAGGATACCTATTAGCTCAGTGAACTGGCTCGCGAAAGAAAAGAGAATGCCTGAACCAGTTTAACTCAGTGGAAAGCATTGTGAAATAAAAAGGTAAGCATACAAACCTTACTTCAGCTGGTATTTGTGAAACTCTCCAAACTGTACTCATCTACTTTCCTTTCTGGATAGAAGTGAGAAAGATCTCTTGACTACAAAGCCTCTGGTACTATCCTCCCTGGGTTCAAGCAAGTATTTTCAATCATATTTGGGCACAGCAACAAGGATTTCCAAAAGACAGGCACAGAAATAAACGGAGTTAAGAATACTCCACCTGGTTAGCTTCAAATACATGCACAACAGAGTGAAAACAGGTAGGTACATTAAGATCTTTAAACTTTTAATGCTTTTCATTAGAAAATAGCATTGCTTCTTAGTTAGTATCTGTAACAGATTCACAAGGATGTTAGAAGTACATCTACAGATCTGATGCAAAAGGAAAAGACCAAAATACTCTTGTGTCTAGGCTAGGTATGATGATGAATTGCAGTTAAAGAATGTACTTCTAAAAGAACTGCTTCCACACTCCCACAGACCACTCAACTGTTCCTGGTCCTGGGGACGAGCTACAGAAAGCTTTTACTGTTCATTCCTGTGAAAACAGTATGCAACTTACAACTAACTTACAAGAACTGGATTCAGCACACAGCTGAACAAATCTCTACACAATAATCCCTCTACTCCCCCCCCCAAAAAAAATTCCCCCCTCTGGTTCTTTTTTTTTTTTTTCAGAGAAAAAAGCATTTTAAGTTCTCAAACTAAGGCAAAAGTTACTACCCTCAAGGGAAGATCCTAATGATTGGACTCTTTTTCCCAGTGATGTAGCTTTTAACACATTCAAAACAGAAACAATGTTGATGCTAGTTGATTTTGATAGCCACACTGGTCCCATCTTCCCAGATGGCTTAAATATACACACATCTATGGAACATAAGAATGTAAGCAGGTAAGTATTTTATTCACACGAGATGCATCCTTTGAGCTCCTCGTCTCTAGAACATTTAAACTGCACAGAAAGCTTGAAACTAAAGTGGTGTTTACAGGCAAATGTGTTCATGATGCAAGTGACCCCAGAAACTAGTCTCAGTATTTATTTGTAACAGGTCTAACAAACCTGATCGGAAAAGATACTGCAGTCTGCCTACCTCAGAGGTAAACTTTAGAATGCCTCCACTAACGCATATGAACAAACAGTCTTTCTCCTAAGTTTATTTCATTTTGCACATATAGCAAACAACCTGTGGAACAGTATTCTACATGGAAAGAAGATTAAATCAAAGGACACAAAAGATTTTCCATTAATTGTTAGGTAAAGGAGTAAGTCACATGTTGACCTGTCACCATGTTGAGCCCGGTCACCAGACCTAGCAGTGAGCTCCTGCTCACTGCTGCTGGATAGAGCCCTGCTGCAGGCCTACGCCCTCCCAAGCCAAGGACGCACTGTCAGCATCCAGGGCAAGCACCACTCCAAACCCTGACCGTGGCTCAGTGTGGGAAAGTGCTCCCTGAAGCTGTTCACTCTCCTGGGAGATGTGGGGACAAAGCTGGGCTCTACAAGTCCCATCTGAAGACAGCCCTACCAATGAGCCCCCAGACTAGCAGTTCAGCCTCTGCTGAGAAAATGGCATTTTGCTCAAAAGTAGCCAAGGACTCCCCAAAAGAGTTATTGCTTGTCAGCTACCTTACTCCAGACCAGAAGTCAGTCCACACCCCCAAATTTCAGTCAAACATTAGCCAGTGTTCAACCCTGAAAAGTCTTATACAATGCAAGAGGCAGCAAATATCCCCAGAACTGCGTGCCTGCTATTTGCCAGAGCCAGGCAGTCAACACAGCCAGGACTCAGCCTGCCAGGTCTTCCCTGCTCCAATTTTCTTCTTTCCACTCTGCATATGCTGCATACACAAAGCCTTCTGAAATAATTTTTTTTTTTGTGTGTGTGTGTGTGTTTGTTTCCTCAAGCCAATCTGTCTATCATCTCAAAGCAACTGATTTTCAGCTGTCAGCAGGATTTTCTACTCTCTTGAAAAACTGCAGGCACCAAATACACACACTAGTTCATCACATGCTGCATAAGAACTACTGGACTCCTTCTGTCTGCAGTTGATTATACATTAGGGTAATTATGAGAGGGATCTGAATAACCAAAAGGCTAGATATATCTCACTGAGCAGGTGCTGCTGAAAATGTATTGTGTTTGGGAAACACCAATGGTAAGCATTCTGAAAATGGCAGTGACCTCCTTGTGAAGACAATCTTCAATTTTCCAACTAGTGAACGGCACATTTCCAATCCCCTTTTCACCAGTCCCCCACTAGGGGGCCGTAAGGGACAATGCACATGCATGCCATGCCATAGAGAATCCCAGCAGAGAGCTGAAAATAGATTCAAATACTACAAGCTGTGGGCGCTGGTAATTTGCCATCTTTCTTAACAGATATAGAAGAGCTGTCTGAAACTGAATTATGCATCCAATTGTACATAATTCTGCAGAACATGACTAAATTCAACCTTTTAAATTACAATTAAATATTGCATTGGCTGACACCTTGTCATATTTCTGCAATACAGTATTGCTTTTTCTGAAATTATCTTTTGGTTAGGCACAGGGAAAATGTTACTACAGAAAGTCACATATCTGGCCCAGAAAAGGAAAAAGTATTTTGCCAAAATGATTTCGCATATTTCTCAAGCTGTGAATTTGTAACACAGGCTGCAACATCTTTTAAATTCTCTGACCGTGACAAGTAGTGTTGTAAGCTGCCATGAATCCTAGAAATTCTATCAAATAAAATAAGTTGCATGTACTGTACTTTACAGTACAATGTCACCTGCAGGAACCCTCGCTGCTAAACAAAGATTAACTCATTTGTAAAGTGTTCTGTACTCTTCACATCTTACCTTCACATACAGCTCGTACCGTGCCTTGACTATTGGATTATTCAAGATACTGGTAGCAGTAAGAACACTCTCCCTTTTTATTTGTTCTCTGTAGGCCTAGGAAACAGATTTAACAGTGAATAATTATTATACACCTATTCTGACTGTCACATATTTGAATTCTTAGTCTGTTTCTGTAATGAAAATTGTGAAAGTAATAATGCATGAAATGCTCATTCTTGGCATTTAATTCAGTTTATTATGCAGCTAGGACTTCAGTTTCAGAGTGTTTATAGTTTGTTGCTTTAGTTTGATTAAGATATATATTCAGGTCTTGGTCATATAATGAACTACATATAGCCATGCACTTGTCTGCTCCCACAGTTAACTGTTCTCACCTACAGATCCACGACTGCCTATGGTTCATAATTATAGAACTTCATAAAAAAACATTACTTTTGAAATCTTTTTTTCCTATGACAACTGGGATTTTTTTTTATTCATGCTACGCTTCTAATACTGATGGAAATGTTGGAAGAGTGTAATGAATTGTAACAGGATCCAGTTCCACACTACTTCTAACTCTAAATTGCTCTCACTTTTCTTCATATTAAAAGGATAATAGCCAATCAAAAAAAGGACACCAGTATTGTTAAATTGCTGGAAACATATGTATTATGTTTTACGATTTGAATAACAATCTGACATTTAATGGCAGCAAAATTCCCCTAAAATAAAAACAAAGTTATTCCTAGGAACACTCTAGGAATTTACTATTGTCAGCTATGAAGCACACCACCTTTCATTCACTGTGGGCATTAAAGTACCAGCTAGTTCATGAGACGTTATGTTTACAGAGAACACTCTAGATATCTACAGAATAAATAGTGTTGATAAGAATTTGGAAGTTATTTACACCGAGTACCCTAACATTTCTCACCTACTGTGAAAACATGCTTTTTTTTTTAAAAAAAAATCTCTTTTAATATATGCCATTATCTTACTTGTTTTCCTTTTGTGTGATCAGGAGATTTTAAGTGTTGCTGAACGGAACTGTGTAACGCAGGAACATACACACTGCAAGCACTGCAATGAACAGTCTCAACTTTCATCATGTGGTCATCAGCAGTAACCCCTGCCAAAAACATGCAACAAAACATTAACACAAAAAGTGTTATACCGGGGAACAGGAGAGAGGATTGGATGTTTTATACTAGGAAGTTAGAGCTCTCAATCGGTAAACACGTCAAACTGAACTGCAGGGGAACATTCACGCAAATTCAGGCATCAGAACTAGGCTTGCTGAAAATAATGTTGATAGATAATTTTTTTCACCTGATACTCCAATTCCTTCACTCCACAGACTATGTATGAGATTCAAGCAATTATGTTTGATGCCTGAGGTTATGATATACGAACACCTTACCTGCCTAAATCAAGGGAAATAAAAATGATAAAATCATAAATGGAATGTACAAAAGTCTATTTAAAATCTACAGTGACCAATATTCTTAATAATATGCATTTTAATACAAGAAACAAACCTGAAATCACTCAGTTTTTCACCAAAGCAGCTGAATTAACTTCACCCCTCATAAGAACATATAATGTATTTCCTTGTCTCCCAATCCCTCAACAGCAAGAAAAACTGTATGAATCCAATGTAAATCTCTTCCAAGTTCAAATGTTAGCTTGCCAACAGAGCATTCTGATCATACTGGTAAACAGGCCCTCTGGTACTTAAGAAGAATTCATAAAAATAATGTGAAATGTTGGTTGCATCTATTAAGTAACTTTTAAAGTTTAAATTCAAAAGAAGGCAATACTTAAATACATCTATTGTTTGAAGTAAAGGGACCCCAAAGATGTCCTTTCTGGCTCTAGCGCATTTTTTGAAAGCTCTCAAGCAACAGATGAAGCAGAGGGTTGTGGCACAAAAGGTAGAGGGACACAAATACCTTCAGAAAGCAGTCTGTAGAGCAGCCAAGTGGGGAAAAAACATTAAGTCAAGGCCAAGAATGAATATTGGGTAGCCATGTATTAGAAAGTGCTCCAAGTTCTCCTCTTGTCACAGTCTGTCTCAAAAACACAATTATCCCACTGATATCATCTAGCTCCTTGACATCATATTGATCATTATCACATTACCACTTTATGAAGTGATCTCTTTCAATTTAACTGCACCTACCTGTTGCCATTCCTCGTGTATTATACTGAATAAGACTGTGGCAAGGCCTACATAATTCTATTTGTCAAGTACTTAGCAAAACATTATCTTATTTTATGATAAGGCTACCTAGGCAGGAAATCTAAAGTTTGTTATCTTTGACTGTGCTTACATTTCGCATAACATCAAGAATGAGTCAAGGAACACAAACCAGGTAGAAAAAAGGTGTGGGAACTGATCTCCATAGTATGCACTATCATTACTCACCTTCCATTATATCTTTTTCAACAGCTTGAGCATTGTCTGTTTGGTTACTTGTCTGTTGCTTACGCATAGCTGTCTTCTTGAATTTATTTACCATACATTCCTACGAAGAACCAGAAAAAAGAAATTGTAATGGCTGATGTTTGAGGGAACCCATAGGTAAAATATTACTCGGAATAGCTGTTGGAAAAAAGAGCAAAAATAAATAGCAATTAATTGGGCATTTTTAAGGCACTACTTTTTATTGTAACTGGGAGAAGTTACAATCATAACACTATATTAATGACTCTATTTTTGCCTCACTTTCAATAATACACACTATGCCAGAAGTCTCCAAAAGGAATGAGGATAAATTAAGCATATTTTGAAGACGGATACCTTCTAATTACACTTGAATGTAAAAACATTATATAAATTTTAAAAATCCATTGTCTTACATGAAGAAACTCCATCACTACTTTGTCAAATTTGGTTTGCTTCTGGATATGATCCAATGTTTCTTGGTGAGCTGCACTCTCCAGATGAGACTCAATCTCTTTTTCTTCAAATGTTCGAAATTTGCAAAATGAGCAAGTAAATGCCATTCTAGCAAGAGAAATACAGTAAATAATATTATAATTAAAGAAATATTCTTCCCTCTCCCCTCAAAACAATGAGGGCTTCACAAACCTAACCAGAAAAGTAGTAAGAAAAGCATTTCTTAAAGAAGCTTAAATGGGAAAAAAAATATCTATTATTTTACCATTAGGAAAGATACCTGCTACAAGAACCAAATAAAAAGGCTAGTCTGAGACTAGTAAGTTATCTATGCAGAAGAAAAAACACTAAAACCAGATGCTAGCTATTGTTAAGCCATATTATTGTGTGTGTTTATCTATCATACCTCTCCTATTTGTGTTATCTTTTGTAGTACTTATCAAAGTTCAGCCAATGATTTAGTAACTAAAAACTGTTAGAAGAACTCACTCAAAGCTCATTTTCCATGCAAAACCAAAATCCTTACAAGGAAATACGGCCTCCTCCATACTACTGAGGCACTAATGCTATGATCATACACTGCGCTCACAAAGCCCTCGCCAACAGCCTGCCTGGCTGTGGCAAAACTGAAGTTAGTTACAGAACTATCTATTTATTATTGCTACAAAATAGCACACCATACATACAAAAAAATAGAACCAGGTCAATTTCTAACAACTTAGCTCCACCTGAATATGAGTTTGTTTCACTGGAATATGTATTTCAAAAGCAGTACCCTTCTAAGCTGCTTCTCAAATGTGTACTGATACACTTCTCAGGGAGAAGAGGTTAAGTAACTTGTACATTTCCAGATACAACGAATGTCATACAAATCATAGAATGATTTGGGTTGGAAGGGACCTTAGAGATCACCTCGTCCCAACAATCCTGCTTACGGGCATGGACACCTCCTAGATCAGGTTTCTCAAAGCAAGCCCCATCCAACCTGGCCTTGAACACTTCCAACAATGCAACATCCACAATTTATCTGTGCAGCCCCTTCCAGTGTCTCAATACGTTCACAGTGAATTTCTTCTGAATATCTAATCTAAGCCTACTCTTTTACCTGTTAGCCATCGTCCTATCGTTACACTCCCTGATAAAGAGTCCCTTCCCACCTTTCCTGTGGTCCCCCTTCCATGTCTACAGTCTGCTACAAAGTCATTATCAAGTCTCACTGGAGCTCTCTTCTCTAGGCTAACCAATCCTAACTCTCTCAACCTGTCTTTGTAGAAGAGGTGCTCCATCCCCTGATGATCTTCACTGCTCTCCTCTGGACCCACTTCAACTGATCCATGTCTTCCTTATGCTGCGGGTCCCAGAGCTGAACATCCAGGGTGCTGTTTATTTCTGCTCATTTGTTCATTTATTTTCCTTTTGAAATCAGTCTATAAGGGCCTTTCAGGAATGAAGGCATATTCTTACAAAGCAAGGATAAAGCAGAAGAAAACCACACCACATGAGACAAGTTATAACACAAACCTGTATCCGTCACCGTATTTTTCGCTGTTTTTTTCCCTTCTACGCCTCTGCTTCTCTCTTCTGGCTTCAATTCGTCTCTTTTCCTCCTCTTCGCTTTTAACTTCTCCTTTGGCATCTTAAAACACAGAATGATTTTAAAATGTTAAATGTTACATTCCCCCAAAAATCTAGCTTTCCCTGCAAAGTGTTCATCTTCCCTATCTCTTCCACAAACACCTTTTACAAAGTCACAAAATGCAGATCCTACACCAACATTGTTCTAAGGCTTATTTAAATGCCATAGAAGTTTTCTTTTGTTTTCCTCCATTGCAAACGACAAATTTAAATACCTGTTTCAGACAGGTAGCGGTCTAGTTTACACACATAAAAGAAAGGAAATTCAGAATTAAAGCAGATCCTATAACCACAAAGCAGACACAATAACCACGTAACGAAGAAAACACACAATGGATGTTACAATTTTCTTCTCCATGGTCTAAACTCATGAAATGTGTTAGTCATGCTGTGCAATAATTATTAGAGGTCATACATACATGCATACTAAATCTATTCACCCAAAGTCACACAAATACAGTATCTATAAAACCTTACCTGACAAAGCAAACTGACTTACCTCCAAAAGTCTGATACCCAAGATCATAAGCATCTCTCGTAAAGTCTTCATATATAACAACTGCACCACTTGTGTCCACTTCAATTTCCTAAGTAAAAACCAAAAATTTCATATGTAAAAAAAACACAATGCTATTCTAAATCCAGCAAACAGTGCGAATTATTTCCACTAATTTGTTACCTACTATTTTTAATCAAATATGACAATGGACTAAAGTGAAATGAGCAACCATATAAGACTCAATGTAAAACCACCTTAAACTATACATTTATCTTTCATGCCAGGATATCTTTATAAATTAGTTTCATAGTCAAAATTCTCACTGTCTTCTCCATAAACCTTCTGACTGCCAATTCAGACTTTTAAATACTTCCTTGAGAATGTGTTAATACCTCCACTCAACGACAAGGGAAAAACATTCCAGCCTCTTAACACGGAACAACGATATATACACGCCTAGCTTAATAATCACATTCTTACATGCTGTTAGCAACTGATCTTTCTGCAGGTGGGAACTAGTCTTTGCACCTTTAACAGAGAACATCTATTAACAATGATTCTCTTTTCATTTACCTTCTCCACTTTATGTTACTGACATCTCATCTACCCATTTTCCCTCATTGCTGTAATTTCCCTGTCATTTTGTACTTAATTTGTCAACCCACCCAAGTCAAAGGTCATTGGCATGTGAAATCAAGTTGACTGCCTATGACAGTGTGAGAAGCGTTGACGTGACAGCTGTGTATTACAAAAATAGCTGGTAGGTGTACAAATACACTATAACGTTCCCTTTCCAGACTATTTGCACAAGCTACTCCTTTCACTTGAAATCAGTAAGTTTTCAAACTGCCACCAAAATACGACAGTTTCAAATGAAAATGAAAAAAAATCAAGTTTGGAAAGAACTTACATAGTTAAACCTTAATTTTTATACCTCTAACTTTATAATTATTTGTCTTAAGGTATACCATTCAAACTGTGAAATAATCAAGCATTTTATATTTCTAAGAGTGTTTACCTCTATAGTAGAATCCTGGAAAGATGACTTCATGTCTATAAGCAGAAAATAAGGAAGAAATAAATAATACAAAATTGCTGTTTAATATTACTGTATTAATTTTGGAGCAATAAAATATTCAGGAAAAAAGTCAACTTCTGCACCTAACACAGTCTCGATCTGCAATTTATCATATTTTAATAACAACACTAAAAGTAAAATCAGGTATTCTTAGGAATATAATCTAACCAGTCTTTCAAAAAACAAACACTGGTATCTAACTCCACAAAACAAGAAAGTCATGACTAAAAGGAGAGTCATGACTTTTTGAGATAGATGAGACATTAAAAACAATAAAAAGACATTTTGAAATATATTACATGTTGTGTACATCCACTTTCTCCTGTTTATTAATATCCACTTCTTAATTTTCAACTACACAATACTGTTTAGAGCACCTTTCAGTTCAAGTCTTAGAAAACTGTACTGAGCGACTCAGTCTTCCCCCACACCCACCTCAGAACCACAGAACAAGTTGATTAAAAGTGCATTCTAGTAGGCACCACCTACTCCATTAACATAGCTTCAATCTGACATGGTATATAACAGTCCTTGGGTTGTGGAAATTAATGAATGGAAACAGACAATGCACTAGAAGTGCTCTGTCTGAAGGTAGGTTAGGAAAGTAGAACCTACAAAAATACCGAGAAGAGCTGAGAAGAAACCATCGACATGCAAGTCTTAAGATATTTGGACGTGTATTTTATGGACCTATTTCACAACACCAAAGTTAGTGAGTCCAATATTACAGTCCCTGTACAAAATGCAAATTAACATATTCTATACTCCCACTTGAAAATTTTATCTTAGCTTTGAATTTAAAGCTAACAGCTTTTTAATATAAAATAGAGTAAGTAAGAATTAGAAATCATAAGGTTTCTCCCAAGTCTGCACACTTACCTTGCTAGCTTTGAGCTTAAGCAATTTTAAACGTTTCTCAGTCATGATTTATAATCAAACTATATAAAACATTGCAGATACAATGCAGATTCACTGAGAAAACTACAAACACAAAACCAAAATTTGACCGCTGTTCAAAATACTTCAACTGAAGTTTATATCGCCTCAAAGCAAATAGCTTATTCAAACCGTATTAGCAAGTTTTCTACCTTCAACTTTTGGCTGCAATACAACAATTATTAGAGTTCTAGGACATCTTCAAGGAAACTACAAAAATCAAGTGTTACTAATGCTTTGTAATTTATATTTCCAGTTTATCATCTTTACAGTTCTTGCCTTCACTACAAAATTCACTTACAAGAGCAACTCTTGTCTACCCTCCACTGTTAAAGGACAATTTTCCACTTTTTTCATTTCACCTCCCTCTCTCTCTCCTCTTCATCCACACTTTATGCTTTTATTGTAGCTGCACTACAGTTGATGCTCTATTTCATATATATATCAAGGTCTTTGGGCAACCAGGCACAGTCTTATACAAGTGCACATTTTAAGGTTTGTCAGGCATCACCAATTAACAGAACACAAAATCTGAAAATATTTTCAGTGGTAAAAATTTGCACCCATGAAGTATCTTTATAAAGTCTAGATGAAGCAGTCCTCCGTAGTACATATTTAAACACATCAAAATATTCGCTTTCTTTACAGTAGAAGAGCTAGAAGACTAGAAGAGTAATTTCAAAAGGTCTGTTATAGACTACTTCAAACCTAGAAAATAAAAAGTTACAACACAGTCTTTGTTCTCAATATTAAAACTAAACTCCAAATTAATTAAAAAAAAAAAGGCAATTTTAACTTAATTTTGGCACTTATTACTTACTTGGAGATTTTTTCTGAGTCAGCTTCAAAATAGGTTTTGTCATTTTGGGTTTCTTGATAAACGTCCCACCAGGTTTGTTGTATGGCTGCGGTATCATTTTTCTTTTTATTCCTCTTGCAGCAACTGCTGCAGGACTGGGTTTGTTATGATAGTCAACTACAATTCCAGGTCTGTGCATTCCTCCAAAGTCTCCCATATGCTGGAAATTTGGGAAATCAAGAAAAAAGGTATCAGTATATGACATCAATAGAAATACAACAATTACTCGGCACAAGTGTTTATTTTAAAATTAAACTGTATACTAAAATCTGCATTCTGGAACAAAATGCAGGGGAAATTTAAGTTCCCAGTTTTGATGTTTTGTGCAATGGTTTTGTGGGTGTCCAGTAGAACACACATGTATAAACCGTGTTTCTGCTTATTCAGAACCATTGTCCAGATGATGAACATGCCTGTCAAAGTTCAATCTCAGCCTAACATTTTGGCTCCTCTCTTCAGATTCTCTAGATGATGAATGGCTTTTCCCTTGGTGAAAAAAAAAGCGCTAACTAAACTACTTTTTCCTACACTCTAGTTAGCAGCTGAGAGAAAGAGAGAGAGAGTTCTTTACGCTAAATTATTAGCAGTGATTTGAAAACTGAATAAATAAAGTTGTTCAGTGTGAAACAGTGATTAACTGAAGGAAGCTGTCTTTTTTTAACTTAATCACTCCAGGACAATGCGCAACAGTGAATTCAGAAGTTGGGCTTGGAGGGACTGACACAAAACCCACGTCAGCAACAGGAATGAAAATTCAGTTGGAAGACCAAATCCTTCTGTTACTTCTGAAATGCTGCACAGACATTGGTGGACACCTGCTTACAAAAGCAACCTCTCTGAAGGCATGGAATAAATGAGTAATCTGAAGAGGGAGAACTTAGGTAGCTGCATTTTTTCAAAGCACCAACACATTTCTTAATATTAGCTCAATTATTTGATTAATAAAGGTCAGAAGACAGCCCACTAACTGGATGGATGAATTGGATAAGCAGAAATATTTGTATCACCATGAGAAGAGAATTAGTACTACGCTATCAAAGAACATGAAAATAACTTCAAAATCCTTTTCACAAAAAGGATACCCATTTCATTAGCACGTTTTATATGACAGACTGAATGCATCAAAACAGGCACTTCGCTTAATCAAAAGTCCATGCACAAGATCTCCACGTTAATTAATTTAGTTGAGACAGTTACAGAACTACCTAGCATGTACATTTACATTGTATGTCTATAAATTTGGAACGAAGTAGGCACTTGAATAGCTTCAAATACTTTTTTAAAAACAGTATCTATTAAAGGTGCAATGCATTTTAAGTATGGTAAGTACTTTAGCCTTTATGTAATAAAGGATAATGTAAAAGACTAAAAAGATAGATTTCAAAAGCAAAAATAAAACAGAAATAAGGCTACTTGGTCATCATTTTGCTCAAAACTTTCAGATCCAAATGAGTTCCGAAAGGATAGCATCCAAGCTTAAGAATCAAACACTTTCAGCTTTACAAGCAGAGAAATATAAAGATTAAACTATTTCTAAGACCATGCTACATGCTAGCTAGTAGCCATGTGCAAATCTGAGCTAAAATTTGAATATGACAACTACAGTATTCAAGAATGCTGCAAAGTAGACCTTCTGAAACAAGACCACCAGACAATTAGGCACTTAAAAGACCCAGAAAAAAATGATCATCTATACTTCAAGCTACAAGCCAGTTGTATGGTTTAACATTAAAGAATTGCTTCCCAAATAGATGTGGCACAGTTAAGAATTTTAAAAGTTAAGTTGTACCTAGAGGCATAAGCGGAAAAGCATTCACTGAACTCTTCGCACTTTAAAAAATCAGAACTGGGATTATAAAACCAAAGTAAAGGGACACCATCAACTTAAAGTTAGTACTTCTGTCAGGAATACTTTTTATTCTGTTCTGTTATATAACGAGCTAGGGAAAAAATACATCAAGCACTACTTCTCCAAACTGTCATCTACTATTTTGTGTCCAGTTAATTTGGACAGTTTTTACATCCTACACTGGACAGGAATCCACTGAAAACGAGGTAGAAGATATGTCAGCAAAACAAAATTAATACAAGTCATAGGGCTAGACACATTACCTGGAAATCGATCTCAAGTTTGGAAAATAACTTTTTTTTTATTTCAAGTTGATGATGCCCCTTTAATCGTGCTTTAATTTTAAATAAGAATCACTGTAACTGCTAGCCACCTACCTTTGCAAATTCCTCCCCATCACTCTTTCAATACACAAGTCAGAGTAAGAACTAAGTTTAAGAAAAGACTTGATGTTTGATAAAGCATGTGTTGAACATACTAAAGAACTAGCTAAAGTTTTACCTTTGCAGGAAATGAAAGCTACTCTGGCATTCACAACCGGGTTTTATTTTTTTGCATATACATTGCACCTTTAACCTACTAAAAACTTCACATGGCTTTGAATTAAACTTTTACAATATTCAAGAATTTCCTCACCAGCAACGAGGATGCTAGTGCTTACAAGGAAAAATGCAAGTCCTTTTAATCCCTTTTAGACCAAACCTATTACTTTTATCGTCGCCTTTCAAACAAAAGGAGATTTAACAAACCTTATCAACTAGTCTTCTATTACTCATTACTTTCAAGAGCGAAAGAGAGACTGCATTCTACTTGAAGACAGCTTCAAGGGGGTAAACAACATTGTCAACCATGATAGTTTGCTTGGACAAAAAACCACACTGTACTGAACAGTGTATTAATTTTAAAGCAGTGGTCTTGAAAGGGTTTAAAAGAGTGTCTAGTGAAAAGAATCTGAAAAGATTCTGTACTTACTCCTCGGCCTCGGCCTCTGCCTGTTGATGGTCCTCCAAAAGCATCATAGTTTCTGCTTCCAAATCCACTTTCAGGATAAGCAGGCGTTCCTCTCCCCCGAGAGCCTACAGGTGCAGGCTTCATATGGGGTGAAGAAAAACTGCTGTAGGAAGAGTAACTCTCTCTTCCTCTGTCCTCCATAAACCCAGGCCTCAATTTTGAACGGGAGTAAGGTGCTTCCCAGCTAGACCCGCCCTGGTTTCTACCTCCGAAAGAGTCAAGGCTATTCCGGTAGGAGTTGTCAAATCGACCACCATAACTACCTCCGAAGCGGCTTTGTTCGGGTTCATTATAACCATAGCCAGATCTGTACAGATCTCGCCCACCCAGAGAAGACCCGGAGTCGTAAGACTCATAAGGTCCAAACCTGGAAAAGTTGCACAGTGAGGAGAAAAAAAAGTAAGCTTACTAATGTTATACATTTCAAAAAGACAAGTTATCAGTTGACATTTATCAACTAAAATCAATTTATTACTATACTGGTCTGTACAGTTGTGTTATTGTTTAATCTTGATTAGGGCTGGGCAAATGACACTATGACCAGATAGAAAGCTATCTGAGCCATTTTTTCTACAAACAATTCTAAAGTTCAATATGCCTGAACTTTGTTCAATTAAAATTTTCACCAACATTTACTAAAATATTAGAGCCCAGCCCTAGTCTCACGAAAATAATGACCTGCAGACATTCACAGGCTAGTCAAACTCTCCTTTCTTCAAAACCATGCCCTCATATTTTAACAGTTAAACAGCAGTTAAAAGGCGGCTTAGTTCTCAACTGAGAGTAAAAAAATAAAATAAAATAAAAAATCAATTTTTAGTGGTACAGTTGCGAGTCTTAAACACCCCAGAACTCTAAATTTAAAGGAAAACATAAGTGCTCTTCCATGCATGTTTATACTTTTTGGAAATCACCTTCCCTGTAATATTCAGAGATCGTGATCTTCTATGCACATATATCTTTTCCTTGCAGACCATTAAGTCTAGGAACTCTGGATTTTGAAAGTCTATCTCAATACACGCATAGTGGAAACAAAAGCAGTCCTTGAAGTTTCTAAGTATAGTAACAAGGAGCTGAAATCTTTAGCTATTTACTATGAGTCTGATTTACTTTAGCAGGCTGGAAGTCATCAGTATCTGCACCCAGTTAGAAGGGAAACACGTTAGTGTCCCTAAAGCGTTATAACAGGTGATTAAAGCAGGAGCTGGGAAAGACAGCCCCTCGACTGGTAAAATATAAACTAGAACAGACTCAAAGTTGTGCCTGGATCTATAGTAAATGGAATACCTTCATTTTAAAATACATTTAGTCTTGGAAGACCAAGAAGTAAACAGAAAAATAGTACTATCTAAAGGAGTCCATGCACAATATTAACATTACATGGCAAGAGACGTTTCCGTGAGCAAGTAGTCATTCAAACTCAATCATATGCAGATTACTGTATGGTAGGTACAGCTCATTCCTCAATCTCTGCTCAGACTTTTAAGTAAATCTTATGTTTGTCATTAAACAAATTATAATGAACTAAAATGTTTAACAGAACCATGCAGCAAAACACATTTCTTCGGCCTCCCTGGTTAGTTCTGTCCTTGCCCAGTGGCACTACAGTGACTACAAACAAGAATCATACAGTAGTCTGGCTACAGCCAGACAAGAATTCAAGGGCGCGCACAAGAAAACCACCAGATTATCTAAGTTTTCTTCATGTTTTGTTTCCTCCGAGATAGAATCACTACTCTGAAAAGCATGCTACTTTGAATATGATATTAAAAGATAAATCAAATCAGCTGTTCCCTACGGTTTTTATCTGAAAGAGCAACAGGAATAATATCCTAGCATTAAATACACAACTTTAAGACCACTGCATCAGAAATTTTACTTTTAGACTAATCCCTCTTGCAAAGCAGCCCAGAACATGCACACAATTTTAGTGTAATCAATACCTGCCAAAGAAATAATCTGGACATGACTTTCAGATTCATTATGAAGACCATTTAAGCACTGCACATTCAAACCAAAGAGCACATACCCTAAATGTTCCTTGAAAACGGAATGTTGATAGATTCAGTCTAAGCCACTAAACCAATTAGGTCTAGTCTGCCATGTCAGAAACAGTATGTCAGGCCAATCAGTTATAAATTACTAACCATTACCAAAAAATAAAACTTGTTCCATTTTCAGTCACAGACGTATTGTTTCAGTGTCAAACTTTTCCACAAAAATGCTAATTGTTACAATAATCTAGCTCTTACAGTTTAAGAACATGAAGACTCAGAACGAAAGTGTTCATACAAAATCATAACAACATGCCTCAGGAACACTTAAGTTAGAAAACAGACTGATTGAAACTTAAATCATATTTGATCAATTCTTGGGACAACTGAAGGATTATTTTACCTGTTACCACCACCACCTCCTCCGCCTCCACCTCCATGACTCTCCATCCCATAGGATTGGTTAAGGTAAGAGTCCATGGATCGTGGGCCACCATAGCCTCCATGCCCATAATCACGGTCCATGTCTAAAAGAGAGCAGAAAAATGTTTATAAAGAAAGCAAGAGAGAAGTCTTATTAAGTATTCTAGCTTAAATTCTTAAGTAAAATGTTTAACCTGCCACAGAGCTTACAAACAGAATACAGCACTCTCAGTTGCGAATCAATTCCAACAATGTGCTGAGGGAAGCCGTGTGTCTTTGTCATCAGAGAACCTCTTAATTGAAATGAAGATGACATTTTTTTCAGTAATGGACAGGTCAGGATTATTGTTCTGTCAGCTGGAATTCAGACGCAGGTTAAGACAACTAAATGGAAAAAAAGCCTGATGTAGAGCATCAGAAGTTAGTGGAGAATGATGATCACTTCCTCCCTTTGATAACACACACAGTTCAGACACCTGGCTATAACAATGCCACAAAAAGACGTTCTTAAGTTGACAGAGACACTGCTTCAAGGTTACAACCCATGTCACGCTGCAATGCAGGCGCTGCACACAGGCTCCAGTCAAACTCTCCCCTCTAGCACCAACAAAAAACCACCACAGCACCACTGAGTTGCAGGTGACCAACTCTACTGAGATGGTGGTATTTCATAGCTGAACTGATGTCACTTCATGACACCTTTTATCTTGTAAGGAAGTCTGGCAAAAGAACCAAGTTTCTCCTCAACGCTCTAAGAGTTATATAAAAGTATGGTTAAAATAACCACACAAGAATTCAAAGCTCTAAGACGACAACGGAGATCCGTGTAATGAACATGACCCACAGCCTTTCTGTAACAGGCACACTTTGCACCTCATCAGCATTCTAGCGACCATAATTGTTTCCCAGGACTGAGCAACTGACTAACTTCTGGGTAACAGAAATAAAGCCTGTCAATTCAAGCCTCATTAAAAATGTATGGTAGAGAAGGAAAATCAGTGAACACAGAAAGAATGAAAATATAACCACACAAAAATTTGTCCACTCTGACACAAGACTATTTCCTACATTTCAAAAAATCTCCAAGATTTTCCAGACCAGGACAATAAGCCCACTCAAGGTAATAAACAATTTCCCATTTAAGGAAACATAGTAATTCTGCATGCATATCAGATTTGGGAAAATAACTGTAGTGATGAAAATAAGTATATACATTATTTCCCATTTGGAACTGTTTTTGTAAGACCAGACAGCCACTGTAATTTACTTTCTTACATCTGCAAAGAAAATTGCAAATGGTACTTCCCTGAGTATTTCACTGCTACAGATGTCTCTAGCAAGCCTGAACAGAATCTCCAATTAAGATTTGCTGGTTTGTTTGTTTTCCTTTTGTTGATCATAGGTACTTTCTAAAAAGTTGAGGATGATATTTCTAGAACTTGGAAGCTGCACTGCATCATCCCATATTTGGAACATACAATAAAGGTTGAGCAAAGTAGAAAAAAACTTCTCAAAAAACTAATCACGTAGCATCACATGATACCAATTTAAACTGTAGGACGTTACTCTTTAAGGAACTTGCTGAACCTTCTAATATGAACATTTAATATTCCTCTCTGGTGTGACTGATCTACCATCTAATCCAGGGCAATACCCTAAAGACTGCCTACATAAAGATACAGGCATGTAAGAAGAAAAAAAAAAAAAGTAGTTAATAAAAATAATTTCAGAGTTTTGCAAAAATTAAGTTTAGCTGATCCTATGTTCAATCTCAGACGCAAAGTATTTTTAAGTGTGGTTTATCAAATCAAAAGACACTGACATTCTGAAAGCCACCTGAAGGGGACCAATAATTCACCTCAGTTTATTCCGCTCCCTATTATCTGCAGGCCCTGTGATGGCACAAAAGGTAATTAGGTTAAACAGGCTAATCACATCAAGGCTAATCAAAGAACAAAGCACACTGTCAAGATCACTGGCATCACAATCTGATTCTAGTACAGTGTTACCACTGTGAGGAGGGAACACCGCCAACTTTCACATTCACATGCAAAAGAACTATTCCAAAAAAATGGTTTGAAGCATAGCTTCAAATAAAGGTTTGGTTTTTTTTTTCCTAAAAAATTTAGCACAAAAGCAGGTATTAAAACATGCTTCCCAGGACAGCATCTGGTATCTGTTACTATTCAGTGCTCCCTTTACTCATCCAAGGTTTGTGCTATCCTTGGATCAGCAAGGATATCTGTAACATCAGCAGTGTGGCTGCCGTTCCCTTAATGTTCAAGTCACTGCCCTTAGGGCAGCAATTCCTGTTCCCTAACTGACCAATTTACTCCTCCTGCCTGGACTCGCTGCACTGCATTTACCTACACTGTAGTATGCTCCTCTTGCAGAAAGGTTTAACGGGAACATAAAAGGTACAAAGAAGTGACAAACTATTACACGTGTGGTTTTCTACTACAAGAAACTGGAGGTAGCAAACAAAACTTTCAAAAAAAAGCTTAAAAAATGAATTGGATGCTTTTTCACGATAGATATCAAAGTCCCAGCACTGCCCTGCGACAAGAAGTTACTGAAAACCTACACGTATTTAAGAAAGGACTTGGACAAATCCATTGACAAGAAATTCAAAGGATGTCAATCATTAAAACTTTGCCTGCGGTTTAATTTAAATATACCAAAGGGGCCCTCATACTATTCCTTCCACACCCCCAAACGGACAGTGTGACACACAGGAGGTGAGGTGGGAAAAAGAAGCATCTGCGACCTGACCTAATCGAGCTGGTTTTACCATAATCTTCAAACTTCATCATTGACTGTTCCAGATTGCTGAGCAGTAACCTATTGTCCCAACCACTGGCCTCCCACTTCATCATTTTGCCAGCTGCAAACTTAATAAAAAATTTACAGACTTTATGAATCATGCCCAGCACTTGACAAAGATATTGCATTCAAATAAGCAGTATAATATGTCTTCAGGTAGAGCTTTTCTTTACTTGGAAAGTCTGTTTTCCAGATAGGCTTTATTCTAAAAGGGGAAAAGAGAAAATAAATGTACAAGGCAATAAACGTTCACTGAACATACCTGAATAAGAATCACTTGTACAGATTTAATTATTCCAGCCTCAAGGTAAATAGCCTAATAGTTCACAAACCTGACAACCAACATGAAAATCTATTTGTGCTGGCCTCTTTCACACTTTTGATTCTTCTTCTACTCACTAAAGCCAGAGAGACAGACTTGGAGCATTAAAAAAAAAAAAAAAAAGCTGTGCCTGCACAAAACAATCTTCTCAGCCTATAGCCTGCTCCCCATGCACTTCTATGTCACCTCGGGCTGTGTCATCACTGGTGGAGATGCACAGAAACTGACTGCATACAGTACTCAAACTAAATGTGAAAATACTTCACACGCTAAGAGAATGTGTACTCAAATACTAGGAAAAAAAGCAGCTAGGAATTGCATTGCAATGCTTCAAACCAAAGACGAGATGTTTGGTACTTCTGTTTCATTTGTGTTTAAAAATTAACTGTTTAGCTAAGAAACCTTTGAAGAAGTATTCTGTGTACCTATGAATCCTTCAGAGAGGGGGGGAAAAAAAAGGTTCATAGTTGCTGCTGAAGTTTAAAAAGAAAGCAAATCTCTGACATAAAGCTGAAGTATCTGAAACAAAGAGTTTGTTAGAGGAATAAATCAGGTTTTGGTATCTGCAGCTTCTTGCACACCATGTGAATGAATGAGCTGCTGAACTAAAGTACAGAAACAGAACAGCACTAGTTCGTTTTCCATTTCTAAACCATACCTTGGAGTAAGGAAGAAAAGTTATGACAAAAGGCAAAAATATATTAACCCTGAAATCAAAAAGCATAGGCCACTAAAAGAAGAGATCAACTTAAAATTAAGATGTTAACATATACGCATGCCTGAAGTTTAACAAAAAAAAAAAAGGGAAAGAAAAAGCCTGATCTAGTGGAGAGATCACCTAACATTACTGCAAGAGGATATCATTATACAGCAAAGAAAAATCTGTGTTCCTTAGAAAGACAACTAGGAAGTTAAACAGGTAGTAGTTAAGAATCAGTTTCCCTTGGTACAGAGGACGCTGTCAGACACAGACAATTTAAAGAAAAAGCTTGAGATTAGAGTATATTGAAAATATTCACAGCACAAAGAAGTGAAATCATTTCCAACAGCATTCTCCATGTGAAAGATGTAAGAAGCCTAGGAGGATGAAAGAAGAAACATCTTCTATTAATGAATCATAAATTAAAAACTTAAAACTTTAGTAAAACTTAGTATCAATCTCAAAACAATTGAAAAAAAAAAAAAAAAAACAGAATTACGGGCTTGAAACAAGCTATAGTTGCCTAGAATATTTTTCATTTGTAATTTATGACAGCAACAAACTTAAGGATCCATCGTGCAACTGTAAGCTGCATTTTTTCCAGACACACTGCATTTTTCATAAAATGTATGCCTGCTTTAAGATCCCAACATTGTCAATAGATACAGAAGATTTAACACATTGAGTTCTGTGCAAAACAAGGCACCAATCCAACAACTAGATGAATTTTAGGATTTGCAGTAAAAACCATCTTCCTTTCCAGATTAAATGGACAATGGTCACAGTAAGAAAAACCTCAGTATATTGTCACAAATCTGATTCTACAGGCTACGTCATCTGCACCTCAAACCAAGTCATCAGCAAGGGACAGGGGTGGAATCACAGCCATCATCAGCCATCCAACAAAAAGCATGCTTCAAACCGGCTAAAAATTTCCAACAGGAAGAACTTAGCCAAGAACTGGGCAAAGAAGAAAACGCTCAACATTCATCCTCTGTTGCCATCTACTGGACCTCCACAAAATAGCCTTCAGCCCACTGTACAAAATCAGGGTAAGACAAAGGCTCGTTCATTACTTGCTAACGTACATGCAATGCACAAACATTAATGTCAAGTGTTTCAAGCTGCAAACATCATAATTAAACTTGTTGAATAAATATAAATAACGAAAAACAATTATCAAAGATTCTTACAGAGGCACATGAAAGTAATAGTTTAATGTACAATATGTTTCATCATTTACTTATCATAGGATGAGCCTAGATTCATTTTAATACTGCTGTCATCAGATATCAGAAAAGCAGGTTCTGGTTACTGGCTGCAGTTAAAGTTCCAATAAGAATTTAAATTGCAACTTAAGAAGAACCTTTTCTACTAAATACGTACAGGACATTTAATTAGAAATCAATACAGAAGATTTTAAATAAACAAGTCCAGAGTTTTTAATTATTTATTTTACTGTGAAGAAAAATAAATCCAAAACACTACTGTTGGCAAAAGAGCTAAGACTCAAGGAGTGTATCACAAAAATGGTCATGCTGCAATTGCAGATACTTCTGTAATCCATGTTATTTCCACGTAACAGCCAGCAAGTGTATGAAGAGATCCAATAGCAAATACTGATTTGGTGACATCTGTAAATAAAGCTTAGGTACAAGTTTATTGTAAAAGTTTTATATTGATACATCAACATTCTTTTGGTACTTGTTTGCACGCTGGCAAGAGATTTCAAAACATTTCTTGAGTCTTGCTAAGTTTATAACCTTATCCATAAAATCTGTATTCTTTTCAGTTGCAGGTATTTTAATAGCATATAAACAAAAGCTAACATTTGCTCTATCACACTTATTTTTATGCTTTCCATATTCCTTCCCACACCCTTACTTCTGTTACAACAGAAAATCTAGGTTCTTTTCCCATGCCCGCGTGAGAGGGGGAAACATTCTGTGACCTCCTTTCTGCTTTCTTTTCAATCTAAGCACCACAAACCAAATACAGTAGTCCATGAGAAAACAGGATACCAACGTATGCAAAAAGCAACATCATAAGCGAAGTCTGCGTCCCCTCCCATCCCCACTCCTCCAACACCTCATGGTTCTGACTCGGAGCGTGCAGGAGCTCATGTTGACATGCCCAAGGTGAGAACCGAGTCTCACTCCCCGCCAGTTACCACTCTGCCAGAAAACAACATGTGCAGCCACACCACGTTATGCACTTTCAATAACCCTCTTTAACATCTTTGGCAACACTGACTGTTCAGCCCCAACGCTTTTTAGAGGTTAGACGTATTTATAGCTCATACCTGAGACTGACCCACTGGGCATGTTCACACCACAATGCATGGGGGTATCTGGGAACCTCCAATCTCTGTCTTCAGCTGGAGAGGATGGGTCAGTGAGAATGACTTAGTGCTTAGCAAGAGCTGGAGGGGAGACACCGGGAGCCGCGCCGACAGGCGGCTCTCCCTGCTGGCGGCTCTCCTGGCACGACCCCTCACGGAGCTCGCCCCGAGCTCCCCCCGGCCCTGCCCGCGCCGCCGCCGCCGCCGCCGCCCCCCTCCCCCGCCCGCCGCCTCCCCCTCGCCCCCCGCTCTCCCCGCGCCCCCCGGGCGCCTCAGCTCGCCCCCCGCCCTCGCCTCCCGCCCGCCCGCCCGGCCCCGGGAGGGCCCCCGGGGCCGCTCAGCCCTCCTCAGCCCTCCTCTGCCCTCCTCCCGCGCAGCCCGCCCGCCGCCGCAGCTCCCCCGGCCGCCGCAGCTCCCCCGGCCCGGGAGGGGCGGCGAGGAGGAGGACGAGGAGGTGCGTGCGGGGAAAGGGGGGGGGGGGCGCCCTGCGCGGGGCGAGGCGGCCGCGGCCGTGCGGAGACGCGGCCGGGCCCTGCCCGGCGCTGCGGGGCGCGCGCTCACCTTCCCCGTAGTCCATGATGGCGGCGGGGCCCGCTCCCGGCGGCTGGCGGCCGCGGCTGGCAATGGCGCCCTCCGCCACAACGAGGCGAGGCGGGGCCTGCGCGCCGCCAGGGAGCGCGCCGATTGGCCCGGCCGCCGCCTCACGTGAGCGGCGCGGCCCGAAGGGAGGAAGGGGCCGCGGCCGCCCGAAGCGCCGGCGCCCGGATCGGCGGGGTCACGAGGGAGGAGGCCGCGCGGCGGCCATGTTAGGTGCGGGCAGCCGCCATTTTGCGTCAGGGCAGCGGGCCTCAGCGCGCTTGAAGGCGCCGCGGGGATACTGGCGGTGAAACGGCCGCGGCTTTGCCGCGCCTTTTGTAGTCCCAACGCTTTCTTCCTCCCATACGCCCTGTGGCCCCGGTGAAAACATAAACAGCAGACGCTGCCCTCGGTACCTGAGGACCAAAATGTGCCCCTACCCTGTGCTGGGAGCCAGGCAGTGCTTGGCGGGAGCGAGTCCCCGCAGCCCCATAGTGAGGAGCCTTGTCCTGTGCCCCACAACGGGGGCTGCTGCTGCTTTGTGCGAACATACGGCCGTGCACATCTCTTATATGGTTGTATTTGGGAAGCAGCTCGGTGATGTTACACTGAGGAGTGCTTTCACTGTCCCCGCGTCCTGGCTCCCGAAATGGCTGCACCGCCCTCATGCGCACACCGGTCCCTTGGGCTGCCTCGGGGCCTTCCCAGGAAGAGCATCTTGGATAGCTATGAATAGGCCTCGATGTTCACTCTTTTCCCCCAGAATAGCTAACACAAGTAATCCTGTGCTGAAGTGTAGCCCTCCTTGGGCAACAGAACTCAATTAAGCAGTCTCCTCCCTGTAATAGTGGCCTTCGATGAACCTACCATTAACACCAATTCATCTGTAAATTCCAAGACAAGCTATTTTAGTTTCTGTAACAGGCTGCGTTGAAACACTGAAATAGGCTAAATGTAAACACAGGCTTCATTCAGTTCAAGCTTGTTGTCAGACACCACTTTTCTCCTCCCATAGCCAAAGGTTTGAGAGAAAAAAAAAAAAAAAAAAAAAAATATATATATATATATATACACATCATGCAACAAAAACCAAAGACCTTTGTGAGACTCATATGCTTCATTCAAATGTTTCATTCGAATGTTTCATTCCTTGTAGTTTCTTAATGTTTTATACATTCCTGAACAGGGGGGGTGGGGAGGAGGAGTATGTGAGAGCAGCAGTGAGCAGATATGACAAAAAAAAAGCTAGGGAGCTGGCTCTGAGGGCAAGATAGAGACACTTTCTGTTTGTGACGGTGGGCAAAGTCACTATCTCTTGATTTTTTATTTTGTCAGGGAAACGGGATTTCCTTCATTCTTCAGTAGCTAACACACTTGGATCAAAACCTGCCAATTTCTCTGCATATGAAAAGTAATAAAAGCCCCATTGTGGGAAAGGAAGGTTTGACTCACGTAGATCCAGAGTCCAAGCTTTTTATTAAGCTAAAACCTGAGTCTGACACAGCAGTCGAACGTTTTCCCTCCCCAAGCTCTGGATGGCAGCAGATGCGAATATACTTGAGCCACAGACTTTGGATATAGCTGAGCGAAAAGCACTGTAGCCTGCAGATTTCCCTGATGAGCTCTCTACTAAACCTCGTCTCCTGCTTCTCCCTCAGCATCACCAGAGAAATACATGCAGAGAAAATGGTTATTCCCTGCCAAAGGGAGTATTTCCTCCAGCCTCACCACTGACTCCTCAGCCAAGGATACATTATGCTTGGACAGAGCAGAGTGATTTCTAGGGCCAAACAGTCCACATACAGACGTGTTTGTGCACCCATCCCTTTACACATGCACCCTTGTGCAAACCAGACAAGTTTCTTGCATTAAATATGAGGTTTACACAGTGGGAATTTTCCTGTACATTCACGGTTGTATGTGTCGTGTTTGCAACATAGCAGCCCCTTTTCTACAACCTTTCTTGCTCTACTAGACATTAGCTGTTCAGCCTGATCTGTGGCCTTGTGCTTGTGAACAGGAATGAGCAAATCTGTGCACAGATGTACAGTACAAGCAGTTTTACTGGAGGGCATCTGCAGGGAGTGCCATGGGCCATCTGTCTTAGCAAGCCTGCCAAAAGCCTGCAAGCCCCTTACCATAATCTTCAAAATTTGAAGACTTTTCCCCATGCAAGAAAATGCATGGGTAAAGCTGTATACATTTTTCTCTATGTGAAATAATGTAAATGTGAGGAATTAAACAAATGCATGTATGTGCACAGAAGCCAAAAGCTATCCTAGGTAATAATTCAGTACAAATACAGTGGGAATAAACTGATTCTCCCAGGTGGCCTGTAACAAGCAGCAGTCAAAACTAAAGAATCATCTCTGCTTAAGGAATTCAATGCATGCTGCAAGATGAGCTGCTAAGGAATGCACTAAGTGTATCCTGACAGACTGAGAATGGGTAAAGTACGACCAAGGCACCAAACACTCCCCATTTGTAGGACTTGATGCAAAAAGAGGCATCTTCTTGTGAATCTCTCCAGTATTCTGCTAAAGTACATTTGTTCAGTGACTAATCCATCAGCACATTTACTCATTAGAGCATCCTGGAAAATAAATGCAATAGGAGATGCAAAACACAGTTAAGGAAAAGTCAACAGGACATTAACAGTAATAATTGCAAATCAGATTACAAGAACACATACTTCTCTTTTGCTTACTGCCAAATGTCACAGGGTTAAACCTCTATATTTTGTTATACTAAAAATGAAAGCGTAGGTATAGTACCTGAAGAAACCAATGATCACCGAAATCAGCAAAGACATTCATATAGACGTCAGGAAGCTCTGAACTGGGTCAGTGCACATTATGGCACAGTTACACATAAATTATAAGCAACCTCCAGATGTTATTATGAGAATTACTGCTATCCTATGGGTCATTTCGCCATCTGAGGAAGTTACTGACAACTGAGGTGGTTGTTATGGGGACTGCAGTCTGCCACAGAGGGCACATGACAAGGAGAAAATCTGATGATGAAGAAATCATTCTAGTACCAAATTAGCACTCCAAACACCAGACAGAGGAGGAGGTGCTTTCACATGCAACCCTGCAAACATGCATATTTGGGATTTTAATGTTATTGTCCCAGAACCAGAAGCTCAGGGAGAAGAAACTGGATCTGGGGGCAGACCGAGGCTACAGCAGGTATAACGTACAATTCTTTGGATTCAATAAAAACAGGTCAGCAAAAGCGTATTATTTTAGACTTAATTATGATCAATGGCCCACTGTTGGCTTGAGTCTTTTTAAAACAAAGGCTCCTTCTTTTCTCCCTGCAGGACTCCAAAAAGGAAAAATCTAAGCTAAGCAAAGCCAAACAAAATGGAGACATAAAAAGAGACAGGGAACAGAACTGTATTGTACTTCACTCGTTCTTGATGGTCCAAAACATGAATGTTTCAGTTCAGTGCAGAATCTCCCTGTGCAATCTCATTCTGCTCTTGAATTCACGTTGTGCTGCTTCCTTGTTTTTCTGGATTAGTTTGGTGGCTTTTTTTTTTTTTTTCTTTTTTTTTTTTTTTTTTTTTTTTTTTTTTTTTTTTTTTTTTGGTAACTTCTTCATAGCAATACAGGGATAAGAGAACAATCAGTGATTTATCCACACACCCAGCAGCACGGTTATTGTGAAATGAAGTCCTTCTGTAGTTCGGTACTGTCACTACCCACTCCCTCTCCTCCTCTTTCCAAGTGTTATTTTCTACTACCCTTTCATTTAAAGTATTGTCTAAAACCTGAAGAAATTGTGTAAAATGCCTATCAATTGCAGCTAACTGTGGCCAGTAAACAGGTACTAGCAATTGTGGAGACCCCATGGTAACAAATCCTCTGTATTTCAATGCAGTGGAATTGATCTAAATCTTATTGACAGTACTGGTATAGGGAGATGCTCTTCTGGCCTTTGGTGAAAGCTGTCTGTCTCTTAACTCTGCTTAAAGGAGGTGTGACATAATGTTTAAATCTACAGGAACTCATCTCTACAGCCTACCCAGTGGTGCTAAAACAGCATTCACAGCAGTGGAATATATTTATATACTTATTAAAATACATACCGACACATGACATTTTCAGGAAATGGCCTTCTTTGCAGTTTAGGACAATGGGGAACGGAACAGGAACATGAGAACACTGTTGATTCCTTATAGAATACAAAATCTACTTCCCTTTGTTTCTTCTAAAATGTTAACACAGAAGCAGATCCTTCCATCTGAGCCTAGCTGAAGAACCATGGTAACCATCCAGAGCCACGCTGATTTCAGTGGGCTCTAATGTCTGTCATCACAGCAGAAATCAGAGCCATACTACGATATTTCCAAAGCTGAAATATTATGGCTTCTGTACGTATATATCGTACAGCACAACAGTAAAAAAAAAGTCCCAAAATTCAACAGGATGGAGCGGAAACATCCAGAAGCATCCTAATCATGCTACTCATTACCTACAGAAAAGAAACAGACAAAAAAAACACCTCAGAATACAGATGAAAAGCTAACAATTTTCTTCACATAGCCCCTTTACAGGAATAACTAGAAACTTTCAGGTGTGCCATAGCACAGACCTGCTGGAGCTCGCGTGCTGCTGCGGCCCCCAGCGGTGCCTCGGCAGCCTCTCAAGCAGCAGCAGGCACTCACCAAAAAGAGCAACTGCTGCAACTTTGGGGTCACAATGACACACAGAAGTGAGGGTAGCAGAACCCACTTCAGGCTTTGGTTTGATTTTGGCATGATTTCCAGCAGCTGGTTGATTGGAAAAAGAGGATACCAGCTTCATTATGATACATCCCTAGAGGAAACAGGGTATTTGCAGAGCAACCTATTAGTAATTGGCAAACTATCAGTGAAGTGCTTTACTTTTCTTGCATACAAATATTTATGAGCAACTATGCTTGTTGCTTTTTAGGTTTACAACTTTTCCTTTACCCTCCCTGGAAGCCAGCTCTAGTGTTATCTAATCTTGCAGGAGAGTGCTGCTGAAGGTGGGTAGGACTCAGCAGGGCTTTTTGCCCTATATGCTCCACACCAGACAACTCACAGCTGCATAACTGCTCTAAGCAAAGATAGAACTGGACTTGTCCTTGCTCATTGCCTGTGCGCTGTCAGCCAGCCCATCGACATCCTGGAGCACTTCAGCCAGCAGACTGTTAACTCCCACGTTAGAGATGTCTGTCCCATACCTCCACCTATACTTCCCCTGCGCTTCAAAAGCAACAACAAAAGACAAGCGAGACATATAACTAACACAAACATACATATCCATACCAAATGTTTTTCAAACCTTCTGTGCATGTACTTACATACCAGAAAGGGCACAAACCCTGTAACTTTTCCCTCACAAGAAACTTTGCATTTAAGCAGATTTTATGCACATTACCTCTCTCACACACAGAGTAGCTGAAATAGCAATGTGCCATTCACAGCAAGAGTTCATTCACACTGTTTTCCTAGAAAGTTTGACCATATACATTTGAAACACTTTTTAGAAAGAAGCATGTACAAGAAACTGCGAGGTTCCAAGAAGATAAAACCAAGAAGATAAATAACACTTGCAGCACACAGCAGCAGTCAGACACTTATCTCGGACTATAAAAGCATGCTTATATACATTTCCCTTTAAAATAAAAGTCACCATTAACTAAGACACTGTTATTGTGACTGAAGACAAGAAGGCTGAACAAAAGAGACATGAAGTCACTTGTCTTCTAATAGCAAAAATATAAACTGGGTGATTTTTGCATACAGCTCAAGTGGCTGAGACGTTTAAAGCCAAAGATCTTGGTCTCTAGTCCTCCTTGTGAGTATGGGTTTTATAGATAAATCGATGGGTTTGTTGCAGAAAGAAAAAAGAGAAGTCTGGAGAGAAGGACACCAGATGGGTGGGGACCTTCTCCAGGCAACCCAAAGAGACCTGTTCAGAAATAGAAAACTCGTTCCTGTTATGGTAACAGAAGAAAACCTACAGCAGGCTGTGGTGTTCAGTCTGACACCTGGCCTTCCCTCTCTGGGCATTTAAGGGCATGTGGTAACATATTTGTTACTGCTGTTTTGTAGGGAAATGGATAGAAGATACCATAGCTCCTTTTCTTCCAACAGGCTTAGATGTAGGCTTCCCTACACTAATTGTTCAAAAAGCTAAGAGCTACCCATGCCCTTGTGCCTCCATCCTAAAAACTGCCTTGAACTCACACAGATTTTTAAAATAAGTATAATAATAATAATAATGATACATTTATTTGTACTCGAATGTCACTTTCTGAGGCTTTGCTCTTGGGTTTCATTCTTGAGGTTTTCTCTGTGACTGAGTGACTTTTTTCTCACTTTCATCTTATCATTATTATTGTTATTTAAAGCTCAGGTTTCTGTGCTCTCTTGAGTTAGACTCTAGAGGTGTTCAGCAAATACTAGGTATTACAAGATCCATGATAAAATCACCAGAATGTCAACATACTGGCTGACATAACATTTCAGATATTTTTTCCCCATATTTCCAATGTAGTCTGCTTCAAGAACAATTTCCATGTGGCTCAATATATCCCGCCATGCCAATGCTCAGCATTTTCTCATTAAATTGTGTTATGCTTGTAAGTACCCCTGAAGGAGCTGGTCTGCAGAAAGTATATTCCCATATTTCAGGAAGGGAAAATTGTCATCTGCTTTCGCCAGATTTATGGTATAGCATGTACCCAGTGGGATACAGTCAAACCTTCGTGTAACAGGTTATTTCCAGGTTACTGGAAATAAGCTACAATAGGGGAACCAATGCACAGTTTTGCAAAAACAAGGAACTTATGCAGAATCCTTTAGAATTTGGAAGAGAATGAGATAGTGGCAGTCTGTTGCTCATGCTGCATACGTTTTACTTCCTATTCAATTCAAGGTGACCGAAAAGCAGTGCTGGCTGCCTCTTAAAAATCCCAGTGAAACATGGATTTCCTTCAGCTCCACGCTCCAGAAGCATGTGCCTCCTGAGCAACCTTGTTGCCTGTGATCCCGATGAAGGAGCACGTTAAGTGCAGCTAACCTCCTCCAGCAGCTATCACAGACGTGAGGACAGATGCACAAACCAGGTTTTCTACATCTCCTTGCACACACATCTTTTTTGAGGGCTTTTTAAATTCTCATCCTGTCATGCAGTTTATGTGCACCCACACGAATAGCTGAATCAGCTCCCATGAAAGGGCCTTCTGAAAGGCAGAAGTGAGCATCAGGGGAGACAGGGGCTTCAAAGGCAGTTTTTCTCACCTGGTTTTGCTAAGAAGGGGCACATAAGAGGGAACAACACCCCCAGACAGTGTGTTCCACACAACCAACCACGTGCTGCTGCCACCATGTCACTGAAGTACCTCTACTGCGGTCGCTGAAGATGACAGACAATGCGCAAAACCCCAGACTGGACCCCAGTGCTTGGGGCGTTTACACCCAGGTGCAAAGGCCCGCCTGAGCTCCATCTGTTTTGGGGACTGTTTGTGAGATGGCTGCCCCATGAACCATGGGAGTTAAACCAGCTCTCACTTCTGCTTTCCCATGTTATTTCTGGATGCTTATATTGTTTTCTTTCTCCTTTCTTGTTTCCTCTGGGCAACACCTCCCTCCCTTTTGCATAACTTCATTAAGATGTATAAACTCTCCAAGATGTATACCAAGGGAAGGAAAGTGAAAGCTCCAATCACAGAATAAACAAAATACCAATTTCTGTCCAAGTTACACAAAAAAAATGCAAAATCCCTTGGCAGGGGGAATGGGAGCCACCTCCCAGCAAGTGAAGGTGGGGTTCTTGTGTGTGCAGTCACATTAGTGAAGGTATTTGTACAGACACCTGAAGGACACAGAATCTCAACACTCCTTGCTGACGCCCGTGCCACTGCTGGTCGGACCAGCCAAATGAAAGGCAGCACAGGACATCACCCTGCCTTGTGATTGTCCTCTCTCCTGGCATACACGTGTCTCAAGTGAAAAGGTCAGAAATCCCCACATTTTTATTCATGTCACAGAAAATAGACTGGTGTTCCATATGGGATAGGGCTACTAAGGATGTCAGCTGTAGGATGTGGGGCTTTGAACCAGAACTTCACATCTCCTCAGGTCATGTTCACCTGAGGATTTGAGCAAGGATAGTAATGAAGAAAACCAAAGTTGTTTTTGAAGTCATATAGCCCTGCCAGGCCTGATTTCTTGAGCAAATTGAAGACTCCTGTACACAGACCACAACAACCAAGGTGATGCTCCACCTGTCCAGGATCCATCCTGCCCAGTGAGGGCTGCACCAGAACACCTGTCTCTGCACTGACCTTCACTGCTGTCCTCCTTGAAGCAGCCACACAAGCTGCATTTAAAGCTAGCTCCCAGATGCTTTTTGTCTCAAGAAGGACCTGGCTACAGATCAGCGACTGTGGATATGGCTTTGTCAATTCTGGCTCTCAGATTAAATCGATACTCTCACCATCTAACTGCTGCATGGGAAATGAAAATGAATTGATGGTCTTGGACCTTTTCCCAGCAGGCTAGTGTGCACATCTCGATGCCATCACAGTGAATAGCATTAGCTGGCTCTCCTCTAGAAGCTTGTGCACAGCACACAGCGGATACCAAGCACAAACTGCCTCCTCAGCCCCATGACCGGCTTCTTCCTACTCCTGGATCCGGGCACCAGGGCAGGGCTGCATGGCCAGCCTCTTGCTGCTCCTTCCCTGGCTGAATCAGATGGACAAAGGCAGGGACAACACAGAGCTATGACATCTTTTGGGCACAAGCGCATTTCTTTGCCTGTTACTCATGTCCTTGTAAACATTTATACCCAAATGGCATTGTAAGAACCAGATTCTGTAAGGTATTTGTATTTGCTCTTGGCATGTCTTGGACAGTGAAAAATCAATAACAGCAGTTTCACTTGCAGGAGTTTAAAGCCGTGGTGTTTGCCCAGTAAACATCACATACACACAGTCCTTCATTTCCACAGAGAACTGCACAGAGGTATAAATATTGCAGGTACTTCTGATATTAGAGCTTGTAAAAGGATATTCTTACAGGATCTGAAGGGCTGGATTGTGCAACTCTTACAACACTGAGCACCTACTTGCACAAACAGCCCATTGAGAAAGCCTGGCACAGAAATGTTCCCCACGAGTCTGTGGTTTCAGTAAACCAGTAAATTAGTTAATGAAGGATGGCAGCATCTCCAAAGCAGTGGGGGTCTCAGGCCTGCATTTTAGAGGGCACCTTTTTCTGATAAACTTAGCATAAACATATAGTAAAATCCTTTCAGGAAAAAATTATCCCCATGGGTCAATAGGGTGCTGCAGTAAAATGATTCCTGCAAATCAGTGGAAGTTTTGCATCAGATTTTAATAGGGAGGAAGGATCTAGCCAGAGTCTTACTGTTCCAAAGTGGCAGCAGAAAAGAAGAAAAAGCATTTACTCAAGTGATTTATTTCAGCAGCTTCAGGACAGCCCGTAGTTTCTTACAGGGAAATAACTGAAATACAGAAATACATAAAAGACCAGTCCAAATGTCATATGTACTTTAATACAACAAAGATATTGTAGGCCACTGTCAACCTGACTGTGACAAAGAAATTTCTGGAAAAAAAAAAAAAAAAAAAAAAAAAAGCCACAGGGTGGAGAAAATAAAGACAGCAGAGACTGTTGTCAAACTTACAGCAGCTTGAAATAGGAGCTGCCATGTACAATGGCTCTAGTGTGCATTTTTCAAAAGAGGCATCTGGAAAAAACAGGCTTACAATCACTTTGGATGTAAAGCCAAAGGAACGGAAAATAAACATCTTGGGAACAGAAGAAATCCATTAAGAGGGGGCAGAGCAGAAGCAGCTTACCTCCACCCCAGCTATTGATCAGGCTCTGAGAAGCACCCTAGGTGTTCCACAGGATGACCCCAGTGGAGCTCATTTAACCCCACGCTTTATATGACAGAGCTTCAAAAAATCAGTGGTGGAGAGGCTGAACAGCTCTGTGAACAATCAACATGTTGACCTGCAGGGTTTCTTTGCTTTTTGTGGTGTTTTAGGACCGATTCCAAGCTCCCTGTAATCTTAGCATTAATCTCACAAGCTGTGACTGACTTCAATTCTACATTAGAAACAGGAGATTCCCACCCTGACTTTGTCAGCCATGTAGCCCCCATCGTTTACCTTTTGTGTGAGAAATTAGGAGAAGAAACAAAGCCCCATGTCCTCAGACACAGGGACTGCTCCAGGCATGGTAGCATCCCTGCACCTCAGTCAGCCCCGAAGTGCCTGGCTGGCTGCACCTGGAGCCGCAGCACTGCCCCAGCACAAGATGGAGGAGCCACGTTTGGGCCCTGCTGTGCAACATGCTGTAGAGAGACCTGGTTTTAGACACAGAACCAGCGAGAGTGTTCTTCCTAAAGCACTCATTTTGGGAAACCACTGCATGGTTCAATACAGGCTGCTCACAGGCACTTTACACCCCATGCCTGCTGCTGAGCTCCTCTGGGTTAGTCAGCAATTAGGAGCCCCGTAATGAATGTTAAAAGTATTTAATTAAACGAATACATTCAGAGTTAAACATGTGGCTGAGGCTGATCAACAGGAGCGCAAAGCTAAACAAAGCCCTGCAGGCACAAGGACCTTGCCTGGGCAGGAAGGCGACCTGGGAGGTGCATGTCCCTCTCACCCTGGGTGATCCTCTTCTGCCCTGTAGGAACAGGCTCACCTGTCAGCAGCTGAGGTGCTGGATCACAGTGGTTTCTGACCACCAGCACGTGGGGAAACCAGCCACGTTTTGTGTGAAGGCTGACCGCTGTGGTGAGAGGGATGCAGACTTGGTCGTCACGTGAACAAAAATAGCTTTGAAGGTTTGAGGAGCTTTCCCAAACGGTAAGCATGTGAATTATTCACCCACAGTAGCGCTGGCTAGCAGGGACAGCACAGCCTCACACACATTAAAAACACTCAATTTTAAAGACAATTTATTAACCAGATTTTAGGACAAAGCCTAGGGAAGTACCTTGTTCTCTTGGGGTCGGAGCATGCTGAGATTTTCTTAGATCTCAAATACACATAAATATCTACAGTGACAGGAGCAATTTCCGTGTGAGTTTGCCTTTGTGTTTCGTTAAGTGCGTTTCCCAATTTTAATAGGTTAAAACCTGAGGGCCTGGGAGGCATTCTGGTTTCCAGCTATTTCATGCATTACCGTCCTGCAAACCTGGGCACATATCCAGAGTCTCCGCTTGCACAGTATTTTATATCCAACTACAGTGAGGAAAGAAGTCCACAACAAAATGCTCACAATAGGTGAGCTTGGAGGCCACCCTCTCAGGAACATCCCACGCACTGCAGAGAAACCAAAGGAGCAAACCCGAACAGCAGTCACCTGCCTCTGAGCGAAGGCACTGAGGCGTGCAGCACCTGGTTCTTTTCCCTGCAAACCTTCAGGCCAAAGTAACGATGGAAAAAAGAAAGGTCTGAGCCCTTCCCACAGGCATGCTGGGCAGTGGGTGTAGCGAGGGTCTCTGCTAGGCCGCCTAGCCCAGGGTAAGCAGGAAGGCTCGGTGGCAGAGGTGCACGAGGGCTTTAGTGGCCCTGCACTGCTTGTCCCCAGGGAGGCCCCGGCTGAGGCCCTGCCAGCGGCAGCACTGAATTTGTCAGACTCAATAAACTGAGAGAACTCAGGGGAGCAGCAGGAGTGGCAAGTGTTAGGAAACAAACACACCCAAGCAACATGTGAAGAAAGGATGAAGGAACGGGTTTAATCAAGGGCAAAGAAAAAATCCAAGGAGCGCAGGATGTGTTCACTGCTGAAGGGGCTGTGATGAGGTCAGTCACCAGGCGCTCTCCACACCCATCATGAACAGGATAAGAAACGCCCAGCCACAATTCCAACAAGCATCAGGGAAGCCCTTAGGACACAAAACAGTGGGAGCCTGTGGAAATTGCTGCCTACGGATGCCCCAGCAGCTCCCCTAGGCTGTGAGAACCGTGGCCACACAGGCCCTGTGGGTCCCCTTCTACAGCGCTGCCTGGGGTGGGAGCTGTGGCCTCGCTGGGTGCCAGGGCTCTGCCCCATGAGGGCCCTGCCCGCCAGCTGTGGTGGGGCAGTCCCCTCATGACGGGAAGCTGCAGCTCCCATATCAGGCCTGGGCCCTGACAGCACCAGAGGTCTCGCCGCGGGGCATGGGGATGGCCCTGGGCCTGGTTGTGGGTTTATGGCCGTGTGGCATTAAGTGCTAGGGGCTCTGCAGGGCAGAGCTTATTGTAGATACTGGGGCAGAAAAGCACGCCAGCAGCAGTCACACAGACATGTGAAGGCCCTGAGAGACAGAGGGGAGAGAAATGTAAAAACCCAGATAAAATGAAAACCAGAATCTCAGGCTGTCCAGTGACTGAGCTTGCCTTTAGGCAGGAGCAGCAGGCAGGATTTCATGCAGTCTTTCAAAAACTTCTGAAATTTCATGCTCTGTGTGTGTGGATACTCCACAAGGACTGTTGATGTCCCCCCCCCGCGTTTTTTTTTTTTTTTTTTTTTCTCTCTCTCCTTATTGTGCATTTCCTGCTGTTATAATGATCCCCATCTTCCAAAGCAAATGCATCACTTGGCAGCACGTTGCATTCAACAGCACTCCCTTTATGTTGTACTGGGGACACAATCCCACATAGCATCTCCCAGAGATGATGTGTTGGAAGGAGCAAGGTAAGTCCAGCAGCACTGAGAAGCCCCGCTGGCAGCAGCTTGGCACCCCAGCCCTCTCCCAACCCAGCTCTGCTATGGCAGTTCCAGCAGCATTGCCTGCAACCAGCCCGTCTGCCCCATGCCTGCAATCTTGGCTCCAGAGACAAGGCAGGAGGGAAAATCCACTTCTAAAAACCACCTGAAACACCAGAACTACCCAGAACTGGTTACCAGAACTGCAACGTGTTCACGCATTTATTCCTAATGGTCTATGCAACCCAATCCCAATCCACGATTCTGTTGTTTATGGGCACAACATGTTCATTTCATGAGAACAGACCTGCTCTGTGCTGGAAGGCTTCCTGCAAGAGACTGTGGTGTTAATTTAGAAGATGGCATTCTTCCCAAACAGTCATTATTAAACCAATAACCCTACGTTACCTCCAGCATCAAGGGGCAACGTGATGTTGGAGGCAAGACAGAACAAAGGTCCTGGCTCTAGCAATTGTAAAAGAGCTTAGGGGCTGTTCTCTTCAGGGAAGGGAGAGAGATGCAGCCTGGCCCAACTCCAGTGCCTGTGGTTTTATCGACCCCCTCCCCCCCCCCCACTTCAGCTGCATTGTGTGAATTTGTACAGTTACAGAGCTGCCACTTCTGCACCCATGCCTGGCTGAATCACAGGAGCGGTTTTCATCATCTCTCTGCCAGAAGCAACATCTCCCATGACTTTTATCGTGGAAGGGGTGCGTGTTTGTAATCAGCCTGGAAAATCTGTTTCTGAGCTTAATTCTAGAGCCTCGTCTCTGCTACATAAACAGCTGTACTCAGTAACACAGCTTTCCCTCCCTTTAACAGCATGAGGAATGACTTGCTGTCCTGGGAAATTGGTCACAGCATAAGCCCTCAGGGTTTTGCAACATTAGTGCTCGATGCCTTTAGTTTAAGTGCTGAACGCACTGTACAAGCACAAGTGGACAGCCTGAACTGGGAATGACTGGGAATGCTTCTGATAAAATCACCAGTCATTCAGGGTACCCTGGAAACTAATGGGTAGTCCATGCCACAATTTTAACAATTCACCATGGTAGAAAAGGGGTTAATGCCAAGCTTAAAAACACTGAAGATTTTTTTTTCAATTATTTCAAGTCTGATAACATTAAGGACCACCTTTTAGGTGCCTCCACACGATTTAGTTCTGAATGAACAGACCACCCAGCCTCTGAAGCGCACTAACATCAGCCTTCAGCCTACAAGGAGGCAGAGCAGCCATAAACCAGTGTGGCTGCCGATGGCCTTGCTGTCACTGGAGAATGCAACTTTTTGCATTACACCTGTAACAAAACTGGGGCTCATTAATACAGCACTTGTGCTTTTCACAATTATTCATGTATTTTACAGTTATTAAAGAAGCCCTGGTTTATAGACTGGAAATGTGAATCTTTTTGTTGTCCCTTCCCCCAGCTGAGGTGAAGGTTGGGGCAAAACCAGAAGTAGGCCCCAAGTCATGAGTGCACTTTTCTTGCTTTAGCCCCCCTCCTCAATGAGGACCGAAGAGCCGTGCCATGCTCTGTGTTATCTTCAATGCCAGTTGTTGCACAGGCAGTAATCCCATCACACAGAGCGATAGCAGTTGTGAGGCACCACCCTCAGCTGCCACAGCACCCTATGGGCTCTGCCATCCACACTGGAATGCCTCAGCAAATTCAAGGTTCTTTCTCACCGTTAGCACCCACAGAGGTTCACATCTTGCACACCTGACAGAAGCCTCATTTGTGCGCGTTCACACATGCTACAGATTTACTCAGGATTGTCATCTTCCTGCACAGTTCCCTGTCTTGAGAATAGAGGAAATTTGGAACCCTACAAGAGAACAGGATGATGGTCAATACTAGGTCAAACACCTCATTTGTTTGACTTCAAGTAAAAGAAAGTAAGTCTAACTCCTTGCCTTCATACAACCATAACACCATTAATTTCTGAACACATGGAACCACGTTAGAAAGAACAGCTATTTCTGTAAGATTAAAATATACAGTCCGGTAAGTGATACTTGGGGTGAAGCAGGGGTGGGTGGGAAGAGCGGACTGCCCCTGACCAGACATGACCTACAGTGTCTGGGCTTCCCCCCTTGCTACAAGAAAGCAGCTCAGAACTGCAAAGCCATTTATTTCACAGCAGAAAGCCTTTCATTAGTGTCAGCATCCTCCTGTACACTCAGAGACTTAATGCCTGCTCAGAAAAGCAATAGCTCGTTTTGCATCACAGGAAGCATCTTACAAAAGGACAACTTATTGAAAAACCCAAGGATCTTCACAGAAATACGTTGCAGTGACAGAGGCAAACAGCGTGGGCATCTCCTACTTCCTCTCATTTAAAAGGAACAACCATTTTTCTTCCAGGGCTGTACAGATACTGTGCAAAACTCCACTAGTCAAGTAAAAATGGTGGGAGAACATTTAGATTACTTTAGATTAAAAAAGAATCCCATCTATTCTGAAACACTGTGCTCTAGTTAGAAACCATACTCATAGGATTAACTAGGAACAGCTCCTCATACCTCCACCTCTTTAAATTTACAGGCGCCAAAGAGCAAGTTCAGCATGAGACACTTGCAGTCAGAGACTTTAGTATGCAAACACGTTTTTCCCCATTAAAAAAAAAATAGATTAGAGGAAGATATAAACATCTTATTTATTAAATCAATTAGAAATGCAAAGTACGTTTCACATGCCTTACATGGAAAAGAGATGAACTTCAAAGACCTTAAAGCAAGACTGTGTCAATGGACACTCAAGAAACAGGAACATTATAAACAGTCACAAAGAGGAGGAAGGACCGGGGAGGGAGGCAACCTGGGGAAGATGGGTAGTTCCTCCCCACTCTGAGAAAATTCTCCTAAAAACAAGAATGGAGTTTATGCTGAGTAAGCATCGCAAGCCTGAAATTAACTTTAAAATGTACATATTTTGGAGGAAGTTGTCTAAAGAAGTACAATATGCTAATAACTAGTCAAACAGTGATCTAAATTATTTTTACCATAGTCATATTAAAAGAACATGGGCTTATTTTTGAACATCAGTAGGGACAGTAGGAGCAACAGAAACACCAAAAAAAGCTTTAAAAGTAGAATCAATCGATGGCCGCACTGTGTGACACTGCTGTTAAAATAAGAAAAGATGAAAAATACAACTATTTATCTGAATATTAATAACTTTGTCATCCTCCAACTCTTCCTCCCTCCTACACAAAATTTCTAGGAAGCTGAAATGACAGTCAACAGCAAATACAAGGCATACACTAATATTATATTCCACAGTTTTTCTAAGAGTCAATAGTCCAGCAATTTTAAAGTGATCTATGTGCAAAAAATAAACACGAGTTTCTTAAAAACAGAAAAATTTACTGCAGCCTTAACAACTCCTACTTAAAAAAAAAATCTGAGAATGAGCACAAAAATTTCCCAGTGGAGGAGAGATCAGTAACTGTGAGTACTCTGCCAAACCTGTGACTTGGTGTTGCAGAACTGTCAGCATCCCAAGTTTACTACCAGCTGGCAAGGAGAAAACAGACTTTATCCCCAAAAGAAGTGGGAAAACCACTGTTCATAAACTGGTCTTCTGATACACATAAACATATGGTGCAGGTATGTATTCAGAGACTGCTACCTACAGCTAAGAACAGTCATCCCAGCATGACTAATAGTAAATGATTGACAATAAAATGTGCAAGATTCATAAGAGCAGCTTTTAAAATGCTTCTGACTGCTCAATGCCCCTAGGCCCAAACTATCCCCTCGTTAATAGTGGTGTAAGTCAGGGCAGCTCTGGTTCAGTTACAGTAGAAATCGCTGTGCATGAGGATTTCTGTGTGAGAATGGTCTCTTGAATGACAGACTAGTTCGGTCCTGACCACACTACAATAGGGAATTGTGTTTAAACTATGAGTAATCGCGTAATCATCTCCCAGCATAGTACTTCTTTTCTGCACACATGGAATGTAAATGGCCAAGATTTACAACTGATGATTTTGCAGATTTAATGGATTGTATTTCTCTAATGGCTTTGGCAATACAAACTCAGTTAAAAAAACCACGAAAAACAAACAAACAAAAAAAATCCCACGCTCACTGCTGTCTGCTTTTTTCTTTATTTGATGACTTATCTGGCACACATTTAGGGTTTTCTAACAGTGCATAAGTGTTCAAAAGCATCAAGTTACTGGGGCTGGGGGAGAAGGGTGGTCCTATAGTTAAAGTGGAAGATACGCTGCAACAGGTGATGAAGCTAAATCATGTATGGGTAAATTCTAAGTCTTATGTCTCTGTCATTAGTCTGAAAAATAGAGCAGACAGCCCAGTTTCTAAGCAAGGGCTGTGAAACAAAACAATCACCAGCTCTTGTTAAATGTCTTGTATTTCCCCGATGAAAACTCTGAAGAGGAGCGAAACATGAGCAGTAAAGTCACCTGCTGTTTAATGACTCTCAAAGCCACCATGCAGAACAGTTCAAGCGTCAAAACTATCCCCAACCTGAAAGCCCAGTGGCACTACTTTCCCTTCTACCACCCATTGCTGCTTGGGACAGAGGAAGGTTGTGGAAGCTGGGGGAGATCAGCTGTGGGGATGGGACAAGGCCTCAGAGCTCTGAAGGAGTCACACTGGATTACAGAACAAGTCTCATCCAAAACCACGAGGCCTTGAGGATGAAGAATGAGGGCAAACACCTGGCCTCATGCAAACCACATACCTTAGTGCAGGAAAATGGTGGTTCTGCTGCAGTTTGAAGCACAGCCAAAACAGTGTCATTTGCTGCGAATGGCTGACACTAACACCACACACCAATGTGTTTCAAGTGCTGCAAGAACCATACCGTACACAACATTTATCTTTGTCTTTCCTCCCATAATGCACTAAGATCAATCCAGACCTTAAAGAATAACTTGCATAGTAAGAAAAGGTCATCAATTTAATCATTTACTTTAAGCAGGCAAGCAAATTTGTAAACATTCAAAAGCGGCAGCATCCAAGTTACAAACAATTTAAGGAAAAAAGAATTGAGATTATTAAGGTTCTTTATCATCTCAAAAAATTTGGAAATAATCTTTTAAAACACTGCAAACATTGAACACTCGGTTACATCTCTTACGATCCTGCTAGTAGTCCTGCCTTCCATGGAATTCTGCGTTCTAAAAATGCACTGTCACAACAGCCATACTTTTCAGTATTTGCTGTTTGGAAGTCAGCTACTCGAGCATTTCACCTCAGCTTAAATCCCATTAGCAAAGGGAATGCTTGTGTCTTGGTTCAATACCTCTTTAACTTCCGAGGGCAAAGTGTCAAAGAGGTGATCTTCCACAACAAGCCCACTTTTCCTGAGAAGCTGACACTGCCCCAGTGTGGCTGGCAGACGGTCTAAGCAGTTTCCCTTCAGTTCCAGATGAGTCAGCTGCAACAGTTGACCAACTTTATCTGGGATTGAGGTAATACAGTTTTGTCCCAGACTCAAAGTCCTCAACTTAACACATTTAAATAACTGTTTTGGCAAAATGTCGACTTTGTTTCCCGTGATGTGAAAATGCTGCAGATTTTGAAGCAAACCTATTTCCACTGGAATCACTGTAATTGAGTTGTAGCTTACATCTAAACACCTAAGTTTCTGTAAACTGAACACTGCGGCTGGTAAGGATTCGAGTTTGTTATTGGAGAGGTAAAGAGACTCCAAGTTCTTTACGTGGGTAATGGAGGAAGGAATGTTAACTATTTTATTGTGCCACAGCTTTAAACAAGTCAATCTTTTTAAGTGCTGGAAACTGATGATTTCTTCAATTGTGCGTATGCTGTTTGACTTTAAATCCAGTTCCTGTAAGTTAGAGAGGCTGAAGATGGCATGAGGAATTCTCTCCAGTTCACAGTTCTGCAGTTCCAACTCTGCAACATTCATCATTTTCTTAAGGCTATTCAGTACCACGAGCTTAGTGCCATCATTATGAATGACTAGTTTTGTTAGATGTGGTGCCACATCTGTGATATTGGGGGGAATTTTGGTCAAATTGCTCTTCACATGGAGAATTTTAAGGTGTCTCAATTCTCTGAGAGACTCAAGCCCTATCATTTTATTGTTTTCAGAGTTCAAGTTGCCTATCAAGTACAATTCACGGAGGTTTTTGAGCAAATACACCCACGCAGGAATTTCGGCGACATCTGTGAATTTCACATAAAGGCATCTCAAGTGGTCCCGGAGGAAGCTGAAGGCCGTCTGCTCGACCTTTGCAGGGCAGTGGCACAGATGAAGCTCCTGAAGATTTGTCATCTGGGAGATTTTTGCTGGGATTTTCGCTTCAGGAATCAGCTCCAGTTTTAACACATCCAGATCTGTCAGATCAAAGACTGCATCTGGGACCCCCGACAGCATGAAAAGGTGCAGCTCCTGCTTATCCTGGGCGTTGCGGGAAACGTGTTGCCGCAGCTTTTCAAAAGTCCATTCATGGTTTAAACTGATTTCACGTAGTTTGTTCTCACTTACCTCTGACAAAAAGACACCAAATCGCTTAGAATACAGCTGGTCATACTGATCTACCATATGCAAAAGAAATGCAAAATCGTTTTTCACATCAGGAATATCACTGAAACTACTCTCTTCTCTGACCTTTTCAAAAGAATATTCTTTTAAGGGTATTCGGAACAGCCAGAAGAGCGTGTATAGGCAGATAAAACCATAGACACAAATGAGAGAAATATAGCTGATCAGCAGCTTCTTCAACATGTAAGCCATATTGTGTGTACATTCAAACTGCGTGTAGCCAATCAGGTGTTCCACTTTGGGGTTGCAGATGTGTTCAAAACTAATGGTGTTGACAAAGTTTGCTGTATAGCAGAGAATAAATATGAACTTGAAAGTCTTGATGATAGTCTGGCCAACATAGAGCTTGTAAATCAGATCGCTGTCCTCCACGTGAGCCCGGAACTTACGGACTTTCTCAAAGAGCGCTTTTGCTTGTTCTCCATCTTTCTTGTCTAAAATAGTGACACTGGGGACCTCGATCATCGGCTTGTCAGCTGAAAATTTGAAGCCAGACTTTGTTATCATGGGAGTGCTGGCACTTGGGCTTCCTTCATCGCTGCTAGTGGAAACATACTTAGGCAGGGACTGGGCACCAGTTAACCTCTGTTTGTTCTCCTCAGAGTCCTCACATGCTGTTTCAGACAGTGCTTTTGTAGTCCAGGGGGACTCAAAGCACTTCCCTAATATAGACACAAAGTGCTCAATTTTTGAGCAGGTCTTCGGATACTTGAACCAAAAATTGCTACTAACTATTAAAATAATGGTATGGATAAGAACAAGATAGGGAAAATACTTTGAATACCAAGGAAGAGCCAAATGATAGCACATCTGGTTAATAAATACATATTGCTGAAAATCCAGATTTGTTTTACGGCCTGAAGAATCCTTCTGCTCCTTATTCAGCTCCTGACCTGATTCAGTGGGTTGATACTGAGAAGAGGTAGCTCTGCTCAGAGGTACATCTGGTGTTACAGTAGGGGCACTTCCAAAGGGAACCGTTCTCATTGACGCGTCTTCTCCTTGACCAGTGGTTGTTTCAACAGTGGTAAAGTCAGCCTTCCCTGATGTGCTGGGTTGTGCTTTGGAATTTACAGTAGACTGCAAAACTGGCAAGCAGACCACCTGGTCTTTGGTCAGCTGCATGGTTCCAGCAAAAATGGCAACCATTAACATAACAACTGCTAGATAATCCATAAACACATCCCACCATGGTTTCAGGATACGATAGGTTGGCTGGATGTCATTGAGCGATGCAACTTCTGCAAGGGTAAACATTCCTACAAGAAAACAAAACCAAAATCAATATTGTTGACTGGTGAGAAGGTTACTTTACTATTTAAAAAACAATCACACCGTGACATGCAAATCTTCAAAAGGTTTACGTTTTCATTAGGGTTTGTTGCATGTCACATGTTGTCCATCACTCCATTCAACAGGGTACTCACAAAGGATATGTACTCAAACAGCATGTTATTTTAGCATCAAAACTGAAGGAAGGCTTCTCACTTCAGGCCAGATGATATTTATGTAGCTTTGCCACCTCACAGTACAAGCACCAAGGTCTGCTATGTGCAACTGAAATATCTAAAAGGTAAGTGCTATAGCTTGTGTGTATTAACAACATGAATGGCAACAACTGAATCCACTGCACAAAATGCAATTATGTTAAAATTGAGTGCTCGAGTCTTTGAAAATGTGAAATCCAGCATTACTTTTTTTTGTATTACCTTGCATTTATACAGAGTAGACAATGTTTGTTAGATGCTCTGCACATTGCTCATCTTGCACAGTGCATTTTAGGTCTCTTATTACATTGTGAGCAAGGTCTCTCATTTCTTTTTGTCTAACACAGTAACAGTCAGCATCTCCCACTCCTTGCAATTCAGCATCCACGTTGATTAACAGATGGATCGTCTCCCTGTCTTTAAGTACCAGCACAGAAGTGAAAGCCTTGCAGTTACTATGTGAAAACTTGGCACACATTTTATTTTCTTTTTTTTTTTTTGAAAGCATTTGGATGCTTTACAGTGACAAACCATTATGACCTGTTTACCAGTACTTTATAAAAATATCTTTTTTACCCCGAGTCAATGAAGTAACCCTTCTTCAGACAAAAACAAAAAAAAACAACAAAAACAAACAAACAAAAAACAAAAACAAAAAAAAAACACCACCACCAACACAACCCACAACAAAAGAGCTAACCAAGAAGAAAAATAATGTTTTTAACTTTAAAATGAAAATATTTTTTAGACTATCATCACAGCCTGGTGGTGGTGAGCTGATTAGCCTAAGATAGCACAGGAACAAGCTATAAGGCTTTCACTTTAATGTTTTAATGTGAATGTATGCACCGAGAGACAGAAGTGGTGAACTGGGTGAGAATCTAAACCTCTTTGCAGCTTTAAATAGCTAGCTTTGCTTTTTGTTTTGACAAAATCTAGAGGATTCAACTTTTTTTTTTTTTTTTTAAAAAAAAGCTTCCTGTGCAAGCAGGATGTGGTAAAATCATCATTTTAACTGCTGAACTCATGACCCAAATTTGCCATTTCTGAAGTAAAACAGGCAGCTTGTATGCACACATGGAGTAGGGAAGGAGACAGGATGTACATTATCACTTGGAATCTGCATCCCTTTGATTGACAGAAGAACAGCTTAGCAGAACACAGGATCACAGCAGGGGGTAGAAAGATGCCTGAGATTTATTACATTTAACTTGTAGCATGCCAGTTGGTACAGACCTGCACCTTGCAAACCCCAAAGGACAGTGCCACAGGTGATGAATATATAGCGTCACAGTTTAATTATTCTAGCACACATTTCTCGTGATCACAGACCCTGGCACGGAGCTCACAGTGCTGGGATCCACAGGGAGAGCCCCGCTCAGCTCCCACGAGCTCTTACCAGCCGTGTACCTGCCCGACGTGGGGCCTGGCAGGGGCAGCCCCGAGGAGAGGCCGGTGTCTCCCTGCAGCACTCGGCTCACCGGCGCTCTCCGTACATTGTGAAATGTAGAGTTCCAGTTCCTCAGGGAATGGGCAGAAGGAACTTCCAGATCTTTCTTTACTTATTTTCCAGTGGGAAAAGGAACATCCAGCACTCTTCCCTCACCAGTAACATGAGCTACTGGAGTCTCGCTGCCCTCCCTGTGCACAGCACAGCTCCCAAACCTTCCCCACTTGCCGCAGCAGCGCCAAGGGGTTGTGTCACAGCGCAGCGACACCCGCAGCTGTCAGAGCCTCACCTTGCCCTGCTCCGCTCCCCATTCTCTTTCATGTTTCCCGGTGCTTACCTAGGCTGAGTCACTGCCTGACTGCTTGGCCTGCAACTGCTACCTTTGACATTTAACAACTGTAATAATCGTGGGCGAAAGAATAGCATTAGTCATTTGTGCTAATGAGAACAGACTGATATCAAAGGACCCTCCTAACTCCTAAGGCACAATTGCTACCTGCCCAGGAGGTGAGCCACAAAACGGCAGCACCTTCTTCCTGCATGGATTTTTTTTTTTTTTTTTTCCTGGAAGCTCTCAGGGGTCTCTAGGCTGTTTTCACCAAGGTTTTGCCCACCTTGGAATCGACAAGAAATTCCCCTCCATTCAGCTGCTCGTGCAATTGCTCAGCCAGAGAGCAGGCAGAGCTAAGCACTGAGTGAAGACAGTCATGCCTGTCTCGTGCCCGGCATACAGAGCCATTCCACTTGCACGGAAAGGTGGCAGGACGGAGAGCAGGGAGCAATGTAGTGACTGCTGGAACACATCGGTAGCTGCTGCTTTCCTGTTGGGCTAGCCTGTTCCTAAACTTTGCACTAGCTAATTGTGATAGAAGTTATGTTGCTGCAGTTTGGGACACCTGGCAAGAACTGCTTTCACAAAATGAAGGTGATTCTTCTTTGCTTTCGCCACAAGAACACCTGGATAAAGCACTGAAACCCAAGCACTGCAGACCTGTCTGCTCCAAGCATCTGAAATAATGGAAAAGAACAAGAAAGGACAAAGTGGTTTTAGCTAGAGACTTCGGAAGAGTAATTATAACATCAACAACAAAAAAACTAAAGCTAAAAATCACCTCTATCAGACCTCGGTTTTCTACAAACATAAAATTAAAAAAAAAAAATTAGGAAACGCGACAGAGCTGGTCAAAACATTCATAGGTACTCAGAACAACAGATCCAAAAGTGTTATAACACCTTGGGGCTTACTTTATCCAAAGTTAAACTATTTAAAACTTTTAAAACCTGCTTTCTAAGCCCACTGGCTGGAATATTTCTTGGATTAGATATTAAGTATTTTCACTGCTAATTTTCACCTCCTTTCAAGGGTGCCACATTGGGGTTGGGGTTTCATGACAAGCCATAGTGACGGCTAAGTAAGAAAAAAAACAGACGGAAATTTCAGCCTGTATCTGGCAGGCACGAGCCGTGGCTCACTGTCTTGTGTCTTCTCCCTTTGAGGCCAGTGTGGGCTCCATTCACAACACCAGTGAAAAAACACAGAGAACTGTAAGGCGGCAGCTCAGCAAACTGAAGAATGAAGTATTATGCAGCTGAAAAGCCAAAATATCCGATTTTTCATGTTAAAAACATGCATTTATTTCAGCCCTTACAGCTCAAAAGACACCAAGTGGACCTTTGTCATCAACAGATCATGAGGATCAAACGATCCTCTTTTCCTTCAAACCCTTTGTCTCTTGTCCTGTAACTCCCTAGGATAACAGCGACTTCTCCTAGCTCCAGATCCATTACCCGCAGCTATCAACTGGGTGGTTTCTCTCTCAAGAAAAGAATTGCTGCGACGTAAGCACATGTAACTGTTCTAAGCTCAACTGCTTCTTGCTACCTCCTAAGGTGGAAAAGCTTAAATTCTGAAAGCAGAAGTGCTGTCTTCTTTTTCACTGCTAAAACAATATGGAGCTCTAGAACCAAACCCACATGGTTCATTTTGCAGTTATATAAATGCGTTATAAAGAAACAACTGCAGTGAGAACTGACGATGATGATGCAATTGTTCTAAGCCACAGGTCCATGTTAAGTCAGCAAGGCTAACAACAAATTTATTAGATCACACTTCTTATCCAATTATAATCTTTCCATTAATCTTAAGGAAAAGCTATGATAGAAAGAGCTCAGAATGTGATTAACTTGTTGAAATCCTCTAAGAAATTTCAGCCTATAAATGCTGAAATACCAAGTGAGCACATTGGGGTTATTTCCTAAGAAACCATTCTAGCTTAAATACAGAAATTAGAGGAAAAGGAAGCAGCAGATCCATATGTCACTCTGATGTTTATTTACATCCTACTTCTTCCTATACTCACTGATAAAAACTTCATCTGTCTGCCCCTGTAATTCACCCGCCCTCCTGTTTTAACAGCATATTTAAAGTTAAAGCAACTTCAAAATTAAAACAAACAAAAACAGAATCACAGCACACACGAACCTCTTGTGTTACCCTCAGGTTCCCAAGACTCTGAACAAGCCCACTTTGTCTCAGGAAACAAGAGGATTCCTGAGTTAGCCTTGTCACTGCAACTGGTCAAGAATTAACTAAAAACAAAAACAAAACAACAAAAAGCCCACACACAACATTTCTACTTGTAAAGAAAAAAACCATGACCAAACGCATTTGCTCCCTTCCCACAGGAAATTAAGAAGAAGAAAAGCTTTCCCATAACTGAAAGGCTTTGCTTTCCTGCTTTTGATCAAGCCACCATAGGTTTAAATTTATTTCCTCTGTATATTTTATTATCTCTTTCCACTAACCATTTCTACTTCCTTTGTTTTTCTACTTCTGCAATATCCTATTAAGCCAATTGGCCCTGGATGTGATAAGAACGGCATTCCAGCCAGGGCGCAGTGAGTATCAGTGGATCCACATACAATCTGCAACAATCAAGAAGATGACACCATCCTTTCTTTTTCTTTTTGTCCCACAGAAAGAAGTGTAAGGAGCCCTAAAGCCTGTGTAAAGTAATGCATATAAGCATTCACAAAAGGAACTAAATGAATGCATGCTTCCTGGACACCCAGACACACGCATTACCTGCATTGGTTATTCATTTCCTGAGATAGAAGAAGTTCAGAACAAACTCAACGAGGTTTAATCAAGATAGCCTAAGACTTTGGGATGTAATAGCAATGGATGGAGATTGTCCCTGCCTCTGTAACCTGGAATATTACAACTTCTCCCAGCCTGGTTTGCTGCTCCCAGTATGCTGCTGAGGCACTGCCTCCAGATAGCTGTGGGGAAGCAGCAGATCATTTTAGGAAAAGGAGTTAACTCTGCTGCTTTATACCACAGTGGATTACGGTGTTTTGTTCTGTGTGACAGGACTCAAGTTACAAAACCAGTATAACTGCAGCTACAGCTTCTCTTCCATTTGTAAGCATTCCAGCAAAACAAAACCCCAAATTCAGCTAAACACGGATTTACGCATTGAGATCCTGTTCCCTGAAAAATCCAATAAACATTCCACAATAAAATACAGCATACATATTCTTAAAGATGTATATATCTACTGTTTGAAATCTTTTGCTGCTCCTTTAGCAGCTGAAGGTATTGCAAAATATACGTGACATCAGAACACAAGGACTACAGTGTGGCTTGTGGTATCAGATACTTCCCTATTAGTGCTTTCGTGTCAGGAAGATAAGACAGATTTCCCATAAAGAACCTGCTGTGGAAAAAAAAATTCCCTGTTTTCCCCCCAGCAAATTAGAATGACAAGAATTCCTATTCACTACTACTATCTTAAAGCCACTACCTAAAACATCCAATATCAACCAAATCCACCAGTTGTAGATCATTTTGCAAGATATAGGCTGGTTTATTTTTGTTTCGCTACCCCTTGACTGAGCATATTGTTACTATGTTGACCTATTTTATATTTTAGGCTAAGCAAATTTCTACAGGATGTGATATTTATTTGGCTTTCTTAAAATGAACTGCATGTCTGCTCAAAGGTAGAATTCTAGAGACGGTGTACCACAAGATGCTCTGTGTACAAAACTGGTGATAACTGATTAAGGGGAAAGCAACAAGAACAAAGCTGAAAGTAGGTTTCTTATAGAGAAAAAGCATTCCAACTAAAGAACAACAGTTCCACGATGCCCTTTAAGTATACATAGAACTCATGTGTACACACAGACATATGGAAAAAATACATTGCTGTTATTTGATACTTACGTGATTAAGGACTAATTAGCACTCACTGAGAAACAAAATAAACACACGCAACTAACCCATCTCTCTAACTCCTCCATCCCACTGCTCAAATTGCACAACTATAATTCTGGACTTTCCCTTAAAGGGAATATAAAATCTCTCTACTATAGACTGCAAATAAATTCCCCAACCGGAGAGTCAGCATCTTTATGAACAATATTGACCAGACTGACAGTAATTCAGTAAGTGAAAAACTATCAAAACCTAATTTCTTTCAGAGTGCATACAGACGTGTTAGGCTCCAGTACACTGGAGACAAAAATAAGATTCTTGCTTTATAGAACTGATGTCAAATTAGTACTCATTTACAAAAAAAATGTTCTATAATTTTATTTTTATTTTTAAGTCTTCAGAAATTCTGCCCTTCAAAACTGGTCTTTTTCAGGTTGTAAAACAATCTAACCTACTTTTGGATCCTGCTATTTAAGTGTTTACACTGAATCTTCCTTGTTTATCAGCTCTTTGGAAGTCTAGTGTTATACATCACTCCTACACAGATGGTTTTGTAATCAATGTGGTATTTAAAAAACAGTATTAGCAGCCATAATTTCCCTAACAAACTCTCAAATCATACATCATTCTTCCCTTGCTGTAAATCACCAGAGGTCTGTTTAGGGATGACTTGCAAGATAGAAGTCCGGCGGTGCATTTCTGACTACTTCCCAAAAGGCACCCAGAGGCTATTAACACAATTAACTTGGTGTTCACCACACACAAGCTCCTTTTCCACTGAGCACAGAAGACTTCCCACCTGCCTGCTGTGCTATTCCAGAGCAATTCTCTTACGAGAGGTTCTGCTTTGACCAAAAGTACAAGCTTAAGATTTTAATTACATTTATCCCCAGGTTTCAGGATGTAGTGCAGGGGCGCAGCCTCTTCCAGAATACCACTTGTCAGTTTTTGACCTTGAAAAGCTCAGAGAGATCCCAAGCTGAACATTCAGCAACTCTGTGCTCCTTCCTCACAAGTCAGTAGCAGCAGAGACCATAAAGGGCATGAGAGAAGAAATGGGAAAAAGAGAAAAGAGTGGACAGGAGAGCAGTCCTCGAGCATCCCTCTGCACAGGTCTCTGTGGCCGCTGAAGTTTGTTATCATGACTAGGTTTGACACAGTTCAAGTCAGATAACCATGTATGATCTTACCATTCTGAGGCTAGCCACCCTGCAAGGCAGCAGGCAGGAATCCAAGACATGAATAACGAGGCTGGACTCCAGCAGGATTAAATACTGAATTTACTCATATCTCCAAGCAATAGCCCATGAGTGTACAGACATTGATAGGCAATTTCTCCTCTCTGGAAGAGCATGAATCTTGTAATGCACAGCTACCTAGACAAAAACCTTAGAGCAGAGTAACAAATGGACCTTGCAGATGACGGCAAATCCATGCCCAGCCTGAACACTAGCTCGCTGCTAGAAGCACCGTCACTACACCACACCGGTCCACCTGAGGACACACACCACCAGAGTTGGAAACAGCAACAGTGGGGCACAGTAACCAAATTCACAATGGTGTTTTCTCCTTTACCTAAGCAGAGTAAAGCAAAGGCAGTGAGCAAACACTTTGGACCCCACTGCAGAGAATTCCTAAGGCACATCACAACCAGTAATCCTCACAAGGCAGCCTGCCTCGCCTGCGCAACAAATCTCTTCTCAAAAGACAGACACAACGCAAAGTTCCTGCAGCTGATTTAACCTGTGCTGACACGGGCATTCAACGTAACTGAAACGCCACACAATAATCTGTAACGGCTGCTTGCACTCGAGTGTTAGACATCTAATCCCTTTGCCATTTCAAAATCTGCTGTTCTCCTATCTTTTAGCCAGTGATGTTTCTCCAGTGTTTTCACAACTGCTATCAGAAGTGCAGGAACACACAGAAAACATCTGGTGCTTCTACTGACCAGAGCACTTGGGGAATTTATCAAGATGCAAAAGCAAACTGCACCAAAATAAAAGCACATCTGGCAATTCCAGTCCCTACAGCCTGCTTTTAATCACACACACAAAGAGATAAAATTGATAAAGAGATAAATAACAAAGATTGTTATTTAAAATTACTTGATCTCGGGCAGAAACGGCACACAGCGACTCATGCAATTGCTCTGAAAAAATACTCTTTTCTGATCTACAGCCACACATGCTGCCAGCCTCTGCCTCATCTTGTTCTGGATTTCACTTGGAACTGGGGCAACTTCAAAAGCCGTAAGAAATTGAACTTGGCAATGAGTTGCTCGTTTGGTGATTTTAAGCCACAGCCTGTGAAGATATGAATCTTACTACAGGAGATATTAGTACCTTTAACTATACACCCTAAACATACAGCAAGAATAGGAGGGAGCGTCCAAAGAAAACAAAACTTATCACTGCAGTTCACGTCGCTATAGGTTTTAAAAGTCCCTCTTAAGAGGAGAGCTACCCCTCCACCCTGACTCATGGTACTTAAAAACTAGGTTTACATTCTGATGGGAATACGGTTTAGGAATGAAGCAAGCAGGTTTACTGAGTAACTGAAGCCAGTTACTTTCAATGAATACTCTCCTTCTTTTCACTTCTAATGGATGTGCCAGCAACCTTGCAGTGGAACATTTACAGCACCTTCATGGAGATCAAGAGCCAAGAGCAGACAAAGTTCCTTTACCTAAAGCACAGGGCCCATTGTTCCCTACCAGAGCTGGTTCATCTCTGCAGACAGAACAGCAAACACAGTGACTCTCACTGGGTTACATATTAAACAGAAGTTTCATATAGAAGATTTGCCCACAGACGAAATACTGCATTTGAAGTACTCCCGACACTTTCATTAGCTAACGTGATGTATGAGAGGTCACACAAATTAAGTAAAAAAATTAAAACAAAGGCAAATTAAAATACACACAGAAGCACCCAGCAACACAAAAAGCTGCATGTAAACACCAGCCTCCTACTTGCATATCAAAGCTCCTCATTTCTGCCAAGATCTGTTCTGTGGCAAGAGCAGAGTGAAGGTGTGCCAGCGCAGCTGAGAACCAGGATGCGCAAGCAGACTTTTAAAGGACAAAATTCAGACTAAGCTCGTACCTAAACATCACGAAGCTTTTTCTCTCCCCCTGGAGAAGGGGTGACTTCCCTCACTCCAGCTGTACAGTCACATCACAGAAACCGCTCAGGGTAACTACCAGGCAGCCTCTGATCCCCCTCCCACCACACCGGGTCCCTGTCCTGCCCCCCAGGCAGACACCAGACACCTACTGACAGGCTGCTCCCAACCCTACCTGCTCCTTATCGAGCAAAGATCTTCCGTGCTTCAGATGTCCTGTCAGATGGGTAACAACGATGATTTCTCTGAAACTCTGAACAAGAGATGAAGGATGACTTATTAATGTTACCACATTCCTGCCAGGCTTCCAATAGCTGAATCTTCAGTGGTTTCATGCCAGGACAAAATGCCTGCAGCTCAAGTGTTTATCCTCAAAGAGATTTAAGATTATTTCTTTTTCCTCGTCTAAACTTAAGCTCCTTTCTGTAAGAGGTAAGCTATTTACTTAAGTCCATTTAGTCCCATAATTGTTTGGTTCAGGGTGTGTACTTCAATCTCAGTACTTAAGCATAAAAAAGGGATTATGCTACCACACATCTTTTGGAGGCTGGAGTTTTGGAATTGTACTTATAGATCCAGACCATCTCCTTTGTTTTTATGCTGGATTTTCCCCAAACCCCATTCAAAGTCTTGCATTAAAAACAGAACGAAGTGCTCCAAAAGACTTGCTGTCTTTCCTGAAACTGCAGCATACCTGCCCTAACAAGCGAGCTTCCAGCTCTGCAAAAAGGTTCAGACTCAGTTGTGTTGCTTGCTGCTATTCACCAGCACCAACATACCCATACAGCTTCCAATTTAAATATTTACTATTGCTAAGTTTATATTACAATTTGACCCAAATGTTCCAGCTGGAATTGTAACCTCTGCACCATGGGCCTCCTGCAGAGAGTGGGCAGACAACCCTTCCCCCAGAAGGCTTACAATCTAAGTGATTATTTGTTAGGTGATGATAAGCACATCCACGGCTGTAAAACTCAAAGCAAGAAAACAAAAACCATCAGGCTTCCAGAAAAAGTGGAATAAGACTGTGATTAAAAGCATAGTCAAATTTAGTATTTTATGAAATATCTTTGAAAAGTCTAAACATTATGTCCAGATAAATCCATTCATAGTTACAACATTCCTACATACTCCTTTCTATTGGTTTGAGAATGATGCTATCTCACACAAATAAAAGGCACAAAATGTAACAGTTCTTGAAACCTACCTCTTCCAGTCACATCTGTTTTGACAAAGACAAGCTTCATGAATATGTACTTCAGTTTATCTCAAAATAACCAAAATAAGATTATAGAAAGGAGAAATTTTATTCCACCTCATCCACGGACAGATATCACTCCAGCTCTAGCAGGAAATCCAGCTACATGCTCTCCTCAGCACACGTGGGAGCATAAAATCCATGCCTCCCAGAAAAGATCGCCCACTGCAACTGCTGCTCCCTTTGCAAACCTCATCGCTTCGCCACAATTACTACAGCCTTGACCACGTAGTCGCAATAACTTTTCTGGCAGCCACCTTCACAGACATCCAGTCATGCACCATCTCACCCTCTGGGCTTTACAACTGATGTGCAATCTGCCTGGCTGGCCAAACAGGTGAACCAGTCCATGGAGGAGGCTTTTCTTTTTGTACAGACAGTGCTTCCCCCTCACCCCAGGTGCTCGCCACTTGAGCTAGTTTTGGCAAGTAAAACAGCACAACAGCCGCCCTCCAGCTGCTTCTGAAATAAAAGGAGAATTGCCCTGTCATTGGAGGAAAACAAGTCAGTGGGGGTTTTGTTGCCACTGTTTCCACGTGCAGCCAAACCAGATAATTTTCACATCCTCCAGCAGGCCCAGGAGGCTCTGAGTAAAGCTCAGGTACGCAGCAAAGCAAGCTCGGAACAAAGCATTAACATCATACTGACCCAGGAGAAGTGTTCTTTCATTTCCATCGTCTTCTAGCCTTTCCCCAGCATGCCAAGATTTCAAAAAGCAGAGTAAATGAAAAGCCTGAGCTCATGTAAGTATCTCACCGCTGATCTCAGCGCCCTGGCTCTGACTTCCACCAGACACAATGCAAGGGAGGTGCAAGCCAGCCCCTTGCTGTCCTTGTCCTGTGCAGAACAAGGGGAAGACTCAGGACTTGTCCTAAGGCAAATTACTCTGTAACTTCATTTCCAGCAGTATCTCTAGAAGCCTGTGCCATGGGATAGGGCATCACCTACTCACACATGCAAAGCAGGAGCCAATGCTGCTTTTGTCTCGTAAGGGCCCAGAAGAGGAGCTGCAGGGCAACAGGCAGGACAGGCTCCTCTCCCCCAGGCACACACAGACCTACCTGGCACTCCCCAGGTGATGGGGTGGCAGGACACAGCCCCCAGCCTCGTACAAGGCAGCCTAAAGGAACCCTGCAACTATCAGGCGATACGCAGGGGTTAATTCAGTGCTCACTTTGTGTTTGAGGTTACTGACTCGACAAAAAGCAAGAACACAAAAAGGCCACAAAGTGCCTACCGTGACCCCAGCCACGTATAGCTTAATGCACATAGTCTTTGATACACCAGATCTATTCATTGGTTTGACTAGCAGCATTTTAACAAGGATCTAGTCGAGAACATCAGGACAACTAGCCAGCTGCTTTATTTGTATGTTCCTGTTATCTCATCTGAGCACTTGGATGGCTGCCTGTGAATGTGGGCGTACAGCAATAATATACATATGACTACATTCCCATAAACTGACAGTTGAAAGCTTAGGATTTGTCATGGCCAGACCAAAACATGAACAAAACCATCGATTTCATTTATTATAAAGTTTTGCAACAGCCTGTTTTTGACCAAGAAATTTTGTATGCCAAATGATGTCTCATATCTTTTGTAAAAAAAAAGAAAAAAGTGTTATCAAGGCCCAGAACAGTACCACAGTTTTTGTTCCCCTTTAGGCTGAACAGCAATTCTAATCTCTGTTTCAAGTTCCTCAAGGGCTAATAATATAAACCTTATATCCTAGATGTAAATCCAGCAACCAACTTTGGATTACCAAAACTTACAAAGTCATGCCCTCCTACTAAGAATGCCCCTCCTTTACAGAAGCCAAAGCAAAGGACCATCCTCTGCCTCATCACAAAGCTTGGGGCACCCATGTAGCAACAACTCACCTTGCAGAACAGACCCCAGATTGTGACTTGAAGAAGGTGATGAGCTGCTACTGCTGTAAGCTGCAGGTTTTTGCACGTGGACATGGCCATATCCATGTTCAGTGAACTGGTTCTGGACCACAAGGACTTTGCAGCAATACCAGAGCTGGATCTATGTTCACCACACACAAGCAGCCTATTATTTTTGGTTTGGAGCTGAGAAAGGGAAGGGCCAGTACGACAGCTGTCAGACAATTGGACAAGCATCTTTCTTTAGGGTTGATGATAATTTGCAGCCTTGTCCCAAAATAGGGCTAATGGCTTGCTGTGCTGCTTGCTCTGATACGAGCAGCAGAACTACGCTTGGGTTAAATGCCTTTTTTTAATTTTTTTTTTTTTTTTAAGTGACAGACCATTATGACAATCCTGCTCGTGACTCATTAGGGGCGTCCTCTCTCTGTCTGATCACACCATGCATCAGATGCCACTATCTTTCACAATGCTTGCATTGTATGCTCTGTGCTCCTCATTCAGCCCCTTGCTTAGCACTCAGGTCTTGGTCAGAGTTCCTTGATAATCTAACAAAAAAAAAATTGTAATTTTTGGACAAACACCTAGACTCTGCTAGCACGTTATACTTACATTGCACAAAAGATTCAACTTCCTACTCTGTATTAAGGCCTTCCCGCATCATACATTGTGTAATCAAAGTACTCTGTCTCAAAAAGATTACAGCCCAAAAATTCAGTTGAATTGCATCAGATTTCATACTGCATAACACAGCAGAGTGTTTCAGGAAGGCAATAGTTTCAAACTTGACCAGCTGTAAAAGGAAAAACCTTCAAGTCTATGCCATGGGCTTGAAACAAGAATAAATCTCTTTTTATCTGCTACATTAGCAGCATTTTGACCACAGGAAAAGTCATAAATTAAAGACATCCATAAAGAGTTTGAAGGTATTAGCAGTGTGTTGCAATTATTCATTATCATGTGATTCTGTTTCAAAAAGTAATTTAGCAAAGATATAATCACAAGATATAAAATAGCAGAAAAATCTGCTATTTCCACATAAGTGTAATTTTTCACAAATACACTATTTCTCTTCCGTTATCAAAACTCTTCCTCAGATCTGTATGTTCCCCATGGTTCAAATGTAAGCTTAAGACTGTGGCTCACTCACTCCAACCACACCAGGACCCTTCATCTAGCTATGAGACACCGTGTGTGTTCTTCAGCAGCACAATGGCCTCACAGGCTACTGCTGCGCATCCCAAGTAGGGAGCACAGCGGAGATTTCTACTTGCACTTAATCTGATAATAACGCTTCTTAGCCTTCTGCAGAGACTTACGTGCTGAAGCTGGTCGTAGTCACTGATACTTGTTCTGTCAAGTTAGGAGAGAATGGATTGTAATAAAGCTGCACTTCCAACACTAAAGGGGGAAGATACAACTGGCTGCATCAGTACAAGAAACAAATGAAATGAGTAATCATGAAGTGGCTTTAAAACAAAAAACAAACCCCCCATCAAAAGTCATAATACTCATGGAGGTAAAGGCCAAAAGGCTTAGACTACAGGATCTTAATTATATTAATATGAGTAACAACGTGATCGTGAATCATTTATTAAGAAATCTTTACTGCCTTCCGTTAACCAAAAAATTGTGTAATGGCACGCTTGAAATTAGCCAGTTACATAAAATAACTTTTCTTCTGAGTTGCTGCTTGTGAATAGCTGCAATTTGAACAGAGATGTGAATAAAAACTCTTCTACCCCCACACTGCATAACACAGAATTACAATGACAGTATATTTGCAGTGAGCAGAAGCATAAGCAGCTTAATATGTAAAGTTCAAACTTTCAGTGTAGGACTTGCATACAAGCTTTACAGTTAGGAGCTCTACACCGAAGGCAAAGGTCAGCCAGGGACAATTGATGGAAACTGAGAATCTCCAGGTCATGTTGCCGCAGCCAGCTGCTGGAGCTTTGTGCCGGCCTCCTCTGAAGCTGCTGTCACTGTCAGAGTCAAACAGGCCACAGGTCCGATCTCCAGCTCCCAGACAAGGTCCCCCTGCCAGCCACAACACCGTCCCACCGATCACCACAGGCCAAACTATTTCTTCTTAGTAATTTAAGTCACTGAAAACCACCGGGTATACAGTTATGAATTACCACAAACATATGTTACAAACCAATATGGCCAAAATATAGAGAAATAACTGTATTTTGCTGCTGTAAATTAAAGCCAAAGGATCTCTAGTGTTTTCTAATGCACAAAACCAAAACGCCAAAGCACATTCCTTGGTAAAAGCCTAAGGACCACTTAAAGGTCCAAATTTTCAAGATGTCTTAGACTACATAACTTATTTTGTTACTCCTCCCCCTCAAACAAAGTACAAAAGCAGCTTCAGTTTCCTCTGTGATCAGTTCTTACTCCTGGAACTCCTGTGGGCAGACAAGAACACCAAGAGCTGTGAATAAAGCTACATGTCATTAACCGAACATCTTTAATTTATGATTTACGATTACATTATAAATGTACACATACACAAATGTCTCTTACGGATCAAGCCATCTTTCCACAGTTAGCAAGTGATGCAATTTACAGTCATCACAGTCCAGATCGGACCAGTGTCACTGTAAGACATCACGCAAGCAATACAATAGCATGTACTGAACAACTACTGAAAACTCATTTAACAAATAAAATCCATCTCGTAAAAAAATCCCATGGGAGTCTTCTGCTGCAGTATATCATCTGTGTTTCAGACTCAACATTCCCAAATATTTAGTGTTTTCTACAACAAAGAAATTGTGTTGGAGTGACTGCATGCGGGGAGAAACTGCCTTCATACAAGAACCACAAAATACCATGCTTATCCTGTGTCTTGGTGCAGCTCTTCAGAGCTAATCTGTAGCATCGATGGATTTAACACTGCATTCTCCTCTATTTAAAGTTCCAGTATCCCTGCTTGATTGCTTTCCCATAGTACAGCATCAAGGTAGGCAGGCAGCCCAGAGAGGTATCACTAAGCTGTTAATTTTATCCTAGCACAGATCAAAGGAAGTCCATTCACTGGTCCCACTTTGGGACCAGGAATGGAACAACCACAAGATAAGCATTCGTACTTGGGAGGACAGAGAAGCTAAAGAGTTTGATCTCCTGTGTTTGCTCCAGTTTTAAAACTTTTGTTAAAACCCTCTGTTTTGTTTAAAACTCTCTGCAAATCAGCAGATTCTTTTCCACACCAACTCTTGGAGAGTGCAAATTCATGGGTCACAAGAGATGACCAGGAACGGACTGGGTTTCTTTGAGCGTGTACATGTGTTTCAGTGTGGACACAAACAGCAACAAACACAGAGGAGCTTTCTGTTGTCCAAGTGATACCTCAGGAGCATGTTGAAATGCCAACAAGGCTGGCTGAGCTGCTCCTGCCTAACTGCTTACAGCCATTATGCCCATACCCATACCTGCCTGTCAAGGATTTCTGTCTATTAGGAGTTACCAGATGTATGTGTCGTAAAGTTATGTTTGTGCATGTGTGTGCTTGCACGTACTTATGGGAAAGGGGAAAAAAAAAGGGAGGGGGAAAAATAGACTAATGAAGCTAAAAACATCTGAAACTCAACATAAGAGCAGATAGAAGCTTTCTCCAACACACACGTCAGGAGGTAGCTAATAAAGGAAACTGAAGACTTTTGCTTATCGAAAAAACACAGCCAAGCCTTCTTCCTTCCACATCTTAAATCTCCTTGCTTCACTCCCTTTCCTCTGTCCACTTATAAAGACATCAATCCCCAAAATAAAGGCCTTGCATTTTCTCTGCAGATCAATTCTTTTAAATACAGTGGAGTGACACTGAACAAGCTTGATCCCTGAAAAGCTGAATGCTCAAAACCAGTTTGTTACTCTGACACATGTATCCTCGGTTTGTGTATCAGCATCTGTGCCCTGCAATCAGAGGCACAATGACACATTTTAGCATGCAGAGTGCGTTCTGCCTTTATCACCACCTCCCCTTGATACACACACCCTCGGTGTTCCTTCAGTTAGAGCTATACTCCTTATATTAAATTTAGAAACAGACCTCTGAATCACCAGTTCCTGTTGTTAAAAGTAGCTAGAAACAGATGTTACAGCAAAATACGTTTCCTAGTAAACAGTTATAGAATAATCAGCCCACTATGTTAGACCCCATTGCTACAACATGTTTTTAGACCTTAGAACAAGGGATTTTATAGATTCATATTAAATAGTTAAATTCCCTGAGACCTCTAATCCTTCCTAAAATCATATTAACTCTTACCCATAATGATATCTTGTAGCAGAGAGTTCCAGAGGTTAACCGTCCACTATAAAAAACAAAACAAAAAAAAACAAAAACATGTTGCTTATAAACTCATTATTGGAGAGCGTCCCATTGCACTTATTCCATCCGTTCTACTTGTCCCTGTCACTTCTTCAACAAGAGGAGCAGAAAGGTCTGACCTACTACCTCGCCAAGAGAAGAGCAGCACGAAAATACCCAATCTAGTTATGTGCCAAGACCACCCTGCAGACAGGAATTACTGCCTAGCATAAACAAAGTAGGTATGTTTCCAGATCTGAGTCCATCAGTTTCCAAATGAAGAGTATCTGAGATGCCAAATCCCATGGTTAAGAAACTCTTCACAATCACTTGTGGACTCAACATCTTCTGTAGCGCTCAGAGTATTTAAGAGGAAGTACCACTTTGGCCAGGAGTCACCATCCCTGTATATGCTCCACATGTACAAATACATACATGCATTACATACTTTCTATCAGCGAGTCCAGCTGGTGCCCAATTGTTTCAGCATACAAGGAACATTAGTTCAGGTTTGCATAGTTCTCTCTATGAATTACTGATGCTGGGGGACAACACAGACCACTATACACTATTACAGCTGTATTTAGCCCAGAGGACTGTACGTAACTGTAAGCCAAACCTTTGTTTGCCTAACACAACACTTCCAGAGAAGCTTTCAAGCCCTTGGAACATTTTGGATAGAATCCGCCATTTCCCTTCGTCATTTATTTGTTCCAGTGCTTACTCTCTCTCACCGTTACAAATGCATGCCTTATTTCTAATTGCCCAATTTCAGTTCCCAGCCATCAGCCATGAGCTGTGTTATGCCTGTCTCTGTTAGCCTTTTAGCATTCAGCGTGCAGTGCTCTCCCTCAGAATGTGCTTGCCTTTGGTTATCAAATCACCCCATTTACTTATCAAGAAACAGCTGATCCAGCAGCAGGAGGAGCTCTGCAGGCTCTCCTTGTAGAACCCAAGACCACCCAGCCTTCAACTATCTCCTCTGCCTCTTTTCTGAACTCGCTCCCTTTCCCACCAGGCTGCTCCCAGCCCCAGAGCCGTACCATACACCGTTCCAGCACCGCTCTCACCTCCTGTCCGTGTTGCTCCTACTCGCTCACGTACTGCCCTGAAGAAGGAAGAGCAGTCGTGCCTTATTTACTCACCGCACCCCTAAGGACCTTTCTCCCTGGGTTCCTGTTTGGTCACTGGGCTGCAGCACGACATCTGCAGGCCCCGTGGTCTTGCATCAGACTAATTTAAAACACGCTTTTGACTGATACAACTCACAGGAATCCCCAGACTGTGTGGTACGAAGTGCCGTGCCCTCACTTACCACACTGCCTAGCACTTCACTGCCTGCCGACTGCGCCTCAGATCCTGACCCTGTCTCCAGGTACCCGGTGAAAATGCTCAACAGAATCCGGCCTCACCTCAATCCTTAAAGCAGATGTCTAGTAGCATTCAAAGTTGATAAATGATTCACCGCCGGTGACTAACTTGTAAACGTCAGTTACTCAGTTCTTAATTCAGGCACTTTTGCAATACCACATAGCACCAACGTGTGCGGACAGGAGTCCCAGAAGGGTACGCCAGAGTCCTGCCTGGATGCCTCCGCTGGAGCCAAGGGAGGGATCGCAGGTAGAAGATGGAAGGAGCAAGGGAGCGGCAGCATCTGCAAGGCAGGACTGCCCCCCTGCAGCCGCACAGCTGCCTTTGGCAGGAGTAGCTTCACTGCATCTCATGCAGATCTCTCTCCCAAGTAAAACCTGGTTTCCAGCATGTCACCATGTTTGCTAAGACCCATTTCCCATGACCTGACACACACTGACATTCGTCTGTCTAATGTCTTTATCAATTGAATATAGCATTAACTTTTCCAGTATCTTGATGAGGAAAAATGCCACCCTATCTGGAATCAGGCTAAAACAGTCACCCACCCTTCCCTTCTCTAGCACTGTTAGTTCTACGACCCTCTTTGCCAACAGTTATTAAAAATTGTCTGCAAGCCTGCAGACTTTTCACAGCAAGCTCTTTTTAACAACTGAGTTACAGCACTGCTAGTTTGCATATGTCTACCCCTAGAAATGATTAAATTCTTAATTAATAAGGATTTAAAGAAATTCATCATCTTCTTTTGGAATGGCACAGTATCAAATTCTCCATCTTCTCAAATACAGAAAAGTATTAATATTTCTACTTTTCTTGCATGACCTATTTCATTATCTTAATCTAATAACCTGGATTATTTGTTTCCTAACACCTACACTTAAAATATAGAATATATGTGTAGTTAATTCCCTAACTTATTTCCTTACTTCTAATGTGCATTAATTCTCATGTATCTGTTGTCCCCTAAATTGCTGTATTTTGCTTTGAAATGTCTAGATGTGTCCCGAAGCCAGAGGGCTTTTAGCCTGGTCGTTGTCTTTTCTTTTTTCTTTCCTCCTCCCTTCAAACCAGAATTTCAATGTTTTGGCTACTTGAAATATTCTTAGAGGTCACCATTTTCCATTCACATTTCTTCCTACAACAACATTCACTAAGCTGCTCTCCATGATGACAAATATGGTCTTTTGAGGCATCAAATATGTATTTCCTTGGGATTGCTTTCTGTTTATCCATCCTTTACATAACTGGGCCAGAGTCAACAAAACAAAACCAACAAGAGCACTCTCAGGGAGGCAAACATGTATGTCTGCTGATTAGCCACCTGGGACATCTACAAAAAACATTTTGGAAAACAAACAAACAAAAAAACAACTGTATTTGTTTCTCCTATTCTTTGACTCTAAAGGTAAGGCATTCACCAAGTCACCAATCTGATGAGTCAACTAAGACTGGACAAAGGACACATTCAGGCTCTTCCTCATCAGCCTGACTCTCAGCCAGGTTAAAAGCCTGTGCATGCTACCAGCCATCTGCTGCTTTTTGGATGAATGAGGCAAGGCAAAAGGAACTGGCCTCAGCCCTATTTGCAGTCTCATCAGAGAAGAAAGGCACTGCAAAGCACATGCACTCTGCATGTACATACAACACTCCTCATCCACCCACGGGAGAAGCATCCACCCTCCACCTGGATTTGCACATGTGACGGATTAAACCTTAGTACAGAATCAATCCTTAGCCTCTAGGATCAAGTCTTTCCCAGGGCAACAAAACGACGTATTCACCAAGAAAACCACAACATTTAGTTTTGTAATTACCACACCAGTAGGAAAGACATTGAGAACCTTCCAATCTCAAGCATAACTTGATTTAAATAAACATGCTCACGATTCATACGCCATGAACTGTTAGGCGTCCTAGAAGCACATTTGTACCAGCCTACAGATGTAATTCTGTACTTCAGCACACATGGACTTCTCCATACAGTCAAGAGTCCCACATGGCACCTACAAGCACCTACTTACATGCATTTAGTTAGAGAAGAAATTTGTTATGATGTTTAGCAAGAGTCTACATTCAGTAGCTGAAAAGGAAATAATCAGGTACTTGCTGCACAGACACTGCAACTTACTTTGCACAAACAAAACTGACTAAGGAAAAATACATACTGTACTTTAGGCATTCACTGTTCCTATTAAAGCAGCAGAATGGGAGGGAAAGCAAAGGAGGGGAAAATGGACTGCAGCAGCACATCAAAAAGCAAAAGGGAGAACCCTGCCCATACCTTCTGCAACAAATTACCCCTAAATTGGGCAGCAAGTATTTGAAAGCATCACTCTGCTCAGACAGTTCAGGCTGTGAAGTGTACACTCCCTGCGCTGGATTCCTCTGTCCCCTGCTCTCGGGCTTGAGGGTAAACATTACTTACCATGCAGATCACCAAAAGCCTCTGATACCAGAACTTTCAGCCCTTTTTTTACTACACAGATTTTGCTGAAGTTCTTTGCTTTGTACACATACCTAAAAATCTTTGTGTGGGATGGGAAGAATCTCAGTTTGGGCTGCAAGTCCAGGACCTACAGAGAGGGCTTGTACTCCTCCAACTTCCTCCATCTTCTTCCCCATCAGCTTAGAAAATTCTCACAAGAAGCCAGCAAACAGACTTCACCCACCAAAAAAATGCATTCCATTGACTATGAAAGATTAAATGAGACTTAAAAGTTTCTACTGAAACTTTCAGCGATCACACAGTTAATTATAGTTTTAAGAGGCCATAACAATGCTTCAAAGGTCTATTGCACACTGAAGTCAGTCCACATTCCTCTCATAATTCCTGTTTAAGGTTAGCTGGGTTGCTTGAATATTAAATTCAGATGAAAAGCACAGAGTGATTTTAAAATGCAAGTGCTATTCCTGACTAGTAATACTTCTGCATCCACATAAACCTTTCGAAATCCTTACAACCAGCCTTCCTATATAACATAATCTACTTTGAGGCTTTGTCTGCATAAGGCATTTCAGATTACTTGAGAGAAAAGCCATACAAATTTAAAAAATGAATTGCTTAAACTGCTTGGGACCCTCTCCAGACACTCTTTTCCAGAATCAGAGTAACTGTCAATTATTCTTCCTCAGAGATGTAAAACAATCCACTTGAAATTCACACCTTAGGCTGTCTCAAATCATTTCTCAACAGCATGTGAAGACAAGCCCTTAGATCCAGAACCACACGCGGGATTTACTTGGGACTAACTGTTCAAAATATTCCCCTCAGGAGACGGGCCCAGACACCACAGTGCATCACGATGCTGCTTCGACACCAAACACATCTAAGAATGCAAGAAACCACACAACCATAAAAGCTTGAATTCTGGTAAATAAATTTATGACTGTGTATTCGCCAGGACTGCTTTAGATAAGGATTTCTTACAGGCACCTAGCCTTAGTTTTAAAGCCTCTTATTCTGATGCAGCCTTCAAGACTTCTCCACTCCCTCCCTCCTGTTCCCTGCAAGCTGCATCCCCCAGCTTCTCTTTCACAAACCTGCCCTGCTGAAACCCCAGCCTGCCAATGCTGTGCGCAGCCTAACACAGCACAGCAGCAACTGAGGGCCCTTGTTGTGGGATTTTAGGCATCACCTGGAAGACAACAAGCAGCAGACCGAACAGGAACTCCAGGTTCAGAGCCAGCAGACGCGGCTTCGTGCGCTCCCGCCCCCACAGCTCAGCCTGCTTGTTTTTTCCTGGGGATACATTTTCAGATCACAGCCACGACCTGCTGCAGATACAAATCAGCTTTGCTCATCCCACAGTTTTGTCACTGACAAAAAATAGCTCTGGAGGGAGAGGAGGAGGTTTTCAGCTGTTTTCTTCTCCATTCCTCTTAAGCTGTTGCCTCTGCCCTCTCCCAGCTTTTATACCTTGTAATATGGGATAAGCCATTTTCTCATGTTCACAGCTCGATGTCAGAATAGCTGTTTTCTTATTCTACAGAGACTGTAAATCCCCACAGCTGCCTTTAAAACAAATTCAGTAGTAGCCACAATGTTCCAGGAGCACCTCAACAACACGATCATCAGGCTTTTCATGGGGGAGCTGAAAGAAACTGGCAACTGTTCGTTTCCTCACAGAAGGCAGCCCTGAAATGCAGCTGGGGCCACACCGAAGTGGTTTGGCTGGATGCTTCGCCTCGGTGCCACTGATACTTGGAGTTCAAAACAACAACAGGAGAGGGACATTTTCCTAGGCAGCATCACAAATACCTATTTTTAAAGATGGCTGGAAAGCATGCAATATACTGTTCTTCCATTTCTCATGAACACTAACCTTATTCTTCCCCAAACATTGATCAACATTTGATCTTGTTATGAACAACTCTGAGGCCTCCCCCACAGAGCATCTAGCTGCATTGCATTAAAGCCGTTCCTTTCTCCTTGCCTCTAGCATATTCCAGGCATGTAAACAACTCTGCTGTGCACACAAGCAAAGTCACAGCTAGCCAGCAAAAGCTGCAGCAAGGGCACCGTAGGAACCAATCCAATCGTAATAACCAATTATTTTCATAGGGCACTGCATTTATTAACTAGAAGCCAACTGCTATTAATGCAAACGTACAAATGAAAAATGGTTCTATTAGAAAAGCTGAAGAAATATTTTAGGAAATTATTTTTCATGGATAGAGTCATGTTTCACGGGCTTTGTTACCCCCCTAACCAAGACACACAAGAGGAGTCAGTCTGAATGATCATCAAAGGAAGTTTCTCACCACTGTAACTGAAAGAAGTGTGACAAGAATAGAAGAAAGACAAGTGTTAGAAAATCCAAGCAGGCTTACTGTCTGGGGATTTCCTGGTTGATGCAACATCACATGACAGGTAATGTTTTTGGAGCCGGGCCTGAAAACCTACGGGAACTATTTGCAGTTCATAATTAAAAACAAGCCCCCCACATACCTTAGCACTCGTTCAGAAGTAAAGTAATTAGAAGAAGATGCACTGTTACTAAAGTTAACAAGATTTAAAGCAAAAAGCATTGCCTTGTCAATTACCCCATGATGTTAACTTTTGCTTTACACTCTCTGGACCATGCGTACCAGGCAAGCTACCCTGGTGGGACCGGCTTCTCAGGGCAAGTTTCAGCTGCCAGATCCATCCCCTCTTGCCACGCAATGCCCTTGCAGCTCTCTTGCACAAACCACACATCTCTCCCCACATGCAAGTCTGCGAGTAGGAAGAATTGAGGTCTGGAGGAAACGCAGGTCATCTCTGACCCCTATCTCATCCTCCCAGGGGTTCTGAGCTGATCCCACAGGAAAAACAAATGTAACTGCAACAAGGCCTGCTTAGGGCCTACTCTGCATTGGGAGGCTTCCAACAGCAGGGATCCAGGGAAATGGCTCTGGAGCTGTGAGCCAAACACTGCTCCAGCCTCAAACAGCAGCCAGAGCAGCCTGGGGCGCTTCACGACCTCTCCTCGTGACCAGAGCAGTCACACCATTTGTCACCTCTGAGGTTACAGAGCCCAGCAATTCCTTGCTTTCCTCTTATCCACACTGACTAGACAAACTGGCGTGAATCCGTTACGGCCCAGCACCCACTAACTTCCTTGGCTTACTTCACACGCTCATGAATGTCAGGCTATATAAATTCCAGGCCTCGCTTCTTCCTTCCACAATGCAAAAATTGCCCTGTCGCACACATCCTTCTCTCCTCCCACTTCTTGTCAAATTTCACTGCCCATACTGCTGCCAGAGCAAGTTTTATCTACATGAAGCCAGGAAGTCATCCAGTTCTTCCCAGCACCCCTGAAAAGCAAACCACTTTCTGTCCTCTGCTGCCCGGCAGCCGAACACCCACTCAGCCCGGCGCATGGCACTTACCAAGGAGGCTGTGCAAGAGGAAAACAAGCATTCAAGGTCTAATTTCACACACAAAATCGAGTATCCCTCCTTACAGCTAAGATTTCATCTTCTTCATATTTCCCACCCTCAACATGTTTAACGCAAATTAAAAAAAAAAAGTCTTCCCCTTTCATATTTCACGTCAAGGCAATGAGTGGCTGTTTTATTACCAAGGCAAAACAATCCCTTTGACAAAACTGGAGTTTAACTCCAACGCTATGCTTGCAGAGCAGTCCTGCACTCTCCTTTTCTGCTCTAGAAACCCTACTCATGGTAATTCTGTACCAAACAAAATACACATTATGAAGAATTCACACAGCACTGCAATAAATTAAACTTCTGACTAAGGTAAATTAAAGTTCACGGTTAAAGCAGGCGAAAGTGTATCTCAGTCTGCGAATTGGAAGATTTAGACAACTCTTTACAGACTCAGGCCTTGAGAAGTGCAAGGTTCAGTTGCTGCACCCTGTGTATCTGACAAGATGCACAGTCATAAATACCAGCACCAGAAGGTTGTAGCTCCATCTCAGTGCCAAATATCTGATGGCCGTCTCCTTTTTAGAGGAGCATGGTGAGAAGGCTATAGCCTAGACAGAACTGACGATTTAATTACAAAGGGGGACGCTCAGTTGAACTGGAAATGTGGAGCATTTCAGGTGAAAATCATGAATTACAGTGACAGCCCAAATTAAAAATGTTACAAATTTTCATTTAGCATTTATAGTTATAATAAAGTAAACATGAAAAAAAGATCAGAGAGGTTTTTTGTACATTGTTAGCAAACAAACACCTTTGGCTATATTCACTATGCACAAAACACATTCAACATAAAAAAATGCCCAGAACAGGACATAGCATGGCTTTAATTAATAAAAAGACAAAACTCAGTTTATTACCTCTTCGAGGATCAGAGTCACACGATGTGCCTCATATCAAAGATTTGCCCCAGGCAGAAGCACTCAGAGCGCATCAATTCACATCTTACAGGATATCAAAAGGATGCTGAAGCTGCTGCACCTTTAATGAACTGGTTTTGATCGACCCCTTGTTTCAGGCCCTCTGCAGATGAAAAACTCAAGTAGAGATTATTTAAGATAATTTAACTGAATTCAAAGGGCCAGTTTTGAGTCATCCTGTCAGGGTCACACTGCAGCCTGCTGAGTTCCCCAGTTTTACCACTAACCCAGCAAAAATGCATAAAGGCACCACATCACTTTGGTTTACTGTTAGACCCCCAGCTGAAACACAAACCTGTTGAAATATAAAGCCTTGACTGACATGTGCTTGTTGTCAAAAAGCAAATTAAATCGTATGCAATAGCACACAAACACTGAAAAGGTGATTATGGCTATTCAGGAAGCTCCTAGTACACCAGTGCAACCCAGAAAGGTTAAGAAACAAGTATAATAAACCTTTATATTCGCACCCAAAATAATGTGAATATTTGACTTCTTCAAGGTGCCATAGCCTCCTAGGAACATTTCAAATTAATTTGACATTTATATCTTTATAAATAACGTGAAAACAAAAGCATAGGGAAAGCAGCATTTGCAGTTTAAGCAGACATCAAAACAAATATGTCCATAGCACTCAAATGCTAAACTACATGTGAGAATCTTTTGAGTGGTTGAAATCTGGGACACAGAGGAAAGGCCTTCTTGTTTTTAAATTAATTATTAATCAATCTTTTCAGCCATCAAATCCCTGGAATGACTCATCCACTTTCTTTACCAAAGTCTAAACTGTTACAAGAAGATAGCAATTCCACTTGTGCATTACCCTCCTGCGTGCAATTCTTAACCCTGCATATGAGAAAGGATTTTAATAGGTTCATTCCTCCCTCCCACAAAAAGATTATGTTCTCATTGACCCTGCAAAGAATATCACAAAAAAAAAATAAGGAAAAACAATATTTAGAATTTTTACATTAAGAGAAAGAAGATGAAGTCCACCTCAGTTATGAATAAGTGAAACCAACATTCTTCTGGTGATGGAAGTACTTGAAGTAATGAGAAAATTCACATCACCAGAAATCCTCAATAAAAATGCCATTAAATAATCCAATGCTTTTACATTCACGAAGACGATTCTTACTGTCTGTAAAGGAATTTAGCTTTATGGAAACATGGCTTGAAAGGAGGTGCTTTTTAAGCTTATAAAATTAGTAACTTGATCCTACACCCCACATCCATCTAAACCTCTTTTCAGAGTCAGCAGCTTTATTTCGTGAATTCAGCTGCAAGACTCAGTTGGAGATACCTACGTACAGAGCTTGCTCTTTTCCTGCGCTAAAGTTATATCAGAACGTTACAACACGTTTGCATATCTCCCACACACATGGAGGGTTTTTTGCCAGCAATAACATGACAACGGCATCAAGGCTGAGAAAACATACCAGTCAGATAGGGAATGAGAGGGTGGAGTTTGCTGCAGGAACATCCAGACTGAAGTCCAGCAGCACCGGGGAACGTGCTGCCTGATGCCTTCCTATCAGTCCCACTTCCCAGGAAACGAAAAGCTTCCTAGTTTCTCCCCTCTCCACAGACTCATGGCTACTATCAAGAAAAGTGATATCACTCCATCCTTTTTCCATAGGAATGGTTTCCATTTCTCCCTTCCACTATGTTCAGCCTTGTGGCCACACTGGAATAGGAAGAAAAAAAAAAAAAAAAAAAGAAATCTGCTGGGTGCTCTTCCCTAGTCTCAAGTATAGTTTCCCTGGGAATATTTCCACTGGAAACTCACACTGCTGTCCCTTAATTTCAATCATACAGAAGTAACATGAAATTCACACGACACTTGTCAGTTTTACAGCCACACAAGTTCTGCAATAACATCACTGAAAACAATCAGACCTTCTTCTTTTATCCTAGCAAAGCTATATAAAAAGAAATTTACAGGTAGCAGACCTGTTGGAAGAGTTTGATTTACAGATTTGTGCAGCTATTTTCAGAAAAGCTTTTGGTTAAAAAAATAAGAAATGCTGACAGTGCTGCAGATTTTTGGCACTTTACCTCCTCCTAAGCTGCCACAAAAAAAAAAAAGGACATTGATCCAAGTACAAGGAAGGAAAAAAATGTTACTATCAAGATCAATCACAGGAAGGTACCTGATCTGCCACAAATAAAGTGTTACCAAGGTGTGAGAATAAGATTCAGTGATCTGGAAAGTCAACAGTGGAATACGGTGGCATAATACAAGGTGCACTCCACACTAGAATTTGTAACTTGAAGGCTCAAGTTGTACAGAGCCTTGGCCTTCCCTTGATTCTTTCCAGCTCCCCATTTTTCCCAGTCCCACCCTACCATGGTATCCCAGCAGAGCAGCTTGGAAAAATACACAAGCTGAACAAGTCAGTTAATCTGAAACTCAAGAAAATCTCAATCACTGTGTAGGAAAAAACTGAAAGCAGGCCCATAAAAGTAAGACAGTGTAACAATAACAGACTAAACACAATACAAACCCCCCCCCCCCCCAATGATTAAGAATCTTTTATTTACCATCATCCTGTTACACAGTTACAGGGAAAGTGCCCTTGTAGCACAATTTGATGAAGGCACAACTAGAAAGCAATAAAACAACCAAACATTACATTTGCTATTGTCAATTCAGGCTGAGTACAAGCCACGCACACAGGACAACACGCTAGAAGGTTTTCTGACACCAGCGTGCTCAGGGAAGATCTAAATTGCGGAGGACTGAGGAATGGAAAAATGCAGAACCACATGAAAGAAAGTCAAACCCTGCTTACAAAACAGCAGTGAGTCAGCTCCTGAGGACTGGTCTGTGACTGCTCTAAAAACAAGATGCACATTCCTAGTGTGATTTCCAGTTATACAGAATGAAAACAAGCCCTTCCCCTACACACACTTTTAATTTGGTAGGTGATATTTCAAAAAGGTATCAAAAAACATCAGCAGCATTGTTTAACCTATTCAAACTTCAGAAAACATTTTCAACAAGTGCTGATGCACACAGCCTTTTAACCCTGTGTGCATCAATCCACATTCAATGCATCCAGTAAACAGGAAACACTCATAGCCCTAGCTGCAGATCGATCAGAAACAACTTATCTTGGGGATACCTCCAGCTGAAAAAGGTCATTGAGTTATTTTTAAGAGGCTCTCTTTCTAAAATGCCATGACCTCTGAGCCTGCCTAGTTCCGTCATCTTTGATCAGACCTTCCAGAAAGCCAAGAATATGCCCCAAGGCCTTTTGTGACAAGCTGTGAAGCTCAGCCTGATATAATGCTGTAAGTAACACTAAGTTACACGGCTACTCTGAGCATTTAGTTGGAGAGCCCAACGCTGTCCTCACTGAAAAAGCAAAGACAGCTTTCAGGTTTTCCTAACCCATCTCCCCTTCGATGAGTGCCCTTGGCTGCAAGCAGCTCTCCCATCAACCACATTACAGCTCATTTTGTTGATGGGGGCTTTCTGGTCTTTTGCTTTCTTGTTGCTGTCCTTGTTTTCAGATGTTAGTAGTGAATGGGGCTTTTCTCAGTATATTGACTACTTCTAAAAAGTTAATATACACTCAAAGAATTACCGCAACACATGCAGAAAAACACAGGTCAGACAAGGCAGCTCTATCACCTTACTTTGCTGACACGTACTAAACCAAGGTGCTGGCCGCTGAATACCATGCCAGCATACACCGCAAGGAAGCAGCTTGTCCAACCCCTCCGAAAAGAACACAAACCTTTAAACTGTCTCATTTCAGGGAAAGGGTAAGAGGTTGTTTCAGGTGCCGTTTGTGCACACTGAATCCCTCTGCCAGGTGCTGCAGTTTATCATTACTAGACACTTATATTGCAGAAGTACTTAGAGGCCTCAAGTAGGTCGGGGCCTCAGCATGCAAGGCACAGAATATATACATAATACATGACAGCCCTTGTCTCATCATATTTTTCTATATCAAGTGTTTGTCTCTTCCCACTAACAGCTATGTGAGCAACCCACACAAACAAGAGAAACTTGTGACTATGCAAAAAAAAAAAAAACACCAACCACAATGCTATGTACGTGTTACCAACATACAAGAACTCTAAGTGCTATTCAGTGTGCACAGAAGCAATTCTTCTCGTTAGGATACTACATGTGAGGGTCTAGAGAACAAGTCTTATGAGGAACGGCTGAGGGAGCTGGGGATGTTCAGCCCAGAGAAAAAGAGGCTCTATAATTACCTTAAAGGAGGCCATAGTGAGGTGAGGATTGGTCTCTTCTCCCAAGCACTAAGGGATATGACAAGAGGAAATGGACTTAAGTTGTGTCAGGGGAGGTTCAGGTCAGTTATTAGGAAAAAATTCTTCACTGAAAGGATTGTGAAGTACTGGAATGGGCTGCCCAGGAAGTGGCTGAATCACCACCCCTGGAGGTCTTCAAAGCATGTGTAGATGTAATGCTTAGTGACATGGTTTAGTGGTAGTCTTGGCAGTGCTAGGTTAAAGGTTGGATCAGATGGTCTTAGAGATCTTTTCCAACCTGAGTGTATGATTTAGCTAAATGTCAAACCAAAGCATGCTTGGGGCTTTTAGTTCAGCGTAACTCCAGTAATTATAACAAAGACAGAAGAAGCAGTTGAAATAAGGTTTGCTAAATGCTTATGGATGAGAGCTCCAGTTCTCAGCTCCTCATCCCTGCTGATCTACGCATACTGTTTTAGTGAAAGACACAGTTCCTCTATTGTTACTTTCAGATTGAACACTGGCTGAGACAGCAGTTGTGTGAGACCAAGAAATACGTAAGTATTAAAGTCACAGTTGTAGGGAGAAAAACTAGAGTGCTAGAAACACATTTGCGTATCTTAAATCAGTTGCATTAAAGAGGAATGAACGTATTATAAATCTCAAATGATGCTTAACAAGATGACAGAGCTCTAGGCAGTCTGATTATTTCACCAAGCTAACAGCCCATCATTCCATACCCATGCCAGAACAGCACAGCCCCCAGAGGTGGATCAATACATTACCCATGCTCTTTGCTCCATGCAGCTGCCCCTACCGATGCCTCTCTGTGGCACCACCCACCCACCTCTGCCACCCCAAACACTCACCCACATCCTAGAGCACTTCCCCACAGCTGAAGAGCATGCAGGACCACCAGCTCTAGCTGCAAACTACAGGCAGACCCTGAGCTGCAATCCTTCTGCAGCAATTTTTTTATTTTTTTGAACATTTAAAACACAACATCATTAATAATCACTAAGTTCCTTACATAATTTGAACTGACCAGAAAAATGGGCTTTGCAGGCAGCTTGGAGAAACATTTTACTTCAAAAGGTGGCAGATTCAGTTTAGCAGCAGAAAATTTAATTTTTTCCCCACAGCTCTTGCAGAAGATAAGAGTTAAGGGAATGGGAAAGAGATTGATGCCTTACTGATCAAATCAATTCTAATTTTGCAGAGAAAACTTTTCTATAGCTTCCAATTACACTGAGCAAGAACTACTTCATGAAATGCAAAGTCAGATAAGTGAGAAGTTTGGGAACCCAACAACAAAAGCCAGGTTTGTTATATTCAATCACCAGAGGCAGTAGAATGTTAGAACTGCAAACAAACTCTAGCATTTGAAATAATAAAGCTAAGAAATGTATTATTCATTTAAATGTAAAAAAAAAATAATAATCTAAAAGGACCCATAAAAAGCTGTGAACGGAGTGACACAATATTACAACTAAACCACAGCAACACTGAAATAATTGGGCAAAGAGCTGTTTACTTTTCCACTGCAAGTCCCTCTCTCTCCCCTCATCTTTACTGTCTGAGGTGCCAGACAATAATATCACCAAATTCTTATAGTATGTCCTTTTCACCACCAAGAAGTGAAAGTAAAACATTACAAATTGTTAAGCAGATCTACATAAAATCAAGTCTTAGAAAGGAAAACTTGACCCTTCCATCCCAATCCCTTTTACAGTCCTTAGTTGCTGGAAGCATTTCACTTCCCAGCAAGATTAAATCAGGTCTGGATGAGAACAGGCATACCTTACTCCTGATGGTCAGCCTCACTACACCAATTTCATGCTCTTGGAGCATGAAACCTCCAAGACAACAAACACAGTGATGGTGCTGCCTTACTTAAGAAAGCATCGCCTACCTAAGACAAGACAAAGCTTGAGAGAGTGACAAGTTGAGGAGATCGTTCCACCTATCCAAAAAGTACCTCCCGAGATTCCAGTGGAGAATTCAGAGAAGGATAAGCATTTCAAAATGACATCATATTGTGTCAAAACGCATAGCTAAGATTACTAAAGTCTACTGAATTTGCTTTCTATCTAGTCAAATATAGGTCTATGTAGATGAAAGCATTAAACATGACATTACTCCGTTAAAGGTTTAAAGAACAGCTACGTTTTGACCTTTGTCACACACTCTATGCTACAGCAAGTTTGCTGACAAATATCCATACTCCACACCCTTTCCTCCCGGAGGTCCTGGAGTTGGCACTGCTGCCCGCAGCGGGGCCAGGTCTGGACTCACAGAAGAACCAGCTGGCCAGAAGCGGCTCAGCTTGCAGCAGTCTGGCTGCAGGGACTGGCCTTCGTTGTCACTGATGAAGAAGCCTTTTGTCTATTCAAAGAAGCATCAAAGCTAAAAACAGCGGAAAAAACACCAAAGTAAGGTTATTTTCCAGTTTCTGTGTCTATTGTTAGCACTGACAATTCTGCATGACAAACATAACTCTACCAGTAGGAAAGAAAAAAAGAAAGATAACCTGACATGGAAATAGCAGTTCTGTAGCGATGTACATAGATGTCCTTCTTATTGCAAAGAAGCAGTTGAAATAAAATCTGTGCCAAAACCTATAGAAAAAATTTTCTTCTGCTTTGAGACAACCTTGACAATAACGCTGTGCAGACGTAAAAGAGTTTACTGTTTTGGGGCGAATTTCAATTTAATTTGCTGGTAAATTAACTGAATTCTAATTACCATGTCTGGTATTGAAAGAAATGCACGCGCACACTCATTTGGGAAAAACATCCTTTGCTTTCCAGTCCCCTCACCACACACTGTGCCCGATTCCTCTGGTGAGGCAGTGCAGGACATGGGGCCAGTGTGCTATGCTTCCTCCACTGGCCGCAGCCCCCTCAGGCTCACCTTGCATTAGGTTTACGTTCCAGCTGGCTCCAAAAGGGATCCACTGCTGGCTAAAGCTGAGCCAATGAGTGACGCTGGTTGTACCTCTGTGAGAGCATATTTAAGAAGGGAAAACCTGAGAACTAATGTTTTGTCTTACACCACCCAGATGCGCAACATGCTGCAACACCTGTCAACAGGACACAAGAAATCAAAGAAGAAAATAACCAAGCAAATCTTTGCCTTCCTCAGGTCCCTTTCATTCTACTTCTAGAAGGTCGGCACTGCCACTTGCTGCATTCACGTGGTAAACAAATAGCTCATATAGACAAGCTGTTTTTAAAACTTATCAAAAGCACATCAGTGAAACATGCTTTAAAATAAATGAGCTGTGTTTGAGGATATCACTGTTTTCCCTGGCACTTCATGAGTTTGCAGCTGCCGAAATTCCTCTTAAAAATTCAAAAGGGGTTTCTAGACATAAATTTTATATACATATATATATATTTATGCATACACACTTCACCCCTGTTACCAGCCCAGAACACTTACACAGTAAAGCCCCTAGCCACACTTTAACATGTTGCTGATTTAGCTGTATCAACCAAGAACCCGTCTTCTCTCTTGCCAGCAAAAACTTACTGTAGAAACCTTTTTAGTGGCTGCGAATTTTCTTCTGCCTGCACAAACTGTTCCTTTCATAGCACCTGGTTTAAGCAGCACCAGCAGAAAAATCCCTCTCACTGCTGTAGGGGCACCTCAGGAGGAAGTGGTGAGACAGGGTAAAGAAAGCTTGCATGTGGGAGGGGTGAAGGAAAAGGAGAGCATTGCATCAGCACAGCTTACATCCACAGAAAAAGGGAGGAAGTGGTAACTGCCATCACACCAGGTTTGTGCCAGTAGAAACTAAACTGCAAAGTCAAAATCCTGCCACAAGAAGTAACAGCAACAGAAGTCTACACACAAGTCACAATCATCAGCTTTATTTTGACATGATGTCCATTTGGATCTGGATTTCATTTTGGTTTCTATTTGGACTTTGTCATACTCCCGAATTAAGAGATAGCCCAAAAACATACGTGCAAGCTATTCCATTATGTCAAGTGGATACTAATCCTATTCCACATTTTCCCCAGCAGATATTTGTCAGTTCAGTTAACTTTTTCACTGCTGCGAAGATAAATACTAACATTTCTTTGCTAAAACCTATCTCACAACTCCAAGTCACCTGTAGAAGCCTCTTATGAGTAAATCCATCCATATATTTCTCCATCCAGCAGTAAAGAATGTCTCATCTTCACTCTTCCTAATGAGCAATGCAGCCTCATTCTGGCTACATGAGAAGTACTCAAAATTGAGTAGACAACTACTGGTTAAGAAACAACAAAAAAGCTTTAGATGGGTTAAGTGGAGTCATAAAGACAGCCTGTCTGCATTTCTATTCAAATATAAATCTCCGTGTTCCCCTCCCTCCCTTTTTTTTTTTAAACTCAGATCTGCTGCAGGTTATGCAGCCTGCCACATCGCATCAATGCAGAAGCCAGTACAGCTTGGCTGCAGAATTTAGGTCAGCCTGTCTGTGGAGTACATGAGGTCTTGCACATAGCCATACATTTTCTAGTAATGCTTCAGTAATCCCTCTTCATCCTGCTATGCGGCTACTTCAACAGTCGCTACTAGCTTTCCTCTAACTCCCTGACAAAGACTCTTCACAGGAGGGATGTTTGCAAGCAAATGAGCCACTATCTCTTCTTCCTGTGAAACAGGAAGCCAGTTGTTGAATCAAATAAACGCTGATATTTTTTTCCCCCAGAGCAAAATAGTGAAGGCTATGCTAGAAATGCATGCTAGAAAAAGACATCCCTTTTCCTAACTACAGAAGGAAAGATAAAATCAGATTGAGCTGTAAATTACCCCCAAATCATTAATATTTTTCATAATAGATCGTCTAAACAAAAACCCACTTTTTTCCACCTGGGTCAATAAATAAAAGCATCAAAATGTGACTGGAATAAATTCAGATAACCTAAGGGACAGATGCTGATATTTCTGGAGACAAAGTATCACTCAAAGTGAAAAATACTGTATGTCTCCAAAGAGACTTCCCTCCAGAAGTAAATCGTGGGCTGCTGTCATCCTAAGCATTGGATGGGCACACAGTCATAAATTCTTAAGGATTTTTTAAGATGCATAGAAAATATGCACAAGTCTTTTTCAAACATGGTCCTCAGAGCAGGAGTTCCACATCAACTGAAAAGTACAGTTATGTAAGGAAAAAAATCTAAAACAATAAAGCAAAACCTTAAACTCCTCTGACTGTCTTCATCTAAGAGGAGCCTAACAACCAAAGATGTGCATACAAAAATAAATATCAGTTTCCAGGAACAGTTATAGGAATCTCAGCAAATAACAGTTAGCAAGCTGACAGTTGGTTTTGTCCTAAAATTCACCAGTCTGCTACCTTCCTGTACCGTGTAGCGTGCTTCTTGAAAGCAGGCACTTAGGACTCCCAATAAGAACGAAAAAAAATATCTGTCCTTCAAGACATCAAATGCTCTTCAACACTCAAACATTCATTAAGAGTATTTTTAGCCAATTCTTTCCAACCCACGTGGAGTCTGGGTACTGGCAAGCTTGGAGGTGTATTAAAGACTGAATGTCTAAATCAAATACCCCTAAAAACACAAGATGCTGCATGCATTTATGTTCACCTCAGGTCTAGTACAGAATAGTAGCTGACAGTACACACCCATGCTGGGCATATAGAGGATGGAGATGTCATTCCTGGGCCACAGGCACATCATGCATGCCCGCAAAACTTAAGAAACAGTTCTATTTTTATTTTTCCAAATCAACAGTCATTCACAATTCCACATTACTCAGCACTAGAGGACTCGTCCCGCTCCCAGCTCAGTACCTGATCAGGCTGTGCTTCTCCTCCTTCCTCCTCTGGCTGCAGCTGGGCTGAGCTCTGGCTCCAGGAGGCTCTGGTGATGGGAACACCAAGCCAGGTGCTGGCGGTCACTGTCTCATTTTGCTAAGTGCCTCGGACGCTTCCTGTGTAAAAACAAACTGCTGTGAATCAAAGCAGCCGAGTGAAGTATTGGCATTTGAGGGGGTGTCAGAGAAATGCCGCTCTGCGACACGGAAGCAAAGTTAGTCATCCTCTTACCACCAGCGCCTGGTCTCTGGGGGAAGGCTGAGCACACCCTTATTTTAATAATTTCAGAAATACTCTAAACTAGTTGTCTTAAAGAGCCAAGATCCCTCAAACTAGCAACTTGCCATTTCCCCCATATTTTATTAAATGCATTAGCTCCCCCCACCGCGCTCGACCAAGTGCACTGCTATTTCCACGCTGCCCCCCTACAACGCCGTAGGAGCCAGCCCAGACCAGTTACATGCCGATCCCACCCAGACCACTGCATTACGGCCGCGTGCTGGGCAAGCAACCCACAGGCTGCCTGGAAACCTCACGCCTGTATCCCTGGGACAATAAAATGGAGAAGAAACGGGGCTCTCCCCCAGCCGAGGCCCCGCACGCCTCCCCTCGCCTCCAGCCGCCCAGGCAGAGCTCAGCCCGCAGACGGAAAGCAGCGGCTCAGCAAAGCCAAGAGCCACGTGCCGACAGGTTACTCACAAGTATTTATTTTAGTTTGCTGCTTATGAAGTATGCCTCATTATAAATCAAGTATTTTACAGTAATTGCCTCTAATCAACAAACAACAAGTGAGCCGCTGGGTGTGCTGATGCCGCTGCAGAGCCCGAACCGTGGCACGGCTGTGGCTCCCCCCGCAAGCCCCAGCCAGGCCCACCACCACGTGCCTGCCACCTCCACAGCGGGGAGACCGGGGCCAGCAGATGGGGAAGGCGCTGCCAAACATGCAAACAAGAAGTGCATCTTAAAGTAAAGGGTTTTTTCTTTTTCCTCCTTAAGAAGGGTCAGGGGATTGCAAAGCAGTGGTCAAGAGGTCTCTTGGGAGCACTCAATCACTTCGCAAGCCACAGCACTGAAATCAGAGGCTTCAGAGCCTGCTTGTTGCCTTTAAATGCATGGGGAAGAAAAAAAGCCCTGACTCAGTACTTTACAAAGGTCTGCTGCGAGCAGGTTTCAGGAGAGACCTTTGGAGCGTACTTGAACGCTCCGATAGCTGCAGGGCCGTTCACCTTGGCTGTTTCCGTAACCTTCCCTTGCGAGGTCAGAGAGCCGCACAAGAGCCAGGGCAGGGTTTGCCGTACCTCAGCCTCTCCCCTGCAGCCATCCCAAAGTCAACAGCCAGAGCTTGAGAACAGAAGGCGACGGCAGCTCCCGCTGCCAAAGCAAGATGGATGATTTTTTTTTTTTTTTTGGAAAATGCATCAGCCTTTAAAGAGAGGTGTCAGGAGAGACCAAACACCACCACCACACTGGTGGGGCATGGAAGGAAAGGACAGCTTGTCTTCAAGGGCACTATCTCAGTCTGAAAGCCTGCTGAGTCCCACCACTACCCTCCCCTTGACAGGGCAGACCGAGCACAGGAACTGGAACATACCTGGATGAGAGGATGAGGGAAACAAACAACAAAATAAAGACCTCAAAAATATGATTTTGGTTAAAAAAATAATAATACTAAAGTAGAAATTCTTGTATAAATCATATCGGTGTGTAAGGAAATGCCTATGCTGAGACAAGGCCAGCAAAGGAATTTTCCCTGCAGTCCTTGCACAGAAATTTCCCTGGATTCTGTTCCAAGCCTCATTTGAAGAATTCTTCCAGTGGCTGCCCCCTCTCATTTTTGAGGTGACAACTTCAATTTACTAAAACAAAGCAACGTCCTATTTACAGGAACATCTGCTCCAATACAAGATTACACACCCACTCTTCTACAGCACCAGCATGTGGGATAGCTGGTGCGAAGGAGGTTTAATAGGGAGCACACGTACCATTTATATAACCTCATCTCTCCTCCAGCTCTTGTTCCCTTTAGTCTTTTGCTGTGCTTTCAGGCTGCTCAGCACAGGGAAAGCCTTACACCCTATGTACACTGGGGTGATGGCATCAGGCCAGGCACTTGGCACATCTGGCAAAACACATGCAACCTCCAAATGCCACATCCTGTATGTCGTAGCCTACGTGTGGCTGCCTTCACCAGTGCAGTCACTCAAACATTTTTTCCACTACTAAAAACACTATTTCTGTTGCAATTAGCATGGAAACAATCATTGCTAACAGAATGAAATAAAAAAGAAATCAGATGACATTTGCAGAGCAAATTATTATGAGTTCTGTAAAAAGAGGAAAATCACAGTATTTTGCGGAAGAAGTAGAGATCTTCGGGGGGGACTCAGTTATTAAAATAACTATAAATGAAGCAGTTTCACTCATCAAGAGGGTTAGTTTTAGCACAACCCAGTAATTCTCTGTTCCACACACATACATCTCCAAGGGCCCAACCAGCCGCCGACATTTGACAATCGCTTTGGTTAAAATGCCATCTTCCTCCCTCATTGCTGCATGAGAAAGACAAACAACAAGCCGCCACACAAGAAAAATGTCATGCTACCAAGAGAGAAGAAAACCCCCAAGCCAGCACGGAAACCTACTACAGAAGTATTGTCAGAAGCAGCATGCGACCTAACCAGATAAATACCAGATTTTGCTGCTATCTCCGAGCAAGGTTTCACAATCGGCTCCAGCTGACTCAAGGCCACCCGGGAGCTTCAAAGGCCCCAGCCCTGTCCCCAGCTGCGTGGGAGAAGCGGGCAGGAAGGCAGAGCAAGTCTGCCCCAGCCGGGCCTGGAACCCCCTCGCCTCTGAAAGACGCCTTGAGCACTGCTCCCGCTCCATGGAGCTGCGGGGTCCCGACGGTGCTCCCCACAGGCAGGATGTCCCGGTGCTGCCGGCAACCCGTTCTTTGACCCACAGGCAGCAAGAGCAGGAGCTGCCGGTGGTAGCTCTGCTATTATGTTCTTTACCAGACAGCAAGCCAAATTCAGGATCTCACAAGCTCAGGCAGCCAGCAGGTAAGCAACCAGAGGCTGAAGAAGCCCCCGATGGAGGGGGTGATGGTGGCAGCTACCCACACAGGAGTGAGCAGAGGAGCAAGCAGAGGAGCAGCACTACAGCCTCACCCACATGGACAGCTCTGCAGGTGCAAGGCCAGGCTCTTCACAGTCCAGCCTGGAAACCTAGAGGTGCCAGTTACGTTTGCTGTAACACATGCCTAGGACCTCACATGGGTCTGTATCACTTCATAAGGTGCTTCCAAACTGGTTTTCACCCGGGAGAAGCTGGTCGCGGGGACAGGGAGCATGCACACCCTGTGTATGGAGAGGAGACCACCCTCATCATGCCAGCCAATGCACGCACTTTCTGTGTACAGAACAGCATGTGCCATCTAATGCATTAAAATCTTATTTTATATTTACTCATACTTTTCTCAACAATCCTGTTACCTCCTTGCTTTTGCTTTGTTGTTACTCCTTTCTTTTGTATTTTTGCATGCCTCTTTAGCAGTTTTATTTCCTGGCTTCACTGTATGCATTACCATTTTTGTTCTTTTGCAGGACTTGCTCAGCAATTTCTTTAAGCTGACTGATGCTAATAAGGACCCTCATAACTTTACCTTTCAATCTAGGTACATCTTAAATCAAATTACACTAAAAACAAACAAATACCAAATCTAACAATGAATTTTAACCACTGGAAATAGAGTCTTGTCCAAATCGCTGCATTTCTCATGTTCTTTTTCGTCAGTACACTTCTGCCTCATTCTCAGTTTACTCTCGTTTCCGAGAGCTGTTCTTCTTCCATTATTCTCATTAGACATAGACACCCTCCTGCCTGCTTCCCACTGGGGGACTGACCCTGAGCACGCTTGGCTCTGCAGCACGAGGAGACCTGTGTTTCTGCATTCCTCCGCTTCCTTGTTCCAAGGGCCAATGGGTTTGTTGTCAAAGCGATAGGAAAGGTGGAGAGCAAATCTATCAGCTGCCTTCCCTTTCCCTCTGCTAACAATGCCAACAAGGTAAAACAGTGAAGAAATTTAGTATGGATTATAAAACAGCAAACGTTACTTAAAAAGAGTCATATGCATAAAAAGCTTCATGTCCCTTTTGTCAGTTCTTCTAGGCTGAGGCAGTTTAGGCTTTATTTCTTAATTTAATTAGACAGAAAGCAAGCACATGAAAGTTTTTGGATGGCAGCCACTGAGAGAAACTCTGTATGTAGATTTGTGAGTCTGTATTTTTAAACACCAGTCAGATTAAGTGTGAAGTCTGGTTCCTCTGCATCTTTGATGAGGGCAATTGCTAATACACGCGGAAAGGGTCGGTAACCGTATCGGAGCTGGGGAACAGAGCAGGACAGTGCGCTGCCTTTCACTTATTCAAGTTTTCATGCAGTGACCGCCGGATTCTCGTTCCCATCCTCCCTTTCCATGATGTGTACACAGAGCACCACGTACAGATATGCAGGATGGACTTTTCAAAATCATTCACCGACATTTGCATTGGTTTAGTGCACAAATTTCTACTGAACAATCAGAACGACACAATCTTGAGAATGTGTTCCTCTGTGAAGACTGCAAAGGCGACAAAATGTCTATTACATAATACTTCTGTATAAAATATTAATATTCACAGAGGGAGCTTTTGAACTGAAAGGTTATTTTCTATGATTAGCAAATCACTGTTGTATAAGCCTGTTTTTTTTTAAAAAAAAAAACAAAACACTGTATTCGAGACAGACAACCCATACTTTCTGTTGACAGAAGATGACAAAATCAACTTTGTAGGTACACATATCAAGGTACACAAAAGATCTCTTTGGTGTTACCAGCCTGTCTTAACCTTAGGTACTGCAAGGTTACAGAACCACCTTTGTCCCTAGCACACAGCTCCCACAAGCCCACACCAGCGTTATCGCAGTGTTCTTCATACAAGATCTCACTCCAACTGGAAGGCTAGAAGTTCCCTTTCTTCTTTCTTTCCTATCTTGTGATGGCTGAGGAACAGACAGATTATTCAGACACCATATTTATATACATACCACATGCATTTGTTTTCTCCTTAATGCTATAATCGGAAGCTGGGAAAAATCACTGCAGCAAAAATTAAGTTTGTCAAATGAAGTCCACCCAAAAAGAACCCACACTGCTTTTAGCAGGCATGTTGGTATCTGTGGCATCAGCCAGGCCTGAAAACACCAAAGGTGCGGCAGTCCTGTCTTCTGCAGAACCCAAGGGCAATCAAGAACACCTTTTATAGAGAAACTTATCTCAGTGCTAACTTGTAAAGAATGAAGTCCAAGGGAAAATAATAATTAAGAAAGCATCTTGGCTGGGGCTTTGCAACCATTTGGTTGCATGGGGGTGGGTAAGAGCCTGCCCTGCTTCTTCATTGGAAATGCTACGAAGAGCTTCCACATTTGTTCTTTTTCCTTTCTGCGTCTGTCTCCACAGAATGGAATAGGGGAGGGGTCCAGCAGATGCTCGGGGACACAGTCTGCTGCAGGTCTCCTCATACTTGCCAGCTCCATGGGTGTTGCAGGTAAGACATGTAACACAGCATTTAGGCAGTCCCCAACCTTAACCTCAACACAGGGGAAAATCAGGAGACATGACCCAGGCAGAAAAATCCTGAGCAAGTGAGGAGAGAGGGATTTATATTAATATATTTATATTAGATATGCTTAACACTACGAAGGAGTGAGATGGGTCACAAGAACCGGACCATTTCCTCTGCTGACCACACAACACAAAATGCAGGACCACAGGGAATGAAGGTGACTGCTATCCTCACTCACTGCTGGATGCCACATGCTCTCAGCCTGGTTATTTGTTCTGCTTCTTCATCAGAGCTACCTGCTCCAAAAAAGGGGTCTCAGAAGAAAAAAAAACATCTGAGCAACAAATACCTTTCCTCCTTCCCTAAGGTCACTGTAACATGATTGTTTCAGAAGTCTTAGCATCACAGCTACTTCAGCCTTAGAGCAAACCGCTTCTGAGGAAAGTGTCTCGAGTGGAAAGAAGGAAAATTGTAGGTAGTAACAGTTCTGAGACTACATGAACAACAGGTTTTCACAGCCTAGATTGTACACGAAAAGGAGGAAGAAAAGGGGAGGTACTTCTTTTAGAGAAGTGCCAACAAACAGGTCCTTGGTGCAGTCATGCTCTCTTCCCATACCACTGCTTTCCTCCAAGTGTGGGCAAAAGAAGCGTCCTGCTGGCTAAGTCCAAGCAAACAAGCTTCCTCCTTGCAAGGATGTTTCCCTCACCACTCAGGGAGCTGCTACACGAGGGCATTTGAGTTGTCTTCCCTATCTGCTCCTGGAGGGGGCCAGCAACCCACTCTTCCAAGACTGGAAGAGCACAGTTGAAAAGAATACAGAAATAACTGAAAGAACCTTGACTCTTTTAATTAAAGAAACTTGTGTTGAGAGAAAGAGTGAAGCAGTGTCAGTTAAAATTAACAATGTGGAAATTAGTATTATTGATGGTATTACAAAGCGCCAACTTGACTTCTGACGCACTTCACTTTTTAACGTGCCAAACCCCAAGATGATTCTCAACAAGTCAAACACTAGAAATGCTGGCTTTGTTCTTTCCTAAATTTGTTTGGAATCTCTGAGGGGAAAAATTGTTTGGCAAGCAATCAGTACCTATTCTTTGTTATATGGTTAAAAGAAAATTGCACTCAATTTGCTTAGATCAAAAGAACATGAACCAAACCCGTCCCCAACACAGGCAAGTCAAACTTGGAAAAAACATGGCTCAAAATGTTCTCCAGGTAAGAGGTGTGGAACTGCTTTAAAACAATACCTACAGCTGGCTTTTAGGAATATAATGCTGGAAGCTGCTAGAAAACCATATTTCACAAGTGTCCTCTTCTGTATTTCAGCCCTTTTCTGAAAAATACTTACAGGTACAGGCCCACAGCAGCTCAACATCACAGCCAACACTAAATACTTGCCAAATCAAGCACCACTGCTGTGGCCCCAGAAAGCCTTTTGCATGCATGCATGCTCATGAGACCATACACGTGCAAAAAATTAGTCATATGCACAAGTCTGTGCATGGTGAAGTCCACAGACTTTTCACTGCTTGTTAGAAAAAAAAAATGTTTAAAATGTCAGTTATGCAAAAGCACAGACAACTCTTTATCTAAATGCAAAGCTTCTGGGGAAAATTATTTCCATTTTTCTTAAAATATCAATAGCATTATTATTATTTTTTTTTGCCACATTATAATCTCTTGGCAGCCAAGAGACAAAAAAAAAAAAAAAAAAAGGAGAACTAGTTCAGTCTAGTTTTAATGCTGACAAAAAAAAGGAGAAACTTAAACAGCAGAAACTTAAAGTTTTTTATTTTTTCTACTTTACATAGTAACATTTGAACAACAGGTAAATACTGCTAGTTATGTTTTATGAATATTTAGGAATCCATGGTATTTTTATGAATTCAGTGGAAGACAGATTGTTCTTTTGAAAAGAAGAGAAAAACCTTTCAAGTTCACTGCTTGGCAAAAGCAGCACTAAGTACGTGGAACTTTCTGTCTGCATCCAGTTGAGAAAATAGCTTACTGGCTTTCCCCGTGACAGCATTTGTGACTCAGGCTACTTTTCAGTAAAACAGCCATCACCAGCCCCACTGATAAAAAGGTTTAAGCCTCAGGACACTAATTAACCCTTCATGATCAGCCAGTTTCCACGCATTAGTCAGTTTCCCCACCAACCCCGCTGTCGGAGGTGTGGGAGGAAGCCTGGTGCCGAGTCAGCACTCTGCCTCCGGAGGTCCCGGGGCAGCCCAGAAGCAAGCGGCGGCAGGAACTGGCAGCGTGTGGGGCAAAAAGCCTCAGCCAGCAACACAGGACCTGATTCAAAATCCACTTATGCCCACTAGCTTCAAACAGGTCCTGGACACACTGCATGAAGGAATGGGAAGACCTGGGGAAGTGAGAACCGGCTTTGAGGAAGGAAGCCTCAGCACAGTTACTTCTCACAGAGCTGCACCAAGCCACGGCACACGTGGTCGCAAGTGCTTCTGACCACAGGAACGCACGTACCATTTTCTCCCGTGGCATTTATTTTCCTATCATCCTGTCACTGGCAGGACCTATTGCAACGTATCTCCAACATCATTTGCTTTTTCCTCACTCTCCAGGCGTGCTGTCAGAAAAGATGCCCACGCACAGGATGTATAGCCGTGGTATCTCCACGGCACTCCCTGCCTGCTGGTACAGGAGAGAGGGAGGCTCTCCTGAGGTGACACAAGGCAGGGCTGAGAAAGAGCTGGAACTCAGGAACTGCATTTCACACGTTCAGCTGCATTAGTGCAACGCACGCTAGTTAATCTTCACAGCAAGCATTTAAGTGCTTTCACCCTCCGTGCAGGGCTATCACACCAGTTTGCTCCTATTACTAATTACCTCCCGTGACAGCAGCTCACAGACTTCCTCGGCTGCTGGTGCTGCTGCTCCAGATTGCCTTCCCCAGGTCTGAACACGCCGCACAGGCTGCCTGCCGTCCCCCTGGAGATGCCAGGACTGGTGCGGGTATCTGCTGTGCACATCTGCATCTCACAGCGCTAATTGCTGCTTGGTGCGGCTCCCTTCTCTGCCTTACCTCATCCAGACTTTGTAAACTTTGGATCTTTACCACAGTAACCTTGCTTTCAAATAAACAGGGAATATTTAAATTGATACCGCTATTGTGTGCGAGAACCCAGAGCCAGCAGACATGACAGACAAGTGGTTTTCAGACTAGGCAAGATACAGGCAAGGCACCAAGTGAGTTTACTAGAAAGGCAGTGCTTCCTCAGAAGCACGGGAGAAAATGGTGTACGGCACAGAAAATATAACCAGAGTAGCATATTCCTAGGTCAGGACCCCATAAATCAGTTTCAACTAACAACAAAAGGTTTACAGGGGATTTTATAAATCACAAAGACCAAACACGATCCTGGCCTCGGAGCAAGGCTGGCTGAATTAATTTAAGATGGCAATCAAGGGCAAATAACACAACACCAGCCATCTACGCTACCGGTCCTTACTCCAAAGAGGTGTTTTTCTCTGTTTTCTCCAGGGGAAGAGGAGGAGAGAGGCAGAAAGGGACTTCCCTTCCCTGCCTGGGATGAGGGTGCTTTTGCGGCAGCTCCGGTCGGCGGGATCACAACGCCAGCGCCGCTCCCGCCAGTTCCCGCATCCTAACACCCCCTCCCCACGCGGGGGGCACGGCCACCCCCCACCTTCGGTCTGCGAGGCAGAAAAGCCGGTCCTTTCCCACCACCGCTGGCAGACACGTTGAAAAAAATAAATAAAAAAAACACCGCTTTTTTTTTTTTTTTTAGCCGGCACGGCGGGGCTGGGGGGGCTCCCCGCGGCGGCACGAGCCCGGCAGCACGCCGCCCGGAGCTCCACCATTACAGGAAGTCCCGCCGAGCCCCGCCGCACCGCACCGCACCGCGGGCTGCTCCCCGCCAGCGTCCTCCATTTTCCAGCCCCGGCAACCTGCCGCGCGGCCCCTGCGCGCCGGGGGCCGGCTCCCCGGGAACGGAAGGGGAACACGGGCGAGCACCGGGGGGCGGCTGCGGCCCCGAGACGCGGGGTGGGCTCGGGCGGGCTGCCCGCAGGACCGAGGGAAGGAGGGGAGCCGGGAAGCGCAGCGAGAGGGGCGGCGAGGGGCTGCCCGCGCCGCCCCCCCCCCCCCCCCCGGACCGGGGCACGCCGAGGCGCCACACTCACCTTCCTTCTCCGCGGCGCTCACTCCCGCGGCGCTGCCATCCGGGCCGAGCCGGGCCGGGCCGGGCCGGGCGGAGCTCGGCTCCTAGCGGCGCCCTGCAGCGCGCTCCCCGCACGCGGCGCGCACCCGCATGGCTCGGCGGCACGGACGGACGGCACCGGCAGCCGGCGAGGGCCGGCCCCGCGTCCCGGAGCGCCGCCCGCCCACCGGCAGCGGCCAATGGCCCCCGCGGCGCCGCGCACGTGAGGGCCGGCCCCGCCCGCCCGGCCCCTGCCCTCAGGTGCCGGCGGGGAGCCGGGCCCGATGAAGTCCTCCTCGTCCTCCCGTGGCGGCTGCAGAGCCCGCGTTTTCATTCCCGAGACGCTCCGTGGAAATAAAATTAAATACGCGCTTCTCTGGGATCCGAGCGGCCGCCGCTTGGGTGGCGGGGGTGCGCCCCGCACGGCACCGCCGCACGCGGAACGGCAGCCCGAGGGGGGAGCCGGCCCAAACCACGCGCCCCTAAACCTCTTAGAGCCCTTCTTACGCTTGCAAGGGCACCCCTGTCCTGAACTCTTCAGTGGGTGCTGACGACTGACCAGAACCGTCTGCAGATAAATACTTCACCTAGAACTGGACGTCACCTGGTGCTTCTGAAATTGTTGCACTTCATCGAGAATAGGATTTAAGACAATTTAAAAAAAAATAAAAATAAATAAATAATAATAGTAATAATAAAGGATTATGCCAAATTTTGCTTCATCCCCTGTGACTTCTAGGAACTGGAGGGGAAGGGAAATGATCGCTGGGTGCTTGTTCGGAATAGTTTTCTGTCCCTTTAAAGACTGAGAATCTCCCCTCTGCGTTTTCAGCTGCATTTTTAATCAGACCTTCTCCTCTAACTGACGGCAAGATGTATCGAAGATCACAAATGAAAGCACTTCTTAGCAGCCCTTAGTTTCTGAGACCAGAAAATCAGGGCAGCTTGTCCTGCTCTCAGCTGCTCAGCACTATTTTCATACCAGCGTTTTCATCTGGCAGAGAGTATTAGCAGAGTTCAGATTTAGTCTAATGAGTTGTCATTTATTTTAAGCTTTGATTTTCAATACCTTCATCTGGGCTTTTAGTTATTTTCCTCTCTGAGATCATCAACACTTGCATTATTTTTGGCCAGCGTTTTAGACCTCACTGTTTCCTCAGTAGGGCGAACTTGTTATCTATCTATCTATCTATTTATTTTTGCTCTGACCCAGTGCCCAGGCCATGTAGGGTCTGCAGTAGCAGGGCTCCACACTAAGGTAGGATTAATAGAGAAAAAAGCACTACAATCTGGTAAACATCAAGGCAAGTGAAAACAGATAATAGCAAGAGCTGCTGGCTGGGAAGTCCTGACTCGCAGGCAGCTGGCAGGGAAATTCAAGCAGAAGAAAAAGGATTTTTTCAAATGCCAGAGTTGGTCAGAGCCAGCTGAATCCACATTCACTTGGCAATCACAGACACCTCGCCGAGCGGACATGCAGCAGCAAAACAAACGCATAACTCCGGGGACGGGAGGCAGAAGACACCCGGAGGCTGGGCAGATCCAGATCCAATTAGAGGCCATTTCTGACAGGGGCAAGCTCAAGTGTGAAAGCCTTACCTCCTACAGAACATATGCTGGGTTGGTTGGGTTGTTTTTTTTCCCTTTTTGTGATACGTATGTAAAGGTAACTCAATTTTTTGATCATTTAAAACTCTCCGTGTTCCTCCTTTTCAAGTGGAGAGTCTTCTATGGCTTTTTCAGGCTTGGTTTCCTCTGTGCCCAGGTCAGGGTGCTCCTGGGCAGCTCTCTGCATTGCTGGTTGTGGCCCTGCCCTTCAGCTACCTGCTTATGTGGGGTCCAGGAAAGAGGAGGGGATAACAGCCTGGTTGGGGAAATCGATGCCACAGCTGGTCTGTGTTCCTGCCGCGGTCTGTAGGGTTGTTTCAGCAGAAGAACAAGTTAGCCAGCTGTAAGTTGCTCCATATCACAACAGAGGCCAGAAAGACACAGACAATAGAGGGAAAATGGCATCTTTCCACTTGCCTGGTGTTGGCCCTTCACAACTGAAAAACACTCCTATTGCTGTTCTGATCTGTGGCTCAGAGGTCTGAATTCGGATGTGGGAGCTGCTTTCTGAACAGCCATGCAGCACACCTTGGCTGTCCACGCTCAGTCTGAGGCAGACACGTGCTGGGGGGGCAACAGCAGAAGGTGAGCATAAGGAAGAGAAGGTGCCAAAAGTGGGGAGTGCCAGCGGCTCCTCGGAAAGCAATGAGGAAGCTCCACAATGGGCAATATTTCTGTCCTGGCTTTGCACAGGCTGGCTGATTTTTCTCCCGAGACAGATTTAAGAGGAAGAGGAATATTACGACTTTAAGGCAGTAGATGAGGTAGTTATTTGTGCAGAGATGCAGACAGTAGCATAGAAGAGAGGGCAGGGAACTGGATTTCCCCTCTCCAGAAGCACAGTAAATTGCCCTCATGGAACATACAAAGCTCAAAGGGGAAGACTCCTGCTTAAACAAGGCAGAGGAGGCATATGAGTCACTTGAATTGGATGCAGGCCACCATTTCCCAGGAAAAAAGGGTTTGTAGGTGCTAAACAGTTCAGCGTGTGATCCAGGCCAGGCGGGCAGGAAGCCAGTGGGGCTGCAGATACCCATCACGCTCACCCGCCCTGGTGTGCCACCTGCCACCCGCCCAGCCGATCATGCCACCGCCGTGCCCCAGGCCCCCCCCACCGTGGCTGCCGTGAGTTCCGACTTTCCAGGCAAAATTAGGCAATGCACTGGCAGCTGTTTTATTGCCCTGCAGTCCAATGACATTGGCAAGGGCTCGCTTTGCCTGTGCCTGCAGCTGGCTGCGGAGAGGCTGCTGCGTGGAGAGCCAGCCCAGGAGCATCAGGTCTCTGCAGCGCAGTGTGCCCTGCCACCTGGGCAGCCTCAGAGCTTCAGAAAGGCCGGCATAAGTCAGTCACTCTTCATCTACAGCTTTACGGGCAGTCCCAAGGATATCTAAGCGAACCAGAGAAACATTTTTCTACTACAAAAAGTGCTGCAAAACTTTGTTCCTATTGTAGTAGGTAGGTTTGTATTTAATTTTTATATATTTTTTGCTATCTTATAACCCCATTGTATAGAATTATCCAGACCCACATTACCACTCTTTCTGAAGACACTTTACTGCTGTGCTTGTCTTCAAACACCCGGCACACAGCAAGCGAGGATACAGTTCTGTTAAAAGCCCAGACACCTTTAAAGGCCTTGCAAGGCGTGTGTCGTGCCCAGTGTGTGACTTGTTCCTTGCTTCAGAACTTCCTGGTTGGAAAAAGACACTCTGCTTACCTGCTGTTTGTGCTGAAAAGAGGAGGAGTCTCTATTCTGCAACGTGAGAATGATTGTTGTAGATAAAATGCATTTTCTTCCCCTCCTAAATACTTCCATAATGCCACAACGTGCTCACCAATTCTGCTGTTTCATTTGAGTTAGTAAGAAGTCATTCACTCAGTGTGGAATACAGCTACCTGAAATGGAATGAAGATCTGGGGTATGAGGCCTCATTCTTCACAAGTACCACGGCCTTCGTATTTTGAAAAAAGAGGAGCAGCTGTGCGTGCATGCATGATAACCAGCATGTGTTGTCACACTGCAGTCCAGAAAAGGTTTTCAGGTGAAGGCAGGAAAAATGGAACAATTTACACTTGCTTCTCCAGATTGTGCAGAAAATCTGTGTGTGTTTTCACTTTTCATCCAGTGGATGCACCAGCAGATGGCCCGTTTCCCTCACTCTGGTGCTTATCAATAAAGGCCTATAAATCTGCAAGGCACACAGAAAGCAGGAAGCTCTGCTGCAGGTAAACACCATCACCTGCCCTTCAGCCCTGTTGCTTGCGTGAGAAGGGCTTTGACTTGGCAGAAGAAAGAATAATGTTGCACATTGCTTGGTCAACCCATGGCAGAGTCCATGGCAGAGTCAGCCATAATCCTGTTAGTGTGGCATCTTCATGCTCTTCTCACTTCCCGAGTCAACAGCCACCAGGTACCTCCACTAAGGTGACAAGAACTTTCAGAGTTCTTTGGCGCCAGAGGGCTGGAGGGGGTTAGTCTGTGACCAACGGGCCTGGATTAGGCTGTTTATCTTATGGATTAGGCTGAATCTACTTAGCTCTTCCTATTTTCTTAAATTTGCACTTAACCCTTTCTATGACCTCTACTGCTCACGCTCACCCTAGTTTCCACAAATACTAGACACTGACCATGGAGACTGAATAGGAAATAAAAATTAAAAACCCATGATAGGCAGAGTTAGCAGAGTAAGACCAAAGAAAGCTTGCAGCTGGCACAGTTTGTCCAGCCCTGCCTGCTGGAGCTACTCACCTGCCTCCCCCCAGATATTTCAGCCTGTTATTTCTTTCTTCAAATCATGCCTGAAAACCTTTCTTCCCTCTTCAGATTGCAATTGGCTTTCTCTGTAAAATGGCTCTGGCACTGCGTACAAATGACACAACACAAAACCTAAGTGCCCTACCTGGATGTAGGAAAACGGTGGTCTTTAAAGAAACGCCAAGCCAGTTGTCTTCAGAGTGCTTAGCTATACCTGTGCTAGCACTTAGCTTTTACTTCCCCAGCTCCGCAGTTACAATAGTTAGTGCTTGTTGATTTTGTTATTTCTTTACAATAACTTTTCCTAAAATAGCCTAGCCAAAAGGGCATAATGAGGTGCACAGCTGGGAAGAGCTTTCTGAACAGCATGAAGAAAAAGAAAGAACATATGTGGGGCCAAAGTGCTCAGAGCCTGCAAATGACTGACTTCAGTCATTCAGATGGATGGAGATATGGAGATTAAGGACTCACCCAGCTGGACCATTAAAAAAAAAAAAAAGCTGAGAAAGACCAGGCAAAAACAGCAGAAAAAAGGGGGATGGGAAAAGTAAATTATTTCTTACATGCTGCACCTTCTCTCTGTCTTTCTATGTTTCCGTGGGGCAAATAAACCTTCAGTCATTCTGTAGATGGAGAGGAAAGAAAGCATACTTAAAAGCAGGGATCCTTCATCAGGAACCTAGTGGGTCTTGGGGCTCTTTTCCCACCTCAGCAATTGAAACAGGGCTGCTTTGTGTGTGCTCAGGAGCCTGCAAAAGGCAGGCTTGCCAGCACAGCACTAAGAGAAGTTGATTTTGTCTAAAATGGCTAGATTAATCTTTTTGCTTTCACTGCAGCACCTCCTGCTAGCTACTTGTACATATTATAGATCAAACAAAATCAATTGCTCCATTCTAGAGACTCTACCCAAGGGAAAACGTAGCAACAACAGATATAATTACAGCTCTGAAATCTTCTTCCCAATACTTTTTCAAATACAATGAAACCAAAGTACTTGAAGTCCCTAAAGCTTCTGCAAGTAGATAGCCACTGTCAATTCAGCATCACACTATTCACTCTTCTCCAACATGATGCACCTAACACATCCCAGGTATTCCTGTGATTTCAATCCACAGCCACTGTGCCAGCTAGCACACTCATTTACAACCTGCTTCATCTTCTGCTTCAAAAACATACATCTGAGAGAGAAGTACTGCACATATGTGCTACGGCAGGGAAACGGGTTACTGTCTCACCAAATCTTCTTCGCATTTACCTTCAGAACATAAGTTAATTGGAGAAAGCACTGACCAAGTTGTTATGTACTGCATGGTAGTGGATTCACTGCCAACACTGTAGCCACCAGAAAACAACTAAACATGAACCTCCCCCAGATGCAAACACCTCCACTTTATTTTATCGCCAAACAGAAAAAGGTAGCAGGAGAAGGTAGGTCTGATCGTGCCTTAATGCAAAACAACATTTTGCTTTGTCATAGTAATTATGCTTTCTGACAGCAGGAACTGAAATTAGCAGGCGGTTTTCCCTTGGGTTGCCCAGAGACTGTGGAATGAATCATGAGGGCTCTTGTGCTGTGCCCAGGACCACGGGGAACAGGCAATGTGAAGACCGAAGTATTTATTTTCCTGCTCAGATCTCTGTGGCTAGGGAGTCATCTCCACGCGCTGGCCTTGCAGGAGCTGTGATGGGGCTGACTGGTATTGCTGCCATCCCACATGTGGCAGAAGGGCTCATTGTCTTACAGCGTGGGTGCATTTACACAGCCACGGGGCACAGGCACTGCATGGCTTTGATTTTGGTGTGAATTCACGGCCTTATTTTCCCAAAATGTCACTGGAACTTTCTGAGATTAATTTGACTTGAGAACAGTGCTGAGCACACAGCATTCTCCTTGAGGAAGAAAAAAGAACGGAGGAAGGCAGCGCAGCCTGGCCTTTCTGACACTTGCACCCGCAGCAACCACCCCGAGTGACCAGGAGCGCTCCCCTCCTCACGGCCCCTTGAAGGTCTTAAACCTCAGGAGTCAGTGCCCGGGCCCTTCTTTTCCCTGCCCTTTTCCCGTCAGTTTTTTTCAATATCCCTGAATTTCTTCCGCCGATGGGCTGCCCGGGTGCTGCCCCGCCGCGGCCCGGCGCAGCAGCGCGGCCTGCAGCGCCCCGCGGCCCGCAGCGGCTCTGGCCGAGCTCCCCCTGGTGCCGGACGGGCTGCCAGGCGGCTGCAGAGCGGCCCGCGGCCCCGGCAGGGCGCTGGGCGACAACGGGAGACGGGAATCGAGGCGCAGGGAGAGCGCCGGCTGAAGGCGGCCGGCAGGGCAGAGCAGCGCCCCCGCCCAAAGCCCGTGGAAGGGGCCGAAGCCCGGCCTGCTGCCTCGGAGCGCGCCTGCTGCCAAGCTCCCCAGGGAAGGCACGTTACGGTTCCCTGGGGCCCGGTCCCTCCTGTCTCTCTGAACGGTTTCTCCACTCTGCCAACTTCTCCCCCTGCACAAAGCCCCTTGGACTGGGTCCCCCAGTTCCCTCCCTGCCACCCCAGGCACACTCTTCATCCTTCCCTCCCACCATCTGTGCCCTCTCCACCTGGGAGCCTCTTGCACCCCTGCCCTCTCCTTCCTCCCACGTGAAGGACCCAGACATGGTCCCGGGGACCTTCTGGAGACTCCCCTGCCTCGAGGGCTCCAGCTAGCACCTGGAGCTCTCCTGGCTCCTGCTCCTGATGGGTGTCTGCATCTTGCATCTCAGCCAGCCTCTAACCTCTCCCAGATAAACTGAGTGCTGCTAACACAGCCTTCACTGGTCCCCTTGCTTCCCCTTGCACATCCCTTGCACTTCCACACTCTGTTTCCTCACTGGGAAACATCACCACCTCACACCACCAGTGGTCATGGAATCATTACTTTTAGACTATCTCTGCAGGACACACAGAATGTATGCACATGTGCATGTGAGAGAGAGCACTTAAGGATGCTGTAAAATTAGACAAGGAATTTTCCACTTGTGTTATATTTTCATACATTCTTCAGGCCATCTGCAGAAAGCTGTCAAATGACTAGTTAGAAACATATTATAAAATCTTGTTATTTTACTTAAAACATTAATTTAGCAGGCTTAAATCTGAGAACTCAGCAAAACACTAGCATTTTTCCTGTGCTTACCAATTTTGTTCATCTTTTTACAATAAGAAAATCTCAGCTTATTGTGCCCAGGAGTCTTCCTGCCATTCCTTGAGCCCCCATTTGACTGCTAGCTTGGCTGTGTTATGTGTTGCTGTAGTCCCAGGTCTACACATGCTTGTTAACACAGCCTGAAGAAGTTTGCATGTGTGTTCTCAAGTCAGCAGAAGTGACATAGCACTTCATTATTTTGTAGCGACACTTGTGGACCCATGATAGAGCAATTACTAAGTCTTTTTAAAGCCTGCTCGCAGTGTGCTTTTAGGTGTTTTTGTACACTGTGCTGCCCTGTTACCCATATATTTAGGCTCCAGATTTCCAGCTCTGTATTCTCACTGCCCACTGAACAGCATCCCGAATACATTTGAAATTAGCTTTATGACCATCTCTTTCCCAATTCCTAGTATTTGACAACTTTTGGTATCTGTCCAGTTTCCAAATGCCATTTTGTTGTGATGCTCGCCTGGAAGGGACCAAAAGCTCTAAATTGCTTTTTGTTGTTGTTGTTGTTATTTTTTTGTTATACCAAATGTCTTTATTTCCAAATCTCTGGGAAATAAATAAATAAATTAATAAAAGTCTCTTTCTGTGCTGTTACTCTCAACTCCCATTTTCCCATAGATTTTCCCTATACAGAACAGCTTGTCTTACCTGCGCTTACTGCTGAATTTCTTCTTCATGACTGAGTATCTGTTGTTGAACCCATTTTTAAATTCTTGTTGCACACCCTTTCTAGTGTGTTGCCACCTTTGTCCTTGTGCTACCAACAAGCTTTTCTTCCTTCCTCTTCAAAAACAGCTATGCAGACCTTTCCTGTATGTGCTCATCTATAATAAATAAATAAATAAATGATAAAAAATAATAAAAAAATAAAGTTAGTGCAATAGAAAGTGAGAGACAGGTACCCACACTTCACAATATCATAACCCTATGCTTGGTGTTGCTGTGAAGTGAGCTCTGCTGGTACCCAGATACATAGTCCTGATCTGCATTCGCTTCCATTGCAAACTCCTTTGCTTGGAAGTCAAATCAATGAAAATGAATATAAATCAAATACCAACAGAACCTTACTAAATCTACAGTAAATCCACTGAAGAGAGTTTGGATTTCCAGTTCACACCAGCTGGGCATGCAACATTTGGTAGGTTTCCTGTACTGACGATGCTCCCTAACCGTATTTCCCAGAGGTGTGACCTTCACATGCTGAGTCTCAGAGCATTACTTGTTGCAGGAGGAGCTGGCTCCACCAGGCAGCATTTCCCACTTGGAGCTTGTTTACCGAAACAGAAATGAACCCCCAGAGTGTAAGACAGTCCCACAACCTTGTTCCTAGCCCCAGAGAATCCACATTTTTCAGTTCTTTTATAAATGGGTTTCATTTCATTTCATTTCATTTCACAGGATCTCTTTCGATACAAAGGCATCTAACACACTAACAAGCAGCAGATGCACGGAGCAGTCACCACTTGTGTCTAAACAAGGGTGTTTCTGGAGCAAGAGACAAAATGCACTGAAGGAAGAGCCCCAGGAAGGATTTGATAGACGGTGCCTTGGGTTTAAATTGCACTTCACATCAGAATGTCCCCCTTTCAGAAATCTGAATGATACATTGGAGTACAAAACAGAGACTGACTCGGGGAGCTGCTGCAACTAATACCCTGCCCTACCTGAGCCCAAAGCCATGCATCTTTAGAGGTGGGAGCTTTGCCAAGAAAGGCCGATTCCAGTCAGAACCAGAGCATGCATCAGGAAGCAGACAGGTCCTTAGAAATGCAGGTCTTATCCCTGCAATTTTCCCATGAAATTTTCCATCATAAGTTCAATATTTTCATGTCCGCTGGCCAGCTCTTTGCGGTAACATCAGACATCAGGCAAATGCTTCCTTCTATTGTCTTTGCATCTCCCAGAGGACCTTTGGCTTGACTGTCTTTGCCAAGAAATAAGAAGTAGCAAAAGCAGTTGACAGATCGAGATCAGTGATGACGGTAGAAATGAGCTGACCATGATGCTGGTTGCTGTTTATTCTTCTGAACAACGTGCAGCCTCTTTGCCCAGGCCTGCATGTACAGGAAGGAAGAGCCGATGTGTGCTATGCCTGGTTAAGCATGTAGTGGTCTGGGATGAAGCCCCAACTCCAGAAACTGGTGTGGGGGAAGCTGAAGATCCCTTTACTTCAGCTGTGTTGCACTCTTCTTGTATTTGCTCTTCCCGTGAGCAGTTCCTAAGTCTGGGAGAGCAGAGCAGTGCATCAGACTGATGGGCCTGGGGAGGGGAAGGACAAGGCAGGGTGCGGGTGCCAGGGCTGTGGAAGACACAAGTTAGGAAGGGTGCTCTCCTGTCCCGTTTCATTTGCCTTAACACAGGTCGTGGCCTGCGCCTCACCTCCTCCTTTTGGGCTTGGAGAGAACAGGAGGAGTGAGAGCAGAGGGTCTTTCCATTCAACTCAGCTAGCAGAGACTAAAGTAGAGCAAAATCCACAACAAACAAACAAACAAAGAAAAACATGGTTTGAAAGAATGGCTCCTTTTATGTCAAAAAAAGCAGGGAGACTTACTTCACTCTTTGAGTAACCATATGCAAAAGAACCACAGAAAGTTGCATGAGTACAGATAATCACATGGGGAGCACTGAAGGGAAATTCAGGCCTCCCTTTCTTCCCATCATTGTGTTTGGAATATGTTTCCAATTGCACTAGTCACAGAGCAATCAAAGAAACTCATCTACAGTGGCAAATTGGAGATGCCCTATCAGACCACATTACAGGGAGCTATACCCTATTTCGAATGCTTAGTTGCATCACGAAAAATGACATCCACATGGATCCTGGACACAATGCAGCCAATTTCCCTGTTTCCCTGTTTAAGGCCATATGCCTTAACAGAAAAGGGAGAACAATTCTTCAAAGCAAATGAAGACTGCCTTTGGAATCACAGAATCACAGAAAAGTCTAGGTTGGAAGAGACCTACAAGATCACTGAGTCCAACCTCTGAACTAACACTAACAAATCATCCCCCAAACCATATCCCTAAGCTCTACATCTAAACGTCTTTTAAAGACCTCCAGGGATGGTGACTCCACCACTTCCCTGGGCAGCCTATTCCAGTGCCTAACAACCCTTTCTGTAAAGAAGTTTTTCCTAATATCCAACCTAAACCTTCCCTGGTGCAACTTTAGCCCATTCCCCCTCGTCCTGTCACCAGGCACATGGGAGAAGAGACCAACCGCCACCTCACTACAGCCTCCTTTCAGGTACCCGTAGAGTGTGATAAGGTCGCTCCTGAGCCTCCTCTTCTCCAGGCTAAATAGTCCCAGCTCCCTCAGCCACTCCTCGTAAGACTTGTTCTCCAGACCCTTCACCAGCTTCGTAGCCCTTCTCTGGACTCGCTCAAGCACCTCCATATCCTTCTGGTAGTGAGGGGCCCAAAACTGAACACAGTACTCGAGGTGCGGCCTCAACAGAGCTGAGTACAGGGGGACAATCACATCCCTGGACCTGCTGGCCACGCCGTTTCTTATGCAAGCCAGGATGCTGTTGGCCTTCTTGGCTGCCTGAGCACACTGCTGGCTCATATTCAGCTGACTGTCAACCAAAACTCCCAGGTCCTTCTCTGACAGGCAGCTTTCTAACCACACATCTCCCAGCCTGTAGCTCTGTTTGGGGTTGTGGTGCCCCAGGTGCAGAACCCGGCACTTGGCCTTGTTGAACTTCATACTGTTGGCCTCGGCCCATCGGTCCAGCCTATCCAGATCATCTTGCAGAGCCTTCCTACCCTCGAGCAGGTCGACACACGCACCTAACTTGGTGTTGTCTGCAAACTTACTGAGGGTGCACTCAATCCCCTCATCCAGATCATCGATGAAGATGTTAAAGAGGACTGGCCCCAGTACCGAGCCCTGGGGGACTCCACTAGTGACCGGCCTCCAGCTGGATTTGACTCCATTCACTAAGACTCTCTGGGCCCAGCCATCCAGCCAGTTCTTAACCCAACAAAGCGTGTGCCAGTCCAAGCCATGGGCAGCCAGTTTCCTGAGGAGAATGCTGTGGGGAATGGTGTCAAATGCCTTACTGAAGTCAAGGTAGACCCATCCACAGCCTTTCCCTCATCCACTAAGCGTGTCACCTTGTCATAGAAGGAGATCAGGTTCGTCAAGCAGGACCTACCCTTCATAAACCCAGGCTGACTAGGCCTTATCGCCTGCTTGCCCTGCAACTGCCGCATGATGACACCCAGGATAATCTGCTCCATGAGCTTCCCTGGCACTGATGTTAAACTAACAGGCCTGTAGTTCCCCAGGTCTACCCTCCGGCCCTTCTTGTAGATGGGCGCCACGTTTGCTATCCGCCAGTCAAGTGGGACCTCACTGATAGCAAGGACTGCCGATAAATGATGGAAAGCGGCATGGCCAGCTCTTCCACCAGTTCTCGCAGTACCCTCGGGTGGATCCCATCTGGCCCCATCGACTTGCGTACATCCAAGTGCTGTAGCAGGTTGCCAACCATCTCCTCATGGACTGTGGGGGTCACGTTCTGCTCCCCATCCCCTTCCCCCAGCTCAGGGTACTGGGTGACCAGAGAGCAACTGGTTTTGCTGCTAAAGACTGAGGCAAAGAAGGCGTTAAGCACCTCGGCTTTATCCTCATCTCTGGTAACTAAGTTTCCCCCTGCATCCAGTAAAGGGTGGAGATTCTCCTTAGTCCTCCTTTTGGTACTGATGTATTTATAAAAAGGTTTTTTGTTGTCTTTAACAGCAGTAGCCAGATTGAGCTCCAGATGAGCTTTGGCCTTTCTAATTTTGTCCCTGCACTGCCTCGCAACATCCTTGTAGTCCCCTTGAGTGGCCCACCCTCTTTTCCAAAAGATTATAAACCCTCTTTTTTCTCCTAAGCTTGAGCCACAACTCTCTGTTCAGCCAGGCCGGTCTTCTTCCGCGCCGGCTCGTCTTTGGGCATGTGGGGACAGACCGCTCCTGAGCCATTAGGATTTCTTTCTTGAAGAGCGCCCAGCCTTCCTGAGCTCCTCTGTCCTTCAGAACCACCTCCCAAGGGACTCTGCCAACCAGCGTCCTGAACAGCTCAAAGTCAGCCCTCCGGAAGTCCAAGACACAGGTTTTACTGGTCCCCTTCCTGACTTCGCCAAGTATCGAGAACTCTACCATTTCGTGGTCACTCTGCCCAAGACAGCCCCTGACCACCACATCTCCCACCAGTCCTTCTCTGTTAGTGAACAGAAGGTCTAGCGGGGCACCTCTCCTGGTAGGCTCACCAACCAGCTAGGTCAGGAAGTTATCTTCCATGCTCTCCAGAAACCTCCTGGACTGCTTTCTCTGGGCTGTGTTGTGCTTCCAGGATATGTCTGGGAAGTTAAAGTCCCCCACAAGAACAAGCGCTGACGATTTCGCAACCTCTGTCAGCTGTCTGTAGAACTCCTCGTCCACCCCCTCATCCTGGTTTGGCGGTCTATAACAGACCCCCATCAGGATGCTTGCCCTGTTGGCCTCTCCGCTGATCCTAACCCATAGCGATTCCACCTTGTCATTGCCAGCCTCAAGTTCAACGACATCAAAACATTCTCTAATATAGACAGCCACTCCACCACCCCTTCCGTGCTGCCTGTCCCTTCTGAAGAGCCTATAGCCAGACATGGTAGCACTCCAGTCATGAGAGTGGTCCCAGCACGTTTCTGTGATGGCAACCAAGTCATAGCCTGCATGCTGCACAATGGCTTCCAGCTCCTCCTGCTTGTTGCCCATGCTGCGTGCATTAGTGTAGATGCACTTCAGCTGAGCCTTTGCCTTCTCCCCCAGCCTAGCCACTGTTCCCCCGGCACACCTCCAACTGGCTTTGTTTCTTCCCCCATCCCCCTTCTTACCTAGTTTAAAGCCCTCTCAATGAGCCCTGCCAGCTCCTGGGCCAGGATCCGTTTTCCCCTTGGGGACAGTTGGGACCCGTCTGCGGCCATCAGGCCGGGTGCCAAGTAAAGCGCCCCGTGGTCGAAGAACCCAAAACCTCTGTGTTGGCACCAGCCTCTAAGCCATGTGTTTATCATGTGGGCTTTGTGTGTCCTCTCTGAACCCCTCCCTGCCACTGTAGGAATAGATGAAAACACCACCTGTACTCCCGTTCCATCCACTAACCATCCCAGCCCCCTGAAGTCCCATTTGATAGCCTTCAGGCTTCTCTTGTCAATGTTATCACTGCCAGCCTGGACTATCAGTAGTGGGTAGTAATCGGAGGGGCGAACCAGGCTGGAAAGCTTTCTGGCAACGTCCCTGACCCCGGCCCCAGGGAGGCAGCAGACCTCCCTAAGGGTAGGGTCAGGCCGACAGATAGGGCCCTCCGTTCCCCTGAGAAGGGAGTCGACCACAACGATCACCCTCCTTTCCTTTTTGGTGGAAGCAGTCTTGAGGCATGGAGCAGACTTCCTCGCCCTAGGCTTCTTGGTTAAACTTCCTTCCACATCCTCATCCACTGCTCCCTCAAGCTCCAGGGCCTCAAACCTGTTGCATAAGGGCACCTGGGCAGGTGGGGGGGCGTTTCCTGCATTGTCGAGCAGGGACCTATCTCCATTCCTCCTCAACTCTTAGGTCCCCTCCCTCTGCCTGACAGCAACCGGGCAGGGGGTCCACCCCATGTGGGGAGTCTCATCCCAGTGCCTCTCCTTCGGGCCTTGCAGGGAGTTGCTCCACCAGTCTATCTCCCTCTCACACTCCCTGATGGCCCTCACCCTCTCCACCTCCTCCTTGAGCTCTGCCACCAGGCGGACCAGGTCATCCACCTGCTCGCACCTCACGCACACGGTGTCTCTGCCTCCTTCAGACGGCGGCAGCAGCAGGCTCTGGCACTCCCTGCACCCAGAGACCTGAACGGCCGCATTTTGGAGCGGGCAGTCTGGCTGGGTGCCTACAGACTTTCTGGCGCGAGCTCGCTGCCTCGCGAGGACCACAGTGGCCCAGCCAGTGCCAGACAGCCGTTAACTGAGGTGTTCTTGTGGGCGGGGGCGGGATCGCCCTGCCCTCCCTGCTCGCCCTGCCCTCCCTGCTCGCCCTGCCCTCCCTGCTCGCCCTGCCCGCGCCAACTGCCGCGCCCCGCCCTGTTTGCCCGCCCTGTGCTCGCGCTCCCCAGGGGCTGCCTTTGAGCGGCCGGGGCGGGGGCGCTGCTGGCTCCGCCTACGCCTCGTCACGTCCCTCACAGGGCTGCCGGGCCGTGGCGGCTACCTCGGCTGCCTCGAGTGGCCTCGATGCCGGGAAAAGAGGCCTGCCTGTCCCGATCCCCCGCTCCGCTGCACAGCACGTCTGCCTTGAGCCTAAAGGAAGATGCCTGCTAACATGCTCTTCGCCTCCTTACATTCCTGCCCAGGATCCCACCTTCCGTTGCAGGAGGTGGGGAAGGAGCGAGCCCACCCCTGCAGCCCCGAGGGGCAGCGAGCCCACCCCCCTCTCCCAGGGCCCTCAGTCCTTCCCGGGCCCTGGCTCAACACCTCCCCGCTCTCCTTCCATCAGCTTCCCATGGGGCTGTGCCCAGACCGCAAGAGCCACTGTCTCACTGCTTTGATAGTTTAGTTTTGAGCGTGCCACATGCAGCATTCTTGGGCTTGTTCTGCTCACCCTCTGGTTTTAACAGTCCTGTGAAGGAAGCGTAAAACCAGGTTTTCAAATAACCCCACCATGGTAATTCAGCATATGTTCATAATTCAGAAGTTCTGGCCATGGGCAGAGGGAGCAGCCTGGCTCAGGAAGGCTCAGGACCTGCCACACAGGGTGAGAGCCCCGGTTAGAAGTAACTTACCAGTGTTCTCTTTGTTGTTCTCCCAGATAGTGGCCTTTGTGGTATTCTTTGAAATGAATCACATGAATGCAGCTCTAGACTGGCATCTTCCACAAACTGTGGTAAAGTGAATGCCTTATTCAAGCCCAGGGAAAGCATTCCTTGCTTCATGAGGCCTTTGCTGTACTGCAATAAGTAAAAATTGCAGAGGAGGAATATTTACTCTCTTATTGCAAAGATACTTTAAAGGTGATTAGACTTGGAAAGCAAATTCTGCTCAAGCTACAACTGTTCTATGAGTTCTCTGAGGCAGGGCTCCATGCAAATTATCCTGGTGAGGCTGCACAGCCATCCACTCGGCTGCGTGGGAAGGTATTTACGCAGGCACTTGACCCTCCAACAACTAGGTCAAATTCTAAGGCAGTCTCCCACTGAAACTCAGGACTGAGGTTCACAACCCAGCCCAAACACCGCACACATTTGCTAGGTTAAGGGATATGAGTTGTCCCTGGGACCCAAAGAGAAAAGCATTTCCCCAGCGCAGGCATGCGCAGAACTAGCTGGGCTGGTGCTTGCTGGTGGCTGCCCCAGCAGTCGGTTCCCGTGTGCCCTGCGTCCCCATGCTTTCCCTGCAGCTCCTGTGGTGGCCTGGGGCATGGGCTGGGTTTGGGGCCTCTGGATTCAGTGCAGGGGAAGCCCCAGGCAGGGCAAGCCCCTGCAGTTGCTTGGGGCCAGCTGCAGCGCAGCAGTGAGCCCCCATTCAGTGTGGGCAGGCAAGGCTTCACTGTGACCTTGTCACCGTGACATTGCACCCCAGCACCCATCATTGATACTTCAAGGATTTGTGCTCATGTTCTAGAAAAAGGCAACGTTTTTCCATTTCCCTTACTGGTAATGGAGGCAGCCAGAGGAGAAAATGTTCTGCGCTGCTAAAGCTGTGTTCTGTGCTGTTAGAGCTCCATTCAGTTTTCCACTTGTTGCTGCTATATATTCATATATCTCCCTCTATTAATGACTTCACCTCACACTACTTTCTTTTTAGCAGTATTGAATGGAAGTCAATAAGAGATGCCTATAGGATATGATTACATATAATAATGACATACAGTTACTGAATGGCACAGTTTGCACTTACTGCACAGCCCTAGTAGCACAGGAGTGTCTGCGGAGTTAGGGGACGCCTATATCTCCCCGGTCTTTCCAGGGCAGTATAGCTGTCTCTGCCTGCCCTGCACACATGCTGAGGTTTGCCTCCTGGATCTGTTTATGTGCATTGTCCAGCTGACAGACTTTTTGCTGGCTCAACCAGATTCCTTTCCAAGTGCATTGGAAAGCCTCAGCTTGACCTAAGATAACTGTTTTCTCAGGCAGTGCCATCCTTATTCTCCTTGCAGAAGGCTTTGCTGCTGGGTGAAGGACTGCCAGCTTCCCATCAGGCTCTCATCTGGGTTTCCACTTTATTTGCAGGCTGCTCACTTGGACTCCAAGTCTTCCTGCAATTCAGTGATCTGAGAATCCAGGTCACTGTTTCCGTCAGAGCCACTTCCTCCTCCACCTCCCCAGAGCTGCTCGTGGCTCTTCCTTCCTGGGCAGACCTCTGTGCTCCCCAGGCTGCGCCGGCAGATGCGGTACCACCCTCCTGTCCTGTACACCCTGTCTCCAGCTCCCGGCACGGTTTTCCTCCCTGAGTGACAGACAACAGTCATGACCTGAGGTTCACTGCACAGTTCCTGCCAGCAGTTGTTCCTTGCTGCCCGCAGTCTGTGGGGCAGCCTTGCCCATGGTTCCTCAGCCCTTCAGCTCACTGGGGCCAGGAGCTGCCCGGGGGGGGGAGGGGCAGGAACAGGGCAGCCAGGGGATCTGGGGCAGCCCCAGCTCTGGGCACCTCGCTGGGGATGGGGCAGGCCAGGATGGCAATGGCTGCAGCCCTACGTGGAGGCTTCGCAGAGCAGTGGGAGCATCCCTGACACAGGAGCTCACACAGCTGTGACAGCCCCTCCTGGTGCATCCTTCCTGCAGGTTTGGGCAATGGCTGCTGGGTGCTCTGCTGGTCCCTGACACACCGTTCCTCGGGGTCACTGCTCCTCACCCCATGACACCTTCAAGCATTTCCAGTCCTCTCATTACAGACCACGGGAGAGCCTTGCAAGGTGTTTCTTCCACAGCAGAGCAGCATCCCATTGCAGCATCTGTGCTCCAGCGTGCGCAAACTCCACCGAGGCAGCTGCTGTGTATTATGGATGAGCCTTCACATTCTTAAATCTCCCTGCATTTATAAAGGAAGAAAGAACTTTATTTCTTGCAGTTCATCCGTTGACGGCTGTGTGGTAAGAGCTGACTCCTAGAGGAGCCTGCTCCACACCCCTGTGCATGCTGAGATTCCCATTAATAATTACTTGGTCTGTCCACTTTTTTGTTTTTTAACCTACAGGATATTTTGATGTCTTTCTTACTTCTCTCTGGTTTTAATGTGATAGCACGTACAGTCTGTGCTGTGAACAACTGAAATAGCATGTTCAGACTTCGATAGAAAACACTGACAGGCTCTATATTTTATGAATCAAAGGCATCTATAATTCAGGAGGCTTTCAAAGTGCATACATATGTACATAGGTTCTCCTTTTTCTTTGATTTAATATTTTGCCTGCTTCTCAGAGAAAGTAGCAGCTCATCGCCTACCTGAACCATCATCACTTTTAAAGAACTGGAAACCTGGAAATATTTGCATTTCTGTTTAATTTTTTTATTCTACTTACTTGTTTTTCAAGTTACATAGCAAGGAGCATGTTTATTATTATTATTATTATTATTCTATTCTTTAATGACTCCTGTACATCTCTCCCCTGCTCCTGCTGTGTTACCTGAATCCTCTTAGTGATGCTGAGAGCCCAAGGCTCTCTCTGGATAGCTCCCAGTCACTGTAAAACAGGTCTAGCCTCTGTTCTTTAACCACGTTAGAGGCATTTGACCCTTCTTACAGATGTAAATAACTGCACAGAGCTAGCTGTCCTAGGCTTTTCCCTGGGCTTTGTCTACTAAAGACTTGCAGCAGTGAACCTGAAAATAACCACCCCACACTAGACGTGATTCCCTGGGATTTAAAGGTGATTCCTATTAGCCTCTCCTTCCCTCTTGCAGAAGAGTACATTTTTGCTTGGTCACTTTCTGCAAGAAGGAGTAAATTAATTTTTTTGTATACTGGAAAATTTCATTATAGGAGTTCAGGAATTTTCTGTGCTTGCTCCAGCTGGACATCTCAGCAGATCCAAACAAAGTAGTTCCCAGAGGCAAGGCCCAAGAACAACAGGGCAAAGGTAAAAGAAACAAAGAAACAAACACCACTGACATCCATAAAGCAAACCAAACTTGTAAATGGACTGTCTCACTGAGATAACAAAAAATTGCTCTTGCTCCTGTCACCAACCCTGTTTTACTCCCTCCTGCAGCAGCCTGGACCTTGAGCTGATGATCCTTGCTTTCCTGCTGACTGCCCGAGGGGTTCCTGGATACCCTGTGCTGCACCTCCAGCAAATCCAGTGCACGGGGTGAGGGGAAGGGCCAACAGGCAATATAGGGCTAAACATCTGTACGGCGTTCACAGTGCAGTTATGCCCTTTGGGGCAATGCTGGCGGCTCTGCACCCTTTCTGGCAGTGAGCTGGCTCCCTGGAGCTGCAATCCTCACCCTGTGGCAGTTTCCAGGTCCTGCCTCAGTCTGGAAGAGCTGACCAGAAAATAAGTCTGTCTGTGCCCAGCCCTGCCCTCTTGGCAAGCTCAGCACGTGGCACCAGGGCTCAGCACCCAGACTCAGCGGCTAAGCCAGGCAAGCACCGCAGGAAACAGGACCTGAAGGAAAATACAAGATTTCATTTTGCAGCCAAGGACATGTGCTTATCTCCACAGTGCCTGCAGAGCACTGGTCCGTCTTTTTTCTTCCAAGGAAAAAAAAAAAAAAAAAAAACAAGAAAAAAAAAACAAGAAAAAAAAATCAAGAAAAACTTTGCTCTTGCTTTTACAATCAGCAAGATAAAAAGAACAATCCACAATAACAGCACAGTGCAGAGCTACTGTAAGAAGTGCTGATGTAGGGCTGCTTTTCAGCCAAATGGTTTAAAGAGTCACTCTCCCTCATGCTGCTGGTTTTGTATGGCTGCCCTGGGCAGCACACCCATATGCCATTAGCCATCAGCCTATGGGTACTTATTTTTTCCATTTTGGCCAGCTGCAAACCTGAGTGAAAAAGAGCAGCTTTTCTCCCATCTGAAGCACTCTTGCTGTTTTGTGTGGAGTTGCTAGGTCGAGCACAGGAGCTCTAACCTTGAGCAGCTTCATAGAGCCACAGGCTCTGCGTGCTGGCCCTTGTCACTTGGGCTGTGCCTGGAGTCCTCCGTGGTGCCGGGCAGCTGGCTAGGTTTAAAGCACTGGCTCCCAGCCACAGGTGCCTGGGCTGTGTAATTGCATCTCGCTGAGGAAGCTGCCCTAGCATTAAGGTCAGAAATGGCTATTCTTAAAACAAAACAAAACAAAAACAACAACAACAACAAAAATGATGTGGGTCCACCTTCTCCCCCCCCCCCCCCCAAAAAAAAAAAAAAAAAAATCAAGGAAGGGGAAAGAAAGACAATGGGAATACCCAGCTGTGCTACAACGTGGACAATGTCCCCAGTGCCTCAATGCCAGGGCAGACCATTACCAACTCGGAGACATCGCAGCTGCCTCGCAGACCTTCCTGAGGAAGCTGCTGCGGTCAGAATCCTGACATCAGGCACCCAAACGAGCAGTTAGGCGCAGCACTCTTTCGGAGCCGCCTCTATATCTGTAGCTCGGGGTGTGTAATTACCCGGCCCAGACCATCCTGCAGGAGCCAAGCAAGGACAGCCATGGTGAGCTCCTCGCGGCTCCATCCCCGTGGCATGATGTGGGCAGGTGGCCCTAGGTAGCTCTAGCTCCTCTGGGGAATGCCCGGAGAGCAGCCTCTGCTTCACAGATGAATAAAGCACAGCAGGGACCGGACAGCAATGCTCTGGGGCGAGGGTGAGCTAGAAAGGTGCCTGCAGGCTTGCTGTGGGTGTCTGTGAGCCACCTGTGGAGCAGCAGCAATCACACCCAGCTGAGTGAGAGGCTGCTCCTGCCTGCCCTGTGTGAGGCTTTGTTTGTGGTACCAGCCCTGGGCACTGAGCTAACCCCCCTCTGACACAGCAGAAACACCTCTCCTCCCCTCGCCAACACCTCCTCTGGGTCTCTGGCAGAACACGCTCCCCATTCAGAGCCAGAACCCCTTCTTGTCCTCAACAACTCACGGGATTTCCTTCACATCCACGGTCATGTATTTCTCCTCGTGCTCAGCTGGATGAGGAGATGCATGGACAACGACCTGGGCATCAGAGCCACCGTGCCTCCCTGCCGGTGCCTGCCCCTCAAGGTCCCCTGCTCTGAGTCTACCATCAGCCTCGAGAGGTGCCAGAAAAACGACACTTGACAGTCAGATGCTTTTCTCCTGACTCTTTTCCAGTTTCTTTGACCCTCTTTCTGTTTTCAGGCTCACATGTGCTGAAGTAATTTGCAGTGGTGTCTAGGTTTTGCATTGCCACTGACTCCATTAGCTCATGGATTTCTTGAGTTCTTGCAGCTGCTGATGTCTTGCCAGTTAATTTCTCATATATTTCCTTTCAAATCTGAATTGAATTAGTGAGCATTCGTAATGAGGCACAGTAGGAGGAAACTAAACAGGAGATAAAAGCTGACACAGACCAGATGCCTCTTTCAGCTGCTGCAACACCAATAGAAAGTGTGGGTAAATGTCAGGTGAATGAGAGAAACCAGGGCATAGCCAAACTGCTTGCCAGAATTTGATCATAGGCTACTTACATAGGGGCTTTGAAAATTTCCTGCCCTCAGGGTATCAACATTTCTCTGAGCTTTCCAAGTATCCTGCAGCTCAAGGAAGACGTTGAGAAGGAGCTCATTTGCATTATAAAAATATTGGGTAGTGTGGGAACCACTGGCTGAAGGAAGACCAACAGAAAATACCCCCCTAGGGGAGCACAGCACAGGACCAGTAAATGACTAAGAAAACACTGCCTCCCATCACCTCTTCATCAGGATATTCTGCCCACCCTTGAGACTGCTTATTCTCAGGTATGGGTGATAACAAAGGTGTGTGTCTGCACTGCAGCACACATGCATGAAGCAAAGCATTTAATGTCCAGGAGACATTACCTCTCCCTATCAACAGCACCACAAGTGTAGAGCTGCATATTGCTTGGTGCCCAGCTGCTGTGAAACCATGTGAGCCGGTGCTGCTCCCAGGCCAGTGCCCTATACCTGTTACATTGGCTTCCTAATTTAACCTGCATCAACACAGAGGGTCCCACAGCCTGTTCTAGCAACCAACAGCACAGCCCTCATGCCTTTGGTGCAAAGTCCCTCTTTCTTTATAAGCTGTATTCCTGTACGGTATACAGGAATGAAAAATTCACAAATCACATGCATGCATGCTAAAGTGACATTAAATTATCTTGGAAGAACTGGGGGGGTAGCTTTCTGATGACAGGAAATAGGCCTAAAAGATTTGTTCACAGCATTTTTAAGTGTTTATTTTTCAACTCCTCAGATTTCCAATCCCCCTTGATGAGCAGAGCCTGCAGTTAAAGGCTTGTTGAAGAAGTGGGAATGCAAAATTTTAACGTAAGTGGTTTTCTCACTTCTGTTTGCCAGATATTTTATTAAGTGTTAGGAAAATAAGCAAATTAAACCTCCCACTGGTTTTATTATAAATAGATCAGATACTTCAAGCCCTCCAGTTATTTGCAATTTGTTTCACAAAAAAATAAACTGTTTTTCAATCCTAATGTTCTTCCTGCATAGTAAAGGAGGAGGAAGGTACAGCTCTTCATTCCTCATTTGTAGTTTGCTTTTTAGATCTACTTTCTCCCTTCTATGTGAGCCATTTCTGGCAGCCAATGGAGACTTTTTCTCCTCTGTGCTTTAAGGGAGGCTTGCTTGAGATGTCTCCAGCATTTTTTGGAGAAGAACCTGTCTGCCTGGCCAGCCCCTCTTCTGGCAGCCACATTTTATCCCTGTGCTCTCCCCAGCCTCATCTGAGCCCAGTTTCCTACGAGCCCTGTGTCCCATGGGCTTTGCAGGAGGCTTTGCTTCCCAGAGGGATGATGCTGCTTTCAATCCCCTTTGCCCACAGGCTCTCTCTTAGTCCCCCAGGGAGATAAAAGGAAGCGACTGTTTATTAACAGAGGATCCGAATGCGAAAGAGCTGCAGAAAGTAAATCGGACTGAGGCATTCCCTGAACGAGTTGTGATAATCCTGCCTAGAAGACTGTTTTTGAAGGAGAACGAAGCCAAGAGCAGCAAAAAGTTCCACGTAGCCAAGCACTGGGAAACATTCAGAGAAATACAGCATTTCCCCGTCAGATTCAGTAAGTGCTCCATTTTTGTGTAATCAGCCTGTGACTCCAGGAAGCCGAGCACAAGCATTAAGGTGATTTAATCTAGGGCTGCTTTTCTGCATGCTCTGACCTGGGGAGGCCTTTGAGTTACTGCTTACATACCTGACTTGCATTAAACTTCTCCACCTAGGTAAGGTGCTTCCTTTGCTTTTAAGAGCTGTACAGGCCTCCCTTTCCCCCTCTCCAGGGGCAGCACCTTGGCCACCAGAGAAGCCAGGGAGGTTGGTGTGCCCCTGGGCCCTGTGAGGCACCCGCGAGCCACCCGTGCCCGCAGGTGGGTGGCAGGAGGCACTGGGTATAGAAAGAGACAGAAATAAAGTTTGGGAGAGGAAGTTCAAAAATAACCGACCTTTTCCTGTAAGTCTGCGTTTTTTTGTTTCATTCATTGTTGTTGTTTCTGTTTTAGAGGCTTTTTTTTTTTTTTTTTTTTTTTTTTTTTTTTTTTTTTTTTTTTTTTTCTCTCCATGGCAGGAGAACCAGGAAAGGAAGAGGCTTTGGGAAACAGGTGAGGGAATAAAGGATCTTTTAAAGCAAATAGACATGAAAAAGAGAATGGTTTTCAGAGGAACGATAGCAAGGACAAGAGCTTCCCCTACATAGCTATCAGATTTTAGCTATAAAGAAAGAACAGAAACCAAGAACTGCAGGAAAACCTCCTTCCTCTTCCCCAAAAGCTTCAAAAGCTTCAGCTCTGCCCTTTGCAGATGTCCATGTAGCCCTGTGAACAGCTGGGGCAGGGCTGCAGCATCCCCATGGCCACACAGAGCCACCGGGGGTCAGCCAGACAGGCCACCACAGCACGTGTGCTAGCAGTTGTGTTGGAAGTGGTAGAGAAGGAGCAGAGATCATCATTAGGCCAGGGATGGAACTGCATTTCCTACCGTGGCACATCGGATTAATTAACATCTGGTGTACATGCAGCTACCACCTGAATCAAAAACGTCTGTTATACGTGGGCCATGTCCCACATGTGGGGCCTGGCACAACCCCCTCCTGGGGACAGGAGCAGTGGCCGGCATCATACTGGTGTGTGTCCAGGGAGTTCACTGGTGACGGAGGGAGGGAGGCCTCTCCCAGCACCCCCAGCCACGTCTTCAGTGAGTTCTGCTCTTGTCACCTCAGAGAGGGTCATGATACAGAGGGTCATAATACATCACCGCTCTGTGCTGCACGAGGCAGCGCTGTGTGAGGGTGGATGTCCCCAGCCCCTGTCACTGTGGTGTGCTCGCCCCTCAGCCCCTGTGCCCCACCCTGACATGGTGCTGCTCGGCATGCCCCCGCTTCGCCTGGCCTCTGCAGTGCCTGCTGCCCCTCACTGACACTGCGAGAGGCCTGCACCCTGTGGTCTCACCTCTCCTTTCCACAGCCATAAAAGGAAAAGCAAAATGTTTGAAATCAAATGCTTTGAAGTTTTGCAGAATAAACAAACTTCTTCATGTGGACTGCAATGGGGAAAAAATTCACAGAATGCTCCATAAGGCATAATAAATCTGGCATCTATTGCATTATCTGTGCACCCGCAGCAAATAATACGTTAAAGACCTGAAAACAAAGTGCTCAGGGACACCGTGTTATTAAAGAGCAGCGAGTCAGCCTCACTATCTTGGAAGGCAACCAAAGCACCCAAGGCACACATAAAGATGGGATCAAAACCCAGCGAGGGAGCTGTGGGGCTGGTAGAAGCACGGCAGTACTGGCGTTCAGTTTAAAGGCTCCTATAACTGAAAGGATTTCTTATATAATGACAGAGGGTTTAATGCCGGATGTATTTGCAGGCCTGAAGCATCTTTAAACATGTACTTACAGAGTGATAAGTCTTCTATGCTGTAGACAGAGTGTGAAAAATTGGGATGAAATTTTGTGTGAAATACTTGGGATGGAGGCAGCTTGGGGCCATTTGTCTACACTCTGTCTGAATTCCTTGCTGGCCTAGTTTCTAAATCATCATTATCACAGATCCCCAACAGCTGAGTGATCTCTAATATAATAATGTTAAGGCAGTCAATGTGTAAGGAAAACACGCTTACACATTAGGCAGCTTTCTCAGGCATAACTTCTTCTAAACAAGTACTGTACAAAAATGGATGGATTTTGATAGAATTTCCCCTCTCTCTATAAGACTTTCTTGGAAAGCTAATTAAGTGACATTTAGATTAAATTAAAGCTTGACTCTGCTGTTGTCAAGGGAAAACATCCACACACATTATTAATGAGCAACTCAGGGGTGGGGGGACATTGCTCACTTGTGTTTGGGCAGTGTCTCAGCCTGTACCAAAATCCTGGCCCGTTTTTCAACTGGCCTGGGCTTTACAGAGGGTTACACCCAGCCCCTGGAAGCAAATATCCTTTAACACCCAGAGACAGTAGTATCCAACTGTGAGGAGTTTGGGCATGGCTCTTCTCACCTTTTGGCCGCTTGGCCTCTTGGCCTCCTTTTGACATTGCCTCCAGCACCCTTATAAATGGGGACTTGTCAAGCCTACCTAATGGGAACTGGAGCTGTGAAATTGGGAAAAAAAATAAAAAAATAATAAAAAAAATCCTTCAGTAAATGCTATTTTTTCATACATGAAAGCCCGAGGTTTCCTAAAGGCAAAGCGGGTGCTGGTGTATCCTGGCCCTGGGGTTGCCTGTGCCCCATCCTGCAGCCTTGCCCAGGCCCCAGCCCTTCACGCAGGCTCCGTGCTGGCTGAGGAGCGGAAGAAAAGGCGGCTGTGCCTATGTCCCACTGCCTGCACTGCCATGGCAACGCAGCTGCTTCCTCCAGGTTCCTGCTCCCTGCCAAGGGAAGGCTCCAGGCCCTGCGGTGTTAACATGAGCCCAGGAGGAGCCCAGGAGGAGTCCAAGTCCCAGCAAAACCCCTCCTCTCCGGTCTCTCGCAGCCTGGGCCACAGCCCTCTCTTCAATGATTGCCAAAACTGAAGTTTTCCTGCAAAGCATTGGCCTTGCTGCTACTGCCCAGCTCACAAAAATGCCATCTCAGCACCGAGGGCTCAGGTACCCTTGTGGGAATCACCATGCCCCATAGGGAGCAGCAGCCCCTGCCTCATCACCTCACTCTTTTCACTTCAGAGGCCTGATGAGCCCCAAGTTGTCCTTTCTGGTCCTTTTCACAGGTTTCCCAGTACAGATCTTTTATTCTGGGAGGTCTGTGCCAAACCTCCACTGATATAAACTCTAGGTGAAGCACCAGATGCTCACCTACCAACCCCCAGCCTCATTTGCCTGAAGAAAAGACCCGCAAGCACTCTCAGAGAGCGTGCTCATGGTTCCCACTGCGCTGGAGGGCTGCACTGCCCCAAACGGCATGGCTCCTGAGGCAGAGCCGGCTGGGCGAGCCCTCGTGTGGCTGGTTCCTGCGGTTGGGTGCAGTCAGCAGAGTGGAAGTGGCTCCTCTCAGCTTTCACAACTCCTGCAGAAATAGTTTCCGGCCTAGGCAAGGCGAGGGCTTGGCTCCTCTGGCAGCCCATCAGGCCACTCGCAAAGAGACCCCGGCAGGGCTGCGGGCGCAGGAGGAGTTGGCGCCAGCCGACCCAGCCCTGAACCAGCGGGACCGCTTGGTTGCTCTTCCACTGGGCAAGTGCCAGGCTTTGCAGAATCTGGCTCAGAAAGTCAATTTTGTCTTTGAAGGTGTGAAACCACTGGCCGGGTCCTTGGCTTGGTAGAAGCTCATCATCTCATCGAAGCAACTCTGGTAAAATCCCCCCAAAGGCTCACTGTGCTTTAAAGGAGCAGTGTAGCCACCAGCTGGGACCACAGATGTGATGATATTTATTTACCACATGTTACCCCATGCAGAGTGCATCTGCAAGTTTTGACATGCTGGTGGTGACAGTGAGAATGGTCAGTGTTCCCAAAATGTCATGGGTTGCACACCGAGTCTGTGCAGTGAGGATATTTAAAGAAAATAATAAATCCTGTCCCACTGAGCCTGGCAGTCCGCTCCTGCTCAGCATGCCGAGTGCAGCCAAGAGGGCAAAAAAACTGGCTCACTGGTGGCATCATCTTCAGACAGAGGATGACACAGGGGAAATGGGGTTGAAGAGCTCCCCAGCAATGATCCTGCCTCCTTTCACTCCTGGCACTTCAGCTTTCCAAAGTTACTCTTTGCCAAGGGGATTACTTTGCACTTTGGTTTGGTTTGCAACTTGTTCTGGAGTTGTAAAAATCACATTTAGCTTCTTGCTGTAGCCAGCAACTCGTTCTGAAGGGTAACCTTGCTACCACGCTGAAGCTCTGTGCTCATTTAACTACTTTCTTCTCTTTCTGCTCACAGTATGGAAACAGGATGCCACAGCTTTGCCAAAATATTTTCCAAAATAAATAGAACGGCAGGCAGTCTCCACAAGCCAATCTAGCAGTACCATATGACCCCAACTGGCAAGAGACAAGGGTTACATTTAAATTCAATTTTAATTCAGCAAAATATCAACACTTATTTACCACACTCCATAAATTTAATGTGACAAAATACCTCTGACAGATTAGTATCCCTCTTACTCCAGAAATGTAAAAGCACAACAAATCAAGTCAGTGCATGTTCTGCAGTATCACACAAGGCTGGCAGCAACATGTGTGTTAGCAAGTGATTCCTCACTGCAATCGCCACATGCTCTGTGGCTGTCAGTGCATCTGGCTGTCACAAATTCCCTTGCTACCTGTGTTCCTGGGGGACCTGCCAGTTGTCCAAAGCAGGTAAAGGTCCACCTGTGTCATATACCAGCCATGGCAGCACTGTAAAGGCACACAGACAATGAGCCCACCAACATCCCAATGGCTTTGAAGGAAACACCATCTTGCCCTGTACTTTCCCAACACCCATTCCCGTGTCACCTTGCCACATCAAGGGTGCTGCTGGACGTGCCACACAGACACCTCACTTTAGGTGCAGCTTCATGAGCCTTCGCAGCAGAGGAGAGGAGGGGCTGATAAAATCGTGCTTGACAGCAGAAAGGCTCATGTTTGCCTGCAGTGTAGGTGTTTCAACTCCACGCCCTGCGATTATGCATCTTGCCAGCACTGCCCATGGTAATACCTGCAAATTTTGCCCTGGCCAAGAGCCACCAAACCCCACTGGCCGTGATGGTAGTGCTCCTTGAGGTTACTGCATTTGTTTTCTCACTGGAAGTACAACCTCTGGGCATATCCAGGCCCTCACAGGCCCAGTGGAGGAAGCCATGCTCTTAAAGCCAGTCACCTGCCAACAGCCCACGTGTGAGGACCCATCACGGCCCTACAAACCACCATGAGGAGCATCACAGTTTACTAGACAGAGCCAAAGCAGTCAGCTGCAGCCCAGTCACAAGACAGCCTATTTAGTATCGAGACAGTGATAAAAACAACTTCTCTGCCAGCACAAGCTCCTTCAAATGCATGCCTGGAGCCAGAGGACTGGAGCAAGGTCCTCACAATGGTCTGGGATTCCTTATGTGGAAGCTCTGGGCCTGCTGCGCCCATTGCGTATCTGCCAAACCTCATGTCCGCCTGCACCACGTCAGCCCTCTCTCATCCCAGTGGGGACAGGGCAGGTCCAGCCTGGATTAGCCTGCCAGGTCCTCTGCTACAGACAAGGGCAGGACACGTGACGGAAAACCAGGAGCGGAGCCTGGGGCGCATGGGTGCCGGTGGGTGGAGAAGGGCCTGCAGGGACCTGTTGCGCCGAGCCACCCCGACGGTGGGACACTGCCTGCCCTGGCACTACCCCAGCTGGAGGAGGAAGAGGCCAAGGGCTTGTCCGGCTGAGGCCTGGTCCTGCCTCCATGCTCCTGTGGTAGCCCGGGCCTTCACCTGAGGACCACTGCTCCCACATGCCCTCCATTCACAAGGAAGGAGATGGCTGGGGGAAGACCTGTACCTTTGGCAGAAGGGGCATTTCGGAGGCAATCACAAGAGAGAAAAAAAAAAAAAAAAAAACACCTTTTTCTTCTTCACCTGGCTCTTCAGGGCTTCATGTACATTCCAAAGGAGAAAAGAAGACAAACATGCGATTTCCTTACCACGGCATTCACTACTGAATGCAATACACAAAAACAAAGCATCCATCACAGCTATTGAAAATTCCCAGTAGCTATTTGGCACGCAGTGAAGGACAGACTGGCTCTCATGTTGCTGTTCACTGCTGAGCAGGCAACCCTGCGAGTCCCTCAGGTCCCACTTCCCAGGACACGTCCTAAGCAAACTGACAGATGAGGTTTGTCAGAGCTCAGCTCGCTCAGGCTGTGAGCTTGTCCTACAACCACAAAGCTTAATAAACACGCCAAGACCCTGCAATGGTTTTGCCAGTGCTGTTGTCCAATCCCACTGGGTGTAGCCCCAAAATGCTGCTGCCTGTGTGCCTTTTGGGAGTGGGCCAGCTCTCCTGGCCCTCCACATCCTTGAATACATCAACACACACCATTGCTCCCAACCTAAAGAAAGGAGGAACACATACCATGTCGAGCACAGGCGGCACGAGACTGTTGCCTTCAGGAGGGAGATTTATAGGAGGTTACGTCAGCCGTGAGGGCTTGCAGCATCATTTCCTGCACAGCGCAGGCAGGCGCCAGGGCCCCTGCAGCCCCCATGGAGCACAGGGAGCTGCTCCCGCAGGGACGGCCTCTTTGTTTGCCCTCGAGCTGGATGCAGAGAGACTGGATGGAAGGAGGAGCACAGGAATCCAGACCGTCACTGTAAATTCTGTCAAGTCTAACGATGTTTTCTCAAGTGTGTTTTCCTGACTTCCCTCCCGAGAGAACAAACCCAAAATATGGTTATGTCTGATCTTTAGGTAACCCAGAAACAAAGTGTTTCCAAAACAAATAATCACGTTGCAGTCTGACAATGTTCATTATTACAAAAGAACATTTTATTTCACTTTTTCCTGGGTGTACTATATTGCAATGTAACACTAGGCAGGTCTATTATCATATTAAGACTCTTGCTACAGAATTAAGGTGTTTGTCCATTTGGTCAAATTTCAAAGTTTTTCCTTGGCATTCTTACAGGACTTGTCACCACTTAAGCACATGAATTAGCAGAAGTGCCCGAAATGTGATATGAGTCTCGGAGCGGACGCTTTCCAATCCGAACTTGCAAAAGTTGCTGGACTGGCTGGATGCACGAGGTCAGCACAAATCCTAATTGTGACAAAGGGGGAAGTGTACATCTCCAGATTTTGATCACACAGTAGATTTGTTTTTCAGGCTTAATATACTATTAAAGTTGTCTTCTTATTTTTGAGGCACTCCGTCATCTCTGCTTCCATTACCAAGGAAGATTTACATTATTTTTGAGCAATAATGTAAAATACCTTGCTTATATTCTGGCAATTGTATTATTTGTTAGGCACCTGATTAATGTAACTAATTATATAAATTCATAGAAACCATGCCTGAAGTATTATCCACAAAAAGTCCATCCATTCTAAGTCAAATACTATAGTTCACAGAAAAGTCTTCTATTATGTAATTGCATGTGAATATACATATGAGCAGTACATGAATCACTGAGTATATATGGCACTTTTACATATTTTTCTGGAGGTCATACAGAATTAGGAAAATCTTCTCTTAGCTGATGCACTTCTAAAATACTGTAATATGGTTTTGGAAAATACACCCCACAGACCAGACAAGTAAGAAGTTTAGAAAAAGTTAACAGTGCAGCTACCTGAGTTTGTTCCATTAAGTTTAAGCAATTAACAGTAATTTGATATTTTATCACTCACTGCGAGCCTGAGGGTTTTCTACCCACAAAAGGCATGCTGCCTAACCCTGCTATAGATGCAACAGCACAGCTCGTGGCTTGGCAAGATGACGAGCTGACCTAACACCTCTAAAGTGCCCTGTCATTTCTCCTCCTTGCCCAGACCCTGGCTGCAGAGTCCTGTTCCCTTGCTGCTCCTACCCTAGCATCCATCAACCCAGCAGATTTGCTGCCCTTTTTATTTATTTATTTTATTTTATTTTTTATTTTTTCTGGCTTAGTTTTCTGCTGGCTTAGTAGACTGATACATCCTGTGGAGGGATCAGACAAGCACCAGACCCGTAGAGGTACGAGAGAAGCAGCTGGACCATGTGGCCAGGGATGGGAGCAGGGGCGGACGAAGGAAACTGCCCCTTTTTGGAGGGGATACAGTTATTAGCTGTTCGATTGACTAAGCTGTCTCAGCAGACCAAACCCTTGGAGGAGATACAGTTATTAGCATGAAAGTGCTTACACTGGTATAGTTTCTTCCTATCTAGAAGGTAAATAATGAAATACCAGCACAAGGCACTTTATACTCATGTAACTGTGCCCACATGAGGGATTGCCCTGACATAAATATAATCAGTGGCAAACAAAACCTCCACATCCTCTAAGTGATGTATTAAAAAAAAAAAAAAAAAAAAAAAAAAAAAAAAGTGTAGAACCAGTCTCCAACCTTCAGTTATGAGGTGTGCATAATTTCCATTCAGAAGACAGACCACTACACATGAAACATTAGACACAAAATAAATTATGGATTTAAAATGCTACATCTAGGAATATAAAGATTTTTTTAAAAAAACTTCAAATGTATTCCAATATTTCAAATCTAAATAGGATAACTATACAGCTCCAACGATTACTTGGACATTTTAAACAGTTTACATTCATCAGAGACAACAGCACTTTGGTTTACATAATTAGGTTAATATGAGCAATGAAACATTTCTCTCCCTCACATTACATCAAAGTGAAATACATTTAGAATATATATATATATACTGCCAAGCTGTTCCAATAAGTGCATTCCATATGAGTAAGAGTAGCTCTTGCAACAGCTACATCAGTTATAGGTCTTTTACAGAACTAAATTAAACCACTTTAAAAAAAGCTTGTTCTGATTCTTTCACGCCTGACCCATTTCTCATTAATCACACAGATTTTCTGCAGAACATAGCCAAGCGCAAAAAACAAGTCTGACTTGGTAGTTTAGCAAGCCCACTTACCAGACTGCGCAGCATGCCCTGGATTAACGAGGAAATAATTTAGATTGTCTCCCCACCTTTATAAATCAGACTCAAAACAACAATAATCTCAAGAACCCAGATTAACTGGAGTTCAAGACATGCAACGGCAGTTAGAGAACATTGAAAAGCAACTAACCTGACAATCATCAAAAATTATTTTACATAACTTAAACAATCTGCAACTCAACCTCTGCAATTTATAAACAGCATTGCCTCCTATAGAAAGAAGTAGTTACTCCTTGATATTCTTGCAAAGCATTTATCCAGTGCCTGCATCTGACTCAAATATGCGTTGTTGGAGAGGATGAAGAGATCTCCCAGCAACATATATTTTGCTTGGTTATTTTTTATATGGTTATTTTTATTAGCTTAAATTAGTTTGTGAGTAGCATGAGAGTTATCAAAGACTATACCTGCCAAATTTGCCTAAGAGAAAGGATGGATAAATAAAAGGATAAATAAACAACTGAGAATGGTTTCAGAGGACAAAGTTCCCAGCTTGATGCATTAAAGATATTACGGATTATTAAAATATTTTAAAAAGCTGACATCCAACTGTATGATTTCCAATTTAATTACCATTTGGGAGATGAAAATATAGCCTTCATCACTGCCCTTTGGTAGGCTGAGAGTTTTGAGAAGTTAATGTATTCATTTAACCTAATTTTTCCAAATCTGCAAATGTTCCTGTGTTGAGCTTGTAATATAATACCAAAGCTCAAAAAAAGGAGCATATTAGCTACTAAAAATACTATCATTTCCTTGCCAGAAGCTTTACAAACTAAACACGATTGCACTTTTTCTGAATCCCAGTCCTGCAAGGTGCCCAGCATCCTTGAGGGACACAGAGGACACTTGCTCACTTGTGGTACTGGGCTTTTAGTGGAGGACAGGCAGGGGATTTTTGAAATTAGTGTTTTAACTCCCTGCATTGACTTTTCCAAAACAGTGAGTTCATTGCACCCCTTACGCTCAGGTCAGCAGGAAATGGGCCCCTGAACCTCTCTGCATTGTTCAGAAAATCTTCAGCATGAGTCACTTTGGTAGTGACTCCTCTGTGACCTGTGGCCTTACTCTTCCAGCTCTGGAGAGGAAACTGCAGTCAGTGCCTCCTGCTGCATGTGAATGGAGACCCGGACTAAACTTTCCAGAAGACCCTGGAGGAATTCTGCATGCTCCCTCAGATGCATTAAAATACCTCCAGCCCTTGTACATACAGAACCTTTTCTACCTGCTTTGACTGTGTGAGAAAACAGTGTCATAAATAAAAGGAAGGTCAACCCAGATCTTGTTAGATGTTGAACACCATCAGGTCCCACTGAAGAAAAGAGGGAACAGGGCACTCAACACCTGCAGGATTACCCGTCGAAGACCGCATCCTAAGGGATTAACAATAACCAGGAAGACAATATAATCACCTGTTACAAATTATGCAATCCAAAGCATACAATTTAAACACAGTTCCCCTGTTGGGATTAGCCAAAGTAAAAAAAAAAAAAAAAAAAAAAAAAGTCAGCAGATAAAAACATTTACTTTTGCCAGTAAAAATTAAGTTACAGACACCCTTGTTCTCAGGGTAAAATAAACTTAAAATACCTTAAAACAGTGAAAAAATACAAGAAAATTTTATTAAAAATATATGTACTCCTTACTCCAAATTGCTTTGTACAGAAAGGACTTTTTGAAAAAGAAAAAAATCACAAACTAAATGCATATTCAGAGTATGCACTTTCTACAGCATATTTGGTAGAAGCATTATTTCTGTAAAACTGAGCAAGAGGAAGTTAGTTATTCAGCTTTCATTTGTTCCCTGACATCAGAAGGCAACGTTTCAAACAAGGTGTCCTCTACAGTGAAACCAGTCCGCTTCAGAGATCTACATTCACCAAGTTCAGCTGGGAGAATTTCAAAGTGATTGCCTTTAATATCCAAGTGGGAGAGGAATACCAAATTACCAATTTTAGGTGAAAGAACTGACAAGTTATTTTTCCCAATTTTCAGAGTCTTAAGTTTTTTGCAAAAGTATAGTTCATCTGGCACACTCTCCACTTTGTTGCAAGTAATGGAAAAGTACTGTAAACTCTGAAGAACTCCTATTTCAGGTGGGATAAAGCGAATGTCATTGTAAGACAAATCCAAATATCTGATTTTGTTGCATAGGAATAGGTGGGATGGAAGAACCTCTATTTTGTTATGACTGAAGGAAAGCCGTTCGAGACTAGTGAGTTTCTTTATATGCTCCGGGATGTATGTTATACTGTTGTACCACAGCTTTAGGATTGTCAGTTTTCTCAGATGTTGAAAACTTACTATTTCTTCAATTGATTTGAGGTTGTTTTCCTTTAAATCCAATTCCTGAAGACTGAGAAGGCTGAAGACTGCGTGAGGTATGCGCTCCAAATCACAGTGAACCAATTCCAGCTGTGTCAAGTTGACCATTTTCTTCAAGTTGTTGAGCATCACCAGCTTAGTGCCATCATTATGGATACACAATTTTTGAAGGTGACTTGAAACATCGACAGCAGATTGTGGGATTTTAGACAAATTACTTTTTATGTAAAGAACTTTAAGGCTTTTAAGTTCCCGAAAAGACTCCAACGTAATGTTTTTGGAAATATCGTGACTTAGGGAGCCGATTAAATAGAGTTCTTCCAAATTTCTGAGGCCATACATCCAGTGGGGAAGTTCTCTGACGTCGTCAAACTTGACGCTCAAGATCTTAAGATTCTCCTTCAGAAATGCCAAGGCAGCGCTGTGGATCTTCACAGAACATTGGTGCAATGAGAGCTCCTGGAGATTGTCCAACTGTGCAATGGTCGCTGGTATCATTACATTGTTAATAATTTCAAGCTTTAAAGACTGCAGCTCAGTAATTTCAAAAACGGTGTCTGGTAGTCCAGAGAGCATGAAAAGCTGTAGCTCCAAATGGCTATGGGAGTTCATCTGTAGCCGCTGTCTCAGTTTATCCGCGGTCCACTCATTGTTTAAGTTCAGCTGTTTCAGCTTATTTTCACTGACTTCAGACAGGAAGACAGCAAACCTCTTGGAATAGAGAGGATCATATTGATCTATCATATGAAGCATAAAAGCAAAGTCGTTCTTGACATCTGGGATATCATCAATTCCTGTCTCTTGCCGAACATATTCAAAGGAATATTCTTTCAGCGAGCGATAGAACAACCAGTATAAAGTATAAAGGCATGTGAGGCCATAGATGCTTACAAAGCACAGGTAGCAGTAGGAGAGTTTAGAGAACAGATGTGCCATCGTGTGATTACAGCAAAAATTCTTGTATCCTGTCATGTCTTCTATATCAACATTACAGACTACTGTAAAATTAACTTCTGAGACAAGTGCTGTATTGTATGCAATAATAATAAGGAATTTAATTACCTTAAGCACAGTCTGGCGAACATACATGACATAGAGTATATCACCCTCCTCAACATGCAGTCTAAATTTCTTCACCTTTTCAAACAGTGCTTTGGCCTGTTCACCTTCTTTCTTGTCTAATGCCCCAGGCGTTCCCTTATCCACAACCAGCTTCTCAGGGATTGATTTTAAAGACTGTGTCTTGACCAAAGTGCCTTCAGCGCTTGGCTGGATAGTATTAGACTTGTTTATGTTGTTCTTCCTGTTATCTTTCTCTTCAGAGTCTTCTCCTGATACTTCAGATAAGGCTCTTGTTGTCCAGGGAGAATCAAAACATTTCCCAAGTATTGAAATGAAGTGTTCAATTTTGGAGCTCGACCCAGGGAATTTGAACCAAAAGTTACTACACAGCATGAAGACCAGCGTGTGTATAAGGACAAGGTAAGGGAAGTACTTGGCATACCAGTGTAGGGCACGTTCATAGCACACCTGATTTATAAAGCTGTATTGTTGAAGGTCCAAATCAGTCTTCAGCCCCTTCATTTCAACTGTAGCTGGAGGGGTGGATGGCTTGGGTGGAGGAAGAGGGGTTGTGTCTGGGATTGTACTAAACATGTTTGAACTATTAGATTGGTTCTGGCAAGGCTGTACTCGTTTTGGAAGGCATATTATCTTGTCTTGCATGACCTGAAACACACAAAAAAATATCTTTTAAACTGATGTACAAACAATGGCGGCAGTACCGCTGGGTAGCTGTCCTTGGAGTTCCTCCAGCTGTCAGGCATTCCTTCCCATAGCCTGGCACTTGATCTCTGTCTGTGCTATTATTATTATTGTTGTTAGTCCCAACAAGATACTTGTTCTATATGCCAGGAACAAGGTCACCCCTTTTCATCAATGGTTAGCTTTCCATAATTTGGATAAAAGGACACTGAGATGATCCAGAAAAAGCAGAAGTATGGGTAATGCTTCCAGAAAAGACCAGGGATCTCCTGCTCTGCTCTCCCCGGAGACAGACTTTTCTTGATGGGTGTATTCATCCTGGCAAGTGCTACACAGTATTCTGAAAGAGCTTCGGCTTTGAAAGCAGCATAACTGCATTCATATGGCTTTACACTTAAACTGTGATGTCTATCACACCCAAAATGGCTGACAAAGAGCCAACGTGGGCATATCTATGCTGGGAGGACACTGTTTGTCTTACTAAATACTGTTTGTCTTAATAAATACAGATAGTGATATTAGAGAGACAATGGCATTTTATACATGTACATGCACGGACATCATTTTTATTCAGTGTCTCATACAGAGACAGTTCTCACAGTACACACCTGTGGAAACAAAGTACTTGTCCTTGACTGTCTATAATGCAAAAAACCAGCAACTTCCTTAATTTGGGCTCACCATTCACATTGGTAAACTCAGGTGAGATTGCCTTTAGCAACCAATCACCTTTGGTTTAAGTTGGGATAACAGTCTGAGTTCAGGGCCATGCTCCACAGAGGTCTTAATTTTAAAATACTAATCTGTGTGATAAACCAAAGAGATCTGTAATTTGCCCTGAACTGGGATTAGCCAAACTAAGAACATGCCTTCTACTGTAGTATGAATGTATCCTTCGACATCGTGGTTGTTGAAAGCACTAAAAATAGGGTATGCAACAAGAGCTTCCAAGTGCAGAACATCCTTGACGATCCACTGTGGTGTAGGGAGATGTTGAGATGAGATTACACATTTTTAACCTAACTCCTACCATTAATTTTTGTCTATAAATGCTATTCTGATATTTCTTACACTGCCATTAATTACACTCTGGATTAATACCTCTGGTAGTAAGTTGAAATAAAAAGAACCTGCCTGTCATTTGAAGTGTTTCCATGCATTATTTTCCAGCATGCTTCATCCAGTCAAGCAGGTAAACTTAAAAACATCAGAAGCTCTACTTCATGTGCTTAAGCAAACATTTAGTTGATGCAAAACACAGCACTGTACAGAGAGATTTTTAAACACGGATATCCTATCTTTTCAACTGCAAATATTTTAAATGGTGAATACAGGAGAAATCATAGTTGATTTCCAATGAAACCTGGGACAAGGTTAAATGAAAATCATTGGCCATATAGGTGAGCAAATCCTCCTGAAATAAAAGCTGTCAGTGTGTCCCTTTAGCTCCATTTCTGAGTCATGCCAAAATACGTTAGACCTACGTTTGAGCCAGTACTACAACTTTCTGCTCCTGTGGAGTCCATCCCAAACAGTACTTTCCATTTCTTTTCAGCTTTTGGCTCTTCAGCAAAATTTAGCTACAGTGAGTGACAGTAATGTCAATTGTTTATGCGTCAGCATCCTCAGAGATGCTTTGGAATGGAGGAGGCGTAATATTAGTTGTGGGTGGTGTTAATAAAATAAGCACATGCATTTCAAATCCCTTTGAAACACAAAAGCAAAAAGTATTAACATTTGCCATATAAAGAAAAACAAATTACAGAATCACATTTTTCCAAGCTTCTAAGCAAAAAATATAAAAAAAAAAAAAAAAAAAAAAAAAGTGGTACAAAGAAGAACTTAATTTGATCATCTGTTTTGTTATGCCAGATTGTGGTGAAAACAGGCATACATGCACAAGCCAAAGCAACAGCTCTTATCTGAGCTGGCATCACTCCACTGACTCTGGTGCAGCTCTACTGATTTACAGCTGCAGAAAGTCTGGTCTGTGTTATTTGATGTTTCTGCCCAAGCAGCTTTAATCCCAGGACCAGCAAATTTTTGCTTTGTTCACTGCAAATTCAAGAGATAAACAATGTGTGGCACCATCCTCTCAAGGACTGTCCTCGCTTATTGCTCCCGCCTTGCTCCCACCTCGGCTGATTTACCTGCAGCGTGCACCCAAACACACCGATCATCAGCATGGCGACGGAGAGGTAGTCCGTGAACACATCCCACCAGGGCTTCAGCACTCTGAACGCTGGCTGCTGCTCTGAGAACTGGCGAAACTCGGTCACGGGAATCATCCTCCTGGAAAAGAGCAAGGCCAGAGCTCAGCCTCCTACAGCCAGCACCCACCAGTCTACGTGAGACAAAGTTCTTCCAAGAGGTTTGAAACAACTCACTCTGGACACGAGAGGCCCGGGATGTGGCACAAAGTCTCCAGTTGCCTCCAACAAGGTCCCTCAGACGCCCACCTGACAAGGGATGCCCGTGCTGCCACCCAGCAGCACCAGGGTCCCGTGCATGCAGGGAAACCAATGTGCTCTGCGCTGACTCCCACCCCACCCAACGGGTCGACATGGCCTTCTGAATGCTGCCAGCTCCGTATGCACTAGCCTTGATCTCAAAAGCCTGGCTAAAGCAGTTATCCGGTGCTCGGATTTCACAGGCCCGTTTAGCTATCGTGTTTCATTTGCTTCCGTTGTATTCATAGTGGTTTCTGGGATGCTCTTGAATATTTGTGTGCATACTCACTACAGTCTTATATCTACAATGTTTTGAGTGCAAGTTGCTAAAATGCTTTAGCTAACCAGAACTACAGGCAGTATGGGCAGATCAAGGGCTTTATCTTCACCTCAGATGTCTAGGCTTACATCATCACCTCCTTGCAGAAATCAGCTCCCGCATGAGCATGTACAGACAGACACCGATCTGTAAGTCCGCAGTGAGTTGTGTAACTGAATCCCTGAGATCAAACCAGCGCTGAAACTCCCCAGTAAGTTACAGTGGAAAGATAAATCCACATGGGAATGTAACAAAAATACTCCCAAGGACAAATTATGAAAAATGTCCTTTAACTAATATCAGAAACGCTCAACACAATCACCTCATGTCACAGACATATTTTAAGAGTTTACAGTCCTGGTTCAGCTGTGTGCTGGAACCCATGGGGTGGCTTTGGTGCCACCCAGAAGCACAAAGGCTCAGCCATGAGGGTGCACATGCCGACACACTTCCCAGGGACTGGGGGAATTTGGCTCATCCAGAGCCAGGCAGGGAAGGACACTGCCCTAACTGCAAGTGTACAGCCATCGTACGAAAGTACCGCTGCTCCCATTGCACCGGACATACTTGGGTGAAAAGATGTCCAGCTCAACACCCCCTCAAGAAGCACTGTGTCTCTGCTTGCCCAGCAGGTCCTCAGGAGCTGGACTTGTCCCCAAAAGCAGCAGCACACACAAGGTGACACCTGTAAATGAGCCTGAGTTAATAGCTGGGCTGAGGCTTCATCTCTTCCTGAGTGGGGAGCATAAACACCTCCTACCTCTGCTCCCTGCCCTCTTTCAACCCCTTTGTGTTGCTTTTAGCATTACTTGGCCAGGCAAGAGAGTTTCTGTCAGCTTCTTGTCTTCCCAAGAGCAGTCTCTAGGACGTGACGCAGACTATGACATCAGGTGAAGCCATGCACCTCCCTCGCACTGCTGGAGGTCTCCTGCAGTACATGCAAATTAATTTATTATTAATTTTATTAAGTTGCCAGCTGGCCTGAACGGATAGACGCAGCCATCAGGACCATGCGCACCCGGGAGCCACTTCTCTGGTCCATGTGTGCTCAGCCACACTGCAGCAGGGGCTGTGAACTCTCTCGGACCCACAGCACAGGGACAGCCCTCAGGACGTGTGTGACACCGCGTGGCTGTTGCATTTGATGGGTTCAATTCTATATTCTTAGGGGCCTCTGTTGTGTTTCCTGGTTGCTTTATTTCTTGTAAGTGATGTGTGGAGAATTTAAATGAAGGCAGATAGTTCCTGGTGGCACAAATACATGCTGCTCTGATCCCTTGTTCCCTTTAGTGGTCACTGTTTGCATAGTGTGGCTCTTCATTAGCAGAGTGCACATACTGTCACCCTGGTTAATGTTCCAAGCGAGGAGACCTGTGCACAGCCAGCCTCTCTGAGCCATGCCAGGTCTGCAGAGCAACACCACAATCTGTTTGCCACTCAGATTTTCCTTTTTTTTTTTTTTTTTTAAAAAAAAAAAAAGAGACTTACTGAACAATAGCAGTAGTACTGCACATAGCGATGGTAAATAAACTAGCAGTGTCTGATTACAGGCTACTTTTTTTAAGCTTCAGAAAAAAAGACATTCACAAGAAGCTTTAAATGGAGATTGGACACGAAGAAGGTGGATAACCATTTTCCAAGATTCTCTGGAGAAGCCCTAGTGCTTCTTTCATTATCACACAAACAATAAAGAAAAAAAAAACACTGGAAAAAAATGCACAGGAGCCTGGGCTTGCCAGTGCTGCTGTAATGGCATGACAAAGAGTTATACAAAACTGCACCATCTTCATCTCCCTCTTCCCTGTAACCACTTTCACACTCTGGCCTGTCCAGTGACCAGGAGGACATCCATTAGCAATGGCTTCAGAGCCCCAGCATGTCCACACAACCCTGACATAACCCTCCCATCCCCAGCAGACACCCAGGGCCACACGCACAAACAAGGCCTGTCGTGACTCTCTCAAAACAAAGTGATTCTGTCAATTTTTACATTCATTCAAACAAACCAGAGATGGTAAAAATTCCTACCTCAGCCCAAAGAGACATGTCTGGGACAGCACACCATCCACTGTAGGTCACTACCTCCTCTTACCACATGTCGATGGAAGAACATGAGTTCAAAATTTCATTGGTGGAAACTAAGAGAACATGACTCATTTCAGCTCACCTACATTCAAAACACTATTTAACGGCACAATTTATGGTACCCAAAGCGTGAAATGTGACTTAAGTTAAATACTCTTTTAACCCACCTTAGGGAACTCTGAATTCTAAATATTGGAGTAACTTTTCCAATTACCACCAGATTTTTTTCTTTTTTTAATCTCTTCTGTATTTCTAACAATCCTCAATCTCTAGAGAAAAGAAAACTGCACAAGAGACAAATCATCTGGCATTCTGCTACCAGTACGAAATCAGAAAGAAACTTGGATTAAGAGTTGTATTGGCTCATTGAACAGTGCTGCAGAGAAGTGCTGAGAATTTGCCAGATGTAAAACAAAAACAACAACAAAATGGAAGGGGAGAGAAACTAGTAGGTTTTTATTAAATTTTCTAGGATATAAAGAAGAGTCAATGAGTGAAAGTAAGTATGTGATAATAAGATGAAATGCTGGAATCCAGGAAGATGTGCAAATACCTGAATCCCCCTGCAAAGGAAAAGGAGGGTCAAATACTGTACTCTGAAGGCATGCGCAAAGACTTGAAGATAATAAGCAGATATGGCTTTTGCTGGAAATAAGAGACGTGGAACAACACTGAAAACAAAACAAAACAAACAAAAAAAAACACAACATTCAGGTCCAAACTCTTCACTGATGTAAACAGGAACAGCTTCCAGCCAAATAGCAGATATTTACTCCTGCAGAAATCTAACCACAGAAATCAGTTCACGCATGGGCAATGAAAAGCACAGCACGATGACTTAATGTGACCTGAAAGAGCTAAGGAGAATAAATAGGTTCAAATGGGAAAGGAAAGTACTGGACACAAGTTAGACTTAGTAAATGAGAGATTAAATCGGAGGATGACTCCGAAACAGCCACGTCACAAAGCACCTCCTGAGCAATTGGCCTTCACCAGGGGAAACACAGGGAAGCGGTGTGGACACACACTGCAGAACGTAAAGGAAATTAATTAATTAGCTCTCTGGCACTGGCAGCCCGCAGGAACAGGCGGGCAGGGCTGCCAGTGGGATCTGTGGTTGTGCCGGGCTTCATGCTCCGAGGAACGGCTGCGTCAGTGGCTGGACAGCGTTAGGCCAACACACACGGCTTCCACACGCAGCTGCCCTGCCACCCCCAGTGACGCTGGCAGACACACCAGAGCCTTCCTGCCACGGCACCACTGCCTGCCAGAGCTCCTCACCTCGGCCCGCGCTCAGAGCACCCTGAGAAATGCAGCCTGGTTACAAGGTACAGACACGTTAATGCTTGTGGCTGTGCACCTCCTATACAGCCCTCAGTAAAAATGCTGTTGGCTCCTCGCAGCTCCCCACGCTCCAGCTATTGCTAGGTGACCGTTGCTATTTTTAAGTAGATGCTTGTGGAGCGACTTAACTTGTTTTAGGCAGCGTAACTCTGAATGGACATGGATAACTGGGCATCCCTGCCTCTATTCCATCTCTTGGGGCAGGTCTGTCAGTGCCCAGACCCCAGCAGGGCACAGGGGGGTGGCCATGGGCCATTACCTGCTGTCCCTCCCTCACCGTCCCCAGGCTGGGGACCAGCATGGCCGTGAGGGGAAGGACGACCTGCAGGCTGCTGAGAAAGCTGCTGAGCAGTGAGGCCTGCTGCCACTGTCCCAGCTATCACATCCTTGCTGAGCAAAGCCCGATGACATGCCCCATGCTTTGGGCCTGGCCCAGCCCGGCCCACCGTCTGACAGAACGGTGGCACGGCTGCTTGCTGTGCTGTATGTGAGAGACTGTGACTTGGCAGCGCTGTGTTTGCCAGGCTACAGATATTATTCACCAGAAGACAAGGTCTCTGCCGTCTTACTCTTCCAGCAGGTACTCAACCACATTGCTGTGCCCCCAGGCAAACGCTGTCATCCATCGCTTGTTTCAGGTAACATCCACAGCCTCGCACCACAGTCAGGGCCCCTGGACACTGGGCAGGCAGTTAATGTCACAGTTGCACTGGTTCAGTTAGGGCACGGAAAAAAATAACAGGCCAGAGGGAGAAGGGAGGAACACAGCACTAGGACAGAGGTAAGGTTGCAGAAACGGTGAAGTTAGAATGAGGAAGCACAAGAACCTGGTGATATCGCTTAAGCTAACCAGAAAAGATGTGAACATTATTTGCCAGCTGACACTGAACCACATTTCCCTGCCACTGCACCAACCCCACCTCGGGCAGAGGACCGGCACCACCACCTCTTAAACTGGCCACAAAGGCTAAGCCCAGCCCTGGGCACTGCAGCCATGGCCCCGAGCCGCTGGCAGAGACGGGTTTCCACAAGAGAAAATTCAGACTGGGACTGTGCAGTCCTTCACATCAGAGATCTATCAAGGGGAGAAAGCGTTGGCTGGGTAGGACCAGCTCTCCTTGCTGTTTTAAATATACTGCATGTGTTAGGATAAATTATGAAATGCCTTTTGGGAATACCGCTGCAAGTAGGTCTCTGGGCTGGTTCCCATACATGATTTATAGCATATTCATCTTCATTAAAGGAACAGAGCACAGCACATATGTAACAGAGGCTGCAGCAATTACAGGAAGCGACGAGCTCATGACTTGGTGGCAGGGACTTGCTGAGCCCTCGGGCACATGGGACTGGCATCACGCACCCCCAGCGCCCTGCAGCTGGCTGTAAGTGGTCACCGTTCCACAGAAATACTGTCAAGTCACTTTCCAGGTGGCACCAAAAATTGTTCTAACCACTTCTAGAAACAGGCTTAGGGGAACATCACTGTTACAGAACTTGCTGTCTTTTTATTTTGAACTTTCTAGACCCCCATGACCCAAAATTTGGCCTATGTGTTGGGGATGTTTTTTATTGCACTGTAAACAGCTGCCCACAGCTGACTAATTTTAATTTATAAACCTTGGAAACTGTGGTTTTGCATGTGTCTGCTGGTTGTGGCAACTACAAAGGCTGATCCTCGTCTCCAGCGCTTGCCCTGGAGTCCCTCACAGCTCCTGGCACTGCTTGTACTGGCACCGCAGACACAGATAACAAACCCACCCCACTTCGTCACCTAACTGGGAGGAGACCAAAAGTGGGCCCAGGGACAAGGCCTCCAGCCTGAAACAGCACTGATTAGACTAAGGGGGAAATAAGATGATAAGGGCTGGAATAAGCAACTCCTAATTCCCAAGAGTTTGATGCTGTGCCCTTACCTGAGTTCTTACAGAAATCGTACCGGCAGTGGAATGGTATCTGAACTACCCTGACACTGAGCTCTGGTAATTACCTTGCTATCTGTTTGCAATGAGCAAGATATCCAGCAATGGTCTGCTCCCACGTAATTTACAGTAATACCTTTACTAGTAACTTCTCCCTGGCTTTGAAGCATTTCAGGAAACTAGTGTTCCTTGTCAGGCTCTACAGCCATTGGTGTTTCCTGTAAAATAAAATAAAAACTGTTTTTTTTTTGAGGGGGGTGAGGGAGGAGTGGGGCTTGGAAAAAGTACTTTGAAAACTGAGTATTTGGAAGTACAACAAAAAGGTCTTGCATGTTGCCATTTCTTCAAACATGATGGGCTACTTTTTGTTCTGTTGATCATTGCAGAGATTTTCATAGGAAGAAATACCATCGGAAGAAATACAAACAAATGATGTTGTTGCTTAAACATAAATCCCACGTTAAGGAACTGGAAAGTAATTAAAAACAATCCATTTGCATCCAAACAAGTTATTTTTAAGAGACATATGTTTACTGTATCATCAAACAAAACACTTGACATTTGTCTTCTCGGGGGCGAGGCTGGCAAGGAAACCTGGCCAGACAGAAGGAGAGAGCGTGAGTCAGGCCTCCCGTCAGACTTGGCCGTGGACTCCCTGCCTTGGGCATGCCACATCGCCCTGCCGTGCCTCCAGCTGCAAACAGAAAGGTGCCTACTGCCTTTACCGGGAGGGATGAATTAGATGAATACAAAATCACAACATATTGCTTTTTCCAGTTCTCTGCAAGTGATTGAGTCTGAACTCACAGCAAGCCCAAACTTCTCTGTAAAGCCGCCGGAGCTGTGCTGATGCTACACGTAACCACAGCCGCCATTATGCTGCCATGCAGGGAGCGGACAAAATACAGCCAGCCCGTAGGACGTGTTATTCCATCACCCACGGTTTGGTGGCCCAACAGCCCGTGCCCTGCCCAACGCCCGCAGCCAGCGTCGCGGGTTCAGAGGTGGCAGTGACTGCCCTGTCCCTGCTGTGGTGCCCAGGGAGCCACTCCCAGCCCTGAATCCAGAGCTCGGAGCAGACCTGAAGAATGTAACGAGGAAGAGACTCTAATAATTGCGCGTCAAAGTATATGCTGCAATTTCCACCTACACATCCAGTAAGCGCCGCCTTGGCGACAGCATCCCATACAATACCCTTGTTGTTTTAATTGAGCCTCGGTCCCTTTTCATGCATTACACACCAAAAATACTTCCTATTGTCAGCAGCTCTTTGACTTCTGTTTGGTTGGACTGAAGACAAAAAAATGTCCAGGGCCAGATTCTGCCAGATAAAATCTCAGTGGAATCGATAGCAGCTCTTTTGTACCATAGCACTGTGTGGAGATCTAGCTTTGCTGAACTCTTTGTCCAAATTTAAAGGAAACTGAACTCTGTACATTTCCATGGGATACTCTCCACTTTTTGGCTTTGGCAATCACATTCTTACTTTATCAGAGCTATCACTCAAGCCTAGGGCCCTCTTTCCAGAGCGGCAAAATGTTCTTAATGCACATGAAAACCTTTAACAGCAAACCCGAGAGCAAGAAACTATCCAGAAAGTACTATTTTAGTACTGCTGAAATACGTCTGAATGATTGAGAAAAGGAAATGCTGATTAAGTTTTAATCGAAGTTACACCAGGCTTTCCACAAACACTGATATACTCAGATAATGAAGACAGGAACCATGTCATGGGATAGAGAATATTATATAAACTAGTGCCAGTCATTGTCAAATGGGACTCCAGGCTAAAACAAGTGCTCTGAATAAAAAATGTTCTGCTGATATAATTAAAAGTTAATTCCTAATTGGGACATGAAGCACAAAGGGTCCATTCTGAGTCTAAGCAGCTCAACAATCTGAAAAGTTAGTTAAAAACTTTTTATGCAGTGATTGAGCCAAAAGCATTAAAGAAATGCTGCTTTCACGATTTGTGAGACTACTTCGCATAAGGGATCTTTTCTGCTCCTGCTCGCATGCTACACAAGAGAGCTTTCTAAACTTTGCAATAGTCTCATAAAACATGAATCCCCAAACGCCCAAATAAACATGCGGGCATTCTCAGCCTGAAGCACAGCTGATACATTTTCCTGCCCCCAAACCATCCGTTGTGACAAAAATCCCCAACAATGAAAACATAGCTCAGTCCCACCCGCACTCCAGAAAAAATGAAGACTAACGTATAGAAACTCAAGCACGGGTATTCTTACAACAGGTATGATCATCTTGTTTGGATGCAAACAGGTAAGATAAGCATGAACAGCTACAGAACCCTAATTGCTACTCATGCAGGAAGACTTTTAAAGATCATAAACCTCAGAGGACTGGAAAACCAGAGCTACCTGCCTAAATTCTTTACCAGACGTTTTCAGCGCAGTGCCCAGCCGTGGCCTGCTGGAGGGATTAGCTTGAAACACACTCCATCAGAAGGCCCAGTGGTGCCCCACAGAACGAAAGGCTGTATCCACTGAGCCCCAGCTTCGCCAGATCAAAGCCATCACATGGGGCTTGGACCGGGCTGCGGCAGGCGGCGCCTTACTGACAATACTGTCCACGAACACCCACTTCGCCCTGTAAGCTCGCATGAGAACAGCCTACAGCTGGGACTACTGCTCAGGCACGCACTCTGGCCGGCAAATGAAGAGAGACACCTGACAGCATGCTCTCAGAACACCAGACTGCTTCCTTACAGCAACCTATGCTCCCGAGCTGCCGCAGGGCGACGTGAAGGCAGCACATGTCAGCCCCTCGCAGTGGTCTGAGGCAGCGCCTGACCCATGCTCTGCTTCACTGCCAGCTCCAGAGCAAGCATGCAGTCCAAGCTCCTACCTCGTTTCCAGCGGTGACCAAATGAAATTGGAAGTGTTCTCAGCACGTTAGCAGTCTCATTGCTGGCTTGTTGAATTTTGGATTCCCATCAACGCAAAATCACTGGGTGCTATGCCACTGAAGGGAAACTTGGGCTGGTGTCTCACTGTTTTCAGCAGAGCATCACTTAGTCCAGAATTTGAAGTTGGTATACAAGGCTGGGTGCTGCTTGCCTAAGGGTGAATGGAAAAGTTGAAAGTTGACTTTGACAGAGAGATAAATGGGCCTTTTAAACTACTCTGCAGGAGCAGGCTCTGCCACCCACACTGGTTCAGACCCAGGGGATCTCCACGCTCGCCCCGGCACCAGCACCAGCAACTTCCCAGGAGAGCTGCAGCACACTGCCCTGCAGGGGTCATTTCTTTCACTGCTGAAACACCAAGAAGCAGACCCTACACATGACCACAAGCTTATCTGAGATAACACAACCAAGAAGAACCCAGCACTTCAGCTTAAAGCAGGATTCTCCCAAACAATTAGAAAACACACAAAGCACATACATGGCACTACCCTACCTACCCGATCAAATGCTCGATTGCAAATCAGCCCATCATGGAAACAGATGACACAACCTCCACACCAGGAGAAAAAAACAAACAAACAAACAAAAAAACCACCCACTGTCCTTATCCAAGCTTTGGACTCTCTGGATGATGCAGCTCTAGGTTCCGTCCTGTGATGTCAGACACTCAGTGCATCAGGCACCAAGCTACCAAAGGAGCGCAGTTTGGGAAGGCTGAGCCTGGGTCGCCAGCCTCGCAGGCAGCCCAAGATGCTGCGCCTGCCTGGGGACAGGAAAGCACCAGGCCTGCCATCCGCTGCAGTGGGAAGCGACACGGCACTGTTGCATCTGCCCAGGGAGTGAACCATCTTCCTCAGGGGACAGAGGTCTCAGGAACACAGAACCCAATGAAAGCCGTCGTGCTATGGCTTGAGCTTGCACCAGAGCTGGGTTGCACAGAACCGCTGGGAGCACAGCTCGGGGATGAAGCAGAAAGAAAAGTTTCCATTATGCCGAACACATGAAATCCAACACTGGCTAACAGTCTCCTGACAAACCATTTCGGAAAGAGAGCGGCTTCTTTGCTGTACTAAGATTTTGGGGGAAGTATTTTGGAGTTCCTGTCTTTTTTCCCTGATGTACAATGTTTCCTCTTCAGGCAGTTCTTCACCACACGCCCCCCTCCGCTGCCCTTCACAGCTCCCCGGCAGTGAGGACAGGACCTTTTCACTCAGTTTTCTCAAGATGGAAAAAAAACCTGTAAAATTAAACTCTAGGTCCTGCTATTGTGAATTGTTTGGAGTACCATTGGAGATTTTTCACTTCCTGCAGCATTCAAAGAAGCTTGGGCTGGGAAATGCCTTTCTGGCAACAAATAGGGGCCACTTGAATCAATGCTAAGAGGTCAACGGACAATCGGGGGAACTGCTGCTCCCAACAGCCTCTGGCCTGTTTTGTTTCGGACCCTGCGGTCACTCGGGTGACCCCAATGCTGTTTTACCTCCCTGCCCGCTCGTGGGCAGAGCCCTTACCGGGGGCCTCCAGCCCCAGGTGGCGGCTCTGGAGGCACTGCCGCAGGAAGCAGCCTGGGCTGCTAGGGGATCTGGCTGCCTGATAGCGCCGGGCGCTGAAGCGAGGAACTTCTGGGGAGTTCAGGAGTCTCCGGTGCTGGTCTTCACCAGCAGCCAGAGCTGGCTGTGTCTGATGCCGGGCACACAAAGTAATGGATTTATAGGGTTTCTGTCAGAAAGTTTCTTCTTAAGAGTTATTCCAACAGTAAACAATAAAAACAATCAAAACAAAACACCACAGAACCACGTTATTGCTGTAAAACCTGCAGCAGGGCCTGTAACTACCCAGACGGGAGGAAAGCAGCATCACTGCTGCCACACATTTTAGCAGACTCAGAGTGCAACTGGAAAAGGAAATGATTCAGAAACCACAGGTGCTCAGCACGGGCTGCTGCGCGTCGCTGGCAGCCCTGGGCACATGCGAGGTGCCGGGAACCCGAGGCCAGGTTGTGCCGCTCGGCCCAGCTCCGGCTGCTGACTGCGGCGTGTCCGGGGAACAACGAGAACGGGCCCAGGGACGGGAGCGCTGCCCTCGGACTGCATCCACCGTGCCAGAAAGAAAAGTAAAAGCGGCTCTGAAATCGCAGGGGGGAGGGGAGGCGTGCCCCCTCGGCTGAACAGGGAAGGCATTTTTCCCGTATTTCCCGCACTGCCATCTTTTTTCTCTTTCCCCACCACCTCGCAAGGCACCCCTCTGCCTCCGCGGGCTCTTCTCCAGCATCCTGCGGGGCTGCAGCGAAGGCGCACACGTGCGTGGTGAAACCCCGCTGCTCACCAGCCCGACCTCGGAGCAAGCGCTTGCAAAAACCCCACCAGGCCACAACTCGCACACGGGTTTCTGCACATTCCCCACTTCCACACGTCGCCTTCCCAATGAAATTCCACCAGACGCACCCCGCAGCCTTCCCCAGCCTCTCACCGCGCTTGGCCAACTGTCCCCGCCGAGCTGCAGCGGCTGCTGGCGAGCACCCGCCAGGGCAGGGCGAGGCGAGGCGAGGCGGGGCCGCCCGCAGCCGGTGCAGCAGCACCGGGACGCCCCCAGCTCCGTGCCCCCGGCGGGCTCGGGAGGGCCGCGAGCCCCCAGCACCCCGGGGAGCCCCGCTCCCCCAGCCGCGGGGGAACAGCTGCCGGTCGGGGTGCCCCGGAGCCTCCCTCCGGGGCTGCCTCGTCCCGGGGAGGGCAGCTTGGAGCCGCCGGGGCTCGGCACCTCCCCGGGGTCGCCTCGTCCCAGCGGCAGGCCCCGGGCACGGAGCCTCCCGGAGCCCGCTCCCGGCGCCGCGGGGCCTACCTACCTGCTGCCTGCCGGCTCGGCGCGGGGTCACGGGCGGCGGCCGGGCGGCCGGGCGCTCATGCCGCGGTGCGGAGCGGTGCGGAGCCGAGCCGAGCCGAGCCGAGCGGGGCCGGGCAGGGCAGGGCCGGGCCACGGGCTCCGGGAGGCTCCGTGCCCGGGGCCTGCCGCTGGGACGAGG